>JABSTQ010010503.1:0-600000 GCA_013358835.2 Ixodes persulcatus
TCCTGCTTTCGAACCATCTTGAAAAGACCCGATGGTCAGAATTCAGAACCCTTGACAATATTGTCCGTCACAGCATGGGTGTTGGTTTGAGATGTTCATTAATTAGGCAGTGCCGTGATCCTTCTTTCCCGTGCATCCTCTTTGTGCAAAAATCCTGTATAATGTTTTTGACATCGGGGTGAACTCGCATTTATATCCCGTTATATTCCAATCCCGTCAGCACATTGTCACGAATGCAAGCATGATCTGTTGAGTCAAAACTTCATTTATGCACAGTCGGGGACAAAATGTTCCGGACCATGGGAGCGGTGGCCGATATGCATTTCCTACGCTCTCTGATGGGGCGTCGAGACTGGCGCTTGGTGCACGTGTGTCCTTCCATACTTGCATAGATGTCGATTTTTTCATTTTCGACAGCAGCGGTGCAATTCTCTATAATGTGCCCCGTATTGCCGCTTCGGAAGTATCTGCGCCAAGCTGTGCACGGGATCCAAGCTAAGAAGCCAAGCCGGCTGGCCTGGCTGGCTGCACCTGCAACGAGAAAGAAGTATTCACCGATCTCGGAAGCGGTGGTGCACGCCGCTTTTTGTGGTAACTTTTTTTACCCGATAACGACCAAAATGATGACTGATTATCACACAACACTTTTGACACTTGCAACAGTGTTACCTTGAGGTTCACTCGAAAATAGAAGACTCATACACATTAAGGGCATGACGCGCCGAGAATATTGCTGAATATTGTAAAATACAAGTAGCCGAGGCATTAAAGCTTTCTGATGGGAAATAATTGTTCACTTTGACCTTTGTAAAAGAGCAAGAGTTCGGTATTATGCTGAATAAACACAAAGTGGTTTGCCGGTCGTTGAAAGGCATTCTTGAGCACAAAAGGCCGGCAGCACGGCCAAAAGCCCTATGGGTGGCAGTAATGCTTCATTCATATTGGTGGTTGAACCGTATTTGCGAGGCAGTTCACATAGATTTGATGACGAAAACGAGTGAACCCGCTTTGCACTTGCGATTCGAACGCCAGTGTAAAAGCAGCATGAGAAAGAAGTGGGTGACTCGTGCTTGACCTGAGTTGGAGGCATCCTCTACGAGTATGCTGCGATGCTGGAACAAACAATTACAGTGAACGATAATTTTCCCGTTCGCCTTGGAGAAGTCAGCTAGCTGGAGCAAATGCTTAAGTGTTTTTTTAATGTGATAAAGAAATTAGTCTTAAGGTCAGAGTCGGGCGAAGTGTGTTACCGCAAAAGCGGCTGCGCGCCGCTGTGTAGCTTGCAAGATCGGCTAATACTCCTGTCCCGCTGAATGAGAGGCGCTGCCTGCCAAGCCAGCGCTACTTCGCGCGAATCTTTGGCGCAGCAAGGCCCGAATGCTTTCGAAGCGGCACCACACTGAAAGTTATTGTGAATCGCAACGCGGCTGCCGGAAACGGAAGAATCTGCATCCCTGAGAGTATGGAAGGATGCGCATCCGCCAAGCGCCGGTGTCGACAGCAGAGGGCGCAGGCAATGCATATCGGTTAACGCTCCCGTGGTCCAGAAACGTTCGATCTTGACTGTACAACTAAGTGTACATTGACATAATGGCACCGCCATTATAGCGCTCAATAGATCGACTTCAGTTATCGCATTCAATGCGTTCATGTAAACAGCACCACCGTTCGGGCACTGCATCGCACTCAGTCTCTAGACTAGGGGCCCTATGCCACACAACGTGAACAAGTGTGACCGAGGAACCTGGACAACGCCATCTGTTGCGATTTGTCAGTGGCGCGGCACTGACCTACGCAGCAGAAAACATTGTCTTGGTCCCTTGGTTCAGCTTGGTCCCGCGATGTAGCATAGGGCCCCTGGAGTCTCAAATACGACTTTCTGGGATGCAGCCCTCGAGCGCCGCATGAGCTATTAAGAATTTTTTTATATTGTCAATTCATTTCCGCTCGAAATGGAGCTGTGCTCTGTGTACGGATTTTATCCTATTATGTCTTTCTTTCTTTTTTGGACCAAGTATTGTTTTGTTTAAATACTTGCTTCTCAGGCTTACATAAATCCAGCGGAATGGCAATACCATTACTGGGTATACAAGTGCGAGCTTTTTGCTCATAAAGGCACCTCGGCTGCGTGAACTCTTGCACAGCAGGAGCAACGGCCAAAGATAATGCCATGAGCCTGGGCTTCTAGCTGCCATACAGTACCTGTAAAATTCACAAATTTTTCTTTATAATGCTGCTATAAAAAATGAAAGCCGTTTACAACTCCCTCTAACACCGAATTAGAGCGCAGCTCTTGAGGAGGAGGAGGGAAGGGTACGGAGGGGGGTCATGTGACCTCGGGGGGGGGGGGGTCACGTGACCTCGGGGGCGTCGCCGGATTGCATGCAACCCAGCGACTCCCGTGCGTTGCTTGCAACTTGGACTGAATGCACCCTGGGTTGCACGCAACGCGCAATTACGCCGACGCCGACGGGTTACATGCAACCCAGCGACTCCCGCGGGTTGCATGCAACGCGAGTTGCATGCAACTTGGGCTGAATGCAACCTGGGTTGCAAGCAACTCGCGGTTACGCCGACGCCGACGGGTTGCATACACCGCGAGTTGCATGCAACCTGAGTTGCATGCAACCCGCGGATACGCCGACGGGGACACCGACGCCGACGGCGACGGCGACGGTGACGGCGTCGCCGCTCAAGCCGGAAACTTGCGCCTAAGAGCTGCGCTCTAAAATTGTCCATAAAGCAAAAACGGCTGCATGAAATATTTTCTCTATGCCTGTTGAGCCAGGTGTGTTCTTGTTCTTTTGAAAACTGCCTGTACTGTGGTATGGTGGTGTTTTAAATCTGTTTATGACAAGGTGTGGGCCCAAAGTAGTCGTATACGCAAACAAGATCCAAAGAGGGCAAAACGATGAGCTTACAGAAAGCAGAAAGCAAAACGTTCTGTGTCTAAAAAATCTCTAAGCGGACACTGAGACAGTCAGCTGCTTTGCACCGTGAAACATCAGTGCTGCTTGTTTTTTTGTTTTTGCCCCGAAGTAGCAAAATGTTTTCCCCCCCCCCCCCTCCACCTCCGTTGGCCCTCTTCCTTTCGGGGGTTCCCATTCTGGCTCCCACACTCGAACGAATTTGAGACCCCGGCTCTAGACAGTGGTGGATTAAGACGGTGAATGTGCATTCATACAGAGAATTGTAGGAAGGCGCTCATTGCGGGAGCGGGTGAACTGCTGGGAATTAGGTGGCGGTCATTCTTATCGGTGGGAAGCAATATTGGACGTGGTCCTGGGTGCTGGCCGCAGTTATCTTCTGAGAGCCAACACAAGCTTTTATTGCCATAAGTGAGCTGAATATAGCTCAGCTGCTCGGTAGGGGCGGCTCCCGTGTGGGCCCTGTGATTCACGCCTTGCATATTGGACGGAGCTATTAAAGTCTCCATAGCAAGCACTGGTGGTGCTGAAAGCTCCGAGCACTAGAGTTCCTGTATAGGCTCCCTACGGGAGCCAGAATTGCGCGTCGGTTTCCCACGTGCCGCCGCGTCGCTATTCGCCGAGATCCGATTTGCGTGAGGAGCAGCCTCAAATGCCGTGCAGGAAAGTAAACGTTGCCCGGCGCCCCGGTGTACGTTCCCCTGCTTTCGAGCGCGCCTGGAACGTGTGGCGCCGATATTCGCCGAATTCAGTCACGTTAGGAGCAGGATTAACATGCCGTGCAGGAAAGACGGTGCTACGGGGATGAACACGCAAATCTGGCTCCCGTAGGGAGCCTATACAGAACTTTACAGGCACTGGTACCGCAGAGCGAGCAGCACCTACCTCCGTGCTTGTGCTAGAGACTCTCAGCCTCGGGGTTCGGCCGTGGTTGAGGCGGTCTCGCGCGGCGAGATGCGGCGGTGTCCGGTGAGCAGTTGGAAACGATCTCACTCGCCAGGGCGTGCGCACCTACATCCTCTCGTTTCCAGAGTAAGGCTCAAAAACAGATTTTAAGCCTCGTGAAACTTCTTAATAATGGCGTATTCGTCTGGGGCACACCGCACCCGTCCAGTGCAGTAAACTCCTTCCACATTAGTACACGAAAGGTTGGCGGGGAGTGAAGGAAGCTCCCCTCTCCCCTTTAGCCTTGCGTGTGTCACGAACCGTACTGCACCGGTGAGGTGCGGGCCCGGACGAATTGGCCATAACTGCGCATCGGCACAACCAATTCTAAGCAGTCGCAAGATATTAAAATCTGTTCTTCCTCTCTGGTCACAAGCAGTCACAGGCTTGTAAAACAGCCATTACACACATTTAATTTCGGTTAATTTCTACCGATAAAACGAGATCTTTTTTGCGCAGTCAAAGCAGGATCAGTCAAAACTTACGAGTTCAGACCAACATCCTTATGCGAGTTTTTAATAGAGTATTCCCACGACGAAGTTTCTCCCCGAGCAGAGGATTAAACGTCATCGAACTTTGAGGTCACGTGCTCCGCGTCACAGATGCTCGCAAATCCTCCGAGCTCGTGGGTAGCCGAGGGGAATTTGTGACCGGCCTAGAGAATGTCCGTTGTCTCGTCGGAGTGACCAGACCCCCTCCTTTGTCTCCCTGCTTTTAGGGGGGGGGGGGGGGGGGGTTGCAGTTAACAGCAGTTAGGTGGGCGCCTTTTTAGAGCGCAGCTCTTAGGGGCCCGTTTCCGGCTTAAGTGGCGTCGGCGTCGGCGTAACCGCGCGGTGCATGATTGGTAATTTTCCCCGCTAAATCTAGCGGAAAATTTTCCCCGCTAAATTTAGCGGAAAATTTTCCCCGCTAAATTTAGCGGAAAGTTTTCCCCGCTAAATTTAGCGCAAAATTTTCCCCGCAAAATCTAGCGGAAAATTTTCCCCGCTAAATCTAGCGGAAAATTTTCCCCGCTAAATCTTGCGGAAAATTTCCCCCGCTAAATCTAGCGCACAATTTTTCCCGCTAAATCTAGCGGAAAATTTTCCCCGCTAGATTTAGCGGAAAAAATTCTCCGCCCCCACTACTCGAGGTCACGTGACCCCTCCTCCCCCCCCCCCCCGAGGTCACGTGACCCCCCCCCCCCGTGCCTTCCCCTCCTCCTCAAGAGCTGCGCTCTGATTCGGCATTACAGGGAGAGTTAAACGGCTTTCATTTAAAAAAAAAATAAAAAATTCTATGCCTTTTGTTTGATGAGTTCCCGCAGGTCGCCAGCACGTTCGAAAAAGAAAGACTCCGGCAACTCCGACTCAGTTGTGCGAATGCTTGCTTGGATTTTCTGCACTACCTCCTCCTCGTTTTTTTCCTTTTCCAGCTCTACGACATACTCGGCTTTCTCCAGAGTTAATGATCTGTTCTGCGAATGCACCATTATGCACATTCACAAGGCGATCAAAAGCCTTTTAGCTGCACCATCAGTTTCTTTGAAGCTCGCTACACATACAGGCTGTGTATTACAATGACTTGTCTTTCTTTTTTCTTAAGGGGCACTATGCCACTGTTTGCGACAGTTTATTTACGGTCATAAATCGGGGCATGTCTGCAATAGTTCCCGAGGAATCGATTTGTGATGCCAATTTAAGTAGCAATAGTAGTGATAAATTGAGTTATTACCATAATTAGACTATTAAATAAGGTGGTTAAGTGCCTTTTTAATTTTTTAACACACAATTGCTGACCAACAGACTAAAGCAGGTTCCTCTGTTCCGTGCAATTTACTCCGTAATCAGTCAGTCAACCTGACCATCAAACTATGTTTTCGATCTTGTATATATGTTTTGTATACCATCACGTGAGCGGACACTTGAAATAATAGCTGCTAGGCTACATCCTTTCTATCAAAGTAGTCCATATTCTGTGGTGGAGCTAAGGTTTGAGAGGCAAGTGCTTTCTTGTGGCCCTTGTAGGTTGCTCTTCACACTTCTGTTTGTAGAGCAGGGTTTAGCACGGTGACGGGGTATCTTTTTGGTGGTGGTCTTTGTCCGAACCACAGTTTTAAAGGGCATAAGACCATTGTCTGGCTGACTGACACTTAACTTGGTATTGTGAGTCAAGCAGCTTGTCATGGCCGTGCTCATCTTCTTTATCAATGCATTCTAAATGTTTAGAGGTTATTGTCTTATTGGCCACTAATTGTAACTTGGCTTTTTTGCAAGTTTTTGTCCCTTGATCCCTAGTTATCACGTTCTAAACCAGACCGAGGTGCCTGCATTTTGTCTGAAGCGCCGTTCACACATACGCAACCGAGTAAGATCGAGAGAGGCCAGACCGGTTTTTGAGCCTCTTACGACGTCTTAGGACTGGATGCGCCGCAGCGGACCTGGTCCTAAGACCCTTCTGGGTTCACTCGGTCTAACTCGGTTGCACATGTGTGAACAGCGCTTTAGGTTTACTGTGCTGAAAGATCCATCTCTCTTTACAATACATGGGTGGTTGAGATGAATCTTCAAAGCTCTACTCTAATTATTTGTATGATTTTATTCTTTTTTGTTGTTCTAAGTGATGGTTTCCTTTATGCTTCGTATTTTGAGAAGCGGGTCTTCAACTCCTTCAGTTGGTGCTGCAAGCGTGCTAGGACAACTTGTGGCCCAAGTACCAGAATGACGAGCTGAAAGCACGGTTTGAGTGAGAGAACTAGTGGCCCTTGCACAGCTAGAGAACTGGACCGGGCAGTCATCAGAGCTACTTATGCTCCACTTCTATTAGCTCCGAGATGTTTCGGTGGCGCCCTCTCTTGGTTTCCGTTCGTGACGTCACAAACAGAATTTGCCTTGTCCAGATTGGCAATATTTGCCTCAGCCTCCCTGTAATTGGCAGGATTTCCCTTCCTGTTAACCGGCGATAGAGTAATCATTAACAGTATGCAGGAAGCTATGGTTCGGTGAATCGCAAACCTCAACCACAGCGACACGTTTGGTCGCGCACAATGCTAATAGTCCACGTCGCTAGTTGTGTGCAGTGTAGGCGAAGTAACGCCAGGCAAAAAAAAGAAGGGCAAGCACCAGGAAGGTGGGACATGAGAAGACGGTGAGGGGAGAATGAAAGAGCACTAGGAACATTAGAGAGGAGAGTAGGTTTCTCTCCTTCCTAGTGCTTGGGCTTTCTCCCCTCGTCTGGCGTTGCATTCGTCTGTATTCCACGTAACTATCATCTGTTACAACTGAAGAGGGTAAGGCGAGGGAAAGGAAGGCCGGGGAGGAGGAAGTAGACGAAATTCTGGAGAGAAGAGGAGGACGTTTGCCTCTCTCCTCTTTAGCATTCTGTCTGGTTCCTCCTCTCCTCTCCAGCATTCCGTCTGCTTCCTCCTTGCTGGCCTTCCTTTCCCTCGCCCTATCTTTTTGAGCTATAACTTACTATAATGAAACAGAGTATAGAGGACATTTTGCTTTTTGAAACAATCACCACTCATGAAAGATTGATAAGACACTGTTGGTATGCTTATTTTTAATCTTTAGTGGAATACACCAATCTCCCCTAGCGTTCGGTGCATGTGTGAAGCCGCCATAACTTTAGTTCACAAGAGACAGGCGGCAGTGCTTCAGACACCTCGTGCCGTCTCGTGCTTTGCACGAGCAGATCTGCAACGATGTCGGGGCGCGTGCAGAAAGACGCAAGTTCCCTCGATCCATTGCGGCAGCGGTGGCTTGGCCAAACTGGCCCGTGAAATCGGTCTGTTACAACTAAAAAAATTGAAATTATTTGTATAAGTTAGATAATTCCTCGTTGAATATCTGCCAAATATAATTGTTAGGTGTACATCGCTTTAAAGGGATGCTGAAGCGAAATTTTGCTTTCAGAAAACAACGCAGAAGCGCTATTCGGGACGCTACAAACCCGAAAGCATCACCCATAAAGCGATATCTCCACCGGATGGTCGTATAATTGTGAAAGAAGAGCGCGCTTGTACAATGGCCAAAAATGCACGTGACGTCACGATTCTCGTTTCCGCCTCTTCTCGATTTAACTCCGCGAGGACGCGAAAAGGGAAGGAATCCAGGCCGTTTCCCCCCTCCTCAACTTTTCTGCAGGAAACGCGACGTCGCGATACTCACTCAATCGCATCCTTATTTGACAAAAATACGGCCATCCGTTCGATATATCGCTTAATGAGTGGTGTTTTGGGGTTTCTGACGCCCAATTAAACACTCCGGCTAACTTATTTTGTGAAATCCAAATTTCGGTTCAGCATGCCTGTTTATACATACACTACACCTGTGCTGCATGGTTCTGAATCTGGGTGAAGCCTTTAAAGTGATTGCATAAGTCGGTTTGGGGATGCATCGTGCTACGATTTATGACGGAGGTGCCCGAAGGTTGTGGAATCAATTCATCAAAAGTTAAAAGAACAAACTTACCCGAGTAAAAGGTAAAAATATGATAATTATTTTTTTTTCTACCTACGGCGCCCGTCTGCTAACTGTGCACCGTCTGACCGGCTTAATAACCGACAGATGGCGACATCGGCCCCTGCGGCTTGCCAGTGCTCAGAAGCCGCCCAGTCGCACCGAAACCAGACAACCTTTTTGAATCATAAACGGTGCACACTTTTTTATTTTATTTTCACTCCCAATTGAACATTATATGGACACAAAACTAATGAAACCGATGTTCGTCGAATAATTGCAGCAACGTGTGGTGAGCTTTTCGCGTGACCGTGGAGGATGTTCGTCAAATACTTTCAGCGACATGTGATGAGCTTTTGGCGTGATCGTGGAGCTACTGAGCTGCCATAAGGATTCGGTGCCGTTTCCGCCATCTGTCGGTTGTTGTGCCAGCCGGAGGGTGTGCATATAGCACAAGGGTGCCATAGGTAGATAAAACCAGTTTTTTTTTACTTACTTTATTCTCGCATTAAGTCCATTTTTTTAAATTCTTTCTGCGATGCTTTCACCACCTTCAGGCACCTCTGCAATAAATTCTAGCACGATACACTACGAAGCCAATTTATGCGGTGATTTGAAACGCTTCACCCAGATTCGGGACCTTACAATAGAGCAGTACTATTAGTAAGTGCTGGGAATAGTGCTGATTTTGTTCTTTGTTAATGATCCGACACTGATAAACTGCTGTATCGGTGCTAAGTTAAGTTAAAGTCAGCACTGTTTTACTGTTGATTTAGCTCTGTGCCGTATATGTGAACTATCCTTTATAGACATTTCTCAAAAAGTTGATAACTCTTGCATGTTTGCAGTGCACACGTTTGTGATATCAGAAGGGCTTTTGCTTCGTCCGCCTAGTGATTGCGCGAGAGTGAAGAAGATTATGGTTTGTAGGAGTAAATTTCTAGAAATGCATATTAACTTCAATTTCTTAAGCTTACATGCAGCAACACAGGTATACTACAGTTTTTGCCATGGGTGGTTCTGTTTGGTCTGACTTTTCAAAAGCTTGCAATACACTGTCAATTTTTCAGGCTTCGAACTTTTTTGCATGCTTGATGACATTTTCGCGGGACTGTCACTCACTCCTAAAGTTACTGAGACCATGAAACGATAGAAAATGAAACTAGCACAAGAGGTTAGATAGTTATAAACATGTCTGATATGAACTGTTGAAAATAAGGGTGTACTTTGTTATTTCTTTTTTTAATGGTTTCTGCAACAAAATTGTAACACTAATTTTATTGTCTAAATGTTGACCATGTTCTTCCCACACCATGGAGACACCATTTGTTTGCTCAAAAAGACGCCGAAACATTATTTAAATAAACCAAATACCGTCACATCACACCACATAAAAGCAGCACCGCTGCACGGAAACATGGCGTCAGGCTGTGTGTGCCCGAGCCCTGTCTAACTTGGCTGAACCGGATTTCTTTTTTCTCCCGCGCCTATTCAACTACTGCGGAGAGCGGGGAGGGACCACTCGAACGGCCAGCTTGTAGTGCATTGACGCAATCAATTGGCGAAGCTCACAGCCACGCCGGCCCCCATATAGCCTTGACTGAAGGAGAACCAGACGTCGCAAACGCGATGCATATCGAGAGATCTTCTGAGACATTAGTTTTGAATAATGTTTTCGTGTTTTTTTTTTAGCAAAAAAGTGGTGTCTCCATGGTATGGCCAGAACCTGGCTGATATTTAGAGAATAAAATAGGCACTACAATTTTGTTGCAACATCGCTTTAGAACAACTCTGCCCTTTTATCATATTTTCAATATCAGTAGTATTGGTATTGCTTTGAAGAAACTGTCCAGAATTTACTTTTTGAGAAAATTTCACTCTTCACCGGGTTCGCAGGGTCCATACGATGACGTCAGAATCATCTGTTCTGTTGATGGTCAGTACGTTTAGGAAACAGGGTAGCGCAAAATTTTGAAAAAAAATTGATTTTTTTGTTTTTTAGAGATTTGGATTTCCCACTCTTTCCTGAACAATGCTGTCTGTGTCATTTGAGCGTGCGCGATATATCTACAGGAAAAATGACATTTTCCGACACCTAGGTGGTGACCGACCACGCCCCCTTTTACACCTATGCATGGTCTGTACCTCTCCTATGTTGTAAAAAAACAGTAAAAAAAACACAGGTTCTTTCTAGGTTTAGCGAAATGTTTATTGCTCTTCCAGCAAGAGCAAAAAGCTCTCTAGCTTACACATTTTTAGCCCGATAAATCCTCAGACACTGCCGATATCACTCGCGAAGCGCGTTCTTTTGCTTCTGCTTCGGCGTGCTTCCACGGGCAAGGTAATTTATTGTTTACTTTAAGACTAGATTTTGAATGTTAATCAAATGACGAAGACGAAGAAGGTATTTCAAAAGCGTCGCTTCCAGGGTAGTCGGCACAGGTCAATTTCACATGCCGCCGAGTCCCCGCAACGTATTCTGATGCCGGACGCAGCCGCTACCAGATGTGCGTCTTCTTCGAAGCTGTCGCACTCGGCAGTACGCTTTGAAGAGCTCAAGGCAAGTGTTAGTGACTGCGACTATGAATTGATTGACATCGACCTTCTGTCCTGTACCGTCGCCGAAAGCTGGGTATGTAAAGTGTGCGGTGGGGACTTGCAGCTGGTTGACAAAGCAGCACAAAAAGCTGGCGTCGCCTGCACGTACTTTCTGAAATGTGAAAAGTGCTGTTCGACACACCGATTAGAGAGACGTCAAAACGGACAACTTCGGGCCTCTACTTGGTGTTTCACCAGGATGCTTCACGGTGCAGTGGTTGCGGTACTGTGACCGGCGACGACTTTACTTTGCAGATAGGGCAACACAGCTCGTCACAAAAGAGGCCCGCAAAGCAAGGCAGCAAACAAAGAAACTAAATATTGACTATGGAGGTGACAACCTGGCTGGTGGCAACCGAACTAACAAATCAGCATGCATTTCTAGAGTGCAAGTGTGTTATAAAGCGCATTTTTTCACTTCAAAGTCAAGTATCTCAAAACATAATATTTTTGCGATGTTTGACCCTTTTTCTCTAAAACCATAATAACTATAGTAGGTTACAAGTCAAGAAGGTAGCGGCAAATGCCCCTCAAAGGGAATCATATATCCCTCCGCCACCTCCGCATCCAATAGCGTCCCATCGTTTCCGTGACGTTGCGGCCAACGCGCGAGGAGGGTCGTGCCTTTCTGTACATATTTGCTTAATCTCTCGACTTTGACTTAGCATTGTGGAAGCCACGAGAGGGAGATTAAGTCTTCCCCCTTTCGATGGAAACAAAGACGACTTTCGGGGATTAGCTTCCCCCTCCGATTGATACAAAGGCTGCTTTCAGGGGCTCGGTTCCTTCTCCGATGAATACAAAGGTCGCTTTCTTAAAACGTGGGGGTCGGAGACAAGTTGGCACCACCCTGTGGCCATTATCTATCCATTGAAGCGGAACAAGGAGCGTTTCCAGTGAACTCGTCTTTTGATTGCGGAGGGATTTGAAACCGGCGCACCACGCTTGTGGGAGGAGCTTCTCCTACCTTCTTAACTTGTAACCGACTATAGAAGCATTATTTTTTTTCACTACTAAGACAACACATGGGAGAGTCTACTGAACTAGAATTATGGGAATTAATCAAGGCAATTTTGTTTGACAAGCTATTTATTCTCCATTTTGACATTAAAATTGGGAGGGTCCAGTAAAAACAAAAGCAAAAAAGAACTCAAATATATATAACAATAATTCTAGTTCAGTAAAGAGAACACAGAAAGCTGAATACATTGATACCAACATGAATCCTCTAACCCTCGCAGATCCTGAGGAAAAGGGTCACATACATAGGCTGAAACACATGGGAGGTATAGGGCCTACCCTGTTTCCTTATGCTTCTGCTTTTTTGGTTACAGGTCCCTTCCAGCACTATGCAAAGAAGAGAATGGCCAACAGCAGACTGATTCCAGCAAGAGTAATTTCAAATGCCGCTACCACGGATAACGAGCAACTGCGACGTCTAAGAACGAGCAGTCAGGGTGTTTAACATAAATAAGTTGAGGTGAAAAATCTGACTCTCATATTATGTGATCAATTTCTGTAAAGTTTAACACAATTTATTTCAATATTTTAGGAATGATAAAGGAAACACTTTGAACTTATGGAATGACTCTATGAGGGTGTGGCGTACCTCATTGCCGCCTATTGGATTTTCCACATTCAGTATGCGAAGAAGGCACATAAGATGCTTACTTTAATTGAGCATGGTTTAGGGGACTGTGCTACATGAAGCCCCGGGTGAAGGCACTGGAATCGATCAATTTCTACAGAGCGATCGTGGCTTGTGTACCACAGTTAGCCTAGCTTACCCAACACTGTAATAGATACCCCTGTCAGACGGGCATTTCAATGGCCTTCAGAATGAACTCCTTCAAGAATCAGCGAACCAGCTCACGATCTCGGCTCTGCCTGTGCCCTTCGGTGTTCGCTTGTTCGCAGATATTTTTGAGGAGTTCTTTCTGAAGGCCATTTAAAAGAACGTCTTACAGGGTACAAGCCAGTTTGCGCCTGTTCGAGGCGGGGTTTTAAGCCGCACGTCCGGAGGCTTCCTGGCCTTTGACGACGACCATTCCCCGAAGTGAAGAACACAGGGGTCCATTGGAGGTGGGAGAATTGGTAACGTAACGAACGGTTTAATTACATGGTAGCGATACAGTCGTCAAATCCGAGAGAACAACTCAGCCAGCCCAACGCCCCGCTCTTATATAGGGGTCCGTTTTTCCCTCACTCCTCCGCCAGGGCCGCAGGCGTCGGACCGCCAAGTGCGTAGCAAAAAGCCCGCCGCGTCGTAGCACAGAAATGAGTCATAGCCATGGTTCTCCGTAGTTAGGCCAGGCCTCTCTCCCTTCCGGCGCGCCACGCACCCACACGCACACACACACACGTCCCGTTGACGTCACGGACGCGTTGAGACTCGTTTTGGGCAGGCTTCGACAGGTGGCCGGCATTCCTGACACGTCGGGACTCGTTCGGGACTCGTTTCCGCAGCGTTGAAACTCGGAAAAGGTTTGCCGAACGGTTCCATTCTTAACAGCCCCTCCGGGGCCAGGAACCTCGATATGGCCGGTGGTACAATGGCTGGCCTGAGAGGTGGGCTTGGAGTAGGCCTTGAGAACACGCTGCAAGCACCAAACAAACTCCCAAACCTCTCAACGGAGGCATCAGCGGAAACGTCCCCCACAACACCACGCCACACCGCAGACAAACGCTCGGAATTCGCCAAAGACCCGCCAGACTGGATTACGGATTACCAAAATTTGGTACAATTCCGGGTATCGAGACCCCCTGTCGCCAAAAAAAAACTCATTTTTCCAACGAGGTCACTAAGAACAAAATACAAAAGAAAAAAACTCTTCACAATTTGTGAGGTCATTTTGGGGTTTCAACGAAGTGCCCCCCCTTAGATCCTCATTCCCGTGGATGACGAAGACCTCTGAGATCATCCCTACTATTTTTCGTGATGTCAGAAAAATCTGCTCAACCCATCGGCATTGCCGTTAAATTTGCCTTTCCTTTTTCTTACGCGACGCCGGAGCTACGAGAGATCTTTCAATGATCCCGTCTTCCTCCGCCTTTTTCGCCGGCTCGTTGGGACGGCGTACGCTTTCTAGCGCTGCGAGGTCAGGCTGTTCTACAACCTGGTCCCTCTCATCCCGGTTTTCTGCCTCCAACTCTGGGAGTGCTTGCTCCCCGTCAGCTGCCTCTGGCTCTGGATTCCTCGTCAACAAAGGGGCGACCTGACGCGATTTGGACCTCGTACACGACTGAACTAGCCCTTTTCCCAGTTGTTGACCCCTTTCGCGCAGCAGGAAATCTGACCGGTTAGAAAACAAATAAGGATATTCCAACGGGACTGTTTGCGAGACAGCCGCCTCTGTCACTAGCTCTCCGAACGGGCCAGTTATCCTTACTGTCGCCATAGGCAGACAGACACTGTGCTTTTCAAGCAGCTGCTTGATCCAAACTACCTTTCCAGTAAATCGGAGGTCGTTACATACGACGGATGAACAACGTGCATCGTCGCTGCACTGTCCCGAAGCACCCTGCACGGCTTTCCGTTTACCGGAGCTCGTGAAGTAGGACGAAGAGCTTCAGGTCCTCTCACTACCGTTCACGTACGAGAACACAACCCGCGGTTTCTTACATCTGGCCGCTGTGTGTCCTGGCTCCTGACAGTTGTAGCACAGGAACGGCTTCCTTGCCTCGAACTGCCCTGTTGGGCTTTTCCGCGCCTCGTCTCCGTTCGAGTGTTCTGCGCTCTTTTCGGGGACCCTTTTGTCCTGCTTCGGGCTTCTCGGGCCCGTTTTCTCGCGAGCCGTACCCTGTCGGAAGGTCTTGCGCTGATCGCTTCGGCCGGATTCGCTTTCCTCTCGCTCAGCTTTCTACGCGTTGCGTACTCTTCGGCTAGCTCAGCGGCCCTTTCGACAGAGTCGACTCCCACCCTGTCCTGCACCCAGAGCTTGACTGACTGCGGAATGCTACGAAAGAACTGTTCGAGGCACACACACTCGACTACCTTGTCTCGGCTTTCGTACACTCCTCGCTCTTCAACCATTCTATCAGGTTGGTTTTAAGCCCGTACGCGAATTCCGAGTAGCCCTCGCTGCTCTTTTTGGATGCGTTTCTAAACCTTTGACGGAACGCCTCGGCAGAAAGGCGGTACCGCTTCAAAAGGCTGGACTTCACCTTGTCGTATGTCGTCGCGTCTCCAGCACTAAGGCAGCGCGACAACCTCTGCAGCCTCACATGGCAACAGAGTCAAAAGCCGTTGCGGCCACGTTCTGGGGCGAAGCTCAACTTCTCACTTGTCCTCTCAAAGTTAACTAAGAATAGGCCCACGTCTTCCCAACTTTAAACGGCTGCATGAGCTTCTTCATTTGATACGACTCGGTCCTCACTTGCTCGTACCGGAGCCCCAACTCTACTGTTATGCGAGTTTAATCGCTGTTGTTCAATTTCGAGCTCTAGCCTTTTCAGCGCTCGCTCCTGGTCTCGTTCCTCTTTCGCTGCAGTCTGTGCTCGTTCCTTCTCTAGCTGCAGCTTGCTCCTCTTTCGCTGCGAACCGTTCCTCTTTCGCTGCAGCCTGTCTCGCTCTCGTTCCTCTCTTGCATGCAGCCTCGTTCCTCTTTCGCTGCAGCCTGTCTCGCTCTCGTTTCCTCTCTCGCTGCAGCCTGCTATCGTTCTACGTTCCTCTCTAGCTGCAGCTTCGCTCTTAGCGTTCTGAAGCAGTTCCCACGCAATTTTAATTTCCTCTGCTTCCGCGCTCTCTGAAATCGCTTTACTGATCTCAGATTTCTTCATCTTTTGCTCCACCTCCACACCCAATTCTTCACATAAACAGAGTAAATCTGTTCTCAGTAACCTTCATTAGATGCCATGATCGCTGCTCTTTAGCTTTGGCTTTGTTCTAAAACTTGTCGCGAGGTTGTACACAAACCTAGCGCACGAGTCAAACACTAAGGATTCCCAGCAGTTCAAAATTAATTACCCATAATCTGAAGCCTGGCGAATCTCAAAGCAAAGTCCAAACGCTCACCCACAGATGTAGCACGATGTCGCATGGTCCGATCCCAACCGCTGCCAACCAGTTGTTCGAGGCGGGGTTTAAGCCGCACGTCCGGAGGCTTCCTGGCCTTTGACGACGACCATTCCCCGAAGTGAAGAACCCATTGGTCCAGTGGAGGTGGGAGAATTGGTAACGTAACGAACGGTTTAATTACATGGTAGCGATACAGTCGTCAAATCCGAGAGAACAACTCAGCAGCCCCACGCCCCGCCTTATATAGGGGTCCGTTTTCTCCCTCACTCTCCGCCAGGGCAGCAGGTGCGACCGCCAAGTGCGTAGCAGAAAAGCCCGCCGCGTCGTAGCCAGAAATGAGTCATAGCCATGGTTCTCCGCAGTTAGGCCAGGCCTCTCTCCCCTTCCGGAGCGCACGCACCCACACGCACACACACACACGTCCCGTTGACGTCACGGACGCGTTGAGACTCGTTTTGGGCAGGCTTCGACAGGTGGCCGGCAGTCCTGACACGTCGGGACTCGTTTCGGGACTCGTTTCCGCAGCGTTGAAACTCGGAAAAGTTTGCCGAAGGTTCCATTCTTAACACGCCCCAGGCAACATGAGCTCTTGCCACACGACGTGTGCAAGAAATGTACATAATGCGTGCAATAAATTTATTTCGTGCATGATGCTACCTGCGTATGCCTTTCCTTTCACTCTTCCTGACTTTGAAGAAACCCCTTAAAGGTTGCAAGAAATACTCTCGGAAATTACCATTGAAACTCCTTGGTGGATGCGAAGGAATACTCCCGTAGGTATGCATAACTCCCAGGAGGATGTGAAAGAAGACACCCTGTGGGCCCACATAATAACTCCCAAATGGATGTGAACGAATACTCCCATAAATGCACGTAAAAACTCTCATACGGATCTTAAAGAATAGTCCCACAAGTGCACATAAAAAACTCCCATATGAATGTAAAAGGTAGTCCATAAATGCACGTAAAAGCTCCAAAATGGATGTAAAAGAATAGTCCCATAATTGCAGCTAAAACCTCCCATATGGATGTGAACGAATAGTCCCACAAGTGCACATAGAAACTCCCATATGGATGTGAAAAAATAGTCCCATAAATGCACGTGAAAACTCCCATATGGATGTGAAGAAATTGTCCCACAATTGCACATGAGAACTCCCATATGGATGTGGAAAGATAGTCCCATAAATTCACGTAACCAAACTTGCGGTGGCTTAGCTCGGCAATGCCAGGATATACGCACAAAATGAGAGGCGCTATCAAGCGGCTCCGGTGCAGCGTCAGACTTGGCTACTGCGCAACGGAGGCGGACAGCTGGGCACGCGGCGGCGCCAGTGCGTCTGCCGCGGCTATGACGTCACTCTGAAAAGCGGACCGACGAGGCGCGCGGCGCCGGCGGCTCCGACGCGCCAGCTGTGCGCCGTGTGACGTCACTGCTCCTCGCGCTTGCGCATACCGCCGAGGCGCGCGCGGCGGCGTGCCAGCTGTGCGCCGTGTGACGTCACTGCTCGTCGCGCTTGCGCAGCACGGAGCACGGCTCATTATGCGAGCCACGGGAAACTGCTCAACCTCGGCCAGTGTAGCTCACGCTACAAAACTCCCATATGGATGTGAAAGAATACTCCCGTGGGTCCACGTAAGAACTCCCTGGTGGATGTAAAGGAATATTCCCGTGAGTCCACGTAAAAACCTCCATAAGGATGTGAAAGAATACTCCCATGGGTCCACCTAGGAACACCCTGATGGAGGTAAATAAATACTCTCATTGATCCATGAACAGACTCCCGTGCTGATGGGAGTTCTGTACTTACCCCCTTGCACCTCCCAAAAAACACTGGCCTGCATGGGAGTTAACTATGAACTCCCATCCGGCAGAGTATATAAAACGTCCATATGGGAATGCGCTAGAGGACAAGCGATTTACTCCCATCTGGGTATATTTTCGATTTGTGCGTACTGCACAACCGCCCCCGGTTGGAATCTTGTCGGAATATGCCCCCGAAATGAGCCTCCGAATCTCAAGTAGCATTTTGCGTGTCTTCTTCGTACTCCGAGACCGGCGACTGGTCGTGGTCGCTGCCCTCGTCACAGCAAACGAAACGCTTCATCTTGTTAACAGCTGCTATTCCCTCGTAGAAGTGCTGTGAGCGTTGAGTCTCGGGGAGGTCTTGCACATAATACCTATCGCGGGGAAGCTTCTCCACAACAATGTATGGGCCTCTATATTTTGGACGCAGTTTCCGTGACTCTCCCCTTGCGACTGGCTCTCGGTCGAGTAACACCATATCTCCTGGTTCGTAGAATGGCGCAGCTACTCTTTTCTTGTTGTAATGTTCTTTCTGCTTTTCTTGGTTTTGGCGTATGTTCTCTATTGCCTTTTCCCGGAGCTTGAGTACAGTAGCGTCGAGTTCGTGTGCGAGCGCGCTGTTGACTTCATCGCCTGTCTAGTTTCGGGGGCAAAAGTTGAAAAGCAGACTGAACGGCGTCGCTTTGGTAGCTCGGTTCAGCGTGTTGTTGATACCCCACTGGACCTGAGTTAAGGTTTCGTCCCAGCCCTTTCTATCGCTCCGTTTTGAGGGGCTGGCAATGGCGGGTGTTATCATTCTGTTATATCTCTCTACCTGTCCGTTAGCTCGGGGCGTGCCAGTTGCATTTTTCACGTGCATGACGTTGACAGACTTGACGTATTGTGCGAACTGTCGGCTGGTGTACGCGGTTCCCATGTCGGTGATCAACCTTCGCGTTGCACCAAAAGTGGCGACCAGGTCCTTGAGAAAATTCCTCGCGTATCCCGACGAAGTGTTCGTCACTGCTCGAAGGATGACGAACTTCGTAAAGCTGTATACTGCCACATTGATGCGCGTGTTGCCGCTCGTGCTGCGGACGAATTGGCCCAAATGGTCCATGTGGAGAGTGTCAAATGGTACGGCCGCTTTTTCGATGGTGTGTAGCTTGCCAGGTTTTTTTCCGGACGGAACCTTGTAATACAAGCCCTCCAGACAGCACGCAAGATGCCGTCTCACGTACCGACGCATCCTGGGAAACCAGAACATCTTGGTGAGCAAAGTCATGGTCTTGTCGAGAGCGAAGTGTCCGACATCGTCGTGGCATCGTCGCACAATCTGCCAGCGAACTCCCCGTGGCACTA
Source organism: Ixodes persulcatus (assembly GCA_013358835.2). Taxonomy (NCBI): domain Eukaryota; kingdom Metazoa; phylum Arthropoda; class Arachnida; order Ixodida; family Ixodidae; genus Ixodes; species Ixodes persulcatus. The sequence goes on from JABSTQ010010503.1 coordinate 19,078, forward strand.
CTCATAGTAGGCGCTCCTCTCCGTCATCAATAACTCTCTTGAAAAGCTTTCCCTTTGAGAGTGAGTACTCCCTCTCGATACGCTGCGACTCCTTCGTCTTTGAGGGTTTCTTTATGCTTTCCTTGATTCCTTGCAATGTTGGATCTGTGTGCTGAGCTAACACCAACCAATCGTCATCGGATAGCTCTGTAGCTAAAACGCTGGCGCCGATTGCGACATCCTTTTCTTCAGGCTCCGACACAGGAGCCCTGCTGAGAGCGTCGACATGGGCCATTCTATTTCCCGGTTGATGTTCCACTTCGAACGTGTAGTCCTATAGCCGCAGATACCACCTTTCTATACGTGGCACTAGGTCTCTCTTCGACAGCGTGGTTCGCAAGGAGTTGCAATCCGTGACGAGAGCGAACTCGATCCCATACAAGTACGGCCGAAGCTTCTCAACTGTCCACACGACTGCTAATGCTTCGAGTTTGTAAGAGTGATATCGCTCCTCGTCTTCCGTCATGCGGTGGCTGACGTACATATCCGGGTGCATCAACCCGTCCGCTTGTTCCTGTAACAGTACTCCTCCGTGGCCAAACTTGCAAGCGTCTGTGTGCACCTCCGTTTTTGCACCGTGTACGTAGAGTGCCAACTTAGGCTCACTCATTAGGCAGTCCTGCAGCCCCCGGAACGCTGCCCCTGATCGGCCGTCCAGTGCCATTCCTCTCCTTTACGAAGCTGCGTGGTGAGTGGGTTTGATATCGGTGCAAATCCAGCCATAAAGCGTCTCCGCACAGCAGAGGTGGGACCACCGGATGTTGCACCTGGACAGCCTAAGTCGGTCACGATCACGCGTTTCCACCACGGAGCCCCGATTTTCGTAAACTTGGGTCTTGCGCAGCCGAGTTGTCCGACGGGGGTTTTACCTAGGAAATACAAGTTGGCCTTGACCACGCTTTTCCGCCGTGGATCCCCCATCTTCGCAAACTTGGGCCCCGCACAGCAGAGGGAGGACAATCGGGTGTTGTACGTGGGAAGCCCAAGTCGGTCACGCTCACGCGTTTCCACCACGGAGCCCGATCTTCGTAAACTTGGGTCTTGCGCCGCCGAGTTGTCCGACGGGGGTTTTACCCAGGCAGCACAAGTTTGGCATGACCACGCCTTTCCGCCGTGGATCCCCCATCTTCGCAAACTCGGCCCCGCACCGCAGTGGTGGGACCATCGGATGTTGCACTTAGACAGCCCAAGTCGGTCACGCTCACGCTTTTCCACCACGGAGCCCCCATCTTCGTAAACCTGGGTCTTGCGCAGCCGAGCTGTCCGACGGGGGTTTTGCATAGGCAGCCCAAGTTGGCTATGACCACGCTTTTCCGCCGTGGATCCCCGATCTTCGAAAACTAGGGCCCCGCACAGCAGAGGTGGGACTATCGGATGTTGTACGTGGGCAGCCCAAGTCGGTCACGCTCACTCGTTTCCACCATGGAGTCGCCATCTTCTGAAACTTGGGTCTTGCGCAGCCGAGTTGTCCTACGGGGGTTTTACATATGCAGCCCAAGTTGGCCATGACAACGCTTTTTAGCCACGGAGCCCCGATCTTCGTAAACTTGGGTCTTGCGCAGCCCTGGTGACCCACGGGGTTTTTACATAGGCAGCTGAAGTTCGGCATGCTTACGCTTTGTCATCAGGAAGCATCCTTCTTTGTAAACCTTGCAGCAGGGACGAGGTGGGACGCACAGGGGTTTCACATGGGCAAGGAAACTCTGAATGCCTTCGCTATGCCGCCGTGGAGCTCACATAATCGAAGCTTCGCCACCAAAGATCCAAGTTGGGACCAGGGTTTTATATGGGCAGCCAAATCGGGCATGCCCTAGCTGTGCCATTGCGGAGCCACCATCTTCGTAAACTTGGCCCCCGCACGACGAGGTAAGACCCGCCGGAGTCTTACATGGGAATCCAAACGTTTGGCATGGCCGCGTTTTGCCGTCGTTGCGCCACCTTCTTCGCAGATTTTGACCGGCAGAAAAAGGTGGGACCCACGGGGGTCTCAGATGGGCAGTCCGATCTCGGGCTCGCCCACACTTATCCGCCGTGGAACCCAATTGGTCGCATTTGGATGCTGTAGAGCCTAAGTCTGTCCCACGGGGTTTTTACAGTGCAGCCGAAGTCGGGTATGCCCACTCTTCACCACGCTTGCGGTCACATCATTGCAACATGTCCTCCGTAATGCCGAAGTTAGACAACGGAGGTTTTACATGGGCAAGCCAAAGCTCTGGAGTGCCCATCCCTTGGCGGTATTCGCTAGCTCTGGGCCCGGCATTAACGATTTGGAAAACCCACGGATAGACCACGCTTTTCCGCCGTGGATCCCCCATCTTCGCAAACTTGGGCCCCGCACAGCAGAGGTGGGACCATCGGATGTTGTACGTGGGAAGCCCAAGTCGGTCACGCTCACGCGTTTCCACCACGGAGCCCCGATCTTCGTAAACTTGGGTCTTGCGCAGCCGAGTTGTCCGACGGGGGTTTTACCCAGGCAGCACAAGTTTGGCATGACCACGCCTTTCCGCCGTGGATCCCCCATCTTCGCAAACTCGGCCCCGCACCGCAGTGGTGGGACCATCGGATGTTGCACTTAGACAGCCCAAGTCGGTCACGCTCACGCTTTTCCACCACGGAGCCCCCATCTTCGTAAACCTGGGTCTTGCGCAGCCGAGCTGTCCGACGGGGGTTTTGCATAGGCAGCCAAGTTGGCCATGACAACGCTTTTTAGCCACGGAGCCCCGATCTTCGTAAACTTGGGTCTTGCGCAGCCGAGCTGTCCGACGGGGGTTTTGCATAGGCAGCCACACGCTTTTCCACCACGGAGCCCCCATCTTCGTAAACCTGGGTCTTGCGCAGCCGAGCTGTCCGACGGGGGTTTTGCATAGGCAGCCCAAGTTGGCTATGACCACGCTTTTCCGCCGTGGATCCCCGATCTTCGAAAACTAGGGCCCCGCACAGCAGAGGTGGGACTATCGGATGTTGTTCGTGGGCAGCCCAAGTCGGTCACGCTCACTCGTTTCCACCACGGAGTCGCCATCTTCTGAAACTTGGGTCTTGCGCAGCCGAGTTGTCCTACGGGGGTTTTACATATGCAGCCCAAGTTGGCCATGACAACACTTTTTAGCCACGGAGCCCCGATCTTCGTAAACTTGGGTCTTGCGCAGCCCTGGTGACCCACGGGGTTTTTACATAGGCAGCTGAAGTTCGGCATGCTTACGCTTTGTCATCAGGAAGCATCCTTCTTTGTAAACCTTGCAGCAGGGACGAGGTAGGACGCACAGGGGTTTCACATGGGCAAAGAAACTTTGAATGCCTTCGCTATGCCGCCGTGGAGCTCACATAATCGAAGCTTCGCCACCAAAGATCCAAGGTGGGACCAGGGTTTTACATGGGCAGCCAAATCGGGCATGCCCTAGCTGTGCCATTGCGGAGCCACCATCTTCGTAAACTTGGCCCCCGCACGACCGAGGTAAGACCCGCCGGAGTCTTACATGGGAAGCCAAACTTTTGGCATGGCCGCGTTTTGCCGTCGTTGCGCCACCTTCTTCGCAGATTTTGACCGGCAGAAAAAGGTGGGACCCACAGGGGTCTCAGATGGGCATCCGATCTCGGGCTCGCCCACACTTAGCCGCCGTGGAACCCAATTGTCGCATTTGGATGCTGTAGAGCCTAAGTCTGTCCCACGGGGTTTTTACATGGCAGCCGAAGTCGGGTATGCCCACTCTTCACCACGCTTGCGGTCACATCATTGCAACATGTCCTCCGTAATGCCGAAGTTAGACAACGGAGGTTTTACATGGGCAGCCAAACTCTGGAGTGCCCATCCTTGGCGGTATCTTCGCTAGCTCGGGCCCGGCATTAACGATTTGGAACCCACGGATATATTGCCCGGCAATCCAAGTTGGGCATGTCCATACTTTGTCGCATGAAGCCCAAATCTGCACTAACTCGAACCCCGCATCGCCAGAAAGGGACTTACGGCGATATTACCAATGCGCCTCACAGTTATTAAGACCTCGCATAGCCGAGGTGGGACCCACAAGAGTAATGCATAGGCAGCCAAGTTGGGCATGACCACGCTCTGCGTACGTTTGGGACCGGGGGGAGTTTTGCATGGGCAGCCCAACTCGTGAACGCCCACGCTATTCCGCCGCGGAGCCCACATAATCGCAAACCACTCCCCCAAAGTACCGAGGTGGAACCCATGGGGGTTTTACATGGGCAGCCGAAGTTGGGCATGCCCGAGCTTTGCCAACGTGGAGCACCCATCGTCGTAAACTTGGCCTCGCACATCGCACCTCCAACCTCCCATATCCGAAGGGGGACTCACCGAGGTCCCCTTGGACAGCCCATATGGGGCATACCCACGGTGCGCCCACGTAAGACACTGGGTTTCGTAGGGGCTGCCCGAGCCCCCATTTCCCATGTGGGCTCGAGATGACCCCCCTCCCCCCCCCCCCTCTTGTGCTACTTAGGATAGTCGCATCTCAACTTAGGTGTCTACAAGGGAGTCAAAAGCAGTCCAACATTGCGGCGAATAGTGCGGAAAAGGACACAGTGTACATCTGAGTTCTATTGCATGTCGAAAGCTCCCCTATACGATTAAAATTAATCATTCCTTTCTCGGCTTGCCGGATGCCATAACCTATTTTCGTGCGAGAATTGTAAATATCTTTTATTTTTATATCCGGGGTGTTTCTTAGACAGCAGCACTTATGCGCCCGTTTCCGGCTTGAACGGCGTCGGCGTAACCGCGCGGTGCAGTATGGACTCGGAACGTCAATGGTGACGTCACTGATGACGTCATCAGTGACGTCATCAGTGCTGCTACATCGTCGAACGCTGCCAGGTTCGTGCTGTTCTGTTCGAATCCGGAGCTCGGTCCCGTCGGTGCTGCTCGTGCCGCGCGCTTGAAATGTCATTAGCTGCTGACGTCGCGTGAGTCACCGCTCTAAGTCTCGCGCTTTGGCGCTACAAGGGCTCCCCCCTAGAGGAGTCGCTGGGGCGGTGTTGTGCCCAAGAGACGGAGCGATGATGCTGACGCTCGGTGGCTCGTAAGGATGGTGCCGATGGCTGGCATGAAGGCGGCCAATGTAGAGGGTGTAGGCTGGATGCGGACGACTGTTCAATGTGAGCAGGCTTCAGGCGGTCGACGCAGATGGTGTCATGCCGCCCGTTCAAATCCAGAACGAAGTACTTGTCGCGCTTTTCGAGGACCTTGAAAGGGCCATCGTAAGGCTGTTGCAGAGGTTTCCTGACTGCGTCTCGACGCAAGAAAACATGTGTGGCCGAGGTTACCTCGTCGCATACGTACGTCGGATGACGGTCATGATGCCTTGTTGGTGTGGCACGCAGGTTCCGCATAACTTCTCGAAGCTGGGTGGCATAGCTGAAGGGATCGGACACGGTAGAAGTAGGAGACGTCACGAACATTTCTCCTGGGAGGCGAAGTGACTGCCCGTAGACTAGGTCTGCGGCAGTGCATCCCAAGTCTGGCTTGAGTGTTGTGCGGAGGCCTAGAAGCACGATGGGAAGAAGTGTGCTCCAGTTGTTCGGGTCATTGTGTGCTCTTAGTGCGGCCTTTAGGGTACGATGAAATCTTTGTACAAGGCCGTTAGCAGCGGGATGGTAAGCTGTTGTTCGAATTCGGCGGGACCCGATAAGAGTCATGATCTCGTTAAACAAACGAGATTCGAATTGTGCTCCTCTGTCGGTGGAAATAGTTGACGGAACGCCAAATCGTGAAATCCAACCACTGACGATTGTCTTCGCAATGGTTTCCGCGCGGATGTCTGCGATGGGGAAAACTTCTGGCCAGCGGGTAAATCTATCTATGCAAGTGAGCATGTAGATGGCTCCGTCGGATGGTGGCAAAGGACCGACGATGTCCACGTGGATGTTGTCGAAGCGAGCGGTGGGTGTCTGTACTGTGGCGAAAGGTGCAAAGGTATGTCGATGAACCTTAGACAGCTGACAATGCAGACACGTGCGAGCCCATTCACGCACATCTTTGTTCATCCCTTGCCAAACGAAGCGTTGGGCGATGAGGTGTTGGGTCGCCCGAATGCCGGGATGAGAAAGGTTGTGCAGTGAGTTGAAAATGGATCGCCGAAACGTTGGAGGTACCACCGGTCGGGGTGATCCCGTGGACATGTCACAAATTATTGTTGTGTCGCAGCCTGGCAGTAACACGTCACGCAGATCAAGGTTGCTAGATGCGGATCGTAGCTTCGGGATATCTTGGTCGCCTTGCTGTGCTGCTGCTAGAGCGGTGAAATCCACAGCGGTGGGAAGGGCGTTGCAGCAAGGTAACCGTGACAACGCATCAGCAGCCGAGTTGTCTGTGCCTTTGATGTGGCGGATGTCACTCGTGAACTCCGCAATAAATGAAAGGTGCCGACTCTCTCGAGGAGAGAGACGGTTGCTGGTCCTTTGAAGTGCGTAAGTTATCGGCTTATGGTCGGTGAGGATGTGAAATTGCCGACCCTCTAAGTAATGCCGAAAATGTTTGATGGTGAGGTATATGCCTAGTAGTTCTCGTCCAAAAGTGCTGTACCGGGACTCGGCTGGCGCCAACTTCTTGGAAAAGAACCCAAGGGGCTGCCAGTTTCCGTCAACGAGCTGTTGTAGTACTCCTCCTACAGCGACGTCCGAGGCATCCGTCATGATAGAGAGAGGTGCACCAGCGAGCGGGTGCGCCAACATTGTGGCTTCTGCGAGCGATGACTTGATGGTTAGGAATGCCTCCGCTGCCTCTGGAGACCATGGTAGACGGTGTGGTGTCCCGCTGACTTCCCTTTAGAAGATCAGTCAGGGGTTGGAGGACGGTGGCGCAATGCGGCAGAAAACGGCGATAGAAATTCACGAGGCCAAGGAACTCGCGAAGCTTCCTGCGTGATGTCGGCGTTGGAAAGTTCTTGACTGCGTCGACTTTGGATGGAAGAGGGCGAACACCCTTGGAGTCGACCCTGTGGCCAAGAAAATCCAGTTGTGAAACGCCGAACTCGCACTTGGCCTTGTTGATGATGAGCCCATATTCCGCCATGCGCTGGAAAAGGATCTCCAGGTGTTCGAGATGTTGCTCAGCGTTAGCGCAGGACACCAGGATGTCGTCGACATAGGCAAAACAAAAGGTAAGCCCACGGGTGACGCTGTCGACAAACCGTTGAAATGTCTGGGCCGCGTTACGAAGGCCGAAAGGCATCCTCACATACTCGAAAAGTCCAAAAGGTGTTATGATGGCTGTTTTCGGTATGTCACTTGGTTCCACGGGGATCTGATGGTACGCTTTGACCAGGTCAATTTTTGAAAATATGGTTGCTCCCTCCAGGGACGCCGAGAAATCTGTGATGTAGGGTAGGGGATAGCGGTCTGGAACGGTGGAGTTTTTCAGAGCGCGGTAGTCTCCGCAGGGCCGCCAATCACCAGGGGGTTTCTTTTGTACCATATGGAGGGGTGATGCCCATGGACTGGATGATGGTCTGATGATGCCGAGTTCAAGCATGTGTCAAACTCCGCTTTCGCTATCTTCAACCGTTTGTCCAGGAGGCGTCGTGGACGAGCATGAGTGGGAGGTCCGGATGTTACGATGTGATGTGTCACGTCATGCTTTACTGGTTGCAGAAAGTTGGCGGGACGTGTGAGCGACGGGAATCGTTGGAGTAGATCTTCAAACTTTGTAGTGGTTGGAATGTCACGTTGTGGGAGCGGTGAGATGGATGCTATGCCTTGGACAGCTAGGTGAGTCGTGGCATCTACAAGGCGTAACCGTTGCATGTCCACTAGCAGGTTATAGTTGTGAAGAAAATCTGCTCCAAGGATCGGGTCCGTCACATCGGCAACCAGGAAAATCCATCTTAGTTGTCTTCTCAACCCGATGTTGAGGGTGAGAGCTCGTTCACCATACGTCGCGATGGCGGACTTGTTTGCGGCCTGCAAGGTGACGTTAGCGCGTTGCGGCTTGATTGACATGGCCGTCACGTGTAGGACGCTTACTGCGGCGCCGGTGTCGACTAAGAACCGAAGACCAATATTCTTGTCTAGTACAAAAAAGAGACGGCTGGTTTCGGAACCGGCACCACTCGCCGCCTCTAGTGGTGGGTTTCGGGGTTTTCCGAGGCTGTGCAAGGTGGAACGCATTTCTTTGCTTTCGTGCCGAACGTGCGATGGTACCAGCACGTACCTCGAGAGGGCGAGGGATGTCGAGGCCTACGCTGTCGGGAAGATGACCTTGTTCGTTGACCTGCTGGAATGCGATCGGTGAGAGCGGCGATCTGGGCAGAAAGTCGTCCAATCTCCCTGTGGAACTCCTCGCGAAGGTTGTTGACGTCACATGGAGGTGTCACCGCTTCGGCCGAAGGAGTCGTGGGAAGCGATAGTCCGGACTGATTTTGGACGTGTGCGATGGTGGGCACTGCGAGTTCCAGGACAGATTCCGCGAGCTTTGCCAGATCCTCGAGGTTGAGTCCAGCGGCAGCGGCGAGAACCATGCGGACGCCTGTCGGGAGCCGTTCCAGAAAAACTTCGCGCAGCAGCGCTACATCGAATGTCGGCGCCTTCTCACCCAAAAGTTGTTGAAGGCGCCGCAGCAGTTGTGCTGGCTTGCGGTCGCCCAGTTCCTCTGAAGTGAGGAGCTGTTGTAGTCGGCGCTGTTCCGACGACGTGGTCCTCCGTATGAGCTCCGCCTTGAGGGTGTCGTAAGGGGAGTCTGCCGGTGGTGTCAGGACCAGATCCCGAATTTCCGCTGCGATGTTCGGCGGAAGCGCTGCGATGATGTGGTGGAACTTCTGGGTTTGTGATGTTATCCGGGCCGTGGCGAACTGGCTCTCCACCTGAGCGAACCAGATCTGAGGGTCCGCTGGCCAGAACTGAGGCAGTCGAAGGTGTAAAGCTGAGAGTCCACCAGTGGCGGGTTCGCCAGACTGCGCCATGACGACTGGAAGCGGTTGATGAGCTTGGTGCAGCAGGGAAAAGGCTTCAGAGGTGCGGCGTTCCTCAGATCACGTCCGGGTCACCAATTTGTGGGGTTCAAGAAAGACGTCCGTCGATGCAAATCAACAAACTGAACTTTATAACCACACAAAAACTGAAAAGAACGTAAAAAGGGGACTCCACTGAGACCGCTCTGCTACATCGTCGAACGCTGCCAGGTTCGTGCTGTTCTGTTCGAATCCGGAGCTCGGTCCCGTCGGTGCTGCTCGTGCCGCGCGCTTGAAACGTCATTAGCTGCTGACGTCGCGTGAGTAACCGCTCTAAGTCTCGCGCTTTGGCGCTACAACTCGTACTATCGGCGTTACATTATCATCGTGACAAAGAGCTTGTAACGCCAATGATGTGAGGAGCTCTTATTGTCACGGCTATAAATGATGTTGTAACGCCTAAGCGGTCTAGGATGACGTGGAAGCGCTGGACTGTCATGGCTACTTTCAGGGTCACTCTCTTGTCATGCCGAAATCCACCGTATGTCACGCCTAAATAGGCTGTAGCCGTTTCATTAGCCGTTACCGGACTAAGAGTGTACAGGGTTTTACATGGGCAGCCAAATCGGGCATGCCCTAGCCGTGCCATTGCGGAGCCACCATCTTCGTAAACTTGGCCCCCGCACGACCGAGGTAAGACCCGCCGGATTCTTACATGGGAAGCCAAACGTTTGGCATGGCCGCGTTTTGCCGTCGTTGCGCCACCTTCTTCGCAGATTTTGACCGGCAGAAAAAGGTGGGACCCACGGGGGTCTCAGATGGGCATCCGATCTCGGGCTCGCCCACACTTAGCCGCCGTGGAACCCAATTGTCGCATTTGGATGCTGTAGAGCCTAAGTCTGTCCCACGGGGTTTTTACATGGCAGCCGAAGTCGGGTATGCCCACTCTTCACCACGCTTGCGGTCACATCATTGCAACATGTCCTCCGTAATGCCGAAGTTAGACAACGGAGGTTTTACATGGGCAGCCAAACTCTGGAGTGCCCATCCCTTGGCGGTATCTTCGCTAGCTCGGGCCCGGCATTAACAATTTGGAACCCACGGATATATTGCCCGGCAATCCAAGTTGGGCATGTCCATACTTTGTCGCATGAAGCCCAAATCTGCACTAACTCGAACCCCGCATCGCCAGAAAGGGACTAACGGCGATATTACCAATGCGCCTCACAGTTATTAAGACCTCGCATAGCCGAGGTGTGACCCACAAGAGTAATGCATAGGCAGCCAAGTTGGGCATGACCACGCTCTGCGTAAGTTTGAGACCGGGGGGAGTTTTGCATGGGCAGCCCAACTCGTGAACGCCCACGCTATTCCGCCGCGGAGCCCACATAATCGCAAACCACTCCCCCAAAGTACCGAGGTGGAACCCATGGGGGTTTTACATGGGCAGCCGAAGTTGGGCATGCCCGAGCTTTGCCAACGTGGAGCACCCATCGTCGTAAACTTGGCCTCGCACATCGCACCTCCAACCTCCCATATCCGAAGGGGGACTCACCGAGGTCCCCTTGGACAGCCCATATGGGGCATATCCAGGGTGCGCCCACGTAAGACACTGGATTTCTTAGGGGCTGCCCGAGCCCCCATTTCCCATGTGGGCTCGAGATGACCCCCCCCCCTCTTGTGCTACTTAGGATAGTCGCATCTCAACTTAGGTGTCTACAAGGGAGTCAAAAGCAGTCCAACATTGCGGCGAAAATAGGCCTATAGTGCGGAAAAGGACACAGTGTACATCTGAGTTATATTGCATGTCGAAAGCTCCCCTATACGATTAAAATTAATCATTCCTTTCTCGGCTTGCCGGATGCCATAACTATTTTCGTGCGAGAATTGTACATATCTTTTATTTTTATATCCGGGGTGTTTCTTAGACAGCAGCACTTATGCGCCCGTTTCCGGCTTGAACGGCGTCGGCGTAACCGCGCGGTGCAGTATGGACTCGGAAACGTCAATGGTGACGTCACTGATGACGTCATCAGTGACGTAATCGTAATGACGCCATCACAATGACGTCATCCTTATCGTCAGCGTCATTATCATGATGATGTCGCCGATCATGTCATCACGATGACGTCATCCTCACCGCAATTGTCATTATCACAATGACGTCATTGATGATGTTGTCGGTGACATAATCGTGATGACGTCATCACGATGATGTATCCTCATTGTCAACATCATCATCACGATGACGTCACTGGTGACGTCATTCGGGATGTCATCGTGATGACGTCATTGTCCCGTGTGACGTCATCACTGACAGCGGCGATGACGTCATCATGATGACGTCACGTGACCTTACGGGGGTCACGTGACCCTGGTGACGCCAGATGACCCCGGTAATGTCACGGGACCCCCGTGAGGTCACGTGACCCTGGCGACGTCACGTGACAGCGGTGAGGTCACGTGACCCCCGTGAGGTTACAAGGGTCACGTTACGTCACGAGGGTCACGTGACCTCACGGTTACGCCGACGGCGACGCAGACACCGCTCGTAGGGAGGAGCAGCAGGCAGGATGAGGAGGTGAGGAGGAGGGAGGTGGGGTATATGCTCCCCTCAGTACTCTCCCTCCTCCTCCTCAAGATCTGCACTCTAATTAGGTATTGCAGGGGGTTGTAAGCAACTTTTATTTTAGAGCGCATCTCTTAGGCGTCCGTTCCCGGCTTGAGCGGCGTCATCGTCGTCGTCGCCGGCAGCATAACCGTAAGGTCACGCGACCCCCCCAGGTCATGTTACCCCCAGGTCACGTGACCTCCCCCCGAGGTTACAAGACCTCTGGAGTGACGTGACCTCCCAGGTCGCGTGATCCCCCAAGGTCACGTGACCCCAGGTTAGTGCCCCCCAGGCCACGTGACCCCCCGAGGTCACGTGACCCCATGGCCACGTGACTGCCCCCTCGAGGTCACGTGAGCCCCAGGTTACGTGACCCCCAGGTCACGTGAGCACCCAGGTCACGTGAGCCCCCAGGTCACGTGGCCCTCCAGGTCATACGACCCGTGACCCCTGGTCACGTGACCCCCCGAGGTCACGTGACCTGGGGATCACGTGACCCCACAGGTCGCGTGACCCCCACCCCCCATAGGTCAGTTGACCCTTCCCCCCGTGCCTTCCCCTCCCCCTCAAGAGCTGCGCTATAATTCGACGTTACAGGGAGTTGTAAACGGCTTTCATTTTTTTCTAAGCTTTACAAGTATGTTTAAAATACGTTGTGAAAACTACACTTATGCGTATTGTGCAGGTGAGTTATACGGCCAGAAAGACATCAAATAAGGGGCTAATTGTAAGTATCATTTGGATAACTGAGTAAATTTTGTTATTTAAGTTTTAATTAATGAATATAGAAACTTGCTGAGCGTCATCGAAAACAACTAAACCAGTAATTTTCAGAAAGACTTTGAGCGTGTGAGAAGCGTAGAAATTCGACTCCGCTTGCCACTCCGTACCACTCGTGGAGCGGGTACAAGGGTAGCTTTTTGCGGTACTGCGCTCGCGCGATTTTGCCGTCTCTTACGAGACCCCAGCCTTGTACCTGCTTCACGAGTGGCAACTTTAGCGCACTACTGCTTTTCTCACGCTCTCAGTCTATCTAAAGGGTACTGATTTAGGGGTTTTGGAGGACGCTCAGCAAGTTTGTATTTGGAATCATTGGATATTGTCACTAATTAAAAAGTTGATTAACAAATTTAGCTTAATTAGCCGACCGATCGTTACGATTAGCCCCATATACTATGTTCCCCTGGCCGTATAACTCACCTGCACAAACTGCATAAGTGTAACTTTTACAGATTTTTAGAGCGCAGCTCTTAGGCGCCCGTTTCCGGCTTGAGCGGCATCGGTGTCGGCGTCGCCGTAGGCGTAACTTCGCGGTGCATTATGGGACGCGTGACGTGACTGATGTCGTCATCGTCATCGTCACTGATGACGTAATCAGTGACGTCACTGATGACGTCATCGCATCGTCATCGTCACTGATGACGTAATCAGTGACGTCACTGATGACGTCATCGCATCGGCAGTGTCACTTGATGACGTAATCAGTGACGTCATTGATGACGTGATCGGCATCCGCATCGTCATCGTTACTGATGACGTCACTAGTGATTATCACGTCATCAGTAACGTCACTGGTGATGTCACTGATGACGTCATCAGCATCGTCACGTGACCTCTTAGGGATCACGTGACCCCGTGAGGTCACGTTACTGTGGTGACGTCACGTGACCCCATGACGTTACGTGACCCCCCTGAGGTCACTTGACCCTCGTGAGGCGTCGGCGACGCCGCTAAAAGGACGAGTAGAAGACAGGATGAGAGGGTGAGGAGGAGGGAGGAAGAATATACCTTCCCCTCAATACCCTTCGCCTCCTCCTCCTCAAGAGCTGCGCTCTAATTCGGCGTTACAGGGAGTTGTAAACGGCTTTCATTTTTAAAACATATCTGTAAAGCTTAAAAAGCACACCCTGTATATAATATATTTGTTTAAATCACGAAAACAATAAAATTTGAATAACAAAACTGGAAAATGAAAAACGTGCCATGATTTTGCGAATGTTTCAGCCAAATACTTATTTTATGTTTTCCCCTTATAGAATTATAAAAACACTGAATGATAGCCTATTTGAATAATGACAAACATATGTGGGGACATATAATCTAAAACACTCGTGTAAAATGCTTTATAATAAACCTTCGTTATTTGTTTTAAAAGTAGAATTTCGTACTCCATGGACAAAAAGTGTGTGCAGACTTTTGCTGGGATATCCATACTAAATGTCGTAGCAGATGACGGAAATCCATATTTTAAGTAATAAAGTTTTCGTACTTAACGTCCTCCCTCAATATAATAAACAATGTGTTGTTCGTGGCCTTTTTACTACAAAAACAGCGTCGGCTTACAGAGTTTGTGTGCGACGTTGTCATCGTTTTTGTTAGTTTGGAATAGTTCTCAATATGGCATCTGCTAGAAATGGTGCGTACTTCGACAACGGTATGTTTTTTTGTGAATCTCTCTGTCTAGTTACGTGTTTTATAGATTTAGTCAAGTGACAATAACTTATTTTGAGGACATCAACACCAAAATAAATTATCTAAATTTGGCGTAAATTATTTTCACGAAAAGTGGTCAAGATAGGATGAACATATAAATACTCACATAAAATCTATTTGTTGAATATTTTATGCCTCGGCTTTCTCGCTTTATATACGAAATGTGCACTGGTATTAATAAGCCTACCGCGGGAAAAAACACGATTTAGAAAATCTCGAGCATCATGAGCATGCGAAGGTTTGGTGAAAACTTAACTTCCTTTTCCAGACGTTTTTTTTTATTTTATATTAGAAGGTGTTCCGTTAAACCTATATTCATTTCCGGTGAGCACAATCAATGTAATATTTACAAACGTCGTTAAAAAGGGAAGACGAGACACTTGGAGAAGTATAAAAAATGTCAAAGGGCGTACTTGCAATGCAAGAGGTGATGTTGCCGGACAAAAGAGCACACACAGAAACGCAGTTATTGCTGATGACCAAATTAACCTCCCCAATGTTTGAAACCTGTAATTGAAGTCATATTCCACCCCGGGTAGTTTCCAACAGAAGCCGATAGACTTAAAGGGGGGCTGTGGAGCTACACACTTAAGTCACGTTTTGACATACCAAGAAATTACGCTTTTTACATGCTATTTATAATCTTTAAATTCATAAATGTATTAATAAAAACGGAAATGAAGGTCATGCAAAAATAACAATCACGTTTCCTCGTGTTGTTCATGCGGAGTGTCGTCTTGTACTGTGTAACGTGCAGATCAAGCTGGCAGTCAAATATCGAAATATTTTGCAGAGTAGTCGGTATTCTTACTTTCCACCGTCACACGTCTTGTAACCCGTCGGGCACGAGCTAAACTTCCCTTATATTAGAGCATCTGACGTCACGTTATCAGTGTTACCACTGAGCCTCTCAGTGTCTTCGACTAAATTTGAAACATCATTAACTACGGAAAAATAATTACCGTAACCTGTACTTTGGGAAACTTGTTCAGATGTGCATATTAACGTGCTGAATCAATTTTGACATCAATCAGTTACTGTCAGATTTCGTCGGAGCTTTATTTTAGGGGGCGCGATGATATTACTAGCATGTGACTTCTCCAGTAGGTTTACTTAGTTAACTACAAAACAAATTACCGTAAAAAAATACGGCGTTTTTTTTTTTTTTTTTGAGGGGGGGGGGGGGGTAGACAAGTAGTCGATCCCTCGCGGACGCGCTCAGAAATTCTGTTTCTATGCTTGAACGGGAAAAACCAGCAAACCAACCGAACGCACTTACGACGCCTCTAATTTTCCCACTTTCCCCACAACTCGTAATAAAGAGAACGAGAAGTTTGGATCATTTCTCTTGACCTCGGGAATGCGGCAACCAAATGCAGCGAGTCATCACATGTGCAGTGAACTGCTACAAAGGTCTCTTAACCTTCTCTCGACTCTACCCTGTACAACTCTTCACTTCTTCGAGGTCAAACCCCAGGATCACGCTGGGGACCAAGGGCTGCTGCGCCGCTTGTCTAGCCGTCGTCCCCAAAGTGTGGTTTAGGGCATTCCACATTGCCCCAGCGTTCTTTCAGTGGCACGCGAACCATGAATTTTCCAAACCAGCCCGTCGCCCCCTCCAACAGACAACACAGTAAGATACCGAAATATGGCCGGCGTTTTTCTCTGGGACACGGATCATGTTCATTATAGAACTGGAGGTTTCAACGCAACGGCGATTCTCCCGTGGACAGTTTCTCGGGTTTGGTTTCAGTTTCTGAGGAAATGATTCGAGGGGGATGGGAATGTAGAACGAGCGTTGGCCATTAAGGGAGCGCGAAAAAAAGGTGAAACCCTCCGAGTAAGTCTCAGTTTGTCTTCCAAGAGCCGGAGAACGCAAATACGGCGTTTTTTATATGCATTAAGCGCTGGCGTAAATTGCGAGTGTAGCCTGCAACTGAGACCTCGTTCCGGCATAAAACTGCCCTTGGGGAGTGTTTGCCTTGAACGTAGCGAAGAAGGTTTGCGAGGATCATGGATAGCTGACGCTGGAGCCGTTTCAAGTCACTCGCCTAGGCGTAAGTGCCTAAATAAATATTATAGTGAGGGAAGCATGAGGCACGTGCTGTTATAAGCGACGACCAAATTGTGAGGAGGCGGATGTAACAAATCAGTATAACTTGAATAAAAAAATAAAGTTTTGTTTTGTGTTTTACAAAATAGTTTCAATGGGTACAAAATTTTGACTTCCAAAAAATTTAGAAGATATAATTTGAAGCTTAAGCTTTCCTCTCTAACACCGAATGAGTAAAGGCGTAATATTGATATGCTTTAACGTCGATAACCATGATATTCTTGGAAGTCCCTCTTGCTCCTCCTTATGAGATTGTGTTCGTTTACGTTTTTCGTCTATAAACGGTAATACATCGACTACATTACTTCAAGGTGTGAATGTGTTAATTTACTGTCCTGACTAAGTTTTTTTTTTAAATGCTTGAGGTAAGTAAAAATAAAGAAAACACTACAATTCTTCAATATGTGTTTGGTCTTTATATATTGAATTGGAAAACCTCAGCTGTACTACACCGACCTTTAAAAAGAAGTCTCTTCTGAGCATTTTAAGCGAGCACGATCGATACGATTTTGGAATGTCTACACATCATCAGCTCATTCTGCGACCTATGATGATGATTTAATCCGCAATACCGATAGCGTGAAAATATATTTTTTTTGCATTTATGAAGTGTCGGGTTTTCACAACGTCAAGAAAATAATTGCGTCTTAATGAATACTAGTTTCTAAAGCCGGTTTTCTTGTCCTCACTACGCACCAACAAAGTGGGCGGAATACTAAAATGTGCTTGAAATGTAAAACAATTTCCATATTCCAGCATGCCCATGTTCCTGGCTTCCAAAAACGAGCAAACTTTAACTCCATACGCACGAACTCTTATGACACCACTCGCAACGAGCTATTTATAGGAACAAAATGCTTAGATGGGCCAGTTGGTACATTATGGGAAATAAGCGCCAAAGGAACAGGGCAAAGAGTAGAATAACAACGACACAGGGCGGACAGCGCCCTGTGTTGTTGTTATTCTACTCTTTGTCCCTGTTCCTTCGGCGCTTATTTCCCTTTTTATTGGAACGGTTTATAAGCCTTGTCCAAATCACTCGCCAAAGGCGGAATAATAAAATGTCAACCAATAAAGGCCTCGAGTGTTTTTTTTAATAGGTAAAATAAACTTTAGCATCCACAAACATACTTTCAGGAGCCTAAACTAAGGGTAAGCAAATTTTCCAATCCAAGGGAGATGGTGCATCCCAGCGGAGTACACGTAAGGGAACCTCTAATTTAAGTATTTCCCCCGATTTATGTGGCCTATCCGCGTGTCCACGTGAAATTGTACAAAATAGGGAAGCAGAGAAAAAAGAAGAAAAAAAGGCGAAGTTATAACAAAGATTCTGTTTGATAGTTTTTCTTTAGAAAGAACCTTCAGGTTTTCTTGCTCGGACGTTAATAGTGGTCGGAAGTTATATATTTCACAATTTGCAAGATTCACAAAAAGATAAGCCGGATAAAATATCTGCAACTGTTTAGCGTGCGATTTACCACATATTGTAAGACTGATTATGCTACTTCGTTCAGTCGTAACGTCAAGCGTAATACTAATTTAGGCAAATTACGTTTGACGTCAACGGCGTTTCATTGTGCATCTACAAACTTAAGTTAGTACGCAATGAGAGGACGCGAAATATTGAATATATTCTGTAGTAAAACGCTCTTCTGCGATTCAATTGAAAGCGTGAGAAAAGTGTCGCCGTTCGCGGCACCGTACAGCGAACATTTGCATGCCCATCGTGTGCAGCAGCCGGCGGATTGCAAGCATTGCTTCAGTCGTTTTAATTAATGCTACCTTACCTGAGCATCACGCTCCACAAAACGTTTGGAGCCACAGCCAGTGTGAACTTTTTTTAAGTTAGAGATGAAAACTGGGAAAATGAGTCCCTCATTGCGTTGATAAATACAGTTTTGATAATACCATTCGCCATAAGCTTGCCCAATCATCCAGTGAGATAAGGACGCTCTGATAAAACTTACATATTATCGATCCCAGGCATGACTCAATGTCATCCCGTACCAGTCCCCAGAGCCTCGTTGAAGACATAAAAAGCTTGTAGTACCAAATACACAAAACAACACTGCTCTAAGTTAACGTCGGTGCCGGTTCCACTTTGAGGACACGATTGAGTCGGAGCTTCGAACTTACCCTGTAGGTCGAGTCATCTGATGTCACTAAAACACCAGGTACACAACCCTTTACTCTGACGAGAGATAGAGCATCAAGGTCGCGGAAAGAAACGAGCACGGCGACTGCGTTGGGAGTTAGAGCAGCAGGCGATACGTCCGCACGCACCGCAATACCAGCGCCGTCTTAAGTTTCACTACCGACAAGCTACCGAGGCAGAGACTATTGCTCTTTAGATGTCTCATTCTGCCCTAAAATCAGACTTGACAACCCAAAAAAAAAGTTCAATAAAGGTTTAACTTGAAGGACACATTTCGGCACTGACGAGTTCGAGCAGAAGAGTCGTTCGCCTCATCTTTCTCTTAGGAGGACCCGACACAAAGCGAAACCGATTCACTCCCTGCCAACCAAGAGAGTCCCCGTTTTACTCTCTCTTGGTCATAGGCAATACAACGCGGACCACGTAAGCTAAACACACTTTTAGAAGAGCTCTGTCTCAGGTGATTTATGGTTGGAAACAGCTCGCAGGCCAGTCGACAGCGGAACGCGTAATACTATATCGCAACATTCTCCCTGCAAATAAGTGTAGCTCATCCCAAGTGGGTACAGACGTTACAAAGGCCGCCTGACCTCTGAACCATTACCCATTTATAACTTAAGGCGCGCACATTTCCGTTCTTTTTTCTGGAAAACTCACAAATCCTGCTGGTTTTCCAAAGCAATAGAGAAACCTGGTAATCATGCAGAATCGCATCACGAATGTTGAGGCCCTTTAACTCATCTGCACAAACCGCAATGCTGTAGGTTTTAGGATTTTTTTAAAGTTTTCAAACGAATAAAAAAAAAAGAAACCTCTGACGATAAGAAAAAACAGGTAACATACGTGACAGTTAAATTGCTTAAATACGTAATGGAAGGACTCCCAGCAACCCAGAAAGACATTGATTTGAGTCGTTTTCATGTGTTCGGTTTATTAAATTGTGGCTTCGCTGGCATCACATCTATTTTGAGAAGTAGGTGTAGCCATCTCTCCGTCGCATATTTCAACTAGCTTCTATTTCTCAAGGAGAATCAGGAATACGTAAGAATTGCTCCCGCCGCGAATGAGGCTCGCTACACATCTAAAGTAATATTGAAATGCGTGTGTTAAAATATTGTTACATCTTGAAAGTAAGGGCACAATAGCGTTTTTTTTTTTTGTTGTCCTACCTCAACAAAATTCGGCGTGCATATGCTTTATTATCTGGAATGCAACTAACATAATTTGGTTGGAATATATGTCATCATATTTATGACTACCTAACTGAACTTTCTTTAGCCCTTTGAAATGTCATTTCTTTTGACTTTTTAGTGATTTTAAAATAAAATAAATACCGCACAAAATAGTATTGTTGTTCATACCACTCATTTGTTTAAAACGAGACAATTAGCCTTTTTACTAGGCTCTTTAAAGTGTGTGTGCTAGAGGAGCGGAGGAAATTGTCTTTTTGCACGTGGATGGCCTGTAAAATATAAATTTTATTTTATATCAAAACGTTACACCGCATGTATAAAAAAACAGCGCTTCAAGTTTAAAAGTTCACTAAGTTATTATAAATAACAAAAAAAAATGTGTTGCCCTCTTCATACATAAGAAATACATATTTTCTAACGTTCAAACTGTTTAAGGGGGCTAAACAGTTTGAACGTTAGAAAATATGTGAGTATTTCTTTTGAGGTATTTTACTTGGTGTGGATACTGGCTGAAAAAAATATAATGTTAACTTGGCAAATTAGCTGTGGAATAAGTGAACACGTAAATAAGTTTTTTCAATGCCTTATCCACACAGCTTTAAAACATTTGTTGCAAATAATGGTGATCCAAAGTTTGACTATATAAGTCACGCAGCAAGACGGTATTATTTATTGATACTAAATCTCCGATTGAAGATTTTGTAGGGGTGTGCAAGAAACAATCATCACTGACAATACTCTGAGAAAAATCAACTGAAAAATGAGCAGGGTCAGCACTATGCACATTACAACATTCGAACTGTCAACACGTTCAGGTCTACAAAGAAAAGGAAATTAAACATCATAATACATATCAGGTTTGCACAGCAGAGTCCGCAGAGCACAAAGCAGAAAAATGCAAGAAACATGACGATAAAGCTCGCGTACAAATAAGGCGTATTCGGCTTGTAGAATATCATCATTAGGGAGACAATTCTAGTCATGTATTGTCATTGGAAAAAGAGAAAATTTAAACGTGTCTAATCTACAAGTATGTTCAACAAGAGCCATAATGTTCTGCGTGCTAGAGGGGTAGCGTGGAGTAGGGTGGCGGCAAATGTAGTGTGGGGAAGGAAGAGCCAAGGCATCCGACCTGTTCGAGTTCTCAAGCCTTCTGTCTCGAGGCGCGCGTGTAGCGCGCACCCCGAGAACCTCGTCGTTTATTTCTTTTGATTGTTGTTTCTGTTTGAATCTGTGTCTCCACAGTGCCTATTCTTGTCTAGATTAAAGCGGTCAAGGGATAAATTAAACAAAACATTTTAGCCTGTTAATTTGGCGGCGACGTTCCAAGGGCTGAAGGCCAGCGTTCCCATAGAGTTCTGTTACGGGGTCATTACGAGTGTACTTATTGTAAATAACAAGTACATGTTTTAGAGCGCAGATCTTAGGCGCCCGTTTGCAGCTTGAGCGGCGTCGCCGTCGCCGTCGCCGTCGCCGTCGGCGTAACCGCGCGGTGCATTATGGGTAAATTTTTCCGAAGGGACCCGAGGTCCTCCCGAAGAAACCCGAGGTCCTTCGGGAGGACCTCGGGTCCCTTCGGGAGGACCTCGGGAGGACCTCGGGTTTCTTCGGGAGGACCTCGGGAGGACCTCGGGTTCCTTCGGGAGGACCTCGGGAGGACGTCGGGTTCCTTCGGGAGTTGCATGCAACAGGTTGCATGCAACCTGTTGCATGTAACTTGTTGCATGCAACTGGCATGCAACCTGGGTTGCATGCAACCTGTTGCATACAACTGGCATGCAACGAGTTGTATGCAACCTGTTGCATGCAATCCAGGTTGCATGCAACCTGGTGACGTCATCGGCATCCGCATCGTCATCGTCCTCATTACTGATGACGTCATCAGTGACATCACTGATGACATCGTCGGCATCCGCATCGTCATCGTCATTATCACTGATGATGTCATCAGTGACGTCACTGATGACGTCATCGGCATCCGCATCGTCGTCATCATCATTGATGACGTCATCAGTGACGTCACTGATGACGTCATTGGCATCCGCATCGTCATCATCACTGATGGCGTCATCAGTGACGTCACCGATGACGTCATCGGATCGTCATCGTAAAGGTCACGTTACCCCCCGAGGTCACGTGACCCCCCCCCCCCCTTCAGTACCCTTCCCTCCTCCTCCTCAAGAGCTGCGCTCTAATTCGGCGTTACAGGGAGTTGTAAACGGCTTTCATTTTTTTTGCAATTTTTCATGTAAAATTCTGTTGGATACTGTGAATTGTTCCCATAGTATATCAGCGTACTCAAGAACTGATCTCACAAATGTTTTATACGCCGCTAATATAACGGTGGATGATGCAGATTTCTGGTTCCCTTTTAAGTACCAGAGTTTATTTAATGCACGGCGTGTGAGATGCGTGATATGGGAGTTCCATCGTAGATCGTTTGTGATAATGGATTCAGGGTATCTATATGACGTAACTACTGAAAGGGGGTGATCACGCACATCGTAGCTAAAAAGGGAAGTGTTTTTTGCGTTAAATGAA
Organism: Ixodes persulcatus; assembly: GCA_013358835.2. Classification (NCBI taxonomy): domain Eukaryota; kingdom Metazoa; phylum Arthropoda; class Arachnida; order Ixodida; family Ixodidae; genus Ixodes; species Ixodes persulcatus. The sequence continues at coordinate 41,123 of JABSTQ010010503.1, forward strand.
TATATAGACATTTTTTGAAGTTTAAAGACATTTTCCACTCCTCGCACCACTGATTCACTTTATTTAAACCAGTACTGATTTCTTCTTGATCCGCAGTCGATCTTACTTAGGTGTACATGATTATAGCGTCAGCAAGAAGGCGTATGGTCGCAGGTATGTTTGGCGCCATGTCGTTGAAAAAAATTGAAAGAAAGAGTAAAGGACCCAGCACCGATCCTTGGGGAAAGCCATATTATACATTGAACTGGGATGACTTGGAACCCTTTACTTCAACATATTGACGTCTGTTGATGAGGTATTCTCGAATTCGTATCATTAACTTTTCATTTAGTCAAACTGAAGATAGTTTGGCTTGATGTTTACGGTGAGGAACTTCGTCGAATGCTTTTGCGAATTCTAAAAATAGAACGTTCACCTGATATCTATTGTTAAGTGGTCGCGAAAAGTCATGAATGATCTCAACAAGTTGCGTTGTTGTTAGTAATCCCCGCTGAAAACCGTGCTCATTCGGGTTAATAAAAAAAAACATCTAGTCTCAAGGAATGTAAACATTTCGGCGGAACTCCGCCTCGTTAGGTAAGTAATAAGAAAGTGTACTTTGTAGACTTTAACCAATTTCTTCAATGTACGCGACGTTTCGAAGCCGACTCGGTACTTGTTCACGAGTGACTGTATGTGGGCCAAAAGATAGCAATCTGCCGTTGTTTCTTCTTCTTTATCTCACTATTGGTTTCTTCTGCTTTTGCGTGTGGCGCATTGTAGCCCGTGTATATAGCTGCTTGGCAGCGTTTCGGTGGATCAGTTCAGATAGTTCTTCGTATTTTGTATATGCCAAGATTCCAATAAGAGCCCCCTTCTCTATTTTCGTTCTCTGTCGAGGATGGAACTGCTGCCAAAGGCGATGGCGTGGCCGGTCTTCTGAGCATGTTTCGCTAGCGCGTTGCCTTGAATGTCTTCCTTCTTCACGCCATACTTATGTCTGCGCAGACGTTCGGGATAGTTTTTCGTTTCCCCCACATACGAGGCGTAGCATTCAGCGGAAGGCATGCGGTAAATCAGGCCTTGAGCTTTTTTTTTTTTTTTTTCTGGGGGACGGTTCTTTGGAAGACGAAGAAAATGGCCTAGGGTTGAGACGGGCTCAAGTGTAACTGCAATGCCGTGAGGTGTTAGAGCGCGGGCTAGGACCTTGCTTGTGCCATGAAGGTACAGAACGCACATGCGGCTCGAGATATTTTTGTTCTTGGATGTAGGAGGGTGACAACGTTTGTTGTATGACTTGTTGACGTATCTTGTGGGGTAGCCGTTTTTTATAAGGTCCAGTTCTATGAGATCGACTTCCATCCTAAGTGATTTCTTTGTTGAGCAGACCGTGAGGGCGCGTCGAAAGAGCGCCGACACCACAGAGGATTTGTGAGTTGTGGGGTGGTCTGACGAGAGGTTTAGGTAGCGACCGGTGTGCTTTGCTTTCCTGTATTTTTGGAAGGTTCAATAGTTCCATCTTTTTTCCACCAACACATCCAGAAATAGAAGGCAAACGTTATACTCACGTACGACTGTGAATTAAATGTCTGGATGGATGAAATTGAGGGGTTTGTGAATGCGATCGACTTCGCTGGTTTCGGCAAAACAGAAGCAATCATCCACGTAACGTAGAAACAAAGTGGTTGCGGGAGAAAACGTGCTTAGGGCTTTTTGCTATATACACGGGTAACGATGCGCCACACACAAAAACAGAACAGGAAAATAATACTGCGCGAACGATGAATAAAACAACGCCAGCTTGCTACCTTTGGGCTCAAATACGGTCACCCGTGAACAAGGAGCCGAGCCTGTTTCGAAATGTCAGGCACGTTGAAGATATTGGATAGTGTCTACTAAGTGCCCTTTCTTAGTCTCAAGGAACTCCGAAATGTGTTTAAAGATATTATGCTCCAAGATTTTAAAGCAGGAGCTTAACAATAAAATGCGTCGGAAAAGTGAGGCAGATCTGTCCGATCCTGACTTGAGCATAGGAACAACCCTGCCATATGTCGAGCTTCAGGGAACACCTGAATTAGAAAAAAAAGATTTGTTAAACAGCAAAAGTAAATAATGTAAATAATGGGAGCACCATTCAGCATACCTTGTCAAAAAAGCATTTGGAATATTGTCTCCACCGGAGATTTCTTCACATTGAAATTAACTAAACTTCGAAAATTTACTCACGAGATAAGATAATATCATTTATAGGCTCGCTGACATTTGTGATGGTATCCGGAGTACTATTATTATCAACCAAGAACACGGACGTAAAATAGTGATTGAATTGATTAGCGATAGCATGGCCGTCGTTAACAACTGTATCAGAAACAACGAGAGATTGAAAGGACTTCTTAACTGGAGCAATGAGTCCACAAAGTGTCGACGAATCACTTCTCAAAAAATCGTGTAGCGTTACGTTTTGGAACGTTTCTTTTGCGTTTCTTATCATTTGCGAAAGTTGATCCTGCAAATCTGTCAAACCAGACCAGTTTTTGTTTATCCGCCTACTTTTCTTCTGAAAGCGCAGTGTGTCGCGATTAATTCAAGGGTTGGGCTGTATTACTTCTTTCGCTATGAGCGGAACAAACATATTCGAAGACTCCTTTACTTTACCAAAAAATAATTCACAGAGGTGATCTATATTCATATTCGGATCCTGGCATAGAGTCAAAAAGAAATCTAGATAGAGTTCAAGATCGTCGATAATGAACACGTCATTCGCTTTTGAGAAGTTATAGACGTAACTTATGTTTCGGGGAGGTTGTGTGGAATAGGAAAGGCCTTGCGCAGTCGTAAACTACAAGCCAATGATCCGAGATACTTTCTTCAATGTGAGAATTATATGCTTGATTCGCATTAAAATCAAAAAGAAATACAAGACATATTAAGGAGTTACAGTCCCCTTGTGTCGTAGTGTAGTTGTGTACAATTTGAAGAAGGCTTGCATTGATTGCCATATCAATTAAAATCTCTGAGTGGGGACAAGCATTGCCCAATGCACAGAGTTACTCTGACTTAATTAACTGCAGATTAAAATCGCCAGTTAAAACAAAGAGTTTGATTTTGTTTAGCAAGTTCAAAAACATAATCTTTAAAATACACTATACTTCGTCTTACCTACGATGGACTAAAGGCAAAAGCTACGGACCACCAGATCCAATTACGAGCCAATTAGAAATTGCCTGGTATTTGGCTTCAATGCACGTGTTGGTGTCCGCGTCTAATGGGGATGGGCGGACACTGAGTGGCACACCAATTTTATATCGCAAAGAAAGCCACAACATACAGGATCTTTGAAGTGCCTAAGCTACAGAAATGATGCGGCACTTTTTGATTCGGAGCATTATTCGTCCTGCCCTAATCAATGTTAAGCATGTAAGAGTTTAACGTGTGACGCGATTGGACCTGGCGGCCTGTGGCTTTGATCTTTAGTTCATCGTAGGATGAGACAAAGTATAGGACGGATCTATGGGCATTACGTGGGCGGTAGACCACGCCAATAATCAGTGGAGGGTTAAAGGAGGTAATCTTAACAAAAACAAATTCAACCTCGAGTAATTTGTTAAGCTCTTTGAAGCTGAAACTGATTTTTTTTTAATACGAGACAAACGCCTCCTCCCCGCGACTCACGATCGCAACGTACAATATTATAACCAGGAGGTAAAATGTCCAGTCTGTTACTGCAGGGTGCAGCCATGTTTTCGTTATGGCCACAAAGCCCTTATCGTGCTCAGCCAACACCTGTTCAAAGTTTCCTCGTCAGCAGCCCAGGCTCCCCACGAAAGGTAGGCTCCGAAATTAACTGATCTGAGAAATCTATTTAAAATTGTTGACTTGTGCTTCAAACTCGCCACTAATCTTTTGTATGAATTCTTATTTTTTACAAACTCCTGTCACAGGGGTTTCTCTTCACACACTTCGAGCATTTCAGTTAATTAATTTCGATTTCCTCACTACGTTGTCATCACGTTATGGTGCAGGCGTGTCGTTCCATCACCTGAGGCGAAGGAAGTTGATTATAACACACGCACTTTCTTAATGTTATCCCATGCTTAAAGATTAACGCCAACCCGCAGCTTTTCATGGACGAGCAGCTTTTTCAGACACCTCCCAGGCAGCACAAAATTTCGGCCAGACACTGGCCAATGACTGATTTTTGCTCGGCACCTGCCTGGCCAGCCCGGCCACTGGCAAGCAGCTGGCCAAAGGTCCCCAAAAGATCACTGTGAAGCCCCCGGCAACAGAGTCTTAGTTTTTCCATTGGCAAGCAATGAACAAATTATGTTCGGGAAGGGCTTGGCCACCAAGTCATCGTTTCCTCCCTGGTCACCCGCCTCAAAAAGGTGACCAGCACTCATCCGGCATATGTTCACCGGCATGAACTTGGTCAATGAAGACAAAAAAGTGCCCGGTAGAAGGCAGGGTACTGACCACTCTTTTCAACACCGGCCAACAGTCCTAAAAACATCCTCAGCACCTGTCCGGCCAATGTTGACCGGCAGGAACTTGGTCAACATAGACAAAAAAGTGTCCGGTAGAGGGCTGGGACTCACTACTCTTTTCATCCCCGGCCACCAGTACTAAAAACATCTTCAGCACCTTTCCGGCCAATGTTGACCGGCAGCAACTTGGTCAACGTAGACAAAAAAGAGTTCGGTAGAAAGCTGGCTACTAACCACGCTTTTCATCTCCGGCCACCAGTCCTAAAAACATCCTCAGCACCTGTCCGGCCAAAGTTGACCGGCAGAAACATGGTTAACTTAGACAAAAAAGTGTCCAGTAGAAGGCTGGCTACTGACCACTCTTTTTTATCCCCGACCACAAGTCTTAAAAACATCCTGAGCACCTGTCCGGCCAATGTTGACTGGCAGCAACTTGGTCAGCGAAGACAAAAAAGTGTCCGGTAGAAGGCTGGGTACTGACTACTTTTTTCATCCCTGGCCACCAGTCCGAAAAATATCTACGGCATTTGTCTGGCCAGTGTTGACTGGCGGTAACTTATTTAATGATGACAAAAAACTGTTGGGTAGAAGGCTGGGTACTGACCGCTCCTTTTATCCCCGGCCACCAATTGGACAGATGGTCACCCTATTCGGCTTGTTTCAAAACGGTCAATAAAAGAAGAAAAGTGTCCCGTAGAACGTGGGTATGCGGAATGCTGCTTTTATCCAGGACCACCAATCCTCTCTGGCATTACATTGCCCAGCAGAGACAAAAGTAAACAAGCCACAGGCTTGGTAAGCAATGACTTCTAATTGTTCTGCAAATATTAAGTCTGGTCACATGTACGTGGCTACATATTTCCCCAGGCCAGGTAAGACTGGGAGACGGGATTAACACTTGACATGATTAAAGCAAGACGTGAAACAGCATCGGTATCATCCTTTCGATTTTATTACTCACCCACGTCGTCAAACACAACAGCGGTTGTGTGTGTGCCCAAACAGACCAGTTCGAACAAATGCGATAGTCTGGCGTGATCTAACAAATCAGACGCGAAATTAGTTTTCTTACCTTGTCACCAATTGGATCCTAGAATCTAAAAGAGCCTTTTGACGTCCGCGTCTGTACCTGTATCCGCGTGAATATCGGGATCGCCGTGGTAGGCCGACGTTGTCACAATCACGAGATCTCCACTCGTCGTCGAGAACACGCCGCTAGCTTTTTGCGGGGAAAGAACGGCACAATCGTACTATACACACTGCGACGGCTTTGTCACAATCACGATATCTCTACACGTCTTCGAAAACGCACCGCTTGCTTCTTCCAGGGCACGATCGAGCACCAGCTGCACAATCCTCCGCACCTTCCTTCAACTACGTCCGACAGGCGTAGCATAGTTTCGCTTTGCTCAGATCGAGCACTCACGGCGACGCCGCGCAGTTGACGATGCGATGCAGCTCTCACACACGCTCTCCCGTGCACGAAAAACACGACACAATCACATGCCGCTGCCTCGGTTGATTCGTGGGCGTCTAACTTCGTTGAATGTCGCACGTGTACACAAATTTCCACTGGCCCGTCATGTAGGGTTACGGAACTTTGGCCACGGAGGCAAACGAGATGCGGTGCTTTTTCTTGGCGCCGTATGGTCCAGAAACACACACCGATCTATCTTACGTCCGGTTTTCGACATACCTTTTCTGATTTTCCACCGATAAAAGCTTAAAAAAAGGCGCGCTGCTCCTTCCTGCTCACTTAAGAGTAATACAGATGAAGCTGGTCAATCGGAAGTTATCTCGGCCCCAGGAACGTCCGCCATTACTTGTTTATATTTACCTTGGAATACCCTGTACACCGACTGCGTAGCCTGAACACACGAAAATTGGTGACTACTTGCATAAAAGAGGAGTGGCTGGTGCTTTAATTAAACATTTTTCATGTTCGTCCTATTCCCTAAAGGTCATCCAAGTATTTACATTCCCTGCGCGGTGATAGTTGTTCGCCAGGTGGCGCGAAATACCTCCAATTGCAAAAAGTAAACTTATTATTTTATTATCCAGTCCACCCACCCACTTGATCGTGTCGCGCTGGTCGTGGACTCATCAGGCCTAGTTCAACTTCGAGCAGTTCGAGGTTCGACGATTTGAGAAGCTTTGTTATCGGATTGTGTCAACGTTACTAAACCACTCAGTTGGGAAACTGCCATAGAGATCGCTCTGAAAAAGTGTCCCCGATTTGTCGTCCAGCACCGAGCTAATGACGAACACAACGCCACCATTTCTCCCGCAGCGGCCGTTCAAGGAACCGCACGTTATTTCTATTTCAGCTTTGATCGGCCATTTCGGCGCCGAAACAGATACATTGGAAGAGGTTACAGGGGCGCCACCCCCATCTCCCCAGCGGACGCGCCGCGCCTTACTACCGAAGTTAAAATGCACCTAGGTCGGGACGCGCTACCTGAAAGCATCGCTGAGGAAGGTTGTATAAACACAATATTAATTGTGCCGCAAAACCTTGCAAACTAAAGATTTTAAAAACATCACGCGCCCTTCATGTTGTACTAAACTCCAATAAGTTTCATACAAAAAGAGTCTTTTCCGTTTGTTTTAACGCAAAAACAGGCTTTCTAAAAGCTCAAGGTGACCACAGTACAGACAAATGATAAAGAGTGGCGCTGCTGTCGCATTTAGCTCGGTCTCGGTGGACGCCAGTGACCCAGGTTTCGACGGCGAGTTTCCCAACTGAGTGTTTTAGTAACGTTGGTTTGTGTACATTTCAAGTCCCCCAAGATAGCACGCTAGCACGTGGCGTCCAGAGAGGAGAGGCCATGAATACGCTGAACAAGGAGTAAGTCCATTTTCTGTTACTCTGTGTTTACTAGAGACCTTTTTTGCAAAGTGATTGGAACGCAATGGGCATAGGGTTAGTAGCAACGTTACAAGATCGGCTCAGTTGACAAGCTCCGCATCAGCGGAGCTTCGGAAAAGTGGCCCCGTCCGTTCGTGCGAACGTGGTGACGCTTTCGTCGCGTTCGCAAGGTCGGGGAAGCTCGGCCCGCTGGCTTGTCATTGCAAAATCAGGCGGTCGGCGGCATGTCAGCGGCCCTTTCGCACTTTTTAGATTCTGCTGCAGCCACGTGATTGTATGAGTGTTAATAGGAAGTGTAGATTTTGCCGGCAACCGACATAACAAATCTAGGAAGAAAAACTATCGGTCGCTGCCATGTGGGGTCTCGTATAACACGAACTGTAAAAGAAGAATATGCGTGTGCAGGAGTAGCTCAGTGGTAGGGCGTCTGCGTTTCACGCAGACGCCCTACCGTCAAGCTTTTGCGATTTTTACACATTTTGAAATTATCGCTGAAAATATTTGCTTTTTTTAAGTTTTTATTTTATTTTTATTTTTTTTATTTATTTTTTAATAAATCATTTTTAGTGATAATGAATTTTTTATTTTTTAATAATTAAGTTTTTAGTGATAATTTTTTATCATTGATATTTTTAGTGGTAATTGATAATATCACATGAGTGAATGGCGTTTTAGAGTACAACGCCATTTGAGCGAAAACGGGGGCGTGTGTTAACCCACCCCCCGGCAACGCCGTTTTGCGGCGGCAGTCTGCGGCGGCTCGTTACAAAAATGTTAACTTTCGATTGGTGTCTCTTGCGTAGAAGTTCATTCATTTTTAACTTTCGATTGGTGTCTCTCGTGCAGAAGTTCATTTGCGTTACAACAAAGCAGCTGAGTAGTTGTGCAGTGAAGTTTGCACAGTGGTCTTTGCCAGGTACGTAGCCAGGAGTTTGTTTCGAGGGGGGCCCGCCCATGACAAAATGCTGTATAAGGGGGAGGGGGGAGAGGAGGTCCCAGCAAAATCGAAGATTTCGGGAGAGGAGGGGGGGGCATGCCCCTCCCCCTCCCCCCCATCTCTGGCTACGTGCCTGGTCTTTGCACCCCAGCTTTGCTATGTCACATCAGGGGCGCACAGTGAAGTAGCTAAAATCTTATTTTGGCTTGACAAAGATAGCAGAAGCATCACGAGATCAATTAAGCAACATGATCATGAACCTACGCCCTAAACAGACCTCTCGCTTCGCTCCTACGTGTAGCGTGTTCACTGTTCAGGCTATCGCCGCGTGTCGTAAGTACAGCGAGCTCCTTTTTCGAATCGTGCGGCAAAAAGATGTCATGCACTGCGGGTCAAGTGCAGACGTTTTGCGTCTCGCTCAAGATTAGGCGTGACTGTTTTTTAGATGTATTTAGTTTCGATCCCTGCTACAGTTCCATTGTCAGTTGAGTGCATTATGCTTGTATCAGAAACCTGCATTCGTAAGCACCTTTTTTTAAAAATTTGAATAGCGGAATTTTTCACCCAAAAATAAACAAATCTGGCAGTGGTTTGTTAGTGGTTGCTGGCGGGGCCCCCAACATTGCCCAAGCTTACTTAAGTAGGTTCTACTATTCTGGTAGAATGCGTATTGATTCCTCACTTCTCTATAGCTACTACGTCGTGCACTTTTTAGATGAAGGGAGCGCATACGTCGTCTCTGAGTGCTGGCTGGTGAGGAAGCTAGAGCAAGTCATCTCCTACTAGCCACCTTATGAGCAAAAGCAGCAGGTCCTCAACGCAATTTTAGAAAAAGAACAGATTACACGGACTTGGTCGAATCACCCTGTGAATAGTCTTCACTCCTACAGTCGGTTGGCGATTTTGTATTTTTTATTTGAGCGTATAATTGATACGATCTTTACTCATGCAGCCATGCTGCAGCACGCTTCCGATCATGTGGTCGCAGCTGCCTGAACATCCAATTTGGACTGACGGGCCGGAGGTAGCCCCAAGACAGGAAAGGGCTAGGAGGCCTGCTGGCCATGTGGACAGCGACTCTTCGGACGATGCCTCAAAAGGAAGAGCTTGTCCCGGTATAAGGCTGTTCATTATAAATTCTTATTCAATGTGAATCAAAACTTGCATGAATAACTTTAACTCCTTATGCAATTGTAAAATTGCTAAATAGTTATAGTCAGTGACAGGTCAGTAACAAAGGGCAAGGGAAACGAAGGCTGGATAGGAGAAAGCAGATGGAAGGTAGAAGAGGAGGTTTTTCTCCTCTCACCTTCAACACTTCATCCGTTTTCTCCTTTCCCACCTTCGTTTTCCTCACTCTTTGATCTTGATTTATCACTGAGTATAGGCTAGTCTTGTTAGTGCAAGCACATTGTAAAATTAAGTACTTAAAATTGAAATAATAAAAACTCAAAAGATGTATACAGACAGCTGAGAGCTTTCAGTTAGCAACATTTAATTCTGGATGGAAAAATTTGCGCAGTGCCCGAAATAACCAACAGCGGTTCAGCCTTGAGCGAGCCTCCCCTCTGAGCAACATGGAACTCTCTGAATCGTGCACTGCGCCCCTCTCGGCCACCGCCTCGGCCACGCACTTCGAGTGGGTATTTCATATTGCTGGAGACTGTACCACATCAGTTAGGATTGCTTGTGCCTTAAACCTTACAAGCCAGTCTAATACCCTAGTTACACGAGCGCTTTGAACTATCGTTGAGTCTACGACATTTATCGGCCCCAATTTTGATTGAACTGAACTCAACTCAACTCTAGAACCCAGTTAACGCTAACACGAAACTAGTTCTTGTGCCGTGTGATCAGTCTAATTGTTATAGTAGTTTACTCGGAGACACACCTTTTATTTATTATAAGTATATCGTACAACATGTTTGATACCTTGTTGCTTTTTAGGGGCGTTTACACAAGTACCAAAGCAGATTCAGGGCTAGGTTGCGCATATTTTAGGCTAGGTGGTGCAAGCTACCGCCCGCTATGATGGGTGCCCCACTACTATTTGTCCATTTATACAGCTGGTCCCTCCGCCATCTTCGCTCGTTTGGAATCTTGCCGGCTAGCCGGGATCGTAATATTGGCAGCTCGGACGCCTAAACCTATTCCTTCCCGGAAATTTTACTGCTACGATTTTTTCTAGACGCCTCCTCCTGCATTCCGAAACAGTGAGTGCCTCGAAAACGATGGTTGGCGGCAGCGGTCCCGCGGACAGGTGCCAGTTTACCTCCGTTGGGGAAGTCCGTTCGGTTGAGCCGAGGTAGGGGAGTTCAGTTGAACTCAACTGTCATTAGCGGCTCGATGACGGTTGGCGCCGCCGTGTAACTCCGGCTGATCGCGATTGAGTCAACTTTCATTGACTCAATGGCAGTTGAGAGTGCCCGTGTAACTAAGGTATTAGTGCACTAGCTGTCCAACCAAGCTTCCAGACAAGAATGTCCTCGGCGCAGGCTGGCCTGTGCGCAGGGAAGCTCTCTCAGCCAAAAAATTAACAGGTGTTGACCATGGGGTCCCCTAAGAAATGCCAGTAGTCCATAATGCCATTCGATGGTCTTTGATTTCTGACTTTGTTGGGCTCGATCTTTCATACTTTCAAATATTATATACATAATCTATTTTCACTTACGTGGTGCAAAAAACCCGGCGAGGACTCGGATCCAATCACGACGCCCGTGATTGGATCCGAATCCTCGCCGAACTCTGACACAGCGCTTTTTTTCAATACGACCTGAATTCATGCCGAACGCTGACGCAACTGCCGTGTCCAATACATGCTCAGAGTAGGGGAGCAAGCAATGGGGGCCGGGTGTTGGTACAAACTTTTGAAAAGGGTCTGTTGATTGAAAAACCAATTTATGAAAGCTTTTATTTCCGACGACCAACAATTGAAGTTTTTGTTCGCTATTCTAAATAGCTCGGGAAATGGCACTCTGAAATAAGAATAAATAAAGTGCCTTAGTTGTTCACCATACCTCTAATGCAAGAACATTTGGGAACATGGTGCTTAGATATGCTCTAGCTTTGGGTTAAGCAATGTGGCCTATTCTAGTCTTGAGGCCACAGATGTGGCCTCAATCCAAACATTTTTGTCACCAGTGCTATGCACTCTTACAGTGGGATATTACAAAAGCAGTCAGCATGAATAAGAGCGTCAGTCCTGTATTCCTTTTAAAGGACTGCCAGAGCAGTGTCAGAGATGCGGGTAGGAGTTCATGAGTCCTACCTTCGTTTCAGGGAACCATTGCAAAGGCCACACAATAAAGAACACTGCTTACATACCTATAGTTTTTGTAGCATTGTTTTCTGTATCTACAAAACAGTTTCACTCTTCATGATTCGGTCTAAACATCTCTCTTTTTTTCGTGTTTGAATGTCTTCTACTTCAGGTCCAGTTCTGCCAGCTTATCATGTATCGGGTTAGTTCAGGCTCATTATGAAATATCTCAAGCTAATATAGCTGGTCCTACTTTCAGAACACATTCAATTTTGCTCTTGGTTTTATCTCCTGTGCACTCCTGCTTACTTGAGGTCGTCTTTTTTTCCTGCTCCCTACAGGGCTGAAGAGAGCCGCGTGTACCACAACCTGGATGCAGGGAACTTCTCTGAAAGGGGTGAGAACATTTACGACGTCTTGGCTTGTTAAAGAGCACGTAAACAGAAGATCGGGATTGGCTGAAGTGTGATGTCGACGCTTGCTTTTTAATAATTTCTGCAACTGCATGCACCACCGAAGATAGGTAATTTTGTTATTTCACGGCGTCCACAGAAAGTGGTCGCTGCGGAATGCCAGCCGTGGCTAGCTGCTAGTTCAAACTTTTCTTGGAGGAAGCACCATTAGTAACCTCACATTAAAGCTTTGCAATTTCAGCAGGATGCCCAGGGTGCTACCGTTTTATCGATGCATGTTTGATGAACAACTTTTTATCAGTGCACATTTTATCAACACTCATTACGCTACCTTCACTGTTGCGATGTTTCATCGGCACCGTGACAGCAAGCTACAATTCCTTACAGGCCGCGCTTTGTGCAGTCATCCCTTGCTTTGCAAGGGGAAAATGAATCTATTCTTGGGCTCGAACTTGCGGCGAGCCTTTTTAGAAAGCTTTGCTAGCAAACAAAATGACAGAAATGGTGCGCTGGTGGCCGTGCTTCGATCCTAAAGAGGTCTGGCGATATTCATGTTACCAAAAATCTGTTTCAAGGCTGTCATCAAAAAGGAAGCTTACTATGAAATGTTGCAAGATGAGTTGCTGAAACAGACAGTCTTCGTCGACGAAGCAATTTGTCGGTGAAACATTCTTCGATGAACTGATTGCCACCAGGGGGTCTAGACAACACCTTCTGAAATCTGAAGGCCTGCACGCTTCAAATTTGACAGTGCATAGGTAGACCAGTGCAGTGCACAAATTGAACACGAGTGCCGCATCTGCAGTCGGCAGGGTTCTTGGTAGAGGTGTCGCGAACCTCTTGAGGTTCGAGTTAGAAAGGGTTGCAAAGTGAACACGTTTTGAACATTGCCACAGTTTGAATTTACAAAGTTCAAAGCTTTCGATGTTTATAAAAGTAAAGTGTAACAGTTGCCTCTTTCTTTTTGCAATTTTGTTTTTAAAAATATCTGAAGATATGAAATTTCTTGGTTTAAGTTAGAATTATTCGAAGATTAAGAATTTTGTTCCAAGTATAAGTTTTTAAATTTAGAAGTCTTCAAATCGCACGAAGGTCCCAGTTTTACAGTTTCAAGTAATTTCTTAATTTTCTGATGTGTGAGCTCTGTTTAGCAGAGTTTAAACAAAGCTTGCAAAGAACAGAGGTGGGTACAGCTGTTGCTAGCACCAGTTAGCTTGCCTCTTTGAGCTTTGAGTCAGTCTTCTGCGACAGCTATCAATATCTGCACAGTTCAAACGTGGTCACTTGTTATTCAAAGCAGTTGCTATGTGTTCTGAACATGTAGGTATTGATTGAATCCTGTTTTGGTTAGAAGTTCTTCAGATCAAAAGTTTGAGCTTTGTCAAACTTTTGGACTTCACGGGTTCAAAGTTTGACAAATCCGTAGAAAAATAATGACTAAAATAGTCGAATTTTTCAATATGATACGTTCAGTGTTACATTTTTTAGTCTCAAAGTTAGAAAGGTTCAACATCTTTTAATTCTTCAAACCTCAGGTTCGGAAAATGTATGCTTCATCTCTAGTTCTTGGTCTGATCAGTGAGAACACGAGCCCCAGCCAAATGCTGATGCAGCACTCGTGGTCTATCTGCTTTGTGCTGGCCTATGTGTCGGCAAATTTGAAGCAGGTCAATATGCCTTAGGTGGGGAGAAATGAGAGAGAGGTGCCTGCAAAACTAGAATTTCTGAGGGAGTAAGGACCTGGCAAGTGTAACCAGTTTTCTGCATCTTATTCCCACAAGTGAGAAGCTAACACTAATTGGTGTGTGGTAGAATAGAACTGGATTGATACATTCCCGGTTATGTTTTCCCTGAGCATACATTTCTTTTGCCGCAGTCCCCTGAAAGACGCGTTACTCGTGTGCTACTGTGCTGACCTGTAGACGATTGCAAGCAGGGCAACTCGCCACCATAATTTCTTCGCTTCTGCCAGCAAGCACATGTAATTGCAAACCTGCCAAAGCCACCTTCATGTGTGTGCTGCTCGTGCTGGTGCCCTCTGCACGTGCATGGGGCACCAGCCGGGACGCCGTGCCACCATTTACTTGCATACATGCTTTTTTGGCGGAGGAAAATGACATTGTTTACAAATGCTTTCTAGCACACCATTGTTCTGGGATATTTTGCACTGGTCCTTGGCTTATATGAAGAGCCGCCAAATTTTACCTGTTTTAAAGCTACCAAATGCAAGTGAACAACATCATTCCCTTCTGCCAAATAAGTGTGCATGTGTAAAAATGGTGGCATGTCTGTGGGCCCCACTTTAGAAATGCAATTGATTGATAACTAGTTCTTTTTTTTACATCTTGGCAACTCAGTTGAGAAGTCAAAACTAGCATTTCTTTGTGTTTTGAAACAGCGCAAGAAAATATAAAAGGAAGAGAGACACCAAATAGAACAGAGCCCTCTGTTTTATCCGGTGTGTCTCTTCCTTTTATATCTTCTTGCGCTGTTTTATTTTATCATGTATAACCAAAATATACCCACATTTCCTTAAAATTTCACAGGCCTTATTATTTCTGACAATTTTATGCTAGTCCCATTCTATCAGTATGACTTTCAAAGTCTCGCCCCACCCCAAGTGGCTTTGAAGGTTGAGTTTCAGAAGTAACCTCACACATTGCATGGTCATTGAACAGTATAAAAGTAAATACTCTTAAACTCAGTCAAATTGGGCTCTTCTGAACGAGAAAGTTAAATTTTAGAAATCTTGATCCCATGCAGTCTTCAGTGAAATGGGTTATGAATGAAACCTCCAAAATGGCAATTAATGATCATTGACGGTGTTTCTTGCAGTTGATAAAATATCGGCACCTCTAATAACTGCTGTTTTTTGTTCAATTCTGGCTAACGAAATTGGGGTTGCTTAATCAATTTTTAATACAAGTGCTTAGAATTCTAATGTACCCCTATAAATGGTCACATGAGCATTGCGCATAACAATGGTCACCATTTCATTTTTTTACTTGCAATGTATATCCAACAAAGTGAAGCAACTTCAGCCAATCTTGGTATCACATGATTGTGCATGACATTATCTCTCACTGGTCAAACTCAATTATATTGAACCCAGTTAATTCTAACTGTCCCTTGTATCGAACTATTTCTGAACAGACTAGTAGCTGCAATGAAAATGCATAGCGAAAAATGCGGTTACATCGAGCGAAAATTCGGTTACATCGAGCGAAAATTGCAGTGTCTCCCGATACATTGAACTGCCAAGAGCGCTGTTTTGCTCTGCAAGCTGGCTTTCACTCAATGCAGGCGTCCGTTGTGGGAAAGCCAGCTTTCAGAGCTGGCTTTCCCCAACGCGCCTGCCGGCGTTGAGGCCGCTTGAAAGAAAAAAGCGAGCTTGCAGAGCAAGCCGGCCCTTCCGTCTTGACCACCCGGAAGAGAAGAAAAAATTCTCTTCTGCGGAGGGAGTGGGGAGAGGATGAGCCGGGGAGACCTTGAAAAATGAAAGAAACGGCCACTGAATAGCTGCTTGGCACGTCCCTCGTGACGTACAGACACTCCTTTGAGAGTTATTAACTTTCCTAAATGTGGCATTCTTGTTTGTTGTCAAATTTATTAGAACTTTTATATTGAATTACTCAGTATGTTTGACTGGTAGAGGGTTTTTTGCGAGTTCGATAAAACGGTTCGACTGTAATTGTGTGTATAAACTGAATGCTTTTTTTTTCTCAGCTGCCGGCAAGGCGAAGTATGCGGACTTGAGCGAAGCGACAGTTCCAGACGTCGCAAAGAGATAGATGGCTGCGGTCATTTGTCAACCGTGATGGTGAGCAAATCAAGAGGCGGAATGAAGAAATGGAAAAGGTTAAATAAAAATAGTCCCAGAAAATCCTCAGCCTCTTTTGTTTTAACAAGACAAACCAGTTCCCAATGAGTTTGTGCATCCCGACATTTGATCTCAAGTGGTTGATTGTAACTCATACAACTTCCGCAAAGTGTGCAGGCAAAATGTTGGGCACAGGCTCATGTTTTGCAGTGCGTCCGTTAATTCATTGCAAGGTTAATACCTAACTGCAAGTCACTCACCAATGTGTGACCTCGGCTGTAGGGCCAGCACCCAATCGCAAAGGTACGGCCTATGATTAGTTGCAAGGGATCAGCCTGTGTCTAGCTGCATGTCATCAGCCTGTGCCCGGTCAACCGTCTTCGGCTAGCACCTGACATCTGATGTACGGCTGATGCCCAGTTGCCAATCTCCGGCCTGCCTCTGATCACAGGACACCGGCCGATGCCCTGTTGCTAAACTTCGGCTTGCTTTCGGCCACACGGCATTGGCCAGTGCCCAGATGGTAATCTTCGGCATGTGTCCTGGCACAAGTCTTCGGCCGGCCTTCATTTGCAATGCTCCGGCCAGCTTTCAATCGCAGGTCATTGGCCAATGTCCTGTTGCTCAAGTTCGGCTTGCTTTCGGCCACACGGCATTGGCTAGTGCCCGGATGCTAACCTTTGGCCTGTGTCCATACCAAAGTCTTTGGCCGGTCTTTATTTGCTAGCCTTCGGCTTGTGTCCCGCAACAGGTCATCGGCCAGCCTCCAACAGCCAGTCCCCTCAAGTCTTTGGCCAAGGCCCACAGCCATGTTCGGGCATAGTAATTTGACCGACCTTAGGCCGGAGGAAATGTGACTGGCCAAAATGCTTCAGCCATTGCCCGGCCGTTCATTTTGTGCTGCCTGGGCTTGCCTTATCACCTCCAAGACTATTCCATAGCATCTTTGGTTTGTTCAGAGTGGCTTGTGAATAATCATTCTGAATAAATATGGATGATTCTTTTTGTTTTCTAGCATGACGTAATAGACTGCACCTCCCTTAATGCCTCCAGCGTTGTGTAAATCCAACAAATTTAAGGAGTACAATGTGATTGGTCAAATTAGATGAGGATATGCTTCAAGTTTCGCATTTGAGAGTATCATTTTTTTAACTTTCTTCTGATAAAGCTAATTGGGTTGAACGTTTCATTTAATTTTGTTGAGATAATTCGAATTAACCTTACTGATATCGTTGCGTCTGAATACTGTACATAAAAAACGTTTGAATGCAGTAATCTTCAATCTGGTGACGAATATGTAGAATTTCTTTTTCAGAATCTAAACCCTGTGAGAGGAAGAAACAAAATAACGAACTAAGACTGTTCTGAAAATGTGATTTTAATGTTTCATTTTACAGCAGCATCTTAATTGATTAATATCGTCACTTTTTCATGTAAGG
Organism: Ixodes persulcatus; assembly: GCA_013358835.2. NCBI lineage: Eukaryota > Metazoa > Arthropoda > Arachnida > Ixodida > Ixodidae > Ixodes > Ixodes persulcatus. Next base: position 58,323 of record JABSTQ010010503.1, read on the forward strand.
GAAGAAGCTCTGCAGATAACAGAGAAGATTGGAGGCAACAGACTCAATGATGCTTGTAATATATTAATTGTTTACAACAAATATTTACAATCATAAACTCAAAAGTGAAAAAGGGGAAAAAACGAAAGCCGTTTACAACTACCTGTAACGCCGAATTAGAGCGCAGCTCTTGAGAAGGAGGAGAAGGCACGGGGGGGGGGTCACGTGACCTCGGGGGGTCACGTGACCTTGGGAGGGGGGATCACGTGACCAGGGGGTCACGTGACCTGGGGGTCACGCGACCTCGGGGGAGGTCACGTGGCCTGGGAGTCACGTGAAATGGGGGCCACGTGACCTCGGGGGGATATGTGACCTTGGGAGGGGGGGGGTCACGTGACCTCCGGCGGTCACGTGACCTAGGGGGGTCACTTGACCTTACGCTGACGCCGACTCCGACGGCGACGCCGACGCTGCTCAAGCCGGAAACGGGCGCCTAAGAGCTACGCTCTAAAACGAAATTCACACATTGTCTCGCATTGACACACTACGTGTCGTTGTCCCTTTATTTTTCACCTGTCTCGGGTTTGTCATGATATTTTTATCATTGACTGAACTTTCTGGTAATGCGGACATAACCTGAGAGTTAACACATCTAGGATCTTCATTACCTAAAACTGTGTGCAGTTCTTAGGTACGAATATATCTAGCAAACAAGCTTGGCAGGACGTCCCATAATGTTTTTTCTAGAAACTAGCGAGACACAAACCATACTATTTCACAATATTACCATAACCTAAAAAACATCAATCTTTAGTATTTAACGTGCAAACTAAAACAAAATACCTGACATTTTTCGCATACTGGCAAGAGGTAATGCATAAACGCCATTAATGGGTGGAGTGGAAATGTGCGAGCGCAGTATTGGCTAAAAACCAAATAAAAGAAAAAATGGGCTACTTTGCACCAGTGCATGGTGTGCGGGTAAATCAATCACGCGTAAAATCCCTTCGATTTTGACACAACTTGAACAGACATTACATGAGAATAGGCTAACCGCAGCAGGCAAATTGGGTGAAAGTACATACGACGGCTTTCACAGTTGACACTACTTTCTCGGATTACGCATAAAGAGCCGTCACACCTATGCTGAGAATACTATGTGCTCGAATTGAAAAGTGGCCGTGACGATATGCAGATTCACGTGGAACGTTGGGAAGTTAGCTTTGAAGTTACACTGTTTTCGCTGGCATATATTTATTATATACGACGAGTTTCTATGCTCAAGCGTTAAGCACAAAGTACAGCTTTAAGCAATTATGATTTGAACCACGTCATCTAAGCTGAATAAACATTTGAATTGCAGGAAGGAGACCGCAAGCAGGTGCCTACGTTTTTAACTCCTTTTTTTGCATCGCCCCGCAAACGATTTACTTGACATATTTAAAAAGGAACACTCAAAACATTCGCAGGGTTTCCTATGTTATTCCCAAGACCACTTGAAGGCGAAAGACCAATCACCGATGTAAACGTGATAGCGAACCTCCGAAGACAACGCGCTCTCAAACGACGCACTTTTGGCGCCGTTTCATTGGCTCACTCGGATCGTGGCGTCGGCTGTGGTCCCGGTCGTGGGGAACCTCCGTGACAGCGCGCTTTTTGACGACGCACTTTTGGCACTATTTCATTGGTACCTTTCGTCTTGGTACCTTTCGTGTCGCCGAAATGTTTTCGTACATTTCGTGTCGCCGACTTGTTTTCGCTGAAGAACTTTGCAGGTCGACTGAACGATGAGACTTATAAGGATTTCACCTTAATAATCAGATTACCATAGTTTTTTGCGCCACAAATAAGGTGCCCCTGCTTAACACCACTGTCCGCTGATTTTCACAATTCATATTCTCTTCCCCGTCGAGCGATTGTTGTACACAGCAACCTAATTATGTAAAAGACGGCTCAAACATGTTCATGTATTTTTTTCGGGGTTGAAAATACCTTCTAAGTAAAGTAATTTATTTAATCAAACATTTTGAAAGATATCCTAGCATGCTTGTTATCCCCGAAATTGTAAAACACGTTATTGAAAATAATATGCAAATATGATTAGTGGCCCTTTAACCGGTATACAAAAGTTCGCTCGAAACGGACCTGCTAATGCGCCCCGGCATTTGGTCTTACACAATTTTCACTTAGAAATCATTGGAGGACACGAGAAATTGGATAACGACAAATATTAAAAAACAAAAATTGAAACGTGATATGTCTTTGTGTCTCGCGTGCTGTCTTTGAAATATGACGAAACAAGTTCACGTAGCTAGCAAACTTAGCCAGTGGGTACAACTGCCGACGGGGCTTTTACAGTCCATAATTCAGAAGTAGAGATTGTGGGCAGGTATTGCAGCCCAGGATTTCTAGGGTTTGCGGTGAGAGTTGTGAGGATCCTGGCCACTTGGGGGCCGGACATTGGCCCTCAGGAGCCAAGTGAGAACGAGAAGAGAGCCGCACGGGGCGGAGCTCGGGCAGCGAGCTCGCGGACTGTCGGCGACGGAACAGTACAGAAACATGCGTTCCTTCCAGATCGTCCCTCTGTGAGACAGTTGATCCTTCGTGCCATGCGTTCTGCGATCTGCATCAGGGTATTCGAGGCGGGACCTGATCGGGTGGTGGCTAAACTTGGAACACATTATCTGGCACGCGGACGTGGGGCCCGATCTGCTGGTCCTCGCTTTCGGTTGTCCCATGGTGGTCCCACTCGACGCGTTCCTTGACCATTCTGGGGGAATGGCGCACCTAACTCGCTGAACGCTCGCTATCGTGAGAACAAATTTTGCCCGTTGCTACCAGGTCCAGAAAGGCTGCGAATAGGAACGCTTTGTCCTAGCGAGACTCAGCGATTGTCGGACACCGCCGGACTTGTTCCAGTGAGTGGCGGATGTGGGAGACGTCGCTAAGCACACGCTCCTAATGACGGCTATGTTCGAGACGCTTTCGAAGGTGTTGGGAATGACGGGCCTACGTCTTTGCCCCAACCGCCGTTGAACGTACCGACGTCGATACATTCAGGATACTTTGTTGAAATATCGGTTCACAATTTCCTACAGTACCTTGATGCGTATATAGACCCCTTCGCCAACCGAGGAAACCTTGAAGCCAAGCATTGCGTGAAAAGGACAACTCGCGCACTGCCAGATCGATTATCGGTGCAGTTTTAGGACACTGCACGAGAGAGCGGGGTATTGTGACTTGAGGTAAAGTGGTGAGCAAAAAAATTAAAGCCGTTTACAACTCCCTGTAACGCCGAATCAGAGCTCAGCTCTTGAGGAGGAGGAGGGGAAGGTGCGGACAGGGGGCTATGCCTTTCCTCCTCTCTTGCTCGACTCCCATTTAGGGGAAAATTTTCCGCTAGATTTAGCGGGGAAATTTTTCCGCGCAATTTAGCGGGGAAATTTACCCATCATGCACCGCGCGGTTACGCCGACGCCGACGCCGACGCCGCTCAAGCCGGAAACGGGCGCCTAAGTGCTGCGCTCTAAAAGAACTTGTCGAGGCCCGCAAAGCAGATGCGTCATTGTCAGTGGATGTCCAAGAAATTGCGGTAATAGAAGGTTACACCGGGAACATTGGTGGACGACTTTGACAGCGGGTGTCGGTAATATTGCGGGAATAGGAGCTAAAACCGAGAACCTTTGCGGACCAATTTTTCAGCGGGTGTCTGAAAAAGTGCGGCCAGTGAACACCGGGGACGCTGGAGGAAGAGTTTTTCAGCGGTTGTAGAAGAAATCGCGAAAAGTGCAGTTTACATCGGGAACGCTGGCAGGCGATTTAATGAGAACTGCGGTTTGTATCTGCTGAGCCAAGACGCTTTGTTCCTTCGCGTCGTGCCAACGATCAATGAAGGGTTCCAAGGAACCTACGGAAGAGGTTTATCAGATGCTTCGAAGGCTCCGCTCCGGCTGGTCATGTAGTGGTTCCAAGACATTTTGTAAGTTATGTCTCGCCGCGGCCTTGCTGGAGATGAGGGGGACGTATTCCGCTACACTCGTAGACGTCGGCTTGCCAGAAAATAAAACCGAGAGACAAAAACCTCAGGATTTTAAGCAGCCCTTGCTGAGTCACTACCTATGGGAGGCACTCGTTCCCAGCATTAATGGCCCAGCCGGAAGATGTCCTTTCCGCAAGGATCGACCAGGCAGCCCGTGGCGGTAAGAGTCATCGGGGAGTTTTTGAAGATGGTTTTTGCCGTCCTGCAACGCTCTCCGCAATCCGCTAAGATACAAAAAACTCAACACTGAAGGCTATCGGAACGGAGGAGTAGTAGCGGCTTCTTTGTTCCGGAAGGCTTAGCGGAGGAGTAAACGGGGTCTACGAAAACTCCCTATCGTCCACTGGAATTCAATGTCTGGCAAGGGGTCTTACGGAGAACCCGCCCACTGAGCAGCGCGGTGCTTGTGGTGTCGCTGCCTCGCTGCCTCCAAAGTGGGAAGGCACTATGAGGTAACGACGCACGTGTCGTGGTTTACCTACGGTCTCACTCGGCTCAGTATAAACGTGTTTGCGTCACCGATTGGAACCGCTATTTTCTGCGTGTCCAGGAGATGGGGAGCGTCCCGCTCCAGTGTTCTCTTGCGCTCGACCTTGAGCGCGAACTAGGCACGGTGGTCTGCCGGTTTTGAGGATGTCGTCAACAGCTCGGGCCTTCGCAGGAGAGGGTTGTGCAGAGTGCAATTATTCTCGACGCTTTTAGCAGTGTTCTATAACTGATACTGCCCGCCTGCAGCGACTGCTGGGGAGAGCGGGAAGTGGTGCCGCTTATGGAAACACCCACAGGGCCGTCCATGAGCTCTGCCACTTCGTGGCAGTGCTCAGGTGGTAAAGCGTCCACGCTCTGTCACCTGGGTAGAGCGTGGACGCCACGGCCTCTTCAGTCAGCCAAGGCGGCCATCCTAGATTGCGGTGGTTCAACTCGCAGGGCAGCCAACCCTGGAGGCTCCGACCGGGGAAGAGGCACGGTTGCCGCGCCGGTCGGTATCGTCAGAGCTCCCTATCAAGCCCGGCGAAAGCAGGTTCATCTGCCCTAGCCGTTGCGAACATACCGCGGAACGGGTCAACCAATACAAAGATGCCCTATGTTTGGCTAGAGACAATTATTTGTATGGTCGTCTTTAGCTCTATCGCCCAATTAGGTAAATATGTTTTTATGGCTCTCTTTAGCATTTTTATTGTCGCCTTTATAATGCTCTTTACCTATATCTATTGCCTTATTGTTCAGCCATAACCTCTTGAGCTTTTCTAATGGCTGGCAAAAGACTTTTATATGGCTTACCCGACGACTCTTTTAAGCCGACATGCTGTAGCTGAATATAGATTTTCTTTTGGTTGCTTTAGCCATCTATACCTTCTTACATGTCCTGCAAAAGAATACTCTCTGGGTCATCTTATGGCTCTCTTTAGCCAAAGCGCAATAGCAGCTCATGGGTTTCGCTATGGTTTCTTTAGTCGCCTAGAGCTTCTTGTATGATATGCTATACACATTGAATGGTTTACCCTATGGGCCGTTTGGGCCAGAGTGCTATAGCCGTCTATGGCCTTGCCTACTGTTTCTTTAGCCACCTATTACTCTTTGTATATTTCGCCATAGCTTATTCTATAGCTCGTCCTATAGTTCTCTGTATCCGTCGTTCAATAGTTGTTTATAGTTTTTTTCTAGGAGTTCCTTAGCCGCCTTTGGCCCACTGAACAGTCTTCTATATCTTAGCCTATAGCTCGTCTTGTGGTTCCATTTAACCGTAGTTCTATAGATTCCTATAGATTTTTCTACAGTTTTTAGTCGCCTATTGCCCTCTGTATAGTCTGCTATAGATTTTTCTATAGCTCGTCCATGGTTCTCTTTACACATCGTGCTATAGCTGCCTATAGCTCTTCTTTTTTACCGAAGTCATGTGAAATGTGAAACAAATTGTTTGTTGTCACTGTACAGCTTTATAGATAAAAGCGCAAATTTTTTATTGGCATATAAAAAAAAAACGTTGGATATCCCAAACCTTTTTAGGACGCTTCTAACTTTAAACACCTATTTAAACCATCAAGAAAGCCATTAAAAAATGTACTCGCTCAGATGATTGCAAAAAGGCAGGTAAAAAGACACAAGCCCTAGAAGTTTATTAGACACGGCCTATTGCGTAGACAAGTTCAAACATGCAAGAAATCCGTGGTATGTAAGGATGTACAACTAAACTGTTCTAAAGCGTAGACGATTGGTGAACAAACACGAAGCGGGGTGATCCTTGGGTAGTGCCTTTTCTCTCGGCAGACGGAATAATTATTTACCCGAAATTCTACCGGCAGTCGCCACTCATTGGTGGTACAATCACTTCATCGAACGATGTTTCATCGACCCGCAATGTTTCCTAGATCGCTCGGATTAGCTTTCTTGTATTAGATTCTCTCTTTTTTTCCCCTGTTATGAGCCGCTCCAGACTTTTACTACGAAGCGGCTTGAGCGAGTATCCTAGATTGGTGAGCACGCGCCTCAAGCATCGTTCACATTTGTGGAAAACTCTCTTGTCGCCGACCGAATTACTCTGGAAAAAAAGAAGGGCTGCGCCGTTCACATTTGTTGCCATCCGTCGCGTTCGCGCGGCTCCGGTCTCTCGCGGATGTCAGGGCAGATTTCCTGTAGCTCGAGGGGTATTCGGAAATATGCTTTCGCAGACATTTTCTTGCAGTTGACGCTTACTCGCAGTGCCCAGAAAAATCCCAACATTCTCCCGGAGATACAAGAAGACAATAATAAAATAACGAGCAAACGGAGACTCCGTGCGTACGTTGCATTCACAGTTACATCTGTCACTGTTACCTTTTCAGAGGGAAATGTCTCTTTTGCTCAGATGCCTGTTGTCGAACAAGGTTGAATAATTTAGCCTCGATCCACATTTCTGCCACCACAACGAAACCAGCGAGCCGGCGCCATTTGCCCGACTTGGGAGCTCCGACAACTCTGGTGGCAACCCCAACAACTCGGGCGGCTAGGCCGGCTCGGCCAGGATGTAACGCCGGCAAGAGCCATTTCCTCCGTCCGTTCCGACTGGCTGCGGCGGCGTGGAAATGTTTTTCTGCACAAGAAGAATCGGTCCCGGACCGACTGCTCCGGCGGTCGAATATTCCGTCGCCAGTGAGGGGATTCCTCCTACTGGCGTCAAGTTCCCCGCGGATTCGCCAGCGAATCTGCAAAAGCGAACACGCCATCAGAGATACCCGCGCAATGAAATGTCCGTACAGCGTACATTTCGTGTAACGAGTGACCATGAAACGTTAGTGTTGATCTGTCAGTGTCGACGAAACGTGCCTTTGAAACGTGTATCTAAGAAAATGTGTCCATGAAGCGTGTTTTCGCAAAACGCCGGGAGAATAAGAAATTTAGTACTCTACATGCAGTTGTCAGATATTTCTAGACAACTAATGGCAGCCCTAGTGAAAAAGCCTTTTGTATGAGAAATTTCGTGTGTCCAATAAACAGATATGAATCATACAAGACATATAAGAACAAAAGAGAACCATATAAGAACTTTATAATCACTAAACGAGATATGAACGGACATATAAGAACCATATAAAAACTTATCAGAAACTTCTCACAAGTTTCTTATATAGTTCTTATATAGTTTTTATGTGGTTCTTATATGTTCTTATATATCTTGCATGATTCATATCGCCACCCGCAGGGCCGAGCAAGCAACGCTTAGTCACGGGCTTCTAGAAGATACGCGTTCATTGTCGCACCAGACGTAACTTTTCCTATGCTTTCTTGTTCTCGAAAGTGCCAGGTCATCCTCGCCCCGAGCGCGCGACGCTCGAACTTTTTTTGAGGAACTTTCCAGATAGTGACGCACTGTAGATAAGCAGCTGCCTGCGACCTTGTCGGGGCAGTCTCGCTCTCGCTCTCTGTTACGCCGCAGATGCGCCGCCCGCTTTTCTGCTGCATCGACGCTCTTTTTTTTTACTTATTTTGTTTGGCACAAGTTCGCCTATTGAACCTTTATTTTTCAGTTCACTTTTCGTCTTCTTGTCACCTTCGTTTGTGACATTTCTGGTGGAGGTGCTGGGTATGAAACCTGTGCAGCGTACCCCTACAAGAACTCGGTCAGCAAGCCCCGTTTCCCGACGACCTTCCGTTGAAGACTCGGAGCATCGTGCCAGCCGCCGTCTTCAAGGGCGAGCTCCTGAACTCGGACCACTCCCGGCGAAGCCAAGGCAAGCGATAATGACGATGGCTTCCTCGACAGCGCAGACCACAGCAGCACACCCCGTAGTTTACCTGCCCGTCGGCCCTCGGACTACCGACGCTTTTCCACGGGGAGATCCACGAGGACGTCGAGGACTGGATCCAACACTACGAGCGCGTGGCACATTATAACATATGGACCGCCGAGCAGTACCCGCAGAACCTCTACTTTTCGTTGGAGGGTACGGCGAGGCACCTGGGTCGACATCCACGAGGCTGCGCTCAGGTCGTGGGACGCCTGTGTCACCGAGCTGAAGCGGGCGTTCTTGGATCAGCATCGTGGGCAGCGGGCTGAAGACCTTCTCCAGGTGAGGACTCAAGGCCCCAACGAAACGGTCACCAAATTCGTTGAAGACATCCTCCGCCTGAGCAGCCGCGCCGACCCGCAAGCCATCGACGAGAAGAAGTTGCGCTCTTTATGAGAGGCGTGAAAAGCGAAATCTTCGGCGGACTCATTCGCAGCCCCCCGACGACCCTCGAAGAATTTGTTGCCGAAACAACAGTCATCGAACGGGCGTTAATGGCCCGAGCGCGCCACTACCATCGGCTCAGCAACACAACTCTGGCCTCGGCCCGCTCCAAGTTCAGGACTGGTGCCGACGAGCTTCGCGACATCATCCGAGACGTCGCCCGAGAGGGGCTCCGAAAGCTGCTCCCCGCTGCTGAGCGCCCGGCGTCGCAGTCAACCGCCGAGATTGTACGCGACGAGGTACAGCGGGCCTTGCAGCCTGAACCACCAGTCGACGTGCCAGCCCCGGAGGAACCGACGCTGACCTACGCCGCCATGGCCAGACCACAGCCGCAAGCTCCCCGCCAAGCTACTGCGCCACCACGTCGTGAACCTCCAGCGCCGCAGTACACCCAACGTCGCGAAGAACGACAGTACGTCCGGCCAGAGCGACCCTCGCTGAAAAAAACTGACGTGTGGCTAACGGCCGACCGACGCCCGCTTTGTTACTATTGCGGGGAAGCCGACCATGTCTATCGTCGATGCCCCTGCCGACCACTTGGGCTACCCGGGTTCCACCCGAAGGACCCGCACCCACGGTACGGTGAGCGCCCACGGTACGGTGAGCGCCCACGAGACGTCGACGAGTATTTTCGCCGTCCGCCGTCTCCTGCACCCACTGCACCGTGAGGAGCTCGCTCGCCTTCACCTCGACGTCCTGCATCACCTGTGCATCGGTCCCGCCGAGCGAGCCTGTCTCCGGTGTTCCACCGGGAAAACTAAGCACGGCAATGCCGGGAGGTAATATTGCCGAGTACGAAAGACGCCATGCTGCCCCACGACCTGACGAATGACATCACCGACGACGCCCAGCTGGTCACCCAACGAGCAGAAGAGGTACGCGAGCTAGCCCGCCTTCGCATAAAGGACCAACAACGTGTCGACGCTAGCCAGTAGATCCTTTGTCGCCGCGACGTGGAGTTCCAGCCCGGAGACAGGGCGTGGCTGTGGGCGCCCAATTGCCGCCGCGGCCTTGGCCAGAAACTGCTAAAACACTACTTTGGACCCTACAAGGTCATTCGCCGCCTTGGGGACTTGAACTACGAGGTGCTCCCCGACGGAACCCGATCATCAGGACGCCGCGAGCCACGACCCGAAGTCGTCCACGTAGTTCGACTCAAGCCGTTCTACGCGCGTTAGGATTGTGACACTGTATGTTTATTTCGTTTCACCGTAAATTTTTTAGCCATTTCTGTTTTCCTTTCGGGTTGCATCGGGACGATGCACTTTAAAAAGGGGGAATAATGCTGCCCGCTGAGTCAAACAAGCAGCGCTCAGTCACGGGCTTTTAGAAGATTCCCGTACAATCTCGCACCAGACGTAATTTTCCCCCTGCTTTCTTGTTCTCCAAAGTGCCAGGTCAATTTCGCCCCGAGCGCGCGACGCTCGAATCTTTGCCGAACTTTCAAGATTGTGACGTACTGTAGATAAGCAGCTGCCTGAGACCTTGTCGAGTCAGTCTCGCTCTCGCTCTCTGTTGCGCCGCCGAATCGCCGCCCGCTTTTCTGCTGCCTCGACTCTCTTTCTTTACTTATTTTGTTTGGCACAAGTTCGCCTATTAAACCGTTCTTTTTTAGTTCACTGTTCGTCTGGTCACCTTCTTTTGTGACAATATGTGTTTATTTGACACAGATCTTTCTGATACAAATGATATTTTTTCAATATCGAGGCGACCGCCGGTAGAATTTCAGGGAAATTATTTTCATGACTGCCAGGAGAAAGAGACTGTCTAATCCTAAAGGTAATCCTAAACGGTAAGAGTAAAGTAACGTTCAATTATTGTCAAGGACTTGGTAGCAGTGCACTTACGATAAAAATACCGGACTTGAAATATGTAATACAAGATATTTGGCAAGACGGGCACTGCAGAACTAACCCAGAAACACAAAAACTAGAAGAAAGTGGTTCGTGAAGGTACAACACGATGTGGCATATGCTGTCACTTGCCGAATCAAACACTAAACGCATCACAACAATTTCTTGAGCTTCTTTAAATAAATCGCATGTTCCCGATATACGCATAGAACGTTTCAAACTCTGGTAGACTTTATACATCTTCGAATACGTTGCCGCGGACGAAATCCACGGTAGCCCCGCAGGTCGCAGCACGAAAGAAACTAGGTTAGAAAGCAAACATTCCGGGATTAAAAACCCCTACTACGTCATCAGTAAAACCTTTACCACGTGATCACGCTTCTGCCGTTGCCCGAGCACAGAGAGTGAAGTCAAGCGATAAAAAATATTCTGGTTGATTGGTCTGGCGAGTGCTCACCTTCTACCACGCGTTCAGCTTAGTGAGAGAAACAAAATAGTCGGGGCTTCAATCCACGTTGTGAAGGTTATTGGCCAGCGAAGATGTGGTATCACCTGCAACGATTGCCCAGAGCCGTGTATAGAGAAAGTTAACCCCTTCATTGGGAAGTGTAGCAGGAAAATGAGGAGGCGCCATTGGACAAAAGCGGGCTGGGCGTATCCAGGGTGTCTTCGCAGATTCGAACGTGGCCCGCCAGAAGGTGCGAATATTCCCCTGCCGGTCGTCGCGAGAAACAAAATTAATAAGTGTGTCGAAGTAACTCCGGGTGACATTAACTTTAGGTCACGTGATTTTTTCAATTACGGTCATGCAAAACCAAAACCTTGGAGAACGATCGACGTGACCTATACGCCAGGCGCCGAGGGCCAGGATTATGCTGTCTGAGCCATGTCCCATCGGTTAGATTCCGTTCAACCAAAGCAAATATAGATCTGCACATTCAATTCTTACATCTTTCTGCATGATCATAATCAAAACCTCACGTTACCATATTTCCAAACAGAAAGAGTTTCTCTATTTATCTCTTACGCACCTATTAAAAGTTTTTACTGCCGCCGGTAGAGAGTTTTTTTTTTCGGTTGCTGCTTGGCCGAAAGAGCATGTCAAGCCTTCTATCTGCATCTCGTGCACGCACTGACTCTGCCCGCTGCTCCCATTGACCAAACTCTCTCTATATACGGCTCTGCGATTGCCCATTGCACCATACCAGATGATTCACGAAACTAAAGTAGATAAAATGTACCAACACGTTTTATATATGAAATGCTAGAGACTTCTCTCTTGACGTTTCAGGATTCCGTTGCCACGGCAGCTTGCGCAACACTAATAGTTACCGAGAAACGTATGCGGGTAGCGCTACGTGTTTAGCATTGTAATCACGCTCGACTTCTCATCAATTTTTTAGTTCGGAAATTTGTCTTTTGCTTGTTCAGAGTTGAAACGAATGCTGCGCTGCATGTTGTTTGCGTGATTTGCACGTTTCGTTTCAATCGCTGAAGGTTTTGCCTCTGTGATGACGCCGACACAAAGAAATTCGACCTACGAGTCATATACAGCTTCGTCGTAAACGAAAGGAGTAGGAAAGCAGCGGCTCTTGAAGGCCAAAAGGAAAAAAATCCAGAAAGACTTATTTTCAGGGGCATCCCAACGATGAACATATGTCACTTGTATACTCTTGAAAGTTCAACCCAGTGTTGATAGTGCAGCGGATGCTATGTGTGGCTATGGTTTTCAGGCAGGTGCCGTGCTCTTTCTTAAATTACTAGCTTGGAGACCGTAGTCACGTGACCCAAACCGAAGAAACGATTGGCTTAAAACACGTAAAGTGTCATCTCTGCTGTCAATACCGACTGAAGAGAACAGGTGCTTGAGGGCTAGTTTTTTTACTTCTAAAGAAACAGCTCAGACCAAAAGTGTCCCGAAAAATGGGAAATTTGAAGATTGTACGTTTAACGCCACATAACCCGCATTATAATTCAAAATGTAGAATTAACCATGGCTACGTTGTTGGGCACAATGCCCGCAAATACAAATGTATATATATATATATATATATATATATGATTGAGGAAGAACTTGCAAATTTCTTACTACACCAGGTAGTCTTACAGCACGGAGCGCCTCGAACACTGATAAGCGATCGCGGCCTTTCGTTCTTGTCCACGACAGTACAAGCCCTACTCACAGCCTGCAATGTCACCGATCATCCCACAACATCTTATCATCCTCAAACGAACGGGCTCACGGAACAGTTTCATCACACGCTAGCTGACATGATAGCCATGTACGTGTCTGAAACCCACAACAATTGGGACACTAGATTGCCGTTTTTCACCTTTGCTTATAATAGCGCTATTCAAAGTACCAGAGGATTTTCCCCGTTCCACCTTCTTCACGGTCACGATGCCTCCTGTGCACTGGACACTATCCTCCCTCCAGAACGTCGTGAAAACTCGGATTCCTTTATTAGCGACATCATCTCACGCTCCGAAGCCTGCCGTCAACTGGCGCGACTCCGCACAGAGGAACAACATGGACACGCCAAACAACGTTATGACGCACATCACCGCGATGTCCAGTACTTTCCAGGGGGCTATGTCCTCGTTGCATTTCCAAGCCGTCAAGTTGGCAAGTGCGCAAAGTTTCTCCCGCGTTACCGTGGACCCTACCGCATTGTGCGACAAACGTCTCCTGTCAAATACGCAATTGAACCCCTCATCGCTCCCACAGACGGCCGCGCTTTGCAGTCCGACATCGTCCACGTGTCCCGACTCAAACCCTACGACTCTCGTCCTAACGGCCATTATGGCCTTCCTCCAAGAGGGGAGCATATGTGAGCAGCGACGCGAACCTATAAACTGTGCATGTAAGCCAACTTCGGCAAGCTGACTGCGGGCGCGTGAGCAAGACCCAGGTCGTGCATCGTGACGCGAGAGACCCGCATGAGCTCAGGGTTGAATCGGACATTCTGCCCAGCGGCCGGTTCTCCTGGGACCTTTTTGGAGCAGGCTTGAGAGACCTCAATAAACCTCCTCACAATATATATATATATATATATAGGTGAGGCAGAGTAGTTTGAGAACAATGGACCGGGAAAATGCAATAAGTCAGAGATCCGTACGTGCGGAGTTGCTATGCTAGGAGTTTATTGTATGTATTACGACAGTTTCGCCGAGAGGCTCGGCTTCGTCAGGAGATGGCATACATGTGAGGGCATCAGACTGCGCAGAGCAGTAAGCGGCCAATGGGGCGAGAAGGACGTGACGTCAGGAAAAATAAAAGTAAAAGGACATGAAAAACGCGAACATATTCAAACAAAATCGAACGCTCAAGGGGGAAAAAAATTTAAAAAAAAATGTTTGACATGAGCGTGCTCCCACGGTAGGGCGGCGGGTTTCAAAGCTAAAGAGGCGTATATAAGATCTCCGACACTGCGGTGGGTACAATAGGTAATAAACGGACGGCACAGGCTCTGGAACGACATCTTCGGTACTAATTGCCCGTAAGGCTAAGCCGATGTGAGCGTCCGCTCTCCGCGACGGTCACCCCGCCTCCCCTCGGGCGCCGCACGCCGCGGAATAGAGGGGAGAGGGGAGCAAGGAGGCAGATCGCGGGGCAGGGCGCGCGGGGGAGGGGGGGGGGGGAATTTCCACTGGATACTTGCAAAGACGTCGTCGTACCGGGCAGTGAATTAAAAATACAAATTGAAAAGATATAACATTAAATAAGAATTAAAATAAACACACACACATGCCTAGGGTCAAGACCGAGTAACGTTGTGTGCAGCAGGACAGCATTGCGCGGAAGGCACAGATTTGCTTCGTCTTTCAATGAAAAAATAAATAAATAGATAATATTAACGGATCTTGCATATGAGTGGGTAAAATGAGGCAGCGCGTACAAAAGCGCGTGTGGAAGGCTCACTGTTTCGTACACACACAGACACACACAAAATAATGGTCCAATTCCAACTGCAAATACAGTGCCACTTGGTCAGGGTGAGTATTGGTGTTCTGTGTTAATTATTAGACAACATTTTAATCGCTGCAAGTGTTCCTGGACTTTCATTTATTCCTTTATCGATCGTGTAGAATCGGTATATGAGATACGATTCGCGCTGCTCCCGTTCGCGGTCTGACTTAAATCCGGTTTCAAGGATCGTTACCGAGAGTTTCTCGAACGAATGATGTGGGAGGCTAAGGTGTTTGGAAAGAGCTAGACTTGGGAGCGATTTTGAATGAGATTTGTGATTATTAAAGCGTGTCCTGAATGCTGTCTTCGTTTGCCCTGTATATTGCATTTTGCAGACACTGCACTCAAGCAAATAAATTACATTTGAAGAGTCACACGTCAGGTTCCCTCGAATTTTTAAGGAGAATTGCGATTGTGTGCTGCTAGCGCTTCTAGTATGTTGCATTTGTTTGCAGACCAGACATCCCGGTTTCGTGCACCGCTTGCATTCGTCATTTGACAATGACGAATTCAGTCGAGAGGTTACAAGTGAGTCTCTTAGGTTACGTGATTGTCAGTAGACCACACCGGGGGCGGACGGAAATGCACGTTTAAGGCGTTCGCTTTGTTCTAGAATATTATAGTGCCGTCTCAGTATACCGTGTATATATATATATATATATATATTTCTTTTTTTATAAAAACAATTTAAATTATCTGTACACTGTTAGGTCCGCGTTTTTAAATTTCAACATTTGGGAACTTTTGCATGGTTGTGAAATTTTTGATTACATGGTTTAGAAATACAACAGTTTTCGTTTCATTTTCACAACCCTGGCGAAAACAACAAAAACGTCAAACGTTTTGTTGTTATCAGCGAGTTGCGAAATTTACGGCGCCACTTATTTTTGTGTAATATATTTTCCATTCTTAAGTTCAGTTTATAGCACTGTCATCTATTACAATCTCTGCGCACCACGGTGACACATGGCGGTGCTGTGGGCTCAAAGAAGCTCGCAGAACTTTGTTATCTCAGAATTTAAAGCAAAAAAAGAATCAGCAACAGCACTTGCTGATCTGGTGAAGTCGTAGATTAGAGAGGTAATAGAACGTTCTTAGGGTTGCGAGCTCCTAATAATATCATTTTGATATTTTTTGAACTTTTATCATGTGTTTTTTGTATATTCCCTTGTTCTCGACGCGGGCGTAAATGGCCATTACACCTCTGCTTACGCTTGTGCCGAGGTAAGTACTTCTGTTGTCACGACAATCTATCGCGATATAGACTCGTATATTTGACGCGCATAGATTTTCGAGAGAGCTGTTTCCACTGTCAGCGCAAATGTCATAGCCTAGGCAGAGCAACGACACACCACTCGTGACGCGAGAGCCGACTGCCCCTCGATCTGTCTGACCACGTTCGCTCTGCTAAAATTTGAGCGTGGGACTCTCGAGCAGCGTTAGCTTGCTGATGATGCAGGACGCTGCTGTATCGTTGAGAATTCTTTGCAGTGCGAACGCGAAAACTTCCCCGTGCTCGGCGTATACTACGCAGCAGCGCCTGTCAGCAACCGCCCTCGCAGCATCGCACCCTTTCTGGCGACTGTTGGCAGTCTACGAGTGCCGGCGGTTCATTGTGGCGACCTGATTGCGAGAATTTATGAACCCCCGCGAACATGAAACGCCGCGACGCTGAACCGCCGGCGCTCAGAGATGAATGGTTGCGATGCGGCGCGAATGGTTGTTGAAAGACTCCGCGTAGGGTAGACCGGGCGGTGGAACGGCTTCGCAGCAGTTCGAAGGGCAAGGGATTCGCGACGACAAAGTAGCGTCTAGCATCTTCATCAAGCTAATGGTGCTTAAGAGTCCCTCGCGCACATTTCAGCAGCGCGAGCGCGCTAGTCCATATCGTGGAGCAGTCGTCTCTAGTCGCGATTGCAACGTCGTGGATCTGCCTACACTAATGTCATGCGCACTGGCATTTAAAACAACCCTCTCGATATTTTATTTGAGTTCAATAGACGAGTTTATAGCGCGATAGACAGTTGTGACAAAAGTATAACTCACCTCGGTAGCAATGTAGGCAGTGGCCTTACATTCGTTGACGCCCGCGTCGAGACTCGTTCCGAGAGCGTTCACGAGGCGTGAGAACGCGAGTAGCCTTTTTTTTTCGTAATGCGGAGCAATGCGACCCCGTGTTTCTACGACGTGCCTAAACAGACTAAAAAACATACACAAATGCATTAAATATAAAACAATACAGCGTCATCAAAAGAAATACATATTAACGGATAACAAACATGGCAGCCATGCGTGAAAGTAGAAGACTTTAAAGCTACGAAATATGTATTTTTCAAAACAATATAACACACTGAAGAGATAGAAAGGGATTATTATAGCTAAAAACGGAAGATTGAGATGACGTCAAAGCCGAGGTAAGACAATGCGAACGTCAACGCCGATGAAGGCAATGGAGAGCAGCCGGTAAAACTGCAATAGGTGTTTAGGCAGATAAGGACGCGTTTGTGATCGCGTGTCTCTAGCACCGGCGACGTACGCCGAATTAGGCTGGCTAAAGAAAGTTCTCACCCCGAGCGAGCGCATGAATGACTCTCTTCCACTTTCCTACCTGTTCATTGCTAAGTTCGCGAGTGTATAGCTTAAGCGATATAAAACACCAATGAAACGGCTAAAAAAATTTGAATACCCGCGTGTTCGTAGCTTGAGAGACATACATCCCTCTATAGACGGCTAAACCGAGGCCTATAGCTTTGGTGACAAAAAACACTCTTGAGTCGGCTCAAGAAAATTTATTGGTCGCAAGTCTATAGATTTAGGGACATACACTACTTTATAGCCGCATACAGCGCACTAAATACTCGAAAATCTATTGCGCTAAGGACACACATTTTTTTTAATGCTCGCTAAAGCAAAATCGGTGAGTCGCAAGTCTATAGCTCCGTAGACAGATACTGTCCTATAGCCGTCTATAGAAATCTGAATTGTCAAGATTGTATAGCTTTGAAGACATAGATTATTCTGTAGGTGGTTATAGCGTGTTTCGTGTTTTTGTTTTTTTAAAGGCTTATCATAGAGGATTATATACGGTGATAGCTCGTCATAGGATTTTCCATAAAAGTCCACACACAATTTTCGTATGGAAACCGTATGGGATCAAGGACACAGAGGGACCGGACATTGGCCCGCCGGGGTCCGAGTCAGAAGAAGAGGACGGCACGAGGCAGGGCTCTGGCAGCGCGGTCCCGGGTGGTCGGCAAAGGAACGCTAACGGACAAGGCGCTGCCTCCAGATCGTGCAACTGTGAAACAATAGATCCTTCGTACCTTGCGTTGTGTGATCTCGTTTGGGCGGACAAGGCGAAGCCTGATTGGTTGGTGGCTAAAGTGGACACCCACATAGTTAGCGCTTCAAGTGCTTCGAGCGGCAATGAGCTGTCAAACTCTTCAAGTGGGAACTCGGAAACTGATGAGCGTCCACCTCATGTCTCTAAGGGTGTTTTAATCATTCACATCGACGGAGGGTCATTGCCTTCTCTAGAGTACAATATTTTGTTAATTAAACAATAGTAGCGAGGACGTTGCAGAGTAATGCTTTCAGTCGAAGAAGCCACTACTGTGTTTCTAAGGCGATAAGTTTAAGTAACTAAGTTTGTCAAAAAACTTTGTGCGTATATTATGCCTTGCACTATCGAAAATATCATATTTTGTTTAGTAACATGATTATAATTATTATCACATTTCACTTTGAGCTAATTCCACCTTTGAAATGCACCAGAGCTGTTGCTTTCAACAAATATGTGCAATTAGTGGCAGATGATTCTAATATTATTAACCTATTTATATGGTCCTTTCGTAATATCGTGTTATTTTTTATAATTTATCGAGGATCTGTTACTCGCTATCACATATATATTTGTTTTATTTCCATGCACTAACTGACTGTTTGTCAACATTTTTATTGGCATAAGAAGGATAACAACGTCATCTTTCTAAGGCCGTGTCAGCATCTGTGCGATGTTGCTAGAACATCAGATGTAAGACTTAGTTAAATGGACAGAAATTAAAATGGTGCCGCATAAGTAGACATGCACGCTCATGTCAAGGGTTAGCCGTGCACCATTAACTTTTGCATTTTTTGTCACATCATCCAAAATACGGCTATCAAATATGTGCCTTAAATGACGCAATCCGGATTTTTTTTATATCTTTCTTTTTGAAAATGAACGTTTAATACTTATTTTCCCAATAACAACTAAATCATTTGAGCATTGCCTGCAGTAGAATAGCACTG
This sequence comes from Ixodes persulcatus, assembly GCA_013358835.2. Lineage (NCBI taxonomy): Eukaryota > Metazoa > Arthropoda > Arachnida > Ixodida > Ixodidae > Ixodes > Ixodes persulcatus. The sequence goes on from JABSTQ010010503.1 coordinate 77,163, forward strand.
CCTCATAACGTACTAAACTTATTTACATAATTCTCATAATTGCTGATTCTTATAGTAAGGAAAAAAACGAGACGCTCGTCTACATATAAGTCCACAGTAGCAAACACACCGTAATGCTGTGTCCCGCGTAGCTAAGCGTTGTATCTAACAGTCTCTGCTATATAAAAAACAGGTGCTCAAACTATCTCATTGCTTGATGATCCTTAATAATTCAACAATAAGTCTCTTTAGTACAGACAACCAATAAAATTGATTTTATTGGCCGCGAACCCTGTTTTAGAAATTGCACTGCAGAGGCGCGAAGTGACGACCCTCTATTCTTATTTATTATTGATACTGAAACGATCGCGCGGTTCAATATTAGATATGTCAGCACCCTTTACCTGTCTTTATCTTGCAAAAACGAGTAATATGTGACAAAATGATTGATGTGATGTGCGTAAATTTCACGGGTGCTTTCTTTTTTTTTTTTTTCTCGTACCATGTTGTTGCGTCTTAGAATAATATAGACAGAGAAATGTATGAGTTGTAAATTAGCGCGCGTAATTTACTTTTTGCAAAATTCTGTCGTTTTTGTTGTCTTTTTGTACTGTTGCTGCTGTAACCAATCAACCGCACGTGCAAGTTATTATCTAGGAAAATACTCTAATTTATTGTTTTACCCCGTTTTTAAGACGCTTAAAAACATCCCGTTTTTAAGCCTTCAATAGAAGCGCTCTCGGAAACTAAAACATATTTTTGTTTTCTAGACGGGTACCGGATATGTTTATTGTGCCTTGCTGCGCTCTAATTTCTCTAAAAAAGACATATTCAGCTAACTAAGTCCAGACAATCCTCGTTCCCTACTCAGCCGTTGGCCATGGCAGAATTAGCCCACCTTACCTTGAATTTTTCACGACAAAAGCTGGCCACCTTTCCCTGCCAGCGATCTGCTCTTAAGTCCGCGTTTTTTTCAAAAGAGGCTTTGTAAAAACAACCAGACACTTCCTGTAAAGGCATCCCTCCGAATATACATTGGATAAATGTATGGAGTATTGTGACTATACCTTTTAACATTGGACAGTAACCTGCGACACCTTGGCTAGAAACATTTAGAACCTTCCGCTCGAAAATTTACTTTAAAGTTTGGCGCTGGTTCAATCACTACTCAAAGAACTTTCCGTGTTATCACTGATCTTCAGTGTTTCAACAATCTTAAAGCCATCTGTTTGTGATTGTAATCCTCTATTTCTTCGTTATTCCACCCTCGCAAGTAAAACCCAATGTTCTCTTCAATACGTTTTACGTCTCGCTGTCACTATGGCATACGGCACACATGCATCTTTATATTAAAATTTAAACATATATGTCTCTGGCTTTTACAATGGCGTTCTCTTTTCAGAGAGAAAGAAGCATTCCAGTAAATTATCGAACATATTTTTTCTTTCGTATGTCCTTTTTTTGTCACGTGTATTGTTAAAGCTTATTTTTCGCATCATTTTCCCCAACATTTTTATTACCTCTTTTTTCCCACTGAATTTTATGAACTCATCTCATCACTAGCGTGTAGGTATTTAAATGTAATGTATCGTGTTCGGCTCGTTCGTTCGGGGTTTAAATACGTTTATGCATAACTGCTAATACACTCACCGTGTCAATGGCGTATCATCAATTTTAATTGGCCTTTGTTCAAATTTAAATTGACGAAGTGTCATTTTGCTTTTAAAAATCGACCATTCTATGGCCTTATATATACACTCGTTTGGCGTGTTCCCATATCCTCCCTGCGCCAATCTGCCCACGCTCTTTTGTCTATTTCCGAACATATTTGAGCGGCTGACCTACAGCAAATACCTCATTGCGAAAATATAGTCCAGGCATCATTCTTCCTTTTCCAATACCCCTGACCACACCATTTATACTACAGTTCCACAGTACCTTAAGTTTGATGATTGCTGAATTTAACTTTATTTTCCAACTTTTTTTTTGTCCCTCTTGATATTTGCTTAACTCACAGAGCCATTCCTTTAGATGCTTGCTCATTTATTCATGGTCTTTTACAATGTATCGTATTTTCGGGGTTCCCTTTTTAAAGAGCCAAACATCATTTCCAGACTTCTTACTACGAAGACTCAGGCCCATGATATCGCATTCCTATGCGCATATTCCTTTTATTTCCTGCAATATAGTTAGGATATTTTCCACGAGTAACACGTGCAATGACCCCTAGCCAATGTGGGTCCTCTGTTGGAAGATTCGTAATCGCTCCACAACGGCGGTCACAAACGCGTGCTCCTTGCGTTCGATTGCGCATTGTCTGCGCAGCCCTCGCACAGCGGTTGCAAAGGTCGGAGCTACCGGCTTGCGCCACCTTCATGTTCCGCGATGTCGCTTGGTGAACAAAAAGGTATTGCATGTAATAACCACTGCGTCACACGTCTCCCTGTTTGCGCATTAGCTGAGCGTGGGGATTACCATCGTGGAGTCCTTAGATCGACTACCCCTGGAGGACGTTCTGAAGTTCCTTCTGTCTCCTAAATGCGTCTACTGACCACTATCCTACGCGCGGGCATTTTCTTCGTGTAACAGAGCGTAATTTTATCAGGGGATTTTTAAAAGAAAGGATGTGGCATTTAAAAACCCTATGACATAGCGTCACGAATGACAAGTGATGAAGCGATAATATCTGAAGAAACTAAACGTTTAATGAGGCGAACTTGTGCCCACAAATAAAAAGGGAACAGAAGAAAGTAGAGTGTCGCGGGCGTCAAAGTCGGCGTGACAGCAGAGTCGAACGCTGGGGCGAAACTGACTTCGGCTCGCCACGCCGAGCCCCTTATGTACACGCCTGGGGTTCTGGAAGAATCGGCGTAGAAGGTTCTGCGTGTAGAACATTCTGACCTCGAACAAGCAACACGGTTCTCGAATTCACCAGAACATTTCTTTCAGAGTCCACAAAAATACGTCCCCGCGGCCAGGAATCTAACCCTGGCTTTCTGCGTGGACGGCACGCGCGATAACCGTTAGGCCACGAGCGCGCTGCCTGCTTGGTCAGCTGCGCTCGCGGCATTACTCCCCCCTTTAAAGAGTGCATCGCCCCGATGCAACACAAAACAAAACGAAGCAAATAAAAAGGACGGTAAACTAAAGAGTCATTTGGAAGACATAAGGTCCACAGTCCTATCGAGCGTAGTACGGCTTCAGGCGCACGACATGGACGACTTCCTTCCGTGGTGGGCGGCGTGATGATGCTCTTGTTCCGTCGGGCATACCCTCGTAGTTCAGGTCTCCAAGTCGACGAAGTACCTTGTCGGGTCAAAAGTACCGTTTTAGGAGTTTCTCGCTGAGACCACGGCGCCGAATCGGTGTCCAGACCCATACCCTGTCTCCGGGCTGGAAGTGGACGTCCCGACAACGAAGGTTGTACCGGGTAGCGTCGACACGTTGTTGATCTTGAATTCGGAGTCGGGCGAGCTGGCGAACTTCCTCGGCTCGTTGAGCAACCACCTGGGAGTTGGGGCTCCCATCGCCGGCTGGTTCAAGGGGTAGCATCACGTCGAGCATTGTGGTTACTTTCCTGCCATGCACCAGCTCGAACGGGGTTACTCCTGTGGTCTCTAGCACTGCCGTGTGGTAGGCAAATGTTACGTAAGGCAACACCTCGTCCCATGTCTCGTGCTCCACGTCGACGTACACGGAGATCATGTCGGCGATGGTTTTGTTGAGTCTTTTTGTCAGCCCGTTGGTCTGCGGGTGGTACGCCGTGGTGCACCGATGGCTGGTGTGGCTGAGACGAAGGATTTCTTGCGTCAGCTGGGCCATGAACGATGATCCACGGTCTGAGATCAGAACTTCGGGAGCGCCGTGCCGGAGGACGATGGACTCAATAAAAAACTTGGCGACTTGCACAGCAGTCCCTGATGGAAGTGCTTTCGTTTCGGCGTACCGCGTGAGATAATCTGTGCCGACGATTATCCATCTGTTTTCTTGCATTGATGGTGGGAAGGGACCTAGTAGATCCATTCCGATCTGCTGGAACGGCACGGTCGGGGGATCAATAGGCTGCAGGAGACCTGCCGGCTCGTCGGCGGTTTGTTGCGTCGCTGGCACTCGTGGCACGATCGTGTGTAGAGGTGGACGGTCTTTGGCAGCTTGGGCCAGTAATACCTTTCACGAATTCGGGCCAGAGTACGGCTGTAACCATGGTGTCCGGACGTCGGGTCGTCGTGGCAGGCTTGAAAGATCTCCGCTCTAAGGTCAGTAGGGATTACCGGCAGCAATGGCCAGCTGCTGTCTCCGAAGTTCTCCTTGTAAAGTACACCTTGTCGGAGGACGAAGGTCGGCAGGGCTCTTAACAAGATACGGGGGATAGTACCCCCTCGTCCTTCGAAGTGCTCGATTAGCACGCGCAACTCAGGATCGTCTATTTGACGTCGTGCCATGTCGTCGGTGCTCACAGCGCCAAGAAAGTACTCGTCGTCATCGTCGTCGTTGCTACCGGGAGATGTCTCGACAGGGGCTCTGGACAGGCAGTCGGCGTCGCTGTGCTTGAGGCCTGACTTGTAGACCACAGTCATGTCGAACTCCTGCAGTCGGAGGCTCCATCGAGCGAGGCGTCCAGAAGGGTCTTTTAGGTTCGCAAGCCAGCAGAGTGAGTGGTGGTCCGTGACAACACGGAACGGGCTCCCGTACAGGTACGGGCGAAACTTCGTGATGGCCCAGACGACCGCAAGACATTCCTTTTCAGTCGTGGAGTAATTTATCTCCGCTTTGGACAGTGTCCGACTTGCGTAGGCGATGACTCGCTCGGTGCCTTCTTGCACTTGAACCAGTACCGCGCCAAGTCCGGCGTTGCTTGCGTCCGTATGAATTTCGGTTTCCGTATCTTGATCGAAGTGTCCAAGAACTGGAGGGGTCTGGAGTTTTCGCTTCAGCTCGTCAAAAGCCTGCTGTTGCTCTTCTGCCCATTCGAACTTCTGGGCGTCCTTTGTGAGGTTTGTCAGTCGTGCGGAAATCCTTGCGAAATCGCGAACGAAGCGCCGATAGTACGCACATAGTCCAAGGAATCTTCGTACGGCCTTCTTGTCTGTCGGCGCTGGAAATGCCGCGACGGCGCGAGTCTTCTCTGGGTCTGGGCGAACACCATCGTTGCTAACCACATGGCCCAGGAACTTCAGTTCGTCATAGGCGAAGCGACACTTCGATGGCTTGAGAGTGAGGCCGGCGGTTTGTATTGCTTGGAGAACAGCTCGGAGTCGTCGCAAGTGCTCGTCGAAGTCGCTTGAAAACACTACGACGTCGTCAAGGTAGACGAGACAGCTCTGTCATTTCAGCCCAGCTAGCACGGTGTCCATGACACGCTGGAAAGTTGCTGGTGCCGTGCATAGCCCAAAGGGCATCACCTTGAACTCGTACAGTCCATCTGGCGTGACAAAAGCTGTCTTCTCTCGGTCCCGTTCGTCGACTTCGATCTGCCAGTAGCCGCTCTTGAGGTCCATTGATGAAAAGTATCGAGAATGGCGCAGCCGGTCTAGCGTGTCGTCGATGCGGGGGAGTAGATAGACGTCTTTTTTGACACAGCGTTCAGCTGTTGGTAGTCCACGCAGAACCTAAGCGTCCCGTCCTTCTTCGTAACCAATACGACTGGAGAGGCCCACGGACTGCTTGAAGGTTGGATTATGTCGTCGTTCAGCATCTCTAGAACTTGCTCCTGGATAACCTCTCTTTCTTTTAGGGAGACCCTGTACGGCGATCGATGAACAGGGCGCGCGTCGTCCTCGGTAACGATGCGGGGTTTCGCAACGGCGGTTTGGCGCACCTTCGACGACGTCGCAAAGCAGTCGCGGTATTCGACGAGAAGGTTAATCAGCTGTCGTCGTTTCGAGCCCGGAAGTGTAGGGTCAATGTCGAGCTACGCTGGCGACGTACTGTCTTGCTGAGGTGGCGAGGATTCGGCAGTAATGGCGGTGATTTCGGCGGAGTTTCGGAGTTCCTCGACCTGGCCCACGGCTGCACCTTTTGTGAGGTGTTGCGTTTCATTTCGGAAGTTCGTCACGAGGACCACAGTGCGGCCATCTTGAAGTTCAGCTACTCCTCTAGCTACGCCTATTCCTCTTCCAAGAAGCAATTGGAGGCTTCCTTCGAGCAGAACTTTGCCGCAGAACGTTTCGGTGATCCCGACGGGTACGAAAACACTCGACGGCGGCGGTAGGTTCACGTGGCTTGCGAGGACTCGGACCGCAGATGACGTCGCTTTGGGTTCCTCTAATGGTGAAACAGGTTTTCGTAGCGTCAACCGGTTTGCTTTGAGGTCGATGACGGCGGCATACTCGCAGAGGAAGTCCATTCCGGGGATAACGTCCCTAGCACAGTCTTGCAGGACGTCGAACTTCACAGGGCAGGTTTCACCGTGGATCTCAACGCAAGTTGGGCACCTGCCGACAGGTGTGATAAGATATCTGCCGGCGGTCCGTATCTGCGGTCCATCCCACGACATCGTAACTTTCCGAAGGCGACGAGAGAGTCTCCCACCCAAAACGGAGTAGTCTGCTCCGGTGTCGACGAGTGCAGTTGCGTCGTGGTCGTCGATGATAACGTAGAGGTTATTCGACACTGTTGCAGAAACGTCGTTTCGGGGCGTGGCGGTGTTCAAGTGGGAGAGCTCCGACGACCTTGGAGGATCTTGGCATCGTTCGTCTTCGGCAACACCACCTCCCGGCATTGCCGTGCCTAGTGTCCCAGGCGAGGGGCGAGGGGCGACAGGCTTTCACGTTGGGGTCGGTGCATCGGCGAAGCTGAACGTCGTGGGGATGGCGAACGGTATCCTCGAGAGGGAGCGGGCGCTGGAGACGGTGCACGTTGCAGGTATTCTTCGATGTCTCGCGGTCGTTCTCCGCTCCTTGGGCGTGGGGCGTCCGGCGCGAACCCGCGAAGCCCGATCTGCCGGAAGGGGCATCGCCGGTACACATGGTCAGCCTCACCGCAGTGGTAGCACAGCGGTCGCCTGTCGACCGTCCGCCACACGTCGGTCTTCCTTGCCACAGCTTGTTCTGGGGGGGGGGGGGGGGGGATGGCGCAGTGTATGGACGCGAGGCTGGTGGTGCTCGTCGGACCATTTCGGCGTAGCTTGGGGCTGGCTCCTTCTGTGCTGCAGCGGTGACGGCAACCTCGGGATGGAAGGCTCGGTGAACTTCCTCTCGGACGACCTCGGTGAGTGAGAGGGAGGCTGGGAGATCTGCAGCAAGTAGGATCTTGCGGAGTTCTTCCCGGACGATATCCCGGATGATCTCCCGAAAGCTGTCGACACCGGTGGTACTCAAGTTTAGACGGGTAGCTGCGACGGTTGGAGCAGTAGGCGCGCCGGCGAGTCGGTGGTAGTGGCTTGCTCGGGACGCCAGTGCACGGCGATGTTAGTGGCTTCAGCCACAAAACCGTCGACGGTTGTCGGAGGATTGCGGACAAGGCCCCCGAAAATTTCAGCCTTCGCGCCACGCATGAGGACGCGAAGCTTCTTCTCCTCAGCGGCCACCGGATCGGCTCGGGCACATAGGCGCATGACATCCCCAACGAAGCTGGTCACGCTTTCGTTGGGGCCCTGCACCATTGTTTGTAGAAGGTCCTCCGCTCGCTGCCGACGGTGGTGGTTGAGGAATGTTCGCTTCAACTCGGCGGCGCAGGACTCCCACGTAGTGAAGGACGCTTCGTGGTTTTCAAACCAATGCCTCGCAGTTCCACATCGCTTGGCCGGGATGTCTTTGGAGGGGTACGCTCCACGGGCATAGAATGCGTTACCCAGCATTCTATGCCCGTTGACATTGTTTCACGGTTACTTTCCCATGTGGGTGTAGGATTATCGTCTTTAGGTGTTTAAAAAAAACTTTTTTTTTTACTGTTCTAGTTTAAAAAGTAAAGATGCGTAGTCTTGAAATGTCTAAATTCAGAGTATTTTAAAATTACATTATGCTACCTTGATATTTTGATTTGCTCTTTAATATTAAAATGCTGTCAAAAAAAAAGATACCCCAGGCAGCTTTTTTGAATATTAAAAAAAAATATGAGGCCTCACAACAGTTAAAGCCCCTGAGACTTCGTCACCCCTTGAAACGAAAGCTGCAAGCTTTCCAGTGGGAAAGATGGCGACAGAAGTTTTATGGTTTAAAGAACACCGGCGCAGTATAGGGCGAACATTTCAGTCTCTCTAAACACCATATAGACGTAAACGTTCACTGTGGGAACAGAAATAGTTTTTTAATAAAAAAACAAATAAACAAGGCAGATACATGGGGGATCTCTAGGGAATATGTTAGCATGACCCTCATTGTTACGTTTCCCAAAGGGGGACGTGTGTGGCGTTTCCCAAGGGTCATACCGGATTCATGCAGTTTGGTCCGAGTTCATGGCTCAGTCTGTAATCCATATCACCTTAGGACGTACGGTAACGGACGCTACAAGTAAACAAAGCCGATCTCCAGCTTCAAGCGTGTCACGTGATCTTCTCTTAGGTTCCATCGAAGTGTGGGGCGGGTAGTCACGTGTCACACGCGGACGCATGATTTGCTAAGACCCGTTGTTACGTCCGTTGCTGTACAATGTTGAATAATACATAATATAGCTGCGCCGTTCCTGCCGCAATGTAAGACATCAGATTACGAGACCTGGCTCTTAGACGTCTAAAGGTAACCATGAGTATATGTTGTTTACTTCTATTAGGGTCTGCCTGTTTTACTAGCTTTGCGCTCAGACTTGGCTGAGAGGTATTACCACTGTCCTAAGCCTAATAAGAGTGTGATACTGTAGTTGGACCAGGCTAAAAGGCGTACGTGTAATTTACTGTCGTAAAAAACTATGTTCTTCGTACTGGCGCGGACAGTTCTCAAGAAATTAATGTTAGTGATGTAGAAAATTGCTAAAGTATATTTAGAGCAATTGAAAATTATTCATCTCAACTTTATTACGCTATGTATTTTGTTATCTTCTCTATTACCCGATTTCAACGCTAGACACAGTAAACTGTGGTCAGTATATTTTTAATTTCTGTTTCCTTAAAAAGTCACCATCGCATTTTAAATATGATTATTTTCCTCAAATGCCTCTATAAGCCAGAAAAGTGTTCTAAAATGCGTCATTGGCGCATCGAAAGAAAGGTAGGGACGCGTCAATCAAAGTGCAATACAGATAACGCGCAGTGAACGTGCGATAATTTAACAGCCAAACGCGTGCCAATTTTTTTTGAGTTTGGGGGAAACAGAAGCACGTGCTCAGATTTGAGAAGTAAACAAAGACACGGGGTGCGCAAAATGCAAACAAATTGCACGCCATATTTTCCTAAACAACCCAGCCCTTCAGGCGTAGGGCATATCTAGAAAAAAAGCACGCCTACAAATACCTCCCACCCCCTCCTCTTTCTCCTACTGCCGTATAGCATTGCCGTAGAGAAGCGACAACTACCTGAAAGCAAGAGAGCATATCCGCCGAAGGTGGGGGCAGCAACTCCATGCCGCGCATCACTACGGCTCGGCAAACTCCTAATGGACTATAATCCGGTCAAGAACGACTCCAAAGTGGGTGGTTATTGAATACGAAGAAAAAAAGAAACTACCCGGCGTATGGCCATCACTGGAGAAAGAAGACGCGGTTCTGAGAGTAGCACCTTGGCCTCTGCCGCTTTCAGCAGTCGGGATTACTGGCCGGGGCTTTCTCCTGCCGGAGTAGATCAGCAATTAGGGCTGCGCCCCCCGGGGGAACCTGGAGGGTAAACAGAGGGCCGAAGCTAATGCGGCAGCCGGAAGTGGGATCGATCTGCGATCGGTGCGCTGCAAGCTCCGCTGACTCCGCTTTTCTCCGTACTGCTGTTGCTGCGCGGAGATCGCCCGGGCTTTCGCTCTGAAATCAGTGAGAGAGTTATTTTGGTTTTCCTTATTTTAATCTTGCACCGGGAATCGTATGGTCACCTATAATTCCTTGCGTTTTGGTTAAGTCATTGCTTTGTGGAAGCTGGTCAGCACAAGTGGCTGCAATTGGCGATGGCTGGGGAGCTTAGAAAGAACCCAGTATTTCGGTATGAAGGCTTCAGTGCTGCATTATCACTTTCTCGGGCACGCTCTATTATATTAAAGCACTGGGGAGCTTTTAGTCCATCGAAGTTGTTTGTTTTCGATTGAAATGAAATCGTTTAAAGAATCCTGAATAATAAAAAGGCTTATATTTGATCGGTGAGGTTGAATAAGTCAAAGTTTACATGTGGCAAACCCCAAATATTTTGTTGCTGACACGACATATTGCGATTAAAACTGACAGTTTGAAGGGTCACCTCAGGTAAACTAATATAGGTAGTAACGATTGAAGACAAGAGGGTTGGTGAAGAGATACAAATACTTGAAGGTATAAAACATCGAGGACGGGGGCGGAAACAGGACTTCTTTCATTGAGCAACAACATGGAATGGCACTTCATATAAAAACCGCCTCCCCCTCCCCCCAACCCCCGAAAGGGTTCAGCGTTTTCGAAGAAGGAAAAGAGAAAATCGTTGAAAAGGAAAGGGAATTCAATATAAATATAAGAGTTTAAAAAGCACTAGCGTAACGACGAGGTGTTTGTATTCTAGTCATCTCTGGTGCTAGGAATTCGACATGTCTTTTTCAGTGATAATGAAAGTAATGTTGTTGTTGACAGTCCCCATGGCGAATGATTCAATGATTTCTCTCCCAAAACGGCTGTTGTGCCCGCCCAGTACTCTAGTATCAAAGAAATAAAGAGTACAGACATCTCACGTGCACCCGTGAAAGACGATTTGGTGAAACAAACTTATTTGAAGCTGTTGAAATTTCCAAGTTGCGTTCTTTGGGTCGATGGTTGACGCATCTCCCAGTTTATTCAACATACCGACTGCCGCAGCTTAAAGGAATCGAACAAAACTTCCTTTCTTCTCACTCTACGAACTTTTTGGAAGGTTTTGCACAGAACCCTCTAGAACTTTCGCTCCCATTAATCTTTTTACACATCTGTTTAAGGCGCACGCGACCAGGAAAAAAATCACTCTCGTGTCGAAATCGGACGCGATAGATCTTAAACGGTACGCGAAATTGTGTATGTAGTAAATCACAGCGAAACAACCTTTCTTTTTGGCGACAATTCGCGAAAGTTGTGGCCTGAGAATGCATCTCTTCAAGGAAAAAACAAAGAACGCCGGAGGAAAGCCTCCTTTTTTCAACATCTGTAGCTGCAACTTGAGGCTGCTTTCGAAGAACGGCGTACACGACTTGGAGAATGAGGACTTGAAAAGTGACGTCCCTATGCCATGCTTAACTGACTTGGAGTGAACACTGGTGCTCACTCCAGGTCAGTTAAGCATGGCATAGTGAGGTTACAGTGCTCACTTCAAGTTAGTCAAGCATAGCATAGGGAGATCACTTGTCAACTCCTCATTCTCGAAGTCTAGTACACAGTTCTTTGAAAGTAGCATCAAGTTGCAGCATCAGAGGTTGGAAAAAGCAGCGTTTCCTGCTGCTTTCGTTTTTCCCTGGAACGATTCATATTTCGGCAACAACATCTGCAAGCTGTTGCCAAAATGAAAGGTCGTTTTCCTGTGATTCTCTATGTGCATCATTCCGCGTACCCTTTAAGATATACCGCGTCCGATTTCGACACGAGAGTGGTTTTTTTCCGGTCGCATGCGCCTTGAACAGATGTGTAAAAAGGTTAATAGGAGCAAACGTTCCAGAGGGTGCAATGCAAAAATAACCAAAAAGCTCGTAGAGTGCGCAGAGAGAAAGGTTTATTCAATTCCACTAAGCTACTGCAGTCAGCACATCGGACAAACTGGAAGATGAGTCAAAAATTGACTCAGAAAACACAACTTGGAAGCATCAAAACTTCAAATGAGTCTTTTCACCCAATCGTCATTCACAGCCGCACGTGCAATGATTGTATTCCTTATTTTTTTTATTCTAGAATACTGGGCGGGGATAACAAAAGATTTGGAAGATAAATCATTGAATAATTTGCCATGAAAACTGTCAACAATATATATTTACCTTCATTATCACCTACAAAGGCGGAAGTCAAATTTATTTTTCTAGAAATGATTAGATTACTGATACCTCCCCTTAACGCTGGTGCTTCTTAAAGATTTTAATTTACAGTACATTTCCCTTTTGGACTGCCAACAACAATATTTGTGCCCCTTCATTATCACTGACAAAGCCAGAGGTCCAATTCTTCGCACCAGAGATAACTAGTTTGCTATACCTCGTCATGGCGCGGGAATATTTTTAACTTTTATATTTATGGTAGATTTCCTTTCCTGTTTAAAAATTTTCCTCTTTCCTTCTTCGAGAACGTTCACACCTTTGGGGGTAGTTTTTTTATCTTTTGTGAAATTCTATGTTCTTTCTCAATAAAAGAAGTCCTGTTTCTGTCCTCGTCTTTGATGTGTTATCCGTAATATACCTTCAAAATTTTGATGAAAGTGAATTCAGTTGTAAATTTGGGACGCAACAACAGCCAAAAAGAATTTAATCATTCACGTGTTAGAAGGTCGGTGAATGACAGCGTTTTGATTATGTAGATTTTTACACAATATAACCCTATCAATGTGAAATAGATCACAAAGCACTTTACTGTCATACGTGACGTTTGAAGATATTGTAAAAAGGTTTTCCTTTTGTTATTGTGACTCTGTACAGTATTTACATGAAACCTTTATAAAATTTGGCTGCAGCCTAAGGACACGTTCTTCCTCCAACAAAATTTCGTGTTGCGGATTGTCTGTCTAATGCAAATATTTGGAGTAAAATATTCATCTATAGTTACTGAATAAACGGGAGCGACATGGCGTGTGTTTCAAACGCCCGGACTTCTGCACGCGCTGCATATCTTTCCCTTTGCTTCAACAGCACCGCCGCGCTCAAGGTCCCGAGAAGTCGTACCTTTGTCGAAGGAAGGAAGCTCGCACTGGACGCGGGAAACATAAAGCTCCTCCCTGCAGTTGTCAGCTTGTCAGTGGCTGTAGTATAGTATTTGCAATTACAGTAGCTTCTCATTTATTTATGTTTTGCTACCTTTGTGCAGAGGTGTTCAACTTTAATCCCGTAAATGAGTCAGAAAAGAGGGGAACACCCTCTGGATTTGTTCATTCGAGGAGAATAGCTCAAAGTTTGGTTCTTTACGGAGAGCTAGAAAAAATAGCCACGAGGCGAATGGAGAGTAGGACACCGGGAAATGTTTTTTTCGCTGGCAGAGGAAATTTCTGTAGTTTGTTCATTAACAATGGCCCAATTTCACTGCTGCAATAAACAGACTAATCAAAATTATCTTTAGGAAGCACGCTACCTTCGAAATTTTGAGTAAGGATTAAAGTTTCTTTAGTTGTATCGGTGAATTCACGAAAAGCCATGAAGAAAAAAACACATCGGCTTCGCAAATGGTGCGCTTGACGCCACAGCAGATTTACTTAAAAGTGTGTGTCATCCTTAGTAGTGTTCTTTAAAAAAGGTGTAAATAGCGAATTTATTTCGAAAAAACCTGCAATGAAATGTTCAATTTCAGTACAAAAACGCATGCAATGTCTATTTAATATCATACTTCTCACCAAAGTATAAACCTTTATACGCATTTTTATTATGCCTCTCAGCTGACCACTGAATAATAACGTCTTCACACTTGCGGATCAGCCGGCGAACCCGAGGGAAAAATGACACCGTTTGAGAGATCGGCGCCGGAATAATCGATCGCTGGCGCAATCGGTCAGGAAGCATTTTTTTCCGTGCATAAGAAGTTTTCACGCCACGGTAGCCAGTCAAACCGTGAGGAGAACAAGACGCGTGCTGGCGTCACATTCTCGCAGAGTCGCGCGGTAGTTACGGTGGCCGCCTGAGTTGTCTGAGTAGCGAAGTTGTGCAAATTGCATCGTATAGCTCGGATCGTTGTGTCGGAATAAATATTTATAGCGACCATCGAAACTAAATTATTCAACCTCGTTCGACAAGAGGCATCTGAACGACGATGACAGTGCCGACAAAGAAGTTATGTGGCATACATTTAGCGTAAGAAGTCCATAATCTACACAAGTTGTTCCCCGTTTGCTCGTTATTGCATTATTTTTGTATTGCATTCTCGCATAAACGAGGAACTGCTCGGCATTCTTTTGGCAGTGCTAGTGCCAAGAGAATATTTATTGCCTGAGAAGGTGTGAGAAAGTAGTTTTTCGAAGACATCTCAAGCCAAGAGAAGTCTGCGTTGCTATTGGCAAGACCGGAACTGTTTGCAACAAATGTGAAAGGCGCTGTGTCTTTCCTCCCAATAAAGTAGGTGGGTGGCAAGATACTATTCCTCAAGTGTGAGCGAGGAGAAACGTAATTGGAACATCCTCCATATATTTGATGGTGCGTCCTTACCCTCCCTATGCAAAATAACACACGAACTAGAAAGTGGTTGCTACAAGTGCGTGTTGAAACTTCTGTCGAAAGACACCTAATATAAGTACCCGTCAAATAAGGCACCAAAGAGAACGCTGAAATCACGATTTCGGAAGGAATGAATCACACACCTCGGACCGTTTTGCCTGGTGATGATGTCTATATTTTTCCTGCAAATATTGATAATACAGGTTTTCTGTAGGTTTAAACAACGACCGGAAATATTTTAATGTGGCGCTGACATCCGGGAACGAGATGCAACGGAAGGACCCTTGTCCAGCAGTTCAACAGCATCTCAAGCAACCAATGCATACCGAAAATATATTTCATCAAACCACGTCTGACAAGAATCATGAATAGCTTAAAAAAACCAACACAAAACTAACGTACCAACTGACTGAACTAACGACACTGCTTCGGAACACTGATGTTGCGCTGCAATATTTATATCCAGAAAATTACTCGGGCACCCCTCCAGACTAATAGCTAACATGCTATAATTTGACTTGCTGAGGGGCCCTAACGAAAAGCAAGTACTATAATTTTGCAGAAATATAAAATAAAAAAAGAGCAAGCAGAACAATATTCACAACGTACGTTATACAATATTAATAGATTTCCGCTGACCAACTTGAACGTTTACCTAAAAACACAGCAATGCAAAATAAAACACAAGAAAATGAGCAAATAAAAGTTGTACAGCAATTGCACAAAATGGAAAACAGGAAACATTCAACGCATCATACAGAAAAGCTTCCGTTTAAATAAAACAAGCCTAAACTAAGTTTTGGTAAGGGAATGTACATATAGGTTTTCGAATCTGGTATCTATTTAGCAGTGAAGGCAACGTATGATTCAGCGATTTCGTAGCGCGTTTCGTGCGGAAATGGGGAACACACCATAGTTCAGATTGGCGTGTACTGAGCGAGATTTGTTTTTTTATTAAACTCCATTTTGTACCAGAGAAACTCGATGAAATCGTGTTGCGAAAATGAATGTGTATAAAAGATAATACTCGTGCATACTTCTAATAGTAACAATTCTATTTTTTAAGTGAGTTTGTCATAGGTAGTGTACAGTGGCTCAATATTTTAATATTATCAAGCGAGCGGCGACCGTCGGGACGGCGAGCGCTGTGCCGCGCAGAAATGCGGCGACACGAGAGAGATTAGGCGCGTGCACACAAAGCTCTTTCCGTTGTGAGTGTCGTCTGCTATGCTATTCTGTTGGCCACACACAGCCCCTGTTCATTATCTGCTGGCATAGCTAACCACCTTTAAGCAAAGTCTGAACAGCGCTTGCTTGTTTTTCATTTTATACTGCTCAGGCGTGGCATAAACCCCGCATCATGTCAAGTTTAATTTTCTTTTTTTTTCCATTTCATGTTTGCGTTTACTTTTGTGGACACCAACAAGCATAAAAAAAACGGTGAAGCGACAACCAATCCAGCGCTTTCACCCTGCCACGTGACACACTTTTAGCGATGGACTCGCCAAGATGGCTCGTAGCGTCGGCTGCGGGACAACACAAAGTGAAACGGAGTCTAGACAGGGGTTTCCGCTTGGTGTTTTGTATATCAGCTGCGTTGTTGCTGTCGTCATCTAGCCTATGTAGCCGGGTTGTCACACTTTTCTTTGGCCAGCGGGCGCGCGCTCAATTTTATGCCTCCTCGAGTGCCCATAGAAACACGGGAACGTGTTGTGAGAATGTCGATGGGCGCCATGACGGAAAGGGATATAGCAACAACAGTCGGGGTTACACAGGCTAGCGTCAATAGGATTGTGAACGTATTCCAAGAGGAGGGGCGTATCGGCGATGCACTTCGACATTGCAAGCGCCATGCCCTCCTTTGCTACGGAGCAGGGGTTCTTTATTCTTTTTTCAGAGAACTCCTGCAGTGCCTAGAAGGCATTATTGCAGGGGGCGAATAATAACGAAACGAAAATATCAGCATTTTCAGCACAAACTATACCTTCCTGTAAAGCGTTCCAGTCCTTGACCGTCCTCACAAAAAACGAATTTTTGCAGAGTTCCGTCCTAGTGCAATATTCGCGTATCTTGTGCTTATGATCATTACTTTTGAAAAATAATTTGGTTTTAAGAGGTATGATGAGCTATTAATACCAGAAGCTTCATGATGAATGTTGTATAAAAATTTCAACCGTAAATTTTGATTGACTGGTGTGCGATCAGAGGAATAGCCTAGCAGACGACGCTCCCACCAGAAAGGGCTTTGTGCGCACGCGCTTAATCTCTCCCGTATCGCCGCACGCCTCCGCGACACGACGCTGGCCGCCCCGGCGGTCTACGCTAGCTTGATATTATTAAACAATTGGGCCACTGTACATCTGTAGTAAACCGCGACATTTTGTTTTTGTAAATAAGACGATTGTGTTTAAATTTGTATTTTTTGTACCCCACAAAAGGTGGGAATAATTCATATCAGAATATAAAATTGGATGACAAATAGTGAATTTAATGTGTATAGGTAACACTGAACGGTATAATTTAATTGCGCCTACCACTCTACATAACTTGACAATAAATGATTGATATGGTGATCCTACGGCCTATGTTTGAAAATAATTGTACCCAGTGTATTGTGCTCCTTGACTTCGTAAGTTTGTGTAGTATCTAAAGTAACAGGCATTTAGTAAAATAGACGTATTTATTTATAGAAACGAGACTGTTTGGTCTTGGTTACGTTAATTTTGGAGTTATTTACGTCGGATAATTTACCAACTTTGGCAAGTACAAGGAGTTCCCAAGAACAGTGAACAGTGTTTTTCGGCTCGGGTCAATGAACTGAGAATTGTAGAAAACTCAAACCTCGTGAGATTGTGATGCTAGTGGTTGGGATAGAACTCGAAAGTTCAAGAACAAGTCACCTAAATTAAAAGATAACTGAGCAAAAAAATTGAGCTTATGTCGCGTTAAGCCTAATCTCGTCAAATCAAGACATGTCAATTCCTGCGTCTGTAGTATTTATTTTAGAGGAAAAAAAACCTTGTCAGCAAGAAACAAAAAATTCTCCTCCTTCTTGCTGAGATTTTTTTCTGCTGAAATAAATGCTACATGCTCCCACAGTGTCATTACTTCTTTTAACAATATTAGGCTTAGGTGGACGTCGGTTCAGAAAAGTGGGTTTTCTCAATTATGTTTTGATCAATGGGACGTCAAGCTCTCAAACTTTTGCGCTCTATCCCAACCGCCAGTGTCGCATTCTCACGGTGTTTGAGCTCCCTCCTGTGCACAATTTATTTACACGGGCCGTAAAAACGGTTTTCGTTTATCGGAAACTACCTGTATAAGACTTCCTTTCAGAAAGGCTGATGGCATCGTTATATATAACAAATTGGCGCATGAGTACTAACATATACCATATCGATTCTAAAAATCTTAAAAAGCAAAGGGTCGAGAATGCTGCCTTGAGATACTTCAGAGGTCATAGGCCTAATGGAATATGAATGGCCATCAATATTTAGATATTGCTGGTGATTTGATAGACACGAATCAAAGAGTGATTGTGCTGGGACGCGTGTACTATTACAGTTTTTTTTTTTCAAGAACAAATTTTGTGATTTAGACAGACAAACAAACGCCTTACTGAAAGCAACAAAAATACCTAAACTCAAAAGCATGTTCTGAACGGTGTTTAAAAGTATTTATTTTTGGAGCAAGATCACAGATTCGGTTGACCTTCCTTTTTAAAACTAAATTTAGTAGTAGTAGTATGGGGTTTTTTGGCGCAGCAGCATCGGGGCTATAGTGCGCAAGAAACATTGTGTAAAGGACACCTACATTTTTTCAAGACTGACTAAAGCCTCAAAGGGAACCCTATTAGAAACTAGACTTATAATTTCCGCAGAATAATAATTTCTCCTAAAAAGTTAAAAACTTGTGAGAATAAAACGAGGGGTTCATCACCCAGTAAAAGAGCCAAATGAAATGGTTCATGTTCCCGATAGAATATAGAAAACCAAGTTCGACGGTTCTCTTCAAAGTGTGGACAAACTATCAAAATGTGAAGAATACATAATGGTTCAGAACAAAAGTCACAGGTCGGTTCACTTTCCCTACGCAAAAGGTAGCTATGAGTAAGGTGGGTATGTCCTACTTTCAACCGGCACAGAACTATCTCATAAAAACGCTCTCGGTGTCTGGCACTGCGCCACTCACTGAGGATTGGCTTAATTAAATGGAGTTTATTTTGTAGATGGGAATCCCATTCCCTCTGCCAGGCATATTTTATTTGCCTTTTTAGTGGTACTCGGTAATCAGTAGCAGGGATGCTGTCATAGTCAATTGTCCTATCTACACATGCAGAAGCTGCACGGTCAGCTAGCTCGTTGCCTTCAATGCCAATATGGCTAGGAACCTAGGAGAATTCTATCTGTATTTCCTTTACCAGCGCTTGTGTCAGTGCGTTACAAAGTTGCACAAGCAAAGGGTGCTTCCAAGAAGTTGGAGAGTTGAGTGCTTTGAGTGAGCTCAGAGAGTCAGAGAAAATAACAGACTTTCTATATCAATGTTTGACAATGTAGTCAACTGCAGTTATCAGACCATACAGCTCGACAGTAAAATTTGACGCATTTTCGTTTAGCCTTTAAAAAAATTTGCAGCCCTCGCCGATCGCAGCACAGCCAACGAAGTCTGTGGTTTTTGATCCATCGGTATAGAAGTGCTTGTAGCCATTGTAGGAGGTATAGAGCTCTAAGAATTATTGCCTGAGAACACTAGGGTATACTGTATCCTTTCTGTGCTTCGTCAAAGAAAAATTACAATGGGTATCGGCAAGCTTCCAGGGTGCAGTTCTTTGCCGCGGGGACGCATTTTTGCCGCGAGCGCAGCTGACCAAGCAGGCAGCGCGCTCGTGGCCTAACGGTTATCGCGCGTGCCTTCTGCGCAGAAAGCCAGGGTTCGATTCCTGGCCGCGGGGACGCATTTTTGTGGACTCTGACGTAAATGTTCTAGTAAATTCGAGAACCGTGTTGCTCTCTCGAGGTCAGAATGTTCTACACGCAGAACCTTCTACGCCGATTCTTCCAGAACCCCACGCGTGTACATAAGGGGCTCCGCGTGGCGAGCCGCAGTCAGTCTCGCCCCAGCGTACGACTCTGCTCTACGCCGACTTCGACGCCCGCGACGCTCTGTTATTATTTTCTGTACCCTTTCATTTTTGGCACAAGTTCGCCACATTAAACGTTTCTTTCTTCCTGTTTATTTATTGTTCTTTCGGTCACCACCCGTGACATTTGGTGGAGGTGCGGGGTACCGCATGCCCCTGCCGCGCACCCCTACGAGGGCCCGCAGTGCAAGTCCGATCCCGAGCCCCCGAGGACCCAACAAAGAGAAGACCGAGACCCGATCAAGTCGCCGCAACCTCGGCCTACCCCCGGAACTTGGACCACTGCCGGACAGGACAAAAAAGCTACCGAAGCCGACAATGAACACCACGTCGCAGCCAGACGGAACGCCACCGACGTCCATTGTCTACGTGCAGGCCACACCAAGGACGCCGCCGAATTTCAGTGGCAATTTTCATGAAGATGTGGACGACTGGTTGAGCCAGTACGAACGCGTCGCACAGTTCAACGGATGGGGTCCTGAGCAGAGCCTGCAAAATGTCTACTTCGCTCTGGAAGGCACTGCACGCACCTGGTTCGAGAACCACGAAGCGTCAATTTCGTCGTGGCAAGAATTCCAGGCGGAGCTTCGACGGACTTTTGCCAGCCAGCAGCGACGTCAGCGGGCCGAAGAACTTCTTCAAGCAAGAAGCCAAGGGCCAAACGAGAGCGTCACAAGTTTCGTCGAGGACGTTCTCCGCCTCATGACCCGCGCCGAACCAAACGCTCCTGACGAGAAGAAGCTCCGGTTCCTGATGCGAGGGGTGAAAGAGACCATCTTCGGAGGCCTTGTGCGGAACCCGCCTATCACCGTCCAAGACTTCATCACGGAGGGAACAAATATCGAACGTGCCCTTCAAGCACGGGCCTCCCATTACCAGCGACTTCCCGGCGTCGCTGCAATCGCGACTTCCAGCTGCAACAGCCCGGACCTCCGCGAGATTATCCGGGACGTCGTGCAGGAGGAAATCAGGAAGCTGCTACCTGCTGCCACAAGCCCGGTTACGCCCTCAGTCGCCGAGATTGTCCGGGAAGAACTTCAGCAGGCGCTGCAGCCAGCAGAAGTTCTCACCAGCGCCGCTCCTGAACCACCGAAACTGAGCTACGCCGCAGCTACCCGACGTCCACCGCCCCCTGCTCACTCGTATACGGCGCCACCTCGACGTGACCTACCAGAGCCGCAGACTTTCCGACGTCGGGAAGGGCAACCCCAGCTCGTCCGCACTGAACAACCGGCGCCTAGGAAGACCGATGTCTGGCACACGGCCGATCGACGACCGCTGTGTTATCACTGCGGCGAGGCCGATCACGTCTACCTTGAGGTACTCGTACCGACAAATGGGCCTGCGAGGCTTCGCGCCGAGCGACCCGCGACCTCGCCTTGGGGAGCGACCAAGAGACATCGAGGAGTACCTCCGACGACTCCTGTCCCCGGTGCCGACTCCACCCCGAGGTTCCCGTTCGCCTTTGCCTCGACGTGCGCTTTCGCCCTTCCGCCGCTCTCGTCGGGACAGCCTGTCCTCCCTATCTCGTCGAGAAAACTAAGTGCGGCAACGCCTGGAGGTGGCGTTGCCGAAGACGACCAAAGTAAAGAGCCTCCAAGAACGCCGTAGCGCTCCCACTCTCCCGACGCCACGCATCGCAACGAAGCCCCTGCAACGGTATCCAACAACCTAAATGTTGTTATCGACGGCTACGACGCATCGGCACTCGTGGACACCGGAGCAGACTACTCAGTCATGAGTGGAATGCTCTCTCGCCGCCTGCGAAAAGTTACGACGCCCTGGGGAGGACCACAAATTTGAACCGCCGGAGGACACCTTATCACGCCTGTCGGAAGTTGCACTGCTCGCGTCAAAATTCACGGCGAAACGTGCCCTGTGAAGTTCGTCGTTCTACAAGACTGTTCCAGAGATGTCATTCTTGGCATGGACTTTCTGTGCGAATACGGCGCCATCATCGACCTGGGTGAGAACAGATTGACGCTGCGGAAGCCTGTTCCGCCTTCAGAGAAACCCCAAACAGCGTTAGCCGCCGTCCGAGTCGCCGCCGCCCACGTGAACCTGCCGCCGCGATCAAGTGTTGTCGTACTCGTCGTGGCCGATACAGCTACCTGCGGCGAAGTTGTCCTGGAAGGCAACCTTCAATTGCTTCTGGGAAGAGGAATTGGCGTCGCAAGAGGAGTGGCCGAACTTCAGGATGGGCGGACTGTGGTCCTCGTGACGAACTTCCGAAATAAAACGCAACACCTCACGAAAGGTGCAGCCGTGGGCAACGTCGAGGAACTACAAAACTCCGCTGAAATCGCCGCCATTACTGACGAATCATCGCCACCTCAGCAAGGCAGTACGTCGCCAGCGCAGCTCGACATTGTCCCTAAGCTTCCGGGCCCGAAACGACGGCAGCTGATTAACCTCCTTGCCGAATACACCGACTGCTTTGCGACATCGTCGAAGGTACGCCAAACCGCCGTTGCGAAGCACCGCATCATTACCGAGGACGACGCGCGCCCTGTGCATCGATCGCCGTACAGAGTCTACGTAAAATAAAGGGAGGTTATACAGGAGCAAGTGCAATAAATGCTGAACGACGACATAATCCAGCCTTCCAGCAGTCCATGGGCCTCTCCGGTCGTACTGGTTAAGAAGAAGGACGGAACGCTTAGGTTTTGCGTGGACTACCGAAAGCTGAACGCGGTGACAAAGAAAGACGTCTACCCACTCCCCCGCATAAACGACACGCTAGACCGGCTGCGCCACTCTCGATATTTTTCATCGATGGACCTGAAGAGCGGCTACTGGCAGATCGAAGTTGGCGAACGGGACCGAGAAAAGACAGCTTTCGGCACGCCAGACGGACTGTACGAGTTCAAGGTGATGCCTTTTGGACTATGCACGGCGCCAGCAACTTTACAGCGTGTCATGGACGCCGTACTGGCTGGGCTGAAATGGCAGAGCTGTCTCGTCTACCTTGACGACGTCGTAGTGTTTTCAAGCGACTTCGACGAGCACTTGCGACGACTCCGAGCTGTTCTCCAGGCCATACATACCGCCGGGCTCACCCTTAAGCCATCGAAGTGTCGGTTCGCCTATGACGAACTGAAGTTCCTAGGACACGTGGTTAGCAGTGATGGCGTTCGCCCAGACCCAGAAAAGACTCGCGCCGTCGCGGCATTTCCAGCGCCGACAGACAAGAAGGCCGTGCAAAGATTCCTGGGACTATGTGCGTACTATCGGCGCTTCGTTCGGGACTTCGCAAGGATTTCGGCACCGCTCACAAACCTCACGAAGGACGCCGAGAAGTTCGAATGGGCCGAAGAGCAGCAGCAGGTATTCGACGAGCTGAAGCGACGACTCCAGACTCCTCCTGTTCTTGGACATTTCGATCAGGATGCGGAAACCGAGATTCACACGGACGCAAGTAACGCAGGACTTGGTGCGGTACTGATTCAACTACAAGAAGGCACCGAGCGAGTCATTGCCTACGCAAGTCGGACACTATCCAAGGCGGAGAAAAATTACTCCACGACTGAGAAAGAATGCCTTGCGGTCGTCTGGGCAATCACAAAGTTTCGTCCGTACTTGTACGGGAGCCCGTTCCGCGTAGTCACGGACCACCATTCGCTCTGCTGGCTTGCCAACCTCAAGGACCCGTCAGGACGCCTGGCTCGATGGAGTCTCCGACTACAAGAGTTCAACATGACTGTGGTCTACAAGTCAGGCCGCAAGCACAGCGACGCCGACTGCCTGTCTCGAGCGCCCGTCGAAACACCTTCCGGCAGCAGCGAGGACGATGAAGACGAGTGCTTCCTAGGCGCAGTGAACACCGACGACATGGCACGACGTCAACGAGACGATCCTGAGCTGCGCGCACTAATAGAGCACATGGAAGGGCGCGGGAGTACCTTGCCACGTGTTTTCTCACGAGCCCTGTCGACCTTCGTCATGCGACAAGGTGTACTCTA
The DNA here is from genome assembly GCA_013358835.2 of Ixodes persulcatus. Classification (NCBI taxonomy): domain Eukaryota; kingdom Metazoa; phylum Arthropoda; class Arachnida; order Ixodida; family Ixodidae; genus Ixodes; species Ixodes persulcatus. Next base: position 100,646 of record JABSTQ010010503.1, read on the forward strand.
CAAAGAGAACTTTAGGGACAACAACTTGTCGTGGCTGCTGGTAATCCCGACTGACCTTCGAGAGGAGATCTTCCAAGCCTGCCACGACGACCCGACATCAGGACACCTTGGTTACAGCCGGACACTGGCCCGTATTCGTGAAAAGTATTACTGGCCTAAGCTCCCCGAGACCGTCCACCTATACACACGATCATGCCACGAGTGCCAGCGACGCAAGAAACCTCCGACGAGGCCGGCCGGACTCCTGCAGCCAATTTCTCCTCCCACTGCACCCTTCCAGCAGATCGGAATGGATCTACTTGGCCCTTTTCCGCCGTCGAAGTCGGGGAACCGCTGGATCATCGTCGCCACAGATTATCTCACGCGCTACGCCGAAACGAAAGCCCTTCCTTCAGGGACAGCTGTGGAAGTTGCCAAGTTTTTCATTGAGTCCATCGTCCTCCGGCACGGCGCTCCAGAAGTTCTGATTATATTCGTTTATCATCGTTCATGGCACAGCTCACCCAAGAAATCCTCCGACTCAGTCACACCAGCCATCGTCGTACAACTGCGTACCACCCGCAGACCAACGGGCTGACGGAGCGACTCAACAAGACAATCGCTGACATGATCTCTATGTACGTCGACGTAGATCACAAGACGTGGGACGAGGTGTTGCCCTACGTCACGTTCGCCTACAATACGGCGGTTCAAGAGACCACTGGATTCACACCCTTCCAGCTGGTACATGGTCGGAAAGTAACGACCATGCTGGACGCGATGCTGCCCCATGAGCCAGCTGACAGTGAGAGCGACGACGCCCAGGTGGTTGCTCAACGGGCCGAAGAAGTCCGCCAGCTCGCCCGACTCCTGATTCAAGACCAGCAACGCGTCGACGCCGGCCGCTACAACCTTCGTCGCAGGGATGTCCACTTCCAGCCCGGAGAGAGGGTGTGGGTGTGGACGCCCATCCGTCGCCGCGGCCTCAGTGAGAAATTGCTGAAACGATACTTTGGACCGTACAAGGTACTTCGTCGCCTCGGGGAGCTGAACTACGAGGTGATGCCCGACGGAGCAAGAACATCATCACGCCGCCCACCACGGCCTGAAGTCGTCCACGTCGTGCGCCTGAAACCGTACTACGCCCGATAGGACTGTGCACCTTATGCCTTCCAAATGACTCTTTAGTTTACCGTCCTTTTTTATTTTCTTTGTTTTGTTTTGTGTTGCATCGGGCGATGCACTTTTTAAAGGGGGGAGTAATGCCGCGAGCGCAGCTGACCAAGCAGGCAGCGCGCTCGTGGCCTAACGGTTATCGCGCGTGCCTTCCGCGCAGAAAGCCAGGGTTCGATTCCTGGCCGCGGGAGCGCATTTTTGTGGACTCTGACGTAAATGTTCTAGTAAATTCGAGAACCGTGTTGCTCTCTCGAGGTCAGAATGTTCTACACGCAGAACCTTCTATGCCGATTCTTCCAGAACCCCACGCGTGTACATAAGGGGCTCCGCGTGGCGAGCCGCAGTCAGTCTCGCCCCAGCGTTCGACTCTGCTCTACGCCGACTTCGACGCCCGCGACGCTCTGTTATTATTTTCTGTACCCTTTCATTTTTGGCACAAGTTCGCCACATTAAACGTTTCTTTCTTCCTGTTTATTTATTGTTCTTTCGATCACCACCCGTGACAGTATGTCCTACTTTCAACCGGCACAGAACTATCTCATAAAAACGCTCTCGGTGTCTGGCACTGCGCCACTCACTGAGGATTGGCTTAATTAAATGGAGTTTATTTTGTAGATGGGAATCCCATTCCCTCTGCCAGGCATATTTTATTTGCCTTTTTAGTGGTACTCGGTAATAAGTAGCAGGGATGCTGTCATAGTCAATTGTCCTTTCTACACATGCAGAAGCTGCACGGTCAGCTAGCTCGTTGCCTTCAATGCCATTATGGCTAGGGACCCAGGAGAATTCTATCTGTATTTTCTTTACCAGCGCTTGTGTCAGTGCGTTACAAAGTTGCACAAGCAGAGGGTGCTTCCAAGAAGTTGGAGAGTTGAGTACTTTGAGTGAGCTCAGAGAGTCAGAGAAAATAACAGACTTTCTATATCAATGTTTGACAATGTAGTCTACTACAGTTATCAGACCATACAGCTCGGCAGTAAAAATTGACGCATTTTCGTTTAGCCTTTTTACAGATTTGTAGCCCTCGCCAATCGCAGCACAGCCAACGAAGTTTGTGGTTTTGATCCATCAGTATAGAAGTGCTTGTAGCCATTGTAGGAGGTATAGAGCTCTAAGAATTTTCGCTTGAGAACACTAGGGTCTACTGTATCTTTTCTGTGCTTCGTCAAAGAAAAATTACAATGGGTATCGGCAAGCTTCCAGGGTGCAGTTCTTTGTTGAATTTCAAGGACAGGGGAAAGAGCGTCGAAATTGTATTGTTCTGTGGCAATTCTTACATGTAGAGCAAAGGGAGGGGTTACAGATTGTTTGTGCTGAAATACGCGCTCATAGTTTATGATTTTAATTATTTCAAAAGCAGGATTTGGCGCAAACGAACGGAACCTTAGAAAGTACTGTACAGCGAGAAAAATGCTACGCCTCTCGAGTGAGCACTCATGCGATTCAGCATACAGGCTGAGTACCGGTGACGTACGGAATGCCCCCGTTGCCAAGCGGATCCCCTGGTGGTGAATGGGATCAAGCATTTTGAGGGTGGATGGTTTCGCAGATTCGTAAACAAGGCTTCCATAATCCAGGGTAGAGCGCACTACAGCCCTGTAAACATGTAAAAAACATACCATGTCTGAGCCCCAGGTGCGACTTGAAAGAACTTTTAGAATGTTTAGTTTCTGCTGGCATTTCAGCTTAAGTGCCTTAATATGGGGGCCGAAAGTCAGCTTGCTGTCAAACGTCGCACCAAGGAATCTGTGTTCCGGTCGGACGCGGAGGGGTATGCCATTTATATGAAGCGATGGTTCGGGAAACATTCCCCTTCTCCGGGAGAAGCAAACAGCCTCGGTCTTCTCAGCAGATAACTTGAAACCATTCTCATCAGCTCATTTACACATCTTGTTAATGGTCACTTGAATTTGGCATTCACAAATAGCTAAATTACATGAAGAAAAGAAAACCTGTACGTCATCCACATAAAACGAGTAGGAGTTGATTTTTATAAGAAAAAGGGTAACGCTCAGGACACATCCTTGTGGGACACCATTCTCCTGGATGGAAGATGACGAAAAGGTTCTTGCCCAATCGCACCTGAAAGGTGCGATTCTGCTGAAAATCTGCAATGAAATTAAACATATTCCCACCAATATTCATCTTGATAAGGTCTTGGAGGATACCATACCGCCAAGTGGTATTGTAGGCCTTTTCAAGGTCAACAAATACTGAAAGGCAAAACTGCTTGTCTATAAAGGCCTCTCGGATGGCTGTTTCCAAACGTACGAGGTAGTCGGCAGTGAACCTGGCAGCACGAAAGCCACACTGTAAATTGCATAAAAGGGAGTTTTGTTGCAGAATGAAGATGAGCCTATTGTTAACCAGCCGCTCGAATGTCTTACCCAGGCAGCTAGTCAGGGCTATAGGCCTGTAGCTGGAGGCTTTACTTCTGTCCTTTCCGGGTTTGAAGATAGGGATGACAATAGCCCTTTTCCTCACACTCGGCAGCTTCCCTTCTGCCCACACTCTATATAAAAACTGGAGGAGAATGACGAGGAATGCTTCAGGTAGAAGGGAAATCATAGTGTAATGAATGTCATCAACCTCGGGAGATATAGCGTTTGCTGTGGCAATGACTCGACGCAGTTCAGTGAGAGTAAAAGGCCGGTCATATTCTTCGGCACAGCTATCAGATCGGCGGATTCGGATCTTCTCAGCTTTGGTTTTAAAGCGTAAGAATTTTTCCGTATAATTCTCAGAGCTGGAGACCTGCGCAAAATGTCTGCTCGAATCCTACATGTTGCGTCACAGGCGGGCGCCCACGAGGCGGCGAAACCAAAACATCTCGTGGCCAATTGTTTCTAGTTCCTCAGAGAAAATTTGCAGAATGTATTTTGGTCTATAATTGGTCATTATATGTCTGTATTATTTTTTTTTAAACAGGGTAACCTAGGCAATCTTTATCTCTAGAAGGAAGCTTCGCGCTAGCTAAAGTGAGTTTGAAGAGATTAGTGAGGTACGGCGCAATTATGTCGAAGACATATTTGGGTGCATTATTCGAAAATCGTCGATATCACGGCTGTTGCTTTATATAAAGTCGAATCAATAAACTGTAGACCTCAAATACATTTTGGGGTTTTGAAAGGGATGTCCCTTGGCCTTGTGTATTATTTCTAACAGCATTTATTCATATGTATTATAACCAAGATTTACCAAGTGAAATTGAAACATTCGGCCAATGATTCTTAGGATAGCCTCGTTTCATTAATCAGAATCACTCCTGTTTTGTTCTTTCATGTGCGGCCTCGTAGAACCTCATTTATAAATTTCCATGTAAGAGCAGGTGACTGCCTCGACTAATTACCGGGAAGGTTTGCAATTATAGCTTTTGAATCTTTTTCATCAGTGAGTTCAACGTATTTGGATGTTTTTTTTTAATATGTTAATTTGTTTGGGTCTCTCGTAGAAATAAACATTTTAAGCAGGGCTGTTCTTTCTAATCATTTTATTTAATTTAGAGTGACCCAAGGTTTTCGTGATTTTATCGAACAAGGTATTGTTTTATATGGAAAACATTAATTATGGGACCTATACAACAAAACCTAAAACACGCGATATACATCACCTACATTACACTGAAAGGTCACACATGTCAAGTCATAGGGAAATTTGGCTTCTGAATAGCTGCCGACTGTTTTCTGTTATTAATTGAAAAAAAAAAACGTTTGATTTTACTTTAGCCTTCAAATCACAACAACGAAAAGTCATCCTAATTTGGACATGATTTTTGATATCATATAGGCTGCAGTCTGTCTTTGCCTCACATCTGTAATAAAAAGACCTAGCATACTTTCATTTTCACAGTAGTTTTGATAGATGAAAAAAAAATAACATTATCGCACCCGAAAGAGCTTACAATGTTGCTGAATCGTGTCCTGTCTCGGGAATACTTTATTATAATAACATTAAAATATCCACCACGAACAACTGAAAACTGATTTGCTAATTCAAATTCCAAGTAATTATTTAAGAAGGAAATACATTTTTCAACTTTTGCTGAAGGAGGACGAGAAACAACCGATAACTTCGAATGACGTTTAGTGCGTTTAATATATCAGTCTTCAAGTATATCAGACAGGCAGTCCAGTTTTCGGTAAGCCTCATGTCGCTCTCCGTTAATAACGACACCACTACCCGTCCCATCAGTCTGATACTGAAAAAGGTGCTGAAATCCAAATAAATGTAACACTGGTGGTCTTCCTGCTAACACGTTTCCGAAAAAATTCTGACCTAAAAATTATTAGCGCAGTCCTCTAAAAGAGTACAAACATAGTGCTGATTGTTCCTCAGTTTACGCGCATTGAGGTGAAAAACCGTGAGATCTTTTGAATCTATTTTGTTTAACTTTTGCTGCTACAATTAGTATATTAGGTCTTTCTCAAGTCCTGAATTCACGATTAGAAAACTTACATACCCAGCTCAACAACCGTGACGTTGCCATCAATTCATCGGAAAAAAAGTACGCCCGTTCATGCGATTACAACAGACAGCGCCGTCATAATCCCTGCCAGATTGCACTAAACAATTCGTACATTACAAGAACGACGCCCGTCGGAGACAACGAGGCACGAAAGCATCAATATGAGAGGACCGGTTACTACATTAAAAGTGAAGGTGCCCAAGTTGGAGCTTCTCAAGCTTAACGACCAACAGCGACATTGGCAACCAATTTGGGAACAAAATCAATAAGCTGTTTATAACAACGAGGCAGTCCAAGCGTGTGTTAAGTTGACCTACATGGAAACCTTATTATCTGAAGAAAAGGCACGACAAAATAAATAAAAGACGTTAAAAATCTTTGTAATGCGAAATCAGAGCGCAACTCTTTCGGAGGCGGAGGGGAGGGTACAGAAAAAGGGTATGCCCCTCCTCCTTCTCCGTTTCATCTCCTCCTCCTCCCCTCTTCCTCTCCTTCTCCCGGCATCCTACAATGCTTTTCTTCTCCTCCCCTTCTCCTCCTCCTACGCTCCTCTCCTGCATCTCCTCGTTTCTTCCTCCACCCCTCCCCTCCTCCTCCACCTAAATTTATCTAAGAAATGACGCTCGAGACCTCAAACACCAATTCAATTTCCCTGCTAATTTTAGCGGGAAACCGGCATCACATGACTTCGTGACACGTCACCTATGAACAAATTTAGTCATTCGTCTAGATTTGGCGGGAAAATTTAGGTAATTGAATTGGTGTTGAGGTCACGTGACGTAAATTTTCCCACTAAATTTAGCGCGGTGACGCCGACGGCGACGGCAACAGCGACACCACGAAACACGGAAACGGGCGCCTAAGAGCTGCGCTCTAAGATCAAAAGTAGATAACTAAACAAAAACATAACTAAGAACGAAGAACTATACAAAGTAGCACTACATTGAAAGCATTCGCTTTACCTAAAATAAGCTGACAAAGAAAGCTTTCCTTGTTACGTGAAAGAGCAGCACTCTGCTAACGTCTTGCAGGCTCTTTGATCAATTGAATCTGCAGTCATGAATGAAAGAAGCAAAAGCTTAATTCATTAACCTCACCGAACGAAGGCCAGAGTCCTCAGATTAAATCGACAACAAACAAAATAGAGAACAAAATGGGCCTCTCACCACAAGATGTTCACAAAACCAATTTCTATTGAACGCTAAAAGAGCAGCAACGATCATTTTGGCAAACATATTGTGCACTTAGTGAGCGAAATCAATGCCCATCAAACATGCACTAAATTCGAGACAAAAAATATATATATATATATATTGTTTTGCCAATCAGGAGGGCATGCTGCATACTAGTGGTCGACATCATCACACCGAAGCAGCTTATAACAAGCCGCCCCCGATTCGTCCCACCAAAAGACTACCGATGCTGGTGTCTCCTAGTGTTTCTATGCTTCAAGGGTATCGAAGACTACTCAATGCTGGAGTACGCGACATCATTTTTCGACCGATGGAGCTGGATTGTTTCCGCTGGAGAGTTGGTAAGGAAGGTGATCAGTGAATGTATTCTTCTTCAGTGGTATAATTAAAAACCAGCTTCAGAAGTTACTGTTCAGTCACATCCCGATGGCGTAGAAATTGGTAGTTTGTTTGAGGAAACATGGACGAATTTTGCTGGTACACTTTTGTTTAAGAAAGTAAGCCAAAATCGGGGGTAGCGTAAAGTGTCACGAATGACGAGGTGACAAACAAGGAATAACGGAGGAAACTGAAACGTTTAATGGGGCGAACGTGCGCACAAAAAAAAGGACAGGCGATAACAACTGAGCGTCACGGGCGTCGAAGTAACAGCAGGATCGAACGCTGGTTCGAGACTGGCTCCGGCTCGCCACGCGAAGCCCCCTTTGTACACGCTAGGGCTTCTGGAACAATCGGCCTAGAATTTTCGATGCGTAGAACATTCTGACCTAGAACAAGCAACACGGTTCTCGAATTTACCAGAACATCACATTATAGAGTACAAAACCGCGTACCCACGGCCAGGTATCAAACCCTGGATTTTTGCGTGGAAGGCAAGCACGATAGCCGTTAGGCCAAGAGTGCGCTGCCTGCTTGGACAGGCGCGCGCGCGGCGTTTCCCCCTCTTTAAGGAAATGCAATATCCCGATGCAGCACAAATAAAAAAAAAACAATCCACAACAAATGGACCGCAGAATCGCGAGCCACAATTCACAGTGCACAGTTCACCCCTTGATGAGAGCCCAAAGTTCTATCGTTCGTAATACGGCTTGAGCCGGACAACGTGCACCACCTCCGGTCGTGGCTGAGGAGGTGGTGCACGTTGTCCGGCTTCCAGACGGTGCTTTCCGTCTGGAAGAACTTCTTAGTTAAGATCGCCGAGGCGTTTGATAATCTTGTAGGGTCCAAAATAGCGTTCAGAAGCTTCTCGCTGAGACCGCGGCACCGTATTGGTGTAAACACCCATACCCAGTCTCCAGGTTAAAAGTGGACTCGCTGCCGGTCTTGAAACTTGATTCCTGCCAGTTGACGAGCTTCCTCCACGAGTTGAGAGATCATTTGAGCATCGTCGTGTCTATCGTCGGTTGGCACGTAAGGCAACATGGCATCAAGCATCGTGGTAACCGTTCGGCCGTGTACCAGTTGGAAGGGCGTCACTCCCGTGGTTTCTTCCCCCGCTGTGCTGTACGCAAACTTAAAGTACGGCAACACCTCGTCCCACGTCTTGTGCTTTACGTCGATGTACATGGAGATCATGTCGGCTATCGTCTTGTTGAGACGCTCCGTTAGCCCGTTGGTGTGCCGATAAGCGGTGGTTTGTCAATGGCTGGTGTGACTGAGCCGAAGAACCTCTTGAGTCAGCTATGCCATGAAAGACGACTCTCGATCTGTGATCAGCACCTTAGTTGCGCCGTGTCGAAGGAGAATGGACTCAACGAAAAACTTGGCCACTTCCACCGCTGTTCGTGACGGAAGGGATTTCGTCTCGGCGTATCATGTAAGGTAATCGGTCGCGACGATAATCCACCGGTTTCCTTACGTCGATGTTGGAAACGGCCCAAGTAAATACATTCCGACATGTAGGAAGGGCGTAGTTGGGGCAGATATCGGCCGCAGGAGTCCTGCTGGCTTCGTCGGGGGCTTCTCGCGTCGTTGGCGCTCCTGGCACGATCGTGTCTACAGATGGACGGTTTTCGGGAGTCTCAGCCGATAGTAGTTGTCACGAATCCGGACAAGCGTCTTGCTGTAGACAAGGTGTCGAGCCATCCCAAGTAGCACACTTCCTTGGTAAAAGCTTGGGCCAGACTGGCGCGAGCAAGAGCCAGCTTGGCTCAAGCCTGGCCCAGGGTTACGCCAAACTGGACCGAGTATGAGCTGGGGAAGTGTGCTGCTAGGGATCGGGTGGTCGTGATATGCTTGAAAGATTTCCTCTCGCAGTCTGACAGGAATAACCATCAGCCAGGCTGGGTTGCTGGTTCCGAAGTTCTTCTTGGAGAGCACGCCTCGCCGCAGAACGAAGCTTGACAAATCTCGGGCCAAGACTCGCGGAACTGAACTTCCTTGAACTTCGAGGTGGTCAATCACGGCGCGAAGTTCCGGGTCGTGTCGTAGAAGTGCTACAATGTCGGTATCTGTAACTGCGCCGAGAAAACGGGCGTCATCGCCGTCGTCAGAACTGTCGGGAGGAGATTCGACTGGAGCCCTAGAGAAACAGTCAGCGTCGTTATGCTTGCCTGACTTCTGCACAATGGTTACGTCGAATTATTGCAGACGAAGACTCCAGTGAGCGAGGCGTCCTGACGGGTCCTTGAGGTTGGCGAGCCAAGAGAGAGCGTGGTGGTCCGTGACAACTAGGAACAGTATCCCGTACAGGTACGGGCGGAATTTGGTTTACGCCCAGACGACAGCGAGAATTTCGTTGTTGGTCCTTGAATACTTTTTTTCTGCCTTGGACAGTGCCCGGTTGTCGTAGGCGATCACCCTGTCTGCTCCGTCTTGTCTTTGGACGAGTTCTGCAACAAGCCCGGCGTTGCTGGCAGCTGTGTGAACTTCCGTTTCCGCAGATGGATCGAAGTGTCCGAAGATAGGGGGCGGCTGTAGTTTTTCCTTCAGTTCGTTTAACGCTTGTTCTTGCTCCTCGCCCAAAACTGGAAGTTCACATCGTCCTTCGTTAGATGCGTGAGCGGTGCAGAAATCTTGGCAAAATCGCGAACGAAACGTCTGTAGTAAGCGCACAGCCCATGAAATCTTCGTACGGCTTTCTTGTCTGATGGCTTCGAAAATTCGACAACAGCGGATGTCTTTGTAGGGCCAGGGTTTACCCTGAGCACTCACGATATGGCCCAGGAACTTGAGCTTGCCGCAAGCAAACCAACATTTTGACGGCTTTAGTGTCAGTCCAGCATTCTGGATGGCCTCTAGCACGGCTCGCAAACGTCTCAGGTGCTCGTCGAAGTCGCTTGCGAATACCACGACGTCGTCAGGGTAGACGAGGCAGCTTTGCCATTTCAAGCCGGAAAGAACGGTATCCATTACGCGCTGGAACGCCTCCGGTGCTGTGCACAGTCCGAACGGCATCGCTTTAAATTTGTACACGTCGGTACGGCATGACAAAGGCAGTCTTACCACGATCCTGTTTGTCGACCTTGTTCTGCCAGTACCTACTCTTCATGTCCATCAACGAAAAGTATGGGGCGTGGCACAGACGGTTCAGAGTGTCATCGATGCGTGGCAGCGGGTAGACGTTTTTTTTTGTTACGGCGTTCAGGTCGCCGATAGTCCACGCAGAACCGAAGAGTCCCGTCTTTTTTTTCACCAGGACTACCGGTGAAGCCCACGGACTGTTTGAGGGCTGACGATGTCGTCGTCGAACATTTTTTGGAACTGCTTCTGAATGACTCCTCTCGCTTTCACAGAGACACGGTATGGCGACCGATGAACAGGAAGCGCGTCGTCAGCAGTAGCAATAGGATGTTTCGCAACCGTCGTTTGGCGCACCTTTGACGACGTGGAGAAGCACTCATTGAACTCGGCGAGTAGGTCACGGAGTTGTCGTCGTTGGGGGGTAGGCAGGGCTCGATCGATGTCGAACTGCGAAGGCGGCGTTGTCTTTGGTAACCACGAAATGCGGTCTTCTGATATTCCTGCGATTGCGGCTGAATCCGGGGGTTCCTCGGCGTGACCCACGGCGGTGCCTTTCGTAAGGTGCTGAGCTTCCTGTCGGAAGTTCGTTACGAGTCCAACACTGTGTCCCTCTAGGAGCTCCGCGATGCCTCTTGCGAAGCCGATCCCTATTTCTTGAAGCAACTCGAGGCTTCACTTGAGCAGAACGTCACCGCTGAAAGCCTCATCGATCCTGAAGGGTAAGAAAACGCTCGACCGCGGCGGTAACTTCACGTGGTTTGCAAGGACTCGGACCGCGGATGACGGCGCTTTGGGTTCCTCCGGAGGTGGTGAGGGTTTTCGTAGCGTCAGCCGAGGTCGATGACGGCGCCATACTCACGGAGAATGCCCATTCCGAGAATAACGCCCCTCACACAGTTTTGCAAAACGGCGAACTTGACAGGGCACGCCTCCCCATGAATCTTGACGCGAGCGGTGCACCTGCCGACAGGTGTGATGAGATGACCGCCGGCGGTTCATACCTGCGGTCCGTCCCACGACGTCGTAAATTTTTGAAGGCGACGAGAGAGTCTTCCACTCAAAAAGGAGTAGTCTGCTATGGTGTCGACGAGTGCCGTCGCGTCGTGGCCGTCAATGATAACGTTGAGGTTAATCGAGACTGTTGCAGAAATGTCGTTTCAGGCCGTTGCGGCGTTAGAGTGCGAGAGCTCTGACGATCTTGGAGGATTTTGGCATCATTCGTCTTCAGCAACAACACCTCCCGTCATTGCCGAGCCTAGTTTTCTCGACGGAAGCTATGGGTGACAGGCAGTCTCGGCTAGACCGGCGGAAGAGCAATGGCGAGCACCGGGGAGACGGTGAACGGAATCCTCGGCGGAAGGACGACTCAGGAGATGAAGAGCGGCGGAGGTAGTCCTCGATGTCCCGAGGTCGATCTCCAAGACGTAGTCAAGAGTCGCTGGGCGCAAACCCTCGTAGGCCTAGCTGGCGGTAGGGGCATCGACGGTAGATGTGGTCCGCTTCACCGCAGTGGTAGCACAGCGGGCGACCATCGGCCGTGAGCCACATATCCGTCTTCCTAGGCGCCGGATGTTTAGTACGGATGAGCTGGGGCTGCCCTTCCCGACGTCGGAATGTCTGCGGCTCTGGCTCACGTCGCGGCGGCGTGAAATACTACCTGGTAGCTGGTGCCGGTCTCCGAGCTACTGCCGCCTAGGTGAGGGAGGGCTCCTCGGGTGTTGCTACGATGGTAGGAGCCTCAGATTGGAATGCCTGTTAAACTTCCTCACGGACAACTTCGGCTATCGACAGTGAAGCAGGCTGGTGGGCAGCAGGCAGGAACGTCTTGATTTCTTCCCGACAACGTCCCGGTAATCTCGCGGATGTCCGAGATGTTGCAGCTGGACGGCGAGAAGCTAACGAAGCCGGGAAGTCTCTGGTAGTGTGAGGCACTTGCTTGAAGGGCATGTTCGATGTTGGTGGCCTCAGTGATGAAACCTTAGACGGCGATAGGTGGGCTACCCACAAGGCCTGCAAAGATGCTTTCTTTCACGCCCCGCATTAGGACCTCCAGCTTCTTTTCTCCTGGGGCGTAAGGATTCGCGCTGCTGCTCAGTCGAATAACATCTTTGACAAAGTCAACGACGTTCGCGTTAGGGCCTTGAACCCTCGCTTGAGGAAGGTCTCCGGCGCGTTCTCTTCGGTGCTGTTGGGGAATGGCCTTCGTAAATCAGCCTTGAGTTGCTCCGAAGAGGTGGTCGATGCTTTGTGGTTCTCGAACCAGTTCCGCGCGGTTGCTTCCAATGAGAAGTAAACATTTTGAAGACACTGTTCCGATGTCCACCCGTTATGGCGAGCCAGTCGTTCGTACTGTTGGACCCAATCGTCCATGTCTTCGTGGCTTGCGCCGTTGAGGGGAGCCGGTGTCCGAGGAGCGACGGGCAGGTACACGACGGAAGTGTCGGCCGGGTTCTGCTGGGACATCGTCGTCGTCTTGGTCTTCGAGTTCTCGGGTAAAAGTCCAGGTTCCGAGGGTAGGCCTTGGTTGCGGCGATTTGATCGGGTCTTGGTCTGGTCTTCGTTGGGTCCTCTGGGGCTTGGGGTCGGACTTGCACTGCGCGCCCTCGGAGGGGTGCGCTGAACGGACATGCTTTACCCCGCACCTCCACCAAAGTGTCATGAATGACGAGAGAACGAATCAAGGAATAACTGAGGAAACTGAAACGTTTAATGGGGCGAACTTGTGTTCAAAACAAACCGGAAACAGAAGATAACAACTGAGCGTCGCGGGCGTCGAAGTCGGCGTAAGAGCAGGATCGAACGCTGGGGCGACACTGCCCTTATAAAAATGTAATATCTGGACTTATAATAAAAAAATACCGATATCGATATATAAGGAATTGGGGGGATATGGCAAGATATGCATAATCAGGCCATATCTGGATGGATATAGTCATATCTGACCAATTTCTTATATACCCATATCTGCCCAATTTCTTATATACCATATATAGACTGCTTTATATGACCCAGTGTTTGGGTCTGGCAATTATGGTACCCACCCCATAAAAAGCAATTTTCATGTGATGCGCCTTCTGGCATCACATGAACATTATTGCCATGGGACAGGTACCATACTTTCCAGGTCCAAACATGGGATCATATAAGGCATTCCTAGGATTATCCACAAAATATACATTATACTGCTATCTCACGCGGCCCCAAACGTGTGTTTACGTAGATATATCTACAAAATAGGCCACTGACCAATCTTTATTGGCCTGGTTCGGAATTTGCCATTCCGACAAATATGTACGCTACAAAGATTGAATGCAGGCGATCGCTAGATAGAAAACACTAACATATCATTCGACGTCGGAAAGGAACAGCCCTTTGGCGGGACTGATAGTCGAGGGAGCAGACCGAAAGTATGGTTTGCAAAAGAAGTTCTATACATGAAAGCGCGAAAACTCCAAACAAGCACTTCCCCGTTCAAGAACACACACAGACACCTATTAAAATAAAACAAACGAAAGGCGACAATTAAGCTGTAAACTATACGGAATTTCCAAATTCGTTGATTCTTACTCACAGAGTCAAATTAGTGATTCAACTTTGGTGGAGCACAGCAGTTTTCACATGGGCTTGCTTGCCTGCCTCGTCCTTGAAGTCCTTCCTTGCACCGTGCGATGTTCAAAGTCCCCCAGTCACTCCTCGCTGGCCTTGTTTTTCCGTTCGGTCCCGAAATCATCCCTTGTAACCAACACGTCACACACACACACACACACACAGACACCATTCTTCGCCGGAAGCAATACAAGATGAAAACGTCATTACTGCTCCTTGAACGCGATGAGGTCACCACTGTTTCCCGGACTAGAAAATGACGAGGGCATCATATCTTTAACTAAAACCTCATTTAAGGGGAAAATGAATAAATAATGAACACATAAGTAGCAAAAAAAAAGCACGAAGGACTGAATCATGAGAAAAAAATGAAATAATGAACATACAAGTAAAAATAATAAAAACACAAAGGACTTACACAGACAGCCACATTTTTTCAGTTAACAATGACGTTTAATTCTGATAAACAATATTCCTGCTGCGATAAAGATCACCAATATGGTGTGTATGCCAGGTGACATTGAGCAAATGCAGGATAATATTCAAATCATTGCGAACTCAAAAAGTGTGGCTGCCTGCGTAAGTCTTTCGTATTACGATTCTTCTGAATTTTGTGTTCACTATTGTGTCTCCTCAGGACCAGGCGGAACTGTGGTGCGTTTTCCATTCTGGCCTTACTTCAGACAGCTTCATACCGATAGAAAGAAGCACTAGCTTCTCTACATATTCAGCCCTTTCTCCTTGGAGATACCCTCCGTGTATGCTGTAATTGGCAGAAAAAAACACAATAATCAGCACACATACACATTATTAGCTACATTGTTTTGTAATAATTTTTCTAAATAGGCCCCTGGCCCAGGACAAAAATAACACAAGACCTTTTTCCTGTGCGATGTATAGTTTTGGAACAAACGATTTGGCCCACATTTCGCTGAACATACCCTGTATAACCTTAAAAAGCACCATTACAATTTCGACGTACTTTAGACCACCATTGTGGTTCCTATGCGCATGAAATTTAAAAGCCAAATCCGGGAACACTTCACAATAATTGATGCTTATTAAGCCGTGTGCTTTATGTGAGGCCTTTATGTTCAAAGTATCCAAAGTGGACGTCCGTCTGCATTTCCACAGTATCCAGAAGAGGAGAGAATGCGGCCGGACCGCTGCTTTCACTCCTTGCAGCATATAGCACAAGGATGTTTTTAAATTTTGCTTCCAGAGGGCATTTCACCGCGCAGAACGTAAAACGCCTAGCTTGAAGGTCGCACAGGCAGTCTAGAAAACCGATTACATCGCGTTTTGTTTTCTCTTCGCGCCATAAAACGTTGCGTAATCATAATCATAACATCAATGGGACTACACAAGATTGAATTAAAGTTCCCAATCCGGTCTCTACACAAGTCAACTAGCTCTACACATACCGCACAGCACAGGACTACTAGGATGAATCAGATAAGCGTCACACTTGCCGAGCTTGAAGTACAGTCGTGATCTATACGAAGGTTAACAAGCAATCGTCGCCTGTCCAGTACTGGGAACATCATGCAGCAGCTGACTTGCTCTCCTTTTCATATGCCTTGCGATCCAAATGTGATAAGTCGTCTGATAAGGAAAGAACGTCACCACGGACAGCACTGAGTAGCTTATACTCACCTGTCTACCTTCATATGGATCAAGTCTCTACCTGGCAGAAGTAGCCAGTGTGTGTGCAGCACAAACGGCTGTATTGAAATCTCAAGAAGATGAAAGTTCAGAAGAGGCTTGGTAAGGTTTCACATTGCAAGCATGCCAATGCAAATTTCACTTCCTAATACAAAGAAATGCAATTCAAATTGTCACCCAGGACAAGCTGCTCTTCCACAGCTCTATATATAAGGCACCTTACCATCAACAACCTTTGCAGACTGTCATGGACCTGAACGTCGGCCTAGTCGATGCTTGCTTCTGTTCGGCGAGGGCTGCACTAAGTAGAAAGGTGAAAAATGTGCTGTAGATTATGTGAAACAAACAAAGAAAAGAAATCCTAGCATGCGCAATTCCCTAGAGGCACTGACAAATAAAAATCAGAGGTTGGGTGAATTATGTGAACGCAATATACTTCCAACGCGTACCATGAGAGCTGGCAACAAATTTGCTGCCTACAATCTAGATAAGCTTGTAAATTCACATGTCAAATAACAAATAACTTAAAAGCTGAAATATATTTCGATAGAACTACAAAAACGAAAAACTAGCTCTGCAAATATGGTGCTATCTAGTACACCATAGATGAGTAGAATCGGATTACAGCGTCCCCCTCACAAATACTGAAGCAAAACAAGTATAGAGTCTGCCGCGCCCCTACAACAGAAACGATGGTTTTGTGATCTCGTGGAGATCAGAGTTTGGAACAACTGTGACAGGCTTTGGCACGACAAAGATGCCAATGTCATTATTCATTTTTGCATATTCTACGGTGAAAGTGCAGGGAAACAATCAAACAACAGATACTCCGAAAGACAAGCACACGCACTGAACTTATAACTCTTGTGTATTCGACTACTTCATTCTTCTCTTCAGCGTCTGGATTGACTTTCCAGAACGTGATAAGCGGAAGAAATAGCACAAAATACAAGGAAAAAAAGCGAAAGACAAGACAAAAGATAAGAAAAAGAGAAAAGAAAAAAGTAAAAAACGAAAAAAGAAAACCCTCACAATTCATCCCTCTCCTCACCGCTATCGTTTAGATAGAAATTGTAGCTCTTTGGTCGACCGCGCTATAGGGCTACTTCCACACTTGTCCTTCAGATGCTCTATTCTTTGCACTTTCTTTATTTCTCTTTTCAGTGGGTCTCAAATCCTATGTATTACGGAACAATTTTCAAAATGTGCTACGCAACTCCAGTTTCACACTCATCTGATCCCAACGACACTTATCTGATCCAATAACACTGATCTGACTCCAATGACACTTATCTGATCCAAAGCTCCGATTTCAGTCGGCCACCGATCCTTCAACGCAAGGCAACGCAACGCACTTCTGTTGTGAACTCAGCATTCCGCTTACGAATGAAATGCGCAATTTCCCCTACAGGCTTTCATTCCGCGCGAGAGGCATCAGAATCGCTAATGGCCAGCCCATATATAGAGTCTGTGTTACAAACAATCCTAGCAGCAATAAGTTGCTAATATATTGCTCAATATATAGAGCTCCTTACCATGAACAGCCTTGGCAGTCTTCTATGAAGCCAGGACATCAGCAAATGAGACTGTCATTCTTTGTCGTCTCAGATCACTCACATCAGGATGGCGAAAGTGAATGTCAACGTCTAAGTGGGAAAGGCTGCAGTAAGTATAAAGATGAAAACACAGACTAGAATATATGATAAAAAAATCATGGATCAACTTGAAAAAAGTGCACGAAAAGACAATGTCAAAAGGACAGGAACACGTAAGACACAGACTGGTGCACATTCGCAACTCGATGTCTTGAACACAAAAGAAAATAAATAAGAGGACGAGTGAAATTAGAAAGGTTGTGCTCGGAGAATGTGAGCTTCAGGAACCGGGGCGTGAGGCATAGATGTCAGGTAGATTGTTTAACAGACACTCTAGAATTAACAACAGCTTTCCCATGTAGTAATGTGGTGAGTTCATTCTGATTGAACATCTTGAAATATAGAACACAAAAAGCAAAGAATAAAGGAGAGAAATGCATACACTACATACGAGTGCAGACTCCCAACACACATAGATTAAAAAAAAATTAAATAAAGATTGTGGAAGGAGCTTTAGCAAAAGTTCGAGCAGGTCCAAATGGAACCTGCTAATACACCCATATAAGACTGTAAAAACGATTTTCCCGGCAGCTCAGGTAACAGACGGATGTGCGGACACATTGGTCGCCCATAATACGAATACTGAAGGCCTAAAATAATTCTCTTGTATGTTTTTTTATAGTATCTGCTAATTATTCACGTTTTTCCTAAGGATGTCATACACGAGCAGTGTAAACAGTGCATAGGTAGGTGACGATCTATCGCAGATTTTAGTGAAAGATTGAGCTGTCTTTATGTTTTAGCCATCTATCTGTTACGTTAACTGACATGGAATTTTTTTTTTTTTTTAATATGCTCCTGCTAAAATATAAATCAGCGCGTTCCACTCCGGCCTGCGCTCGAGCCCCTTCCGCATTCTTTATTTTTCTCTTCTCTGATTGATGCGAGTTCAGTCTGCGCTTGCATGAGGTCTACGTGTTACTCTCCCCGTCTCCTTCACTTTTTGCGAACTATTTTTCAAGGTGTTCAATTAGTACCAGCTCACCACCTTACTACAATCATTCAACAACTAAAAACAATTAGAACTTACACCATTCGCTAAAGGCAGTACCAAAGAAAAAAAAGGGGATTGGTTGAGGTACGTCTAACACTACATACCTACACTGAACAAAATATAAATACCAAAAACTGGCGAGGCACTACCTTAATTCAGGACATGCTTGTAAATTTCCCCAGAAGCTTGTAATTAATACTTGCTAGCCTCTAAAAAACACCGGTAGGAAGAGAATAAATGTTTTACCATTTAAAGCAGCCTGAGTGTTTCTGGAGTGTGTGAAATTTGTTGCAAGTGCGTTGGATCATACGAAACGCATGTACAGCAAATGATCTTTAGAGCTCGACATTTCGCGAGGAATAAGTGCCAGCGTCAAGTATTATTTCGCGGGCACAAATTTTCGCGATAGGAAGTGGTATGCTATGCAGTAATCACCATGGGATGAATTCATTGCGGCACCAACTTTTGGCAATTCTGATTACGAATCGCGAAAAAGAAGTAGTTCGCAGACGACTGGGCGGCGGAAGCTACGGACTTGCGCGATCAATCTATCGCTGCTTTTTGTCGGGTCCAGCTCTCCGCACGGAAGTACGGAGAGTGACGTAGGCGATAGAGGGGCACCACGCTCTTCCAGACAATCTAGTTTACTAGTGAACAATACGGCGGAGGGAGGCAATCAAACACCCCCCCCCCCCTTCGTCTCCTAGAGAGTTCCGCCGCTACTGATGGACTTTGAGCGAATACACAGCCTCTGCATCGGGGAAAGAAAGAAGACAAACAGGCTCGCATAACATCATTCGCGCACAATTAGTAATACTGGTAAAAGCAAGCGACCTACAGACAATAACAAGCCTTTTGAACGCAGGAAATAATCTAGCCCTAACGAACAAAGAAACGAACTTACTTCGAGTCCCGTGCCATGATCTTGGCTGTTGATCAGATTTGACGTAGTTCCACGTCTCAGAGTCGCTTCCGTCTTTTTCGGACACATTGGAAACTAAGGTAAACTCCACGCATCACGACTAATCGGCAAATTGGACCGTTAGCCGGTCGTGAACACAGGAACACAGGCTTTCAAACGCACACGGCCGGCAAAACGTGCCAAACATAGGCTGTTGATTCGATGAGATTATATTCGTATTTTTCAAGACGTTTGAAATAAAACGATAAAAAAACCGCTTTATAAAACTAATAAAAGACACAGCATTAATAAATTATTGCGCACCCCAATATCGCCACAATATTATGAATAAGTCCTGAACACGTTGTAAAATATTAAATACGAAACTAAGCGTTCAATGGTTCAGAACGAATTCAGCGAACATGCGACCTTTTAGAAACGGAGCGAAGGTTAACCGGGCGACGGTAGGTTAGCTTCTTGGTGGCTGTCTTGCTGAGCGTGAGGTCGTTGGTTCGATTCGCGGTGAACGCAATTTGTCTTCTTACTTTTTCTATTAGTTTTTATTATTTTAAATATTATTTTCTCACCTCTTTGCATTAGTTTTTATTATTTTAAATATTTTTGTCACCTTTTTGTATTAGTTTTTATTATTTTAAATATTTTCTATGTTTTTTCATTCGTCGGCCCCGTTCTTTAGGGTGGCAATCACGCAGAAGGTGAAAATAAAAAGTGCGAGCCCAAGTTTGAATTGTTGCAATGCACGAACCGTGGCCCTCTTGTTTTGCCGGGATAATTCACTCCCTTCGTGCTAATATGTGGGTCAGTGTAGTAGGCAAACAGCGCCAGTCCTTTCAACGAAGAAGGCAATGTAATAATAATGAGCATATTGCGAGCAAAATGGGAGAATGTAGAAGTGGTAAAACTGCCGCAGTGATGCAGCCGAAGTTTTTCTGAAAGCGGCCATCTTCACCCACTATTGAAACCAAAATACCGCCATTTTAAGGCAGTACTTTAGCTGAGCTCATAGCGCGCTACGTATTAAGCACATCTCTTAATTTTCTGACTTCCGGAAAGTAGTATTAAATTTTTTTCTGGTAGATCAGTGCTATCCCCCGCGTGCCACCTGGTTTTACTTATACAGGTTGCGCTCCGCAGTTTTACTTTTTTATGAGGCCTAAACATGTTTTTATTCCTTATATTCAAGTACAGCGCGGATAATTAAACTAGCTTTCAGAAATGGTATCGTTCGCCGTTGTAACATTTATCTTTCATAGCGTCAAGGGGTCACATTCACAAACCCGGCAGTGTGAACATCCACAACGCATTGGTGTTTCTCGCTTTTTTTGCGTTAAAATAAAAGTTTTTTTTTTATTTTCGCATTTTTCTGGTACGGTATGTCGTATAACATAAGCTATCAAAGAGACAGATATCGTTTGGCTATGTGAACATTTTAAATATTTCTGTTGGATGATCATAACTACCACAGAAAACAGTCGATCACTGCCTGAAATCGCATATTTTCACACTCAATTTCACACTCTCGTAGCGTCATAAGCAATATGCAGATCTCTTACTTTTCTAGTTTCTGGAAAGTAATGTTTATAATTGTTTTGTAACTCAAGGCGTGTGCTCAATCATGCCACGTTTTTTTTTTCTTTTTATTGTTTTTATTTTTTATCAGAGCCAAGCACTTGCATATACCGCCGGATCGTAAGTATAGTACATCAAATTAAACTAACTTCATGAAAACAAAGTACTGTTCGGTGTTGTAAAATTTATTTTTCGTGGCGTAGGCGGTAAGATTCTCAAATCCTGGACAGCAAATTGTCCTCACCCCCTTGTTTTTTTCTCGCGTTTTCGCGATAAAACACATCACCCTTGCCATGCTGGGATCAAATACGGCAGCGTCGGCAGTCATTTAGGAAGGATTGATCAACGCAAATATTTCCACTCACTATTCATAAAATGCCGCAGGTCGTCAGAATCTCAATGACTTGACTGCATAATGAAAAAGGCAAAAAAATAAAACGATGCCGGTCAGTAAACGGAACTTCCATGACGGGGCTCGCCAGTTTGACTGACGAAACTGCCATGTAAATACTGGCCATCAAAGGATATATTAGATTTCACTTCACAAAATGCTTTTAATTTTTGTGATTGTTTTCTGTTCTAATAAATTCTGGATCACGTTAAGATGAAACATACACTTGATGCAACCTAAGCCTTTTAAAATAGCATTTGCTAAGGTGTTCTTAAGGTTTCAGGAATTGATTTATGTTCAGTTGAATATGGTCCATCATATTGAATTCAAAACACTAGCTCATTAGAATAGTTGATTCACATCCAACTGCATCTTTAGTATCATTTTGGTGATAAGTCGCAAAATAAGTTTTAAATGACCGCACGCATGTATAAGTTGTTTTGCAATCTTCAAAGATCTTGCGCATGCACAAATTAATATGTAGTACACACTTGACAGAGAAATAATGACAGAGAAATGTGCCAAACAAAAATATGTGAATCACTATTAAATCACTCTGTAAACAGCGTTTCTCTTCAGAAAATATTGATGGAGTATCTGATTGGAAAAGGAAATTAAATTAAAAAAATTATTTGCAGATTCTAGTTTAGAATCTAGAATTGGCAAGCTTTTCATAAAAAAATGTGTCCGTGTAAAAGAAGAGGGATATTTTTTTTCATATATATACGGAGACAAGCTCGTGCGATATATAGACTACATCATGCCATATAAGGCAAAATATGAAAGATGCACGCCATTTAAGGGGCTATATATAGCCATATATGACAATAATTTGCACCATACATCGTTATATCCGTTACCATGCCTAACCATATATGGTGTCCTCTTTCCATATATGCCCCTATTTGCTCCCTTATCTGGCAGTATACTGACGAGTATATATGGCTGTATATAAAATATATCTGGCCCATATATGACATTTTTGTAAGGGTGGCTCCGGATCGCCACGCGGAGCACCTTTTGTTCACGCGTAGGCTTCTGGAACAATCGGCCTAGAAACTTCGACGTGTAGAACATTCTGACTTACAACAGACAACACGGTTCTTGAATTTACCAGAACATCGTATTACAGAGTCTACAAAAACGTGTACTAACCCTGCCTTTTTTTGCTTGGAACGCAACACGATAACAGTTAGGCCAAGAGCGCGCTGCCTGCTTGGTCAGGTGCGCGCGCGTCAATATGATTATGTTGAACTGTTCAGAGACGAGTGCAGTAGCCGTGCGAATGAACATAGGGTGAGACGTGACAACGGCATCTTTCCTGTGAGCCCTCGCACAATTTATATCGAAAGAGGCATTCCACATGTAATATATTGGTGATGTGTTGATTTCTGAAAGAAACAATTAAGGTATGACTTGTTAGCATCAAGTTATCTAGTGTATCAGCTTCTTCACCATCTTGAAGGTACCTCTCAAGTGTAAAACTAACAAAGTTATATTGGCGGAAGTAGGTTGAAGCTTTTGTGGAAAACCACTTAGACGTAATGTCAAAAACAAACAGCGGAAGGAGCAAAGTTTGTGAAAACGAACGAATAAGAGACGAATTCATGACATTGTGAGCATTCAGCTTTCACCGTAACGCCTGTCTATAATGTATATAATTTACCTGTAATTATTGTCCATGAACGTTAGCTGTTGATTTAAGTAACAACCAGAAATGCTTTCAGTGCACGCAAGAAAATGATGAGCGATTCAAGAACACTGAAAACACTCAAATCATCCTGTCTCAAAAAGATGTTTTTCAGAATTATCGAAAACAACCATAACCCACAGGTGATTGAACACTTAGGGTGGTACTATGATCTTGCTTAAAATTAGAGCCTCAAAATAAATGAGCTTGCTTTGTATGTTATGTCAGTCATTCATCAGCCAAACGAACTAGCGAAGTAATTTCTTATGTCCGCAGGTGCTACCAAGTGCGTATGAATTGTGTGTGGCAGTTACTAGTCTTAATTGGATAAATTAAGTGTGCATCAGTATTGGCTAACACGAAAAATAAATCTCTTTTAGTTTTTTTTCTCTAGCCGATACGAAATGTTGCAAAATAGTAATACAGTATTTTCATATGTCATCTAGTTCCAGCAAAACCTTCCTACGACTGACCTCCCCTCCCCGCCCCCCCCCCGTCTTCTCTCCCCAGGGTCGCTACGGGGCGGAAG
Source organism: Ixodes persulcatus (assembly GCA_013358835.2). Taxonomy (NCBI): domain Eukaryota; kingdom Metazoa; phylum Arthropoda; class Arachnida; order Ixodida; family Ixodidae; genus Ixodes; species Ixodes persulcatus. The sequence continues at coordinate 123,942 of JABSTQ010010503.1, forward strand.
TTAAAGCAGTGCCCCATTCTTAACGTGTGGTCGACAAGCTCAGTTTTGAGTCGAGTGGCCTGCATTAAATTGGTTATGAAGATTGTTGAATTTTGAGCTGTTTTCAAGCCATTCCGAGCAAAAGACACGAACCTGTCCAGGCCGGAGGTCTCTAAATCAGCGAACGCCCACAAGAGGCGTCACCTTCGAAGACCCCTGCGAAGACCGCATCGCTTTATACTTCGGCGCAACCGGATAGAGGAGAGAGATTCGTCAAAAGGAACACAAACATGGTGCCACCTACGCGAATCATGCGACCCGACACAAAAATGAGCGTGTCGACCACACCTGGAGAATGGGACACTATGTTGACTTCAGCGCCGCAACGACCTTGATGAGTGACGAGGTTCGGGGGACACGGAAACTATTGCTATTTAATCCGGAAGGATCCGTTAGCGTGCAACCAAAACCGCGAACCTCTCCGCAAATCTTAGACGGATACTCAAGATAAACAAAACAGTCTTAGAGAATTTCATAAGGACCCGCCGTGCATATTTCTTTAACTATTCATTGTGCTTCCCGCATGTGAGGTGAAGCGTTTATGGAATTCGTTTTGTTTCCTTACTGAAAAAACCAGCAAGGATATCAAGCTGGGCAAGCTGGTTAAGCTGGTGTTTAAGCTGGTTCAAGCTGGTTCGAGCCGGTCTAGGTAGTAATCAAGCTGGTTCAAGCTGGTTCAAGCTGCTTCGAGCTGGTTCAAGCTGGTTCGAGCTGGGACTGCAGCTGGGCAAGCTGGTACTTGAGCTGGTTCGAGCTTAGCATGCTGGTTCGAGCTGGTTCTGAATCTGGCCCAAGCTGGTTCAAGCTGGTTCAAGCTGGCCAAGCTGGTTCAGGCTGGCCAAGCTGGTTCAAGCTGGCCAAGCTGGTCTTGCTGGGAGCGCGCACGCCAAGGTCGGCGAGAGCTTGTCAAACTGGTATTGCCGGGAGCGCACGCGCCAAGGTCGGCTGGGGTGGGGACGATGCCACGTCCTGTTCTTTGTCCTCTCGTTTTTGGTAGACGACCGGGCGCTTCAGGCACGCTGCGAGCTTCCTTTGTGTGCGAGAAAAGGGAGAGAAAGAGAGAGTGATAGGAACGGAGAATTTGGGACACGTTTGGCTATCTTAGGCAGATTTTCTAAGGGACGGCTGAGTGCGCGTTGTTTGGCGACTACTTGAACGGCGGTGCAAGTGAAGCGGGATTTAAGGAGACAGCGAGCGGCAGTCTGTTCAGCGTGGGAAGAAGTCGGATGCCCCGACTGAGGCGTCGTTTCGTGTCTTCGAACATCTCTGTGCTCGTGAATGACGGTGGTGCCGAGGAGCGTCGCCAATGCCACCCAAGCCACACGGATTTACTCGCCTCTGCCGACTACGCAAGGGGACGCTTCGCCCCCATTACGTGCGGGACCCAGGTTCGCTTCTCTCATCCGTGTAGTATTTTTATTGTTATTGCCTGTTTTTGGCGTGCGTCTAGTATTTTATGTGTTGAGAGATGAACAATCCACTTTTAATCGCATTGTTTGTTTTGCACCGAGAACCACTGTCTGTGCGCCGGTTAGTGCTGTGTCAGCGCAGTGGATGTGTTGCATCTGAGCTCATGTGAGCAGACCACGAATTCAAAAATAATAAATTAGAAGCCGAGCTGGCTTTTCTAAAAGATTTAGCTTGTTTACCTGTGTATTTATTTAAACTAGTTAAACTGGTGGGGAAGTCCACCAGCCTAACCATCATGAGCAGTTCACCCAGCATGACCCAGCATTTGCCCAGCATGACCCAGCACGACCCAGCATCCAACCAGCTCGACCAGCACGGCAAGCTGGGAATGCTGGAGCAATAACCCAGCATGAAGCTGGGATGCTGGGAGCAGCATGAAGCTGGGATGCAGGGACCAGCTTGTGCTGGGCATGCTGGAGCAATAACCCAGCATGAAGCTTGGATGATGGGACCAGCATGAAGGTGGGATGCTGGGACCAGCTTGGCTGGGCATGCTGGAGCAATAACCCAGCATGAAGCTGGGATGCTGGGACCAGCTTGTGCTGTTTTTTTCAATAGGGCTGTTATGCAAAGTCGGCGTCTTTTTTTGTTATTTATATTTACATAACTGTATTCAGCGAGAAACTGAAGGAAAGAAGGAGATAAGAAAGTGCGAGGACGTTTGGGAGCCGTGCTTTGATTGGAATGATCATGGTTCGCGAATGTGGCAAATGTTTTTGCCTTTGTCTGTACTCCTGTTGGACCACGTTTGGACGCCCAGCGCAGGCGATTTTTAGTGCTCTAAGGCGTTCGAACGGCGGGTAGAACAAGCGCCATCTCGTTTTTGCGTCTTCCCAGCTATTGCAATAATTTTCATTCCCTACCTCAGTTACTCGCCGCATTCAACAGACCACACAAAAAATAATTTGACCCACCTCGTGCACAAACACTAATATGAAGTTTTGGAAATATGTAGCTTAAAAAGGTTCGTATTGAAAAAATGGATTTGAATAAGATATTGAAAACGATGAAATTGTGTATGCTTTGCTTCACACGTATATTATAGAGAACAATGCAAGGACCTGCAAACAAAACTTACAAGATGTCTGTGTTCTCAACAATTACCAAGTGGCTATTACTTCTTGGCATGTACTGCTCTAAATACCAGTTAGAAAATCCCATCTTTAGTACAATAAATACTGCACTAATCAACGAGAGAATTTCTAGTTGTATTGCATGACTTGTACAAGATTGAGAATCGTACATTTAAGCAAATATTTTTACGCAGTTTCCAAAAAAAAGAAATATTTATGAGATATTGTTTTTGAGTTATGATAGTAATCTTCTTAAAACAGAAAGATTTTCGGTGCAAAAATAAACAGCGACCCAACGACTTTGATCTTTGAAACAATTACTCAAGTACTCCTCTCGAAGAAAAGTAAACTTACGGTTTATAAAACTAAAATTATGGAATACGCAAAGGTAGTCTTGAACTATTTTAATAGGACAAACATTTATACGAGATAAAACATGCAAAGACTAGCGATAAAGTTCATAAGCAATCAATATGACACGATTAGTTCCCCTTAGCTGTGTTGTGACTGGCAAACCTGCCTAAGTTGGGCGAACGCGTGCGACTGAATAGAGTAAAGGTTTTGGTTTTAATGATGCAGTGCAAAATAAATATTTTTATTTCAAAATACAGAAGGTTCCCACGACGACTCAATACTAGATCATCATTTTTACGGTAAATTATATTGTATCATGTGCGACTCGATACATACAGATGTTTATTTTCCCTTCAACCACCGTTGAATGGGACAGGTTGCCAATTGATTTAACAAATTCAGGAACACTGCACTTATTCATCGATGATCTTACTCTTGTTTCTTGCTAAAACAACTTGTATTTCATTTTGACTGTACTAAACGTTATATGTTTCTTAAACGGTAGGTACTAGCATTGCCTAACATAGAATCTGGTCTCCAAGTGATCTTTTGACTTGTGTGCTGCTTTTTCAGTGTTGGTATTTATGTTTTGAATTGTGTGCCAATTCTACCACGACCCCATATATGTCAGGAGGTATAACTAAATAATATTAACAAATAAATAAGACATTTTAAATTTCTTTCGACTTATTACTCGTTTTCAACCCTTTTCAAGTTTCAACCCTTTTTTCGTCGTTTAGGTGTCAGTCCTCATAAGGACACCATCCGGATCTAGTAACCCAGTTAAGTAATATGTATTTGTTTGCTCTTGACTATTGAATGAGGCATCTGACATATACCATCAGTTAGGATTAAATACAATGTGTCTATCCGTGTCCATTAACCCTTTTGACGGTGGTACAGGAAAGGATAACTTTTAGTCGAAGGAACAGATACAAAAGGGAACGTCTCACGGAAGTTCCCTTTAAATATGCCGCAGTAGGGACGTTCCCTTTTGTTTCTGTTCCTTTGACTAAAAGTTTTTATCTTCTGCTCCACAGTTTCAGGTGTTAAACAACATACTTAGCTTCGACCAGCTCGCCTGCGCACTCACAGTCCTTACACACTCTCCACATGTGTGCCGTTCTTTTTCGTTTTTACATTTTGAGAAATAAGATTTTTCACTTGAATTCACGCTAAATAAATCAATGAAAGAGACCATTATAACAGTAGTGCAACCTACAATAACCCGTGTTCTCATACTTGAAAATTAGGACTTTACATGATTTAAAAAAATTGTTATACCTAGCAATGCAATGTTATGCAAATTAAAACATTGCTATTCTAATGGGTGATAACGTATAATTAGGAAACTCATAAGTGCATATTATTTATACTTTCGAAATCTCAAGACAAATTTCGCAGTTATTAATCCTCCAATATTATTCTGTAAAACGGGCTCTGAAATCTCTATTACGCACGGACCTCGTCCCTGAATAATATACCGCGGTCCTTCGTTTCTCATCTTACTTGTTTTTGTTTGAATAGCATGACAATATTGACTTCCAGAAAGTAAATATATTTTATTAACACAAAACTTGAAAATCCAGCTAGTATATTCATATCATTCCTCCACATTTTCTTATTTAAGTAGTTGCTTTGGTATGTATTATTTTTTGTGAATTTTGACAGTAAAGTCATCGCAGTTTGTGCATTAGCTTTTCCGCTTTGTTTCCTTCACCTAAAAGTGATGGCGTCATAGACCGTAAGGTTACCAATAATTGAAATGTGGATTTCGTATGTTTTGTAGTTTTAATAAAAAAAATCAATTGCATAAACTACCTTTCTCGAGACACTTTTTAAGCAGCTGAGAACTTGAACGTTTCGATACACAAGCATAGCATGTTGTAACGCGCAAACGGTTGAAGTAGAAGAGAAGCTGTACGTGCGCCAGGATCAAAAGGCGGATGCTAGATAGAAGAGGTTAAGCCACAAATGGTGGCAGCGGTCCTCTAAGCATGAATACCCGTTCCCAGACACCAACAGCAGAGCCGCCCTGGGCCCAGGCTACCAAGCCGCTCTACAATCGGTTAGCCAAGAAGAGTTTGGCCGTCGCCGCTGGCCTCTCGAGAAGTTTCACAATCGCCTCGTCCCCGTATAAACACTGTGAAGCAGAATGTGAACCACCAAATCGCTGATGTTCACAACCACCTATTGAGTTTAGGAGTACGCCTGCAGCACCTGGAACAGGCTCTTCCAGCCCTCTACCAGAAAACTCGGGCGAACTTCCCCGACATCCGGAGACGTTTCTGACTCCTCTCCGCCATGTAGACGAGACTGTGAGACAGGTAGGAACCGCTCCTTCGCATCGTGACAGTATGCGTTTGACGTTTGAATCCTCCGACATTCAACGGCCTTGGTTCTGGGAGGTCGTTCGTTGAAAAATTTGAGACGGCGGCTCTACACAACAGCTGGACCACGGATGGCAAGGCTGCAGCCTTAATCGCCCAGCTACGAGGAAAAGCAGTCGAGTGCCTCGAGGTAATCCCGGACTCAACCCGAACCACCTATGAGCCTCTGCTACAAGTCTTGGAAGCTCAATTTGATGGCGCCCATCTTCAAGAGCTCCATCTAACAGCACTAGCAATCGAGACATTGGCTACGAAAGCTCCTGTTTGGAGTACCGAAGCCACACTCAACCTGATTAGTACTTCAGCTTTCGTAGATGTCATCGAAGATGCCGATGTCCAGCGCTATGTGCGCCTTGCCCGATCTACTACTCTCAGCGCTATCCTAGGTCACACATTTGAAATGGACGCGGCAAGTAGAGCAACCACCTCCAGTGTCAGACAAGAAAATCGGACCCCGCTCACTTGTAACCCGCGAGACAACCGCCGTAGTCCTGAATCACGATACTGCTTCAGTTGTGCACGACCGGGTCACCTTGCCCGCTCATCCAAGAGTCCAACCCTTCGACACCAGGAAACCCCTCCGCGGGCGAGACAGGGCAGGGTTTAGCGTAGTCTACGAAGTCCCTCTGGCCACAGCCTCACCAATTACATCCATTTCGCCCCGCCTCTCCGTCCATTTCCATAGAATTGCAAAGCCTATCGACGCCATCATAAACACGGGAGCCGGAGTGAGCGTCCTTGATGCTCACTTGTTATCAGCTGCCCACGATATTTTACCAACGGCACGCTGAGAGGATGTTTGACTGCTGTCGGCGTACAGTAAGCGATTCCCTATGTTGGACGCACTAAATTCACCATCGAAGCCCTGGGGAGAAAGGTCACACTCCCTTTCTTTATTGTGCAAAACGTAAGTACACTAGACATTCTCGGGTGTGACTGTTGCACAGCAGTAGAAATTCAGGTCGCGTTTGAACATGGTCACGCAGCCTTCTCAACACTTCAAGAACGCAAGTGCTGAAACCTGTCGAAGGGCACATCCTCTCTAAATCACTGCGACGAATCTGAGCCGAGCATTAAACAAAGTTGTGTGCTTTCGTACTACTACTGCTGTGCACTGCTTTGCGTGGCGAATTTCGTCAGAACACTTTCGGATACCCTACGACGGGCTTCACAAACCTGTTAAGTTTCGGCGTTCTCTGTTGCCTTGGCACATCACCCATAAACCATCATGATTTCAGGTAGTTCCAGCAGTGGGCATAACGGTTCTGAAGTTTTCAGCTGTATGGGTCTCAGCAATAATTCGGGGCATTCAGCGTTCAGGAGATTTCATAGTCAAAGCTGTTCTGCACTCCCAGCCTGGAGCAAAATTTGCTATGCCCAGAAGTCTTGTCTTCTGGCACCAAGGTGACTTGGACGTTCTAGTTATTAACCTGGCCTGTAGCGATGTTCACCTCAAACGAGGCGATTGTTTAGGTTTAGCTTATAAAGCGTCACCCAAAACCGAGGTTGCCCCGGTTGTAAGTTCACCTGTGTTAACCAGTTTAGAAAAACAAAAAGTCAATAATGACAATATCCCCTGGAAGGGCTTTAACTTCGGAAGAAATCTATCTGAAATGCAGAAGACATTCATTCAAACTATAATAAAAAGGTTTTGCCACTCTCTTGCCCTCACGAAAGATATGTTAGAATGTACACCGCTAGTCCACCACAACATCAACACCGGCGACCATGTGCCAATATACCAGAACCCTCGGCGAATATCTATGTCTGGAAGAAAGGAGATCAACTCTTCAGTGGACGAAATGCTTCAAAGAGGCGTTGTGGCAGCATCTAACAGCCGATGGCAATTTCCCTTCGTGCGTATAAAGAAACAAGACGGCTCGACAAGGTTTTGCATGGATTACAGGTAGCTGGACAGTATCACCAAACTTGATACCTACCCCTTACCCCGTTTTGATAACACTCTTGACCGTCTCCATGAATCTCACAACTTCACGACTTTGGATCTCATGTCGGGGTGCTGGCAAATTGATCTCTACGCAGATGACGCAGAAAAGTCAAATATTTTTACTCCTGATGGTCTGTTTCAGTTTAGGTGTTTAGCGTTTGGGTTGTGTAACGCGCCGGCAACCTTTCAATGTCTCATTGACAGAAGCCTAGGCCCTGTAAAGTGGACCATGGCCTTAGACTATCTCGACGATATAATCGTGTGCGCAAGCAATTTCGACGAACATCAACATCATCTAGGGCTTGTGTTAATTGCCCTATCAAAAGGTCGACTTCGTCTAAAGTCATCGACGTGTTTCTTCGAATACGACGAAGTGACCTACCTTGGTCATGTCGTCAGCAAGAAAGGCGTTCGGCCAGCCCCGGCGAAGCTGTCTGCACCTACTAACGTGCGTAAACCCACAACCATAAGATAACTAAAAAGCTTTGTAGGCTTCGCATCTTATTTTCGTCGATTCGTCCACAACTACGCTCCTAGGGCTGCAGCCTTGAACTGCCTCCCGATAAAGAACACAAAATGGAGATGGGGAACAGACAAAGCTGGCTCATTTGCGGATGTCAAGGAAGCTTTTTCTGAACCACCTACGCTAGCAGGTTTTGTGGAGTACTCACCTACATTCCTCCGCACATATATCAGCGGAGAAGAGTTAGGTGCTGTTCATTTACAACAATACAAGGATGGCTGCTAACGTTCAGTCTCCTACGCAAGCAGGAGGCTAAGTAAACCCGAAAGTCGGTGCCACTCTTCTGAACTAGAATGCCTCGCGGAGGTGTGAGCCGTTGAAATGTTTTTGCCCATACCTGTACGGCAAGGCATTTTTACAGTAGTTACAGACAAATTGACCCTGCAGTGGCTTCTTTCAAAAGGTGACCTGACGCCAAAAGTTTATTTATTCGTTTATTTATTTATTTCAGTACCCTCAAGACCCGAGGGCAAAACAGAGGGGAGGGGCAAGTAACAAAACATAACACAAAAAATGAGAATAATACACAAATTTATTCAATAGAAAAAGCAGTCAGTGTGCCTGCTGACAAAAATGGCTGTTTAATGCAGTTCTAAAAGAATCAAATGATGATATAGATACTAAAGATGCGGGAAGGTGGTTCCACTCCGATGACGACCGGGGGATAAAAGAGTCGAGGTAGGCGGAGGTGCGACACTGAGGAATTCCAACTTTATACTGATGATCAAGGCGAAAGGAGATGTGCGGGGGAGAGAAAATAAGTTTTTCTTTTAGAGTAGGGATAGAGAAGTAAATTTTATGAAAAAGCAATAGACGAGATTCTTTACGGCGCAGAGAAAGAAGGGGCAAAGATAAGTTAGATTTCATGGATGTAACACTGGCTGAGCGATGATAATTACAAAAGATAAACCGCGCGCCACGGTTGTGAATTGCTTCAATGTTAGATACGAGCGTGTTGTGACCGGGATCCTAGATTGCTGCAGCGTACTCCAATTTAGATCGTACCAGGGTTTTGAATAAAAGTAATTTTAGTGACACTGGTGCTAAAGTAAAATTTCGTCTTAAGAAGCCGAGCATGGAGTTAGCGTTAGCAATGAGATGATCAATGTGAACGTTCCGTGACATGTCATCTGTAATATGAACTCCAAGATATTTGTAGGAAGTTACGATTTCCAAGGGGGAGGTACCAAGGGTGTATGAAAGTGGTGATGAGTTACGTCGAGATAAACGCATCGCTTTGCATTTGTTAATGTTAAGAGATATACACCATGCGTTGTACCAGTCCAAAACAGTGATTTCGCGATAGATGACACAGTCGTCCGCAAACAGACTAACAAGGGAAGACAGATTCTGAGGGTAAGTCTTTTATGTAGATTAGAAATAATAGAGGACCTAAGACGGACCCCTGTGGGACGCCCGAGGTGACGGAACTGAGGTGAGAATTAGCTTGATTAGTGAAGCCAAATTGAGATCGATTTGTTAGAAAGTCTCTAATCCAGGATAAAACGGTTGGGTCAATGTTAAGTTTACTAAGTTTGAGGGGTAGAAGCTTGTGGGAAACTTTGTCAAATGCTGTGATAAAATCAAGAAAAACGCAGTCAACCTGGGATCCACGATCTAGAATAGAAAGTAGGTCGTTAGTAAAAGACAGCAGTTGAGTTACGCACGAAAGACGTTTACGAAAGCCGTGCTGAGAAGGAGTGAAAAAAGAATTATAATCTAGAAAGTTAACAAGGTGCGAGTAAATGACGTGCTCCATAAGTTTGCAGGGTGTACAAGTAAGGGAAATAGGCCGGTAGTTATGAGGACAATGTTTGTGACCTGATTTGTGAAGTGGAACTACCTTTCCTATTTTCCAGTCATCGGGAAGCGTAGAGAAGTAGAGCGATTGCTCAAATATTTTGCACAGAAAAATAGAGCTATTCACTTTAGTTTTTTGCAGAAGCGTAGATGTAATGTTGTCGACACCAGAAGATGAGGATGACTTTAGATTTTCTATTAGCTTAACTATGCCATCAAAACTAAAAACTAAGCGGTCCATAGGCAGAAAGTTGTAGGAAGGGCACATTGGCAGACAACAATCAAAATCATAAGAAACGGTATTAACAAAAGGATCATTTAGAACATTGGCACACTGACTACTCGGTATGACACCACCATCTAAACCTGTAAGTGATATGACTGACTCTTTTGATCCATTCACAACATTCCAGAATTGTTTTGCATTTTTTATCAGCATTTGAAGGTAAGGTTTGATTGAAAAAAGTTAGTTTTGCCTTCGTAATTCTTGCCTTATGTGCTTCAGCTGCGCAGTGATAAGCATCCGACCGTTCATCACGGTTGGAATATTTTGGAGAACGAAAAAGACGTTTCTTCCTATTAGACATCCGTTTAAGTGTGACATTATACCAGGGGGACGTAGGGTTGGAGGTAATGGTTCTAACTGGAATGAAAAGTGCAATGAGTGAATTAACTTTGTTGTTGAACATATTCCAATTCTCATCAACTGAGCGCTGATCAAAGTTGTCTAAAACATATCGAGGTACTCAGCTAGTTCTATGTTGATTAAGTCGAAATTAGCTTTGCTGTAATCGTAATAATGTCTGGCCGTTTTAGGAGAAACACGCACCGTTGTGCGCAAGTTGAAATGCAGTGTTGAGTGATCACTAATGACTGGTAAATAAATAACAGGAGAGATAAGATCAGGAGCTTGAAGGGCCATAAAGATTGAAGACTACGATTTTGCAATTGTCCATCGAAGCAGGAAAGACCACCAAGACGCCGATTTCCTTTCACGCAACCCTGTACCTGACGCTCCCGCGGTTTCATTGTTAACTTTACTCAACCTGCGGGCATAATATTCAATGGACGTGGAGAGGTCGAGTATAATCGAAGATCTCAGAAACACAGAAAACGACTCGTGTCTAATGAGCAGATGATGCCTACGAAATTTACGAGCGCAATATCAGTTGTCGGAATCCTTGGCAAACGATAACGACGGTCAGAGTCGTGGCTACCTGATGTGGCCGATGTTTTACGCCGCGGCGTCATGGTTATGTGTCTGGACCCCCAAATAGCAGGTCCTCTCGGATAGTATCGAACATTTTAAAATATCGCCAGAAGGTTCTGGTCGCCTCGTGTCAAAGAGAATGTTGAATAATATGTCTGCTCTTGCTCAACCTGTCAGATGGGAAAAACACCCCCGCACCCATTAAAACTGGAGCTTCAGCAAATCCCTCCTCCAAGCAGCCCGTTCGAAGTTATAGGAATATATCCCGTCGGGATCCATTTCCGAAGAAGGTGGCAGGCAGCAAATGCACCATTGTTGCGACTGATTATCTAACAAAATGGGTGGAGGTTGGAGTAGTCCCCGGCTACTACAAAGTTGACGGGAGCCACCCATCTCGTCACGTTTCTTAAGAACCTTGTGCTACGCCATGTATCTCCGCGCCTGGTAATTTCTGATCGCGGAACGCCGTTCATAGGCAAACTCTTCAGACGAGCACTTCAAAATTATGGAATGGGACACGCAGCAGCATTCCTATACCATCCCTAGAGGAATGAACTCGTTGAGCGGACGAATCGCACCCTGGGCGATATATTTCTAGCCTACCTGGATACATGACACAGGAACTGGGGCGAAAATGTCAGTACAACTGCGTTTGCACCGAACGCCTCTCGCCAAGAAACGACATGTCAGACAGCATTTTAGCTGGTGTAAGACAGATTTGCTACCTTCCCTCAAGAATCTGTGATGGGCACGACGTGGACCCATCGGGGCCAAGAGTGTGCCAAGGGCTTCGCCCGGTGATTGACGGAGGCCCAAGAACGAGCTCGCCCAATTCTGCACAAGCAATCCACACTTGCTGAAGGCTTCATTACCGACGTCGCCGCACCTTCATTTCAACCTTCAACCTGGTACTAGCTCGGAGGCAGCTGCGTCGACCACACCTTCCGGAGAAGCTTCTTTCGCACTACTGTAAACCCTTCCGTTTCAAGAAACAACTTGGGCCTGTCACCTTCAGTCTGGAATAACTCTCAGTGCTCTGTCGACGAAAGAGTACACGAGTGTTTTCCTCTCATGCCACTCCGTTGAAGCTATACATCACCCGAAGGGACTATATCGGTGCTATTCGAGACGCACATATCTCTGGGGTGGGCGAGTGTAACGCGCGAAAGGTTTAAATAGAAGAGGAGGTGTACGTGCGCCAGGATAAAAAATTAAAAGCCGTTTACAACTCCCTGTAACGCCGAATTAGAGCGCAGCTCTTGAGGAGGAGGGGAAGGCACGGGGGGGGGGGGGGGTCACGTGACCTCGGCGGGGGGGGGGGGGGGGGCGGAGAAAATTTTCCGCTAAATTTAGGGGGGAAACTTTTCCCGTTAAATTTAGCGGGGATAATTTTCCGCTAGATTTAGCGGGGGAAATTTCCCGCTAAATTTAGTTGGGACAATTTTCCGCTAGATTTAGCGGGGACAATTTTCCGCGAAAATTAGCGGGGAAATTTTTCTGCTAAATTTAGCGGGGAAAATTTTCCGCTAAATTTAGCGGGGAAAATTTTCCACTAGATTTAGCGGGGAAAATTTTCCACTAAATCTAGCGGAAAAAATTTTCCGCTAGATTTAGCGGGGAAAATTTTCCGCTAAATTTAGCGGGGAAAATTTTCCGCTAAATTTAGCGGGGAAATTTACCCATCATGCACCGCGCGGTTACGCCGACGCCGACGCCGCTCAAGCCGGAAACGGGCGCCTAAGAGCTGCGCTCTAAAAGGCGGACGCTAGATGGAAGAGGTTACGCAACGGTATGCATACTAAAATACCGAAAAGTAAAATGCTAAGCAAAACATGCTATTCATCTAACCCAACGCATCTCCTCCACGTGTCCTACGTTTTAGAGCGTAGCTCTTAGGCGCCCGTTTCCGGCTTGAGCGGCGTCGGCGTCGGTGTAACCGCGCGGTGCAAGATGGGTAAATTTCTCCGCTAAATTTAGCGGAAACTTTTCCCCGCTAAATCTAGCAGAAAATTTTCTACGCTAAATCTAGCGGAAAATTTTCCCGCTAAACCTAGCGGAAAATTTTCCCCGCTAAATTTAGCGGAAAATATTCCCCGCTAATTCTAGAGGAAAATTTTACCCGCTAAAATTAGCGGGAAATTTTCCCCGCTAAATCTAGCGGAAAATTTTCCCCGCTATATTTAGCGGAAAAGTTTCTTTGCTGAAGTTAGCGGAAAATGTTCCCCGCTAAATTTAGCGGAAAAAGTTTCCCCGCTAAATCTAGCAGAAAATTTTCCCCGCTAAATTTAGCGAAACATTTTCTCCGCCCCCCCCCCCTCGAGGTCATCGTGACCAGCCCCCCCCCCCCCAAGGTCACGTGACCCCCCCCCCCCGTGCCTTCCCCTCCTCCTCAAGAGCTGCGCTCTAATTCGGCGTCACAGGGAGTTGTAAACGGCTTTCATTTTTTTTATTCACGCTCTTTGAACTATATCTTTGGTTTGATTTAAAGAGCATGCGGCAACTTATACGGGATGAACCATACTGAACCAGCATTGGAAATAACAACAACCAAAAGAGCGGACAGAATGTTTCAACAATCTGAGAATGCTTTTAGACTTCCCGTTCCCCTCCCTTTCTGGAGCCGGCTTATCTAGTTGGTGTGATAAATCTTAACTTCGTGGAGTAACTAAGATAACAGAGCTTTCGGCAATGCAAAAGAAAAGAATTCAATATTTTCTACATGGGATATTTTTTTCTTTCACTCGCTGTTTCTATCTTCGCCTAAAAAAGGTTGTCTGCCTATTTGAATAAAAAATAATTCATCAACGCGAATTATATCCGTTTGAGCAGTCCTTGAAAAGTAACGGAACACTGTTTTTTGTTCTTAAATTTAGAGCCAGATATCTACAATCGTGTAACACCTAAAATGTTTATAGTGTTGTTTAAAATGCTAGTATGCGTAAAAGCACTATAGGTCTGAACACTTTTGACCATATTTAGCAAGTAGTCAAGTGAACTGGACACACCGTGTGCCGTTCTCAAAGAAATATTTCACAATAAAATTTATCAAGTTTACCGAGTGTGAATTAGAAGACGCTGCGCATTATATTTAAGAATAAACAAATGCACTATAAAAATAAATGCATCTTTATTCATAACGCCTGAGCAAGTAATGTATTGCGTCACACTTGCGCAAATGTACTGACTGTAGACATACCATACATTATTACATTCAATTATTTTACACCTACCTCGTTCAAGCCAGACAGGCTTTGCTCGAACAATATTTATTTTATTTATTTACAAGAAACCCTGCAGCGCCTAAGCATTAGAGCAGGGGAGTGAGATAATACAATCATTCAGACGTCAGTACACGTCATCACAGTACACTTCAGCAACAAAAAAAAATCCACACATTATAACTCTTTTTCTTTCACAGTGATACTATATCCGTGGGCACACACGTTTGAACTCATCATCACAGGATGTTTACACGTCAACATAACACTCTAAAATAATACATGTACACATTCACAATTCATTTTTTAAAAAAGTTTCATTATCAGCCGATACCATATCTGCAGGCAATTCATTCCATTCGCCTATCGCTCTTGGAAAAAAAGAAAACTTCATGTAGTTTGTCCGGCATTTTATTTCACGTATTTTCTTGCTATGATCCTTCCTTTTTGAGATGTAATGAGGCGTTTTCAGGTATATAGATTTATCAACCCCAGTTAAGTTATTGTATATTGCATGAATAATTTTTAGTCTGCATTTCTTGCGTCTGGTATTTAGATGTTCCATTTCAATACAAGCTTTCATCTGCGTTACACTTTCAAACCCAGAATATTTGTTGAGGATAAACCTTACTGCCCGATTTCGTACACCCTCCATCTTATCTATCAAGTATTTTTGTTGCGGATCCCATACGGCGCTTGCATACTCTAAGTGTGGTCTTACCAACGCACGATACGCTGCTTCTTTTAGAACTTGGGGTGCTGTACGCAGGTTTCGGATGACTAAACTAAGAATTTTACCAGCCTTGTTCAAGATCATATCTATGTGATGATTAAAAGACAAGTCTTCAGAAAGAATAATTCCCAGATATTTAAACTCTGACACTTTTCGAAGGGGGTCCCTTCCAATAACGTAAGATGAATAAATACTACTTTTCTTTTTACTAAAGGTAACATGAACGCATTTTCCTGCATTTAAACGTAGTTTCCAGTTCTGGCACCATATACTGATAGAGTCCAAGTCCTGTTGCAACTGTAGTACGTCATTGATATTTCTTATTACGTTGTAAATAACGCAATCATCTGCGAATAGCCTGATATAAGAAAGGACAGAGGATGCTGTATCATTAATAAAGATTAAAAATAATAGTGGCCCCAAAACAGATCCCTGAGGGACACCCGAAGTTACGTCCACAAATTTTAATTTTTCCCCCCTAAAACGACACATTGTTTCCTTTCACTTAAGTAATCTTTTATCCATGCGAGTACAGTACTATCAATATTAAGTGCGCTCATTTTATGTAACAACAAATTGTGCGAAACGGAATCAAATGCTTTACGAAAGTCGACAAAAATGGCATCAGTTTGTAGCCTATTTTCCGCTACACTAAACAGATCATGAAAGAGTTCTATTAATTGAGTACTGCAAGAAACGCCCTTGCGAAAACCATGTTGGTTTGGACAGAAAAAAAGATTATCTTCTAAGTACTTCATTATAATACTATACATGATATGCTCCATGACCTTACATCCTATGCAACTCAGTGAAATAGGCCTATAATTATTTACTGTCGAGTTTGATCCACTTTTATGAACTGGCACAACATGCGTTTTTTTCCATTCTTTGGCAATAACCCTGTTTCAAAAGATTTGCAAAAAATTATATACAGGTATTTGGACACTATACATGAACAAGCTTTCAATACCTTAGGGGACAACTCATCCGGACCAGAGGCCTTTTCTACCTGCAGGGAGTCTAAACACTTTTTTATTCCCTCTACCGTGATTTTGACAGGAGGCATTATGTTTTTCACTTTATCCCTTATCACCGGCAGATTGCCGGAGTCATCTCTGTCTAGGAATATGGACTTAAAGTAGTCATTGAAACAATTAGCTTTAGCAGAGTTATCAGTTATGACTGTTCCAGAAACAGTAATGCTAGGAATGCCGGTTGTCTCTTTTCGCGTTTTCCGCAGATAACTCCAGAATGCTTTGGCGTTTGTGCTGATCGCGTTTGCAAGTCCAGTAAAATATACTTCCTTAGCATCACTTATGGCCTTCCTATAGACGCTTTCTAGTTCTCTTAGACGATGCTCAAGATTAGTGCAGGGGTTCTTTTTATATTTTTTATACATACGGGAGCGTTGTTTCACTATTTTTTTAGTTTTCCTGTTCATCCAAGGTTTATCAGGATTTGATTTGTTTATCACGTGCTTAAAGGGAATGTGGTTGTCAACGAGTGATGATAGCAAGTTTTTAAATCTGGTCCACAAAACGTCAACATCCTCAGATAAAGATTCTGCCGTGTGCATGTCCAGTTCACTCTCAAGCTTGCTTATGATTTCATTGTAATTGGCTCTACTGTACATGTACACTTTTTTAACATCACAGCTAGCATGAACCAACTGAGGCAGGAGGAACTTGGCACTAACTATGTTATGGTCACTTATACCAGGTAAAACACTCACACAACGAACCACGCTCGGATCATTGCATAGTATCAAATCAAGAATATTAGTTCCCCTTGTAGGGGAAAAACGTACTGTTCGAGACCATATGTATTAATGACGTCATTAAATGCTGAAGAATTTCCACTGGGTGGTATTGCTCCATCCCATTTCAAACTTGGCAAATTAAAATCTCCAGCCAAGATAATGCGGTCATCAGGAAGGGAGGCCAAGATAGAATCTAACGACTTTATAGTTTCATTACTCGCTCCAGGGGGGCGGTAGAAACAACCTAGTGCCATCGTACCCCTATCAGGCGTAGTCAATCTACACCACACAGATTCTACGTCATTACACTGAATGTCAATTTCAACACTGTCCAACAACTCTTTAATTATAATAATCACTCCCTCCCTTGATGACGTCTATCTTTTATATAAACCCGATAGTCCGTAGGAAATATTTCACCGTCCTTTACCGCGTCGTCTAACCACGACTCAGTTCCAAAGACTATGTCTGGGTTTCAAACTTGCAGCAGACCAGTGAAGTCATCAACTTTATTTTTGATACTTTGACAGTTCAGCAGGAGAACCGTACATTCAGTCATACTATTCTGTGCTGTTAAGGGTCGTCATTTTTTATTTCATTTCGTTGCAGATTGTGTATCTTCATCCCAGACATAGGCTTCACTGTTTATGATCAACTTGTCGTGCACTAGGGAAACTTTATCTTGACTGTTTTGCTTTCTTGCCTTGCCAACATTCCATAACTTGCGTCGAATATCTCTGACACGTGGCGAAAAGTTCCTCGAAATGCCATAGTTAGTGCCCTTCAATTTCTTACCGTTGCTAAGAATTTTGTCAGTATCCTTGTAGGATGCAAAGTTCGCAATGATCGGGCGATTTTTGTTAGGTCCATACTTTCCAATCCTATGCACTTTCTGCATTTCCCCGACCAATATTTGCAACTTATCCCGACAGAAGGCCCGAATCACATTTTCAGTTGTTTCCCAGCTCTCACGTGGATCACGATCTTCGATACCGTAAAAGATAAGATTTTGTCTTCTGCTTTGATTTTCTAAATCATCTAGTTTTCTAGCCATGTCATCCACGTTTTCTGAGTGTGCTTGGACCTGGTTATAAACCCTAGCTGTATCCCTCTCAACATGCTCAAACGCTTGCATTTTCAATTCTAAGGACTCGATCCTTGCCCCAAAATCGCTGATTAGGCCATCCAAGTTCGCTTGTCTCTTTTCTATGTCGTCTAGTTTGCTCAGAATAGTAGCTTGACCTTCCTGTAAGTTCTTTAAAATGGCGGCCATTTCAGCGTCAGGGCCAGGATTCTCCTCAACATCTCCAGCCAAAAGCAGTAGCTTTATGAAAAACACTCTTACTGATACAAGTAACATTTTTGCTCTTTGTGGGAAAGGCAGCAGCAACAAGAAGCGATCATCACTACGGTAACAGGGAACCTCCACCCTTACCTGTAGCAAACAGAAGTGCCTGATTACACACATGTTGGCGCGATCGCTGCCGCCTTTCCCACTGAGGCCAGCACGGCCAAGTAGAGTCCTTTTGTGCATTCCAGACAGGAAGTCATCCGATGTTCCCGGACGGACGTGACGTTGATAATCATTCCCACAGTGATAGGCATTCCAGCAGTGACGAGGCTGACGAGTGTGGTTGGCGAGTAGATCCCGAAGATCGCCTGGCTTGTGCTGCATGAACATCGTCGATCTCAAGGAGCAGCAGCTGTAGCAAACAGAAGTGCCTGATTACACACATGTTGGCGCGATCGCAGCCGCCTTTCCCACTGAGGCCAGCACGGCCAAGTAGAGTCCTTTTGTGCATTCCAGACAGGAAGTCATCCGATGTTCCCGGACGGACGTGACGTTGATAATCATGCCCACAGTGATAGGCATTCCAGCAGTGACGAGGCTGATGAGTGTGGTTGGCGAGTAGATTCCGAAGATCGCCTGGCTTGTGCTGCATGACATCGTCGATCCCAAGGAGCAGCAGCTGTATCAAACAGAAGTGCCTGATTACACACATGTTGGCGCGAGCGCAGCCGTCTTTCCCACTCTTACAGATGCGATGTGCTTGTTATAGCATATGGACGTATATTGCTGAGATATAGAAGGATACTTCCACAAACGTTTGCATAAATTAGGAAATCAAATAATATTTGATCTTCTAATTTTATGACACTTACTCCATATCCGCAACCTTCCCGCCGTAAAAAAAAAAATTCAAAATTGCGATTATGCGTGGATATTTGGTTATTAAAACGAGACGGAATATTCCGACAGATCATTTTTTCTAGAGCTATTTAGGAAAACTAATTATGTCCGAATGTGTGATCGCGTTTATATTAGAGAAAGAAATCACGTTTGACCACTATTCTTCATTGGGAAGCTTAGGGTACGAAAATTAAGTCCTATCATCAAAACTCAAAAATTAGGAACGGTTCAGTGCAGTTTTAGAATTTCCGCGCCCATTCAGAGAAAAGATACGTGATTTACTTTATAACTGCCTTTAAACACAACGGGAACGCTCGGCTCTGCCTTGACTTGGCGTTCTTTATAAATAAACACATAAATGTCAAGATTCAACAATATTTACCATTGCATTTTAAAATCATTGATACAGTACAATGCCTGTTAGCTTGAACCTATTTCTTACACCCCCAGAAAAGAAATGTTGATGTGATTGTCCTACGATAGTACAGGAACGATGCATTTAAATAGTTGGTTTTTAACGAAACATAATTGACTAGAACACTCTCCTCAAGAAGGTTCTCAGTTTTGAGGGTTCCTAGTAACTCGACATTGGAATAAGTCAAATTCAATTTTACAATGCACGTCAAAATTAATTTGTCAATGTTGTGCTAGCAATTTACACGATGGGACAATTTCGGAACTAATCGTTATCTGACTAAACAAATATAAGGAAGTTTCTAATAAGTTCAGAGGTAAAATTGAGCGGGGCTCATTTTCTTCATTTTGCCCACCTCACCCTCATGTATTCCTGAAACTTCACGGCCACCATTTTTATGACCAGATTTACAGAAACTTACGTTTTATATAACACGTATATCGGAGGCTTCGGTATCTGGTTCTAAGTGCTAGCTTTACATTTGGACTCCCATTCGGCGTTCGGTGATGCGTTGTTTAATTTCGCAAACAAAGGAACCCGATTTGTTTGGTGGACACCCAACAAACTTTCAAGCGCTTCTTAAATTAAGTTGTGCGTATCAAACTTTAGCACTCCGTATATTGGCAGTAGACAGTTGAACTTTAATTCACACAAGTCGCTTAAAACGTTATGAAAATAGCACTAATTCGGTCTGTGCAGGTGAATTACACGGCCAAGAAAGACAAGTAATAGAAGAATAATCTTCATAATTTGTCAATTAATTAACAGAGATCTGTTTATTACCTTTTTAATTAGTGAAACCAAACACATAATTATACTTAGAAACTAGGAGGGCTTCATCTAAAACACTAAATTAGCAAACTCGAGAAAGACGTGAAGCACGCGGGAAGCGTGGGTTGCATTCAGGTTGCCGCGCGTACAACCGGCGAAACTCTGGCGTTGAAAGAACACGGACGATCAGCGTTTTTGCAACGCCAGCTGAGAGCAGTATGAACACTTCGCCCCACCCGTAGGTATGCGAGAAAAAAAGACAACCTGATCCCGGGGTGCAAGACACAATTGAATGGCCCAATCAGCACGAAGCGTTCATCCCTGTCAGCGAAACAATCAACCGGCTAACTCTACAGAAACATAGGTGAATCTGCTGTTTCGTGCACAATGTGATGCACTATTTTACCTATGCCTGGAGTGATTCAAGTCAACTACTCTTGCCTTTATATCTGTGA
The DNA here is from genome assembly GCA_013358835.2 of Ixodes persulcatus. Classification (NCBI taxonomy): domain Eukaryota; kingdom Metazoa; phylum Arthropoda; class Arachnida; order Ixodida; family Ixodidae; genus Ixodes; species Ixodes persulcatus. Next base: position 144,291 of record JABSTQ010010503.1, read on the forward strand.
CTCTAGAATCTACAATAATGATCTCATTAGGCAGAAATATATATATATATATATATATATAATATTTCGTTCTATTTAAATTGTAAAGAAATGATGCTGTCCTCAACATTTGTGATCAAACAGTCTTTTTATAAACATAAAACAGTCGAGAGAACACCTTCAACTTTTTGTTTTGAGCAAACTGTAATAAGGGGTAGACAATATCTCAGTGGAGGTACCAGTAAATATGATCAATCCCTTGTTTGCTTTGAATAAGTTTTATGGAAAATGATTTATAATGCTAACAAAGTTCAGTGTAATTTATTCCAAAACTTTTGCACTAGATTACGCGTTCATGCTGCACGAAATGAGCTTAAAATATCGTTTGATGTACCCTCACGCCTGCCAAGCGAGATGTATTATTATGATATGTTCACACCGCGCCTCTACTTTCTCCTGTGTGTTCCTAAATATTGTTATTTTTAAAATATTTTCTACACTTCCTTCATGCAGGACTTTTCTTGGCTAGCGGTTGCAGTTTCTTACTCTGTCATTGGTATTTCAGAACACGTTTTGTATGTGTTCAATAACTGTACAATCTGTCCGTTCATCAAATGCCTATTTGTTAGAGGTCTGGAAAAGTCTCATTTCGAAGGTTTTTCTCTCGTTCCCCATCAATGTAAAAATAAAATAAAAATTATCTTTACAGCACTGTGCGGCATTTACCCATTCTGAAAACTTAATGGTCAATCTAGAAGAAACCTCTCCTTTAGCTATAAAGCATTAATCAGCATACTTCGTTGCACAGGCAACTAATGAAACCAATATATTATGGAGAAGAATGCCTGACTTAGATTCAACATCCCACTTTCCGATCCCGACCAGGCAGATTTGAACCTCAAACTCGTTCACCTCCAGGTGTGCTCGAAAAACAGGCTTAGGCTTCCGAGCGCGAGACCGCTAAAGCTCAGCGAGTCTCACCGTCGCAGCGCAAGGGCTGGTATTCCTGTCCGGGCACTGGAGGCGAGCCTCGCAGAAAATCCCTCCGCGCGCATTATCGAATCGATCGGAAGCAGCTGACTTCAAGACTGCCGCTGTATGCTTTTCAGGGGAGCCCGTCTTTCCAACAACACAATGAGTGATTACCCTCGGTAAGTGGGTGGTGCCGCCTCGAATAGTAGCGCCACTGTAGCCCTGTAGCATAGAAAATTCGCCCAAGATGATCACCATGCTAACTTCGTTACAAAGTAAAAAGTCCGTGAAAACTGTGTTTTTGTTTTCAGAAGAACTGTAAGAGTATTGCAGTTGACGAATTTTATTCTGCGTTACGTTGGGGTGCGGAGAGTGATCCAAACAGTCAGCAATTATTCATTTTCTCGCTTATGCGCAATTTGTTATGTTATGTGTTATTTTTTAACGAGTTATACGACGTTCTCTAGCAAATCATCTGAAATAAATAATTTATTTGCATCTGGAAGTATAGATGCCTGAGCCACGGAAAAAAAAGTCAATCTTGATTGGCTTGACAAGGTCCGGGCCCGGAGAGCTTGGCAGATGGTGACAGAGATGCAGGAAAAAACAATTAGGGTAACAACACTCTAAAAAAAGGGTATCCCTTTACACCCTGCTGTCCCATATCCCAGGCAGCACACCGTATTGGGCCAACATTGGATTTGATGTGGCAAAGAATGGCCCAACAATGGTCCATTGAGCCATATGTTTCCCAATATTGGAATCACATTGGACAATAATGGACTATCAAAGCCAATGGTTTTCCAATATCGGTGATACGTTGGCATAGGCTGGTCAACATTGGACTGTCAAAGCCACTAGCTTTCCAATATTGGATATACGCCGGCATAAGCTGTCCAATATTGGACTGTCGGAGCCACTGGCTTGCTGATATTGGCTATACGCCGGCATAAGCTGTCCAATATTGGACTGTTAAAGCCAATAGCTTTCCAATATTGGATATACGCCGGCCTAACCTGTACAATATTGGACTGTCAGAGCCAATGGCTTTCCGATATTGAATATACGCTGGCTTAAGCTGGTCAATATTAAACTGTCAAAGCCAAGAGTTTTCCAATATTGGTGATGTCATGGTGTAGGCTGGTCAATATTGCACTGCCATAGCCAATGGCTTATCGGTATTTGTTTCGCCTAGGCTATAAACCCGCGACCCTTTTTTTTGCATTGCTGAGGTAGGAAAGTGGAAAAGAGTCATTCACGCGCTCGCTCGGGGCGAGAATTTTATTTAACGAACTTCATGGGGCGTATGTCGCCGGTGCTTTTTAACCGCGGTCAGAAATACGTCCTTAGCTGCCTATAGGACTATTGCAGTTTTTTTGCCGGCTGCTCTCCCTTCGCATTGCCTTACCTCGGCGTTGAAAACTTAATTCCGTTTTATAGATTTAATTATTTTTGTCTTTTCCGGTGTATTTTGTATGTATATGCATTACGTAGCGTTAACGTCTTCTGCTTTGTCCGTGCCCCTGCCATGTTTGTATTTCTTTCTGCGTGCTCTATTTTTTATATTTAATGTTTCTTTGCACTATTTGTCATTGACGACGAAGTGACTTCTACTCTCAGTTTTACGAGAGTCTATCGCTCTAGAAAGTCGTTTATTGGACTTGAATGAAGTCTCAAGAGGGCTTCTTCGACTGCCAGTGCACATGTCATCAGTGTAGGCAGAGCAACGACGTAGCAATCGCGACGCGAGAGCATACCGCGCTTTCATCTGGCCGGCCGCGCTCGCTCTGCGGAAATGTGAGCGTAGGACTCTCGAGCCCCGTTATCTAGCTGAAGTTGGAAGACGCTACTTTGTCGTCGCGAATCCTTTTCCCTTCAAACGGTCGCGAAGCCGTTGCGCCCGGCGTATCCTACGCAGCATCTTTCCGAAATTGTTAGCGCACCATCGCAACCTTCTGTCAGCGAGCGGCGGCGATTCATCGTATGTTGAAAGTCGGACGATGCATGTGCTGCACGCGCTGTCTTTTATGTGTAACTCTTTCGTAAAAAAAATTTGAAGTTTCAAAACGCGAACCTAACAGTGTACAAATAATTTTATATATATATATATATATATATATATATATATATATATATATATATATATATATTTATTTTCAGGACATCGTGCGCAAAAAAATAGTCGCGCTTAGTTCTTCATTCTAAATTTTAATGTGAGTTATACGACGTAAAACATACTGTCTTCAAACTTGCCCCGTTTAGAATCACTTTTGGGCTGGATAGCTTCTTTAGAAATTCAAAAGCTAGCCTTCAAAGAGCTGTCCTGTTCAATCGGTATTGGCAACAGGGTAGACGCTATGCGTGTTTTAGGCCAATCGTGTCTCCGGTTAGGGTCACGTGACTACTGTCTCAAAGCTGGTGATAAGGCAGAGCACGGAACCTGACTAAAAGCCCAAGGCCACGCATAACTTCCACTGCACTATCAACCTTGGGTACAAGTGACAAATCCTCTGGTTGGGTTCATTGTTGAGATGGGCTTGAAGATTAGCCTTTGTAAGCGCACCCCCCCCCCCCCGTTCTGGGCTGCGTTCTTTCTACTCCTTCTCTTTCTTTCTCCCTCTCCCTAAGCTGAAGGCGCAGCGTGATCACGTGGTTTGACAGATGACGCATTAGCCGTTGACAAACCCGGAATGCCTGCGAAGACCGGACCTAGTTTCGCGTGTGATGCGGCCTGCGGGCCTGCTGTAGATTTCGCTTCTGTGGTAAATGTGGTAAATCTAGTTCTAGAGTTCCGATCACCAGCAGCGCATTTCGTCTTAGTGCCAAGTGCGATCTTCAACATGCGGATTGCCAAGACCATGGATATTCTTTCGGCAGCGCCTACACACCGGTGATCTTCCTTTGTTGTGGGCATACATGTGACTACTTGCTTCGACGGACCGAAGACATGACGGACCGCCTTCTCTTCCATGGGAGTGACAAGGAGAAGTCCTCTTGACCATTTGGGATAGGTATTCTTGCTACGCAATGTACGTTTTGTCCCTATCCGATGAGTTTGAACCGTGTCGAACTCTGTGCCAGGAATCTTCGACGAGTTCAACGTGTAATCCAGAGTGATCGGCTCGAAAGGCCCTGTACAGCGCTATTTGCAAGTGCGTTTTATTCTAATAGACCGTGAGAGACGTTCTGATTGGTTATTTTTGTGTTCGAAGTCATTCTTATTTAATCTTTTTTTTTTGTTAAAATATGGCTGTCTTTTTGGCGGTAGATGTGTGCTGTAGTAACACGTTAAGTACAAAACGAGCGTGTTGGTAACAGTAATTAAACATGAGGAAGATACACAGAAAGGGGGACGGACAACGTCCGTCCCCCTTTCTGTGTATCTTCCTCATGTTTAATTAAGTAAAAAGTCCTCCCGGTATTTCCAAGCCGAATACCACAGAGCGTTGTGTAGTCCTTATTTGCCAAGGTTCGGCTTGTTGGGTGCGAGTGGAGTGTCAGTTATGTCACCGCGCTCTGCGAGTGTAATTGCCAGTAATTGTCTTTACATGTCAAGCTATTTTATGAGCGCGATTTATTTCAAACTCTTGTCATGTTCTTACGTATAACGGGGAAGAACTGTCATGTTCTTACGTATAACGGGGTATTTATTGAACTGTTAATTTAGTAGTGCGTTTGACCCTGGTGAGCTGAAGAGGGAGGCCGGCGGTGTAATTTATAGATTGTAAATATTATGGAGGCCATATGGGTACATTTATGAGTACATATTTCCGTGCCGCAAATACCGTAAATCTTAAAAAAAACTTTTTTTTTCTTCAAATCAAAGTAGAAATATTGGTGTGAACTTAAATGGCGAGATTGCAATTCTTAAGACTTCTTAAAGCTAGATGAAAGGTTGGGGGACGCTATGATGTTGCAAGAGTACAGTTAAGCAATTTATGAAATAACCTTCGTACTTTTTCATTAATTTTTTAAACCCATATAAATATTTTAATCTAGATCGATCGAGCTCTGAGTAAGGACAAGTCGGACGAACAAAACAATATTAAACGCCTGGGCCGTCTTTCTAGAAACAGCGTCTCAGCTGAGACGGGGGGAAAGAAAGCACTGTCAAAGCCAGCGTACGAGCTCAACGGGACTCATGCCTCGACTCAAGACGCTTGTGCGTCCCAGCCTTTACAGTGCTTTTTTTCACCCAGTCTCAGCCGAGACACTGATTCCAGAAAGCCGGCCCCGGTGTCTTACCTGCTCATCTATTTATTTTAGAAGGCAGTACTAAGTTTTTTACAAACAAAATAATTCACTGGAAAAGAAAGTTTATAATATGGAAAAGTAAACATACAAAAGTCGGTAGGCCTTCCGAGGTTTTACACTTCCAGAGGAACTGAGCCGATTGATCGAATAGTTAATTAAAGGGCGGCGAATAATAATGAAGCTATGTTTTATTTTGATATTCATTATTGAAAAACGTAAGAGAGAACTGAGAGCCTCTGAAACCCTTCACCTGAATCCAAACCCCCGCTTCTGTCTATTTCAGAATCCTGTGGCCAGGCCCCTGCGTGGAATCCCTTTGCCCAGGTCTTCGCCCAGCCCTCTGCCGTGTTCACTACGGAGCCTGCCGCTGAGTCTGCCTAGGCCCCCCTGGTTGCACAATTTTGTTAAATCTTTTTATTCGATTTAAATAAATTATGAACTGTCAAACGTTATGAACACTTCATTTGCATGCTTTAATGATTTCTAAAGTCTCCAAATATGGTAAAATCGCTGCATTTATTAGATTCTAGTATCAGAAAGAAAACAGTGCTTGAGGAAAAAGGGCAAGGGACTTGCTTGGTTCTCTGCACTGTTTTTGTGACACTGGTTAGAACACTGACTGAAAAATGGCATCCAATAATGTCATAGATAATAGATGCAACAAATAGCCAGTGTATTAGACTGGACAGCCAATATTTAAGCCAATGTTGGAAGAGCCAGTTTGTAAGGCGCTGGATGCCAATGTTGGTTCAGCCAACGGTGAAACCTCTTTGCCAATATTGGATAAAAAAGCGCACACCACGTTGGTCCAACGTGGGATAGAACGTTGGCAAACCAGTGGTCGAACATTGGCACCAATGTTGGACCACCATTGGATCGGGTGGCGTTTTCGAAAATGCCAACGTCAGACCAATATTGGAGCCATTTTGTGCCAACATTGGGCCAACGGGGGTCCAACAATGGTGTGCTGCCTGGGATAATGCACCCCAAAACCTTAGTTCGACGTACAGCACACTATGGTCGAACAGGTGGCCCCACATTTTTTTAGGGGCTTGATAACGGTGCGATTTAACATATTAAATAGATAAAGTACGCATCAAATACCACGGACTGAAAACACTGAGATTTTCCAGTAGGGCCAAGAAAACCCCGATTATTTTTTGTAGTCTTTAACATGTACATTAACTATTTTAATAAGTTGTACCACACGGCTATCAAGCCTCTCGTAAAGTTAGTACCGTCAGATCGACGTCAGTGCGCTGTACGTCAAGCTGAAGTTTTGGGGTGTTTTATAGGGGACAAAGGGTCAAAGAATACACCTTTTTCTTTTTAGAGTGAAATATGCAGCAAAAACGCGTCAGCTGAAAAGGGTAACATAACTTACTACATATTATACAAAGCGTACGCAGGCGGCAATAAAATGAACATTGTTCTGCCGGATCTTAATTTACTTCTATTTATTAAATCACAAAGTCGTTGGTTCTTGAGTATTAAGGCGAAGATTTAAGCTCACACCCTTGGACTGTATGAGCTAGAAAACAACACTGTAGCTGTGTTAAAGGGTTAAACACACTTTGAAGTTAATTTAATCTTCAAGTAATACATTGGGTGTGATAAAAAGTATTATTAATCGGCGCCCTTGTCGCAGTTGTACGCTGCTGGATCACGTAATTGCTATATAGGTTCGGTTTTAAAAACATCAGGGCATTCCGTACTTTGATAACTATCTTTGATTGCTGCTCCCACTGTGGCCCTTCTTCGTCGGGGAACGCGGCTGTGGAACATGATTCAGGATTGTAATTATATTAACACATAAAGTGAAGCAATACAAAATATATTAAGACTGCGAGATGGGTTGGTTGGATTCGATACATGAGGAGAAATACACCACAAAACGAGGTCAAAGAAGAGAAGCACACAAGACAGGGCGAAATAAAAATTAACATCAAAACGGTTCGAATTCAGAACTTCACGGGTTAAGTAGCAAGGAGGGACGCTCGGTGGCGTGACCTATCTATTATCTCCAAATCCGTATTAAGTCGTTTACTTTCACAGTGGTAGTCCTAGGATTTTGTAGGTTTTCCACGATCGGCTTTTATGTCCTCAGTTTTTTATTAATTCTCCTTTACTGCGATATTCCTCGGCGGTAACTCGGCATGTCGCTCCTCACGTATAAAAATTCGATTGATTTCGCTAATATTTACACCCTTCTCGACTTACTTCTGCGAAAGAATCAGAGACCGGTGTTTTTCAAGTGAGAAGCAAACACCCATTGCTGGAATCCCAGGAAAATCGCTAGAAACTCTAAATTTAAAGCGCTGAGCAGAAATAATCTTTAACTTTAGGTACTGCTACAATTTGTCTAACAAAACACACTAACTGAATAAATCCAGAAATAGTGCGTTCCTGCTTCAGTGCTTTAATGCACAGAACAATGTCGACTGCATGATATTTTGTTACCCTGTGTTGCCAGGTGCATTGGCCAGCCATGCCTGCTGACGTGACAATTTATAGTTCGTATCTTTTGTACAATATTTGGTGGAAGTTGCAAGCTTCGTTGACCAAATTTACAAGTTTTTAAAACGTGATATTCACTAGTATAGGTATCGGACTTCTCAGATCTCTGTTGAAAGTTTCAGTGGCCAGTCTCAAAGTATAGAATCATATAACCTCCATTTTTCTTTCTTATAGTGCATAGTTCACTGGTCCTATGCCATTTAGCAGGCTTGCAAAACTAATTCATGCCTTGACGCAGAAATCAGTTGAAATCCCGATTCAATATTTGCGACCGTACTATCTCGATGGCTTTGCAAGGGTTACTACCACAAAGGGAAATTAACTTTAGAGTAAGCAAAAATAACAACTCATGACACCAACTTATCCAACTTATCCCAGAGATGAAGCTATTTACAATTGAGAACTGTAACCTTGAAAATATTTAGACCACCATAAAAAAGGTGACATTGCTTCAAACTGTTAAATCAATCAATCAGCGTTTATTTCAGCTTGAAAACACAAACTGAGGGTGGCGAGAAAAAAGCAGTGTCGTCCACTGCTTGACGGACCTCACCACCCTTACAAGTCAGCAGTGTAAACGCGATAAAAAATAATATATATAAAAATGAATAGTACAGACAAATTGTGAAGTACAGACAAATTATAGAAAAGCGTTCCTAAGGACAGCAGAAGACATATTACTCAAATGATCACATAGAGGAGTATTCAAAAACTTAGGCAAGATATATCGCAACATTGTAAAGCCATAGTTTGTTCTACATCTAGGTAAAACAAAGCTGTCTTTTTCCCTGGTTGCATAAGGCGTATTGTGGGGCACAGTAGAAACAATACGTGAAAGAAAATTATCATTTTTTGCTATTATATTTTTGTAAAAACACGCGAATCTATATTCAAACAAATTATATACAGGCACAATTTTAAACTGCAAATAAGCCTGCCCGGTTGGGGAATTATATGGAGCTTTTGTAATAGCACGTAACATTTTCTTTTGTAAGATCAGAAGCTTCTGAATATTGGATGTTGTGGTATTACCCCAAACAAGGAAACAATAGCTTAAATACGAATAAAAGAAAGGGTAATACAAAGTAAGTTTAGTTTTTTCAGGTAGAACATGCTTATTACGTGAGGTAATTCCAACAACCTTGGAAAGGGCAAGACAAACCTCGTTTATGTGGGCGTCCCATGTCATCGTTGCAGTAAAATTTACACCGAGAGATCTAAATATTTCTACGTACTCGATGACGGTGTCACTCAAAACTAAAGGCGGTGGGTGCATTACGAGTTTTCCTTTAGGGCGAAATATTACGGCTTTAGTTTTCTCTTTGTTTATTTTCAATGAGTTGACTAATGACCACCGTGCTAATAATGTCAATACTCTGTTAGCAGTGGCAGTTAGTTGTTCAACATCGGAGGAGGAAAAGAAAAGGCTCGTATCGTCTCCCGAACCGCAATGCGGCAATTTTCGTCACTAGACGACTTGGAAAACCGCAAAATTTGCGTCACTGTCAGCAGTTTTTTCGGTCTGAGGAAAGACGCAATCGCTGTCCGTCATTTGGCAATCGTATCCAGGCATCGCTTGATCGACCGAAGTTCTGAATGATTAACTTAAACTCTCCTTGTAGCACGGCATACGGAAGCAAAAGCAACACACAATGTAGGCGCACGGCTTAACATTTAATAACCGACCGCAGTGCAATAGGCTATTCTAAAGTTATGTGAGAGAGTCCGCCCACAATATTGCAATCGGAAAAAAAGGACGACAGACTCAGTATTACGCGACGAATGAATGGAGCATTGATGCCGTAACTCTTTGACCTGTATATTTCCGAAGTACATATGTATAAGAATATACATATGTACTTCGGATCCACAAGGCTCCACAAGCTTCAACTGAAAATAAAGACTTCATCGGAGAACTTGTGCCAGAAACAAAAAGAATGAGTGAAGAAACAGCAGCAAGGTGCGTCGCAGCGTCGGCATTACAGCTGGCGGGAGCCAGAGTGCGAGAGTGAATGCGCCTCGTCACCGGGCGTGACGGAGTGAGTCGGCAAAGCCGTGTTCGGCCCTTTCTCTTCTACACTCGGTGTCTCGGTAATTCGACCTAGTATAGTTGGGAGTGAAATAAGGCGAAACTGGGGGGACTCGGTTAGGTCATTCTGCAATGTTTGTTATATTTTACATTCAGGGTAACCTTAGTAGAAAAAACACAGAGACAAGGAGCTAAAAAGGACAGGTACAACACCGTCTCAAGATCAGCACAACAATGATTTAGTGCGGCACAGTCCTCCTTTTTTTCACATATCAAGAGCACAACCCCTACTCTTCGGCAGTCACCACAGTTGAAGGTCTCAAACAAAAAGACACGTGCACGACGGCGGTCTTAAGCGTCCGGTGAATACATCAGGACTAGAACCGCAAAAACGGCAGTGTCAAATCCTCCAAAAAAAACCTTAGCTCCCAAACAACGGCCTGGTACAATTTCGTGACAAAGAAAAGTAAAAAAGAAATTCAGAATAAATGATCCAGCTGGACTAAGGAAATAGACTAGAGAAACAAGAACGTCCGTGTCTCCTTATCCGAATTCGAAGAGGACCTACTAATACAATTCCCGGCGCTCGCATCCTAATTGGCTCCTTAATAACCCTCTTAAATTGATCTTTTTCTTTGCTAACAACAGTCGTCTCAGCGAAGTCTGGCTAAATATTATTGCACTCACTGATATGGTTTACGATTTTATAATTGACCAAAAAGGAGTTAACCGCTTTTTTATGCTCTAAAAGCCGGTCGTTACCACAGCGACCAGTTTGACCTACATACGAGAACCCACATGACAAAGGAATTTCTTACACTACAGCAATGTCACAATTAGTTGCCCAATCTCTATGAATTTTTCGGCAACCATGATTGTCCCCGGAAAAAATAAGGAATGTGAAATTCATTACATGATAAACCAAATCACCGACAGAAATAAAGCCGCTTCAGCTGTCAAGTTATTGCTAAAAGACCACATACTTAACTGCCCCGCTACGTATTGTCATCAATGAGAACGGGACTTGGCAGCGTTCCATGTCCAATTTCCTGCAAACTTGTCTTAAAGAACTCCCAGTTGGTAATGTCTTGTTCCTTCGGAATTCGGAAGAGTTGATTGGTCTCGTGGATGCTTTCCATTCCAGACCGTGTTCCCTGGCCTCCCCAGATATTGAAGATCTTTATTATGCTTTGAACAGGTCCGTACTCGTCAGTCGGGTGTGTCATTTGTTAGATGATAACCTGGTTAGGTTCCAAGTTGCTCCTAGCATTGATATTGAAAGCTTCATGTGTTTGCTGTAACATGATATAAGATCAAAAGCAGTTGATGGTGATAGGAACGTTTCCGCACAAAAACAGTGTGTTTGTATTGGGTTCTTCTCGACAACGTTGCTTTCTCAAATTTATTTATCTGTTTTAGACCGGATGGTGGCTACAAAATTCAGTTAGCGATGCCGAATAGTGCAGTTATCGAGCGGTATGTCGACGATTTGTCATCTGCGTGTTTGAAGAGTCAGATGTCTTCAGTTGGATTTCCTTCAGAAAAGATCAAGCTCCGGAGTTCATATTCACAAGTAAAAATTGCACTTCCAGCTGTATTAAAGTTTTTTTTATTTGAAACGTTTCCAAACCCACGGATTGTACTGGAGCTATGGCAAAGCAGCCCCAAAACCGGTGCTGCCATTTCAAAGTTGCCATCCAAAAGCAGTGAAAAGAGCAGTAGTATCGTCTCTCCTCAAAACTGCTTTGGGCAAGTCTTGTTATAACTATATTTCTAAAAGTGTTACTTTTCAAATGTCAAGACTGGTTGCTTCAGGTTACAGTTCGTCACTCCAGTCGAGTGTGTTGAGGAGTATTCTTTTTAATTTCGGTTCCGTTACGGTTTCCCGCAAGAAACCTGAGAAGTTGTTTTCATTGTTTTCAACGTTCTTTTCAAAAATGTGTTTAAGCTAAGTAAGCTTACTGATTTTTGGGGGACAAGCATGGTTGCTAAAAAGTCATAGAGATCAGGCAACCAATTGTGAGACGCCAGTAGTTTTTGAAATTCCATTGGCATGTGCGTTCTCGTATTTAGGTAAACGGGCCGTTGTCTTGACGACCGGATTTTGGAACATAAAAGAGCGGTTAACTCATCTTCGGTCAATTTTGAAATTGTAAACCATCTCAATGAGTGCAATAATTGTTACCCAGACTGGGTTGAGACGACTGTTGTTAGCAAAGAAAATGGTTGACTTAAGAGGGGTTTTAAGGAGACAATTATAATTACCAGCGCAGGAAATTGTATTAGTACGCTATCTTTCTCTTCAGATGAGGAGACACGAACGTTCTTGTTTATCCAGTCTATTTTCTTTGTCCAGCGACATGATTTCTTTCAATTTCTTTTATAATTTTTGTTTATCACGAAATTGTACCAGACGGGTGTTCGAGATCTAAGGTTGGGTTTGGACGATGCGATACCGTTCGTTTTGCGGGTCTAGTGCTGATATATCACCGGACACTTACGACTGCAGTCGTGCACGTGTTTTTTTGTTTGAGGCCTTCAAATGTGGTGCCTGCCAATGCCCATGGGTTGTACTCGTGACATGTGAAGAGAAAAAGGAAGACTGTATCGAACTAAATCATTGTTGTGCTGGTTCCGAGGCGGTATTTTTCTGTCATTTTAGTTAGAGAAGAAACATCAAATCGTAGAAGGAACAGAAACTAGACAGGACGACGACTCAAAATAGACAGGACGACGTCTGAGACGTCGTCCGGTCTATTTTTTGTCCCTTCTATGTTTTAATGTTTCTTCTCAACCCCAGTCTCAGGTTAATTCAATATGATTCGTCACCGGCTCGCCATGCGTCTTCACTTAATTTTTCTAAACTGGGGGTAAGATGGAGCTCGAATATTCTAGAAGTACATCCAAGCGTTCCTTCTTGTTTATGCACACGGCGATATATCGGAACTTCAACAAGTCTCTTCATAATTGGTGACCCGGCTTTCGACGTTCACCCTTAAGCCGCTGCACAGGTTTCCTTGTTCAAGCAACCTGCCATCATCTCGTAGTCTTCATGCAAACAGGACCAGGCAACGAACAGATAGATTAAGTTCGCTATTGTCTCCCACCTTTTCGGTCAACTGATCCCAAATTGGGGTTTGCTCATGTGAATGCTCAATTTGGCAAAAGCGCTAATCGCAAACCAACTCGTCAGATTCTACCATATTATCATGACGTTGTCTCCAGAGCTGGCGACGGAGGTGCGTGATCTAATCATCACATCCCTGCCACAGGATCCATATCACAAGTTGAAGACAAAACTCATCAAGCGAATCTCCCTCACTTTACAGCGCTGCTTACAGCAGCTACTCACCGCTGAAGAGCTGGGAGACAGAAGATCGTCCCAGCTACTTCGCCGTCTACTTCCGCTGCTGGGAGGTAGTGACATTGCGATCGACTCTTGCTTTCCACGAGAGTTGTTGTAAAGCGCTTACCGCGCAACGTCACCATCCCAAGCAGCACCGATTTGGCCAGTCATTGGCCAATGGCAGGCAATGGTCCTTTGGCCAGTGGCTAGACAGTGGACAGCCATTGGCCGAACACTGGCCTTTATATGGATATTTGCCGATGGTACTGGCTATCAGCAATCGGCAAAACATTGGCCGATTAATGGCCACTCCTTGGCCATTGGACAAAGGACCATCACCAGTCATTGGTCAGTGCTTAGCCATAATATGTGCTGCTTGGGATGGTACTGACGCCAACAACAAGCATCAACATCAACGCCCTTGGAGGACTCCCAGACCGACTAGTTAGAGTGGCTAAACACAGCATCGACGCAATCTATTCGAGGGCCGAACAAGTGCAAGCCAACCGCTCAGTAAAAAGGAGAGGGCAACTCCGAAGACCTCGACATTATACATGAGCACATCAAACAACTAACACTGCAGGTTGAAGCTCTGATACTGGCCATCCATCACAGAACCTTCAACGCTCCTTGTCAACTTCACAGAACCCTTCATGTTCGTTTTAATCTACCAGTACGCCCTCCGTGCACGGCTCCGGGAGACGGGCAAGCGCGCCACTAGAGGCGGCTAGTCGGAGCGCATGGCGTCCCACCCGCATGTTCTTTGTCCCCGGCAATTACCTTTGGTCTGCGTTTTCTCATGAACACTGGGGCAGAAGTAAGCACAATTCCCGCATCTCCACATGCCGAATAGAGTTGTGAGCACAGATGTACACTTCGGGCTGTGAATTCCGACTCCAATTTTGGCGTATAGGGAGGGAACCGTATCCCTCAATAGAGGGCTTCAACGAACATTTAGATGGGTATTTCTCAGTGCTGGAGTGTCTTAGCCAATTCTTCGAGCGGTATGTTTTCTACATAGACTCAATCTTGTTATGATAACTTGCTCACAAACAAGTCACCCAGTTCCCTTACAATTTGAACAAGCCCGTTATACACGACGTGGCCCATCATATGAAGACGACCGGGGCACCGACTCATGTTTGGCCGCGTTGGCTAGCTCCAAAACGACTCAAAATAGCCAAGGCCGAATTTGAATAAGTGTAGCAGTTGGGAATCCTTCGTCCTCCATCTAGCCCTTGGGCATAGCCCCTCCACATGACGCTCGATACATATATATATATATAAATATATATATATATCGACGACTGGTGACCTTTCGGGGATTACAGGACATTCAAAAACGCTACGCTGCCAGATCGGTATCCGATACAACATATTCAAGACTTTTTATCGTCTCTGCATGGCTTTAGCATTTATTCAAAACGTTCGCCTTGTAAACGCTTAACAACAAATTGCCCGAAGATACTTAAGACACCCATCCCAACACCGTTCGGACTTTTTGCGTATTTAAGACTGCCCTTTGGGCTAACAAGCAGCACACAGACGTCAAAAAGATTGTTCAGTAACGTCATCAAAGGTCTATCTTTCTGCCATGCGTCGCTTATTGGCCTTCTGGTCTTTAGTCAGAAAGCAGACAAACATATGCAACACCTGATTGTCCTGTTTTAATCTCTCACAGAAAACTGCTTAAACATCAACCAAGCTAAATAAGAATTCAGGTTCTAACGCCTAGACTTTCTCAGTAACGAAGTAAGTGCGCATGGCATACATGCTTTTAAACAGAAGATAGATGCAATCACAACATTCCCGGCTCCAACCATCATCCGTCAGCTTTGGGAAATCTTGGGACTCGTTAATTTCTTTCGTTGGTTTATCCTTCAGTCTGCTCCGATACTCTGCTGACTAACAGTTCTTCTAAAAAAAAACACATCATCCTCGTGTCTAGTAGCCACAGAACGTGCTTTCAACAAGGCAAAGTCAGAACTCACCAATACAAATATGCTCTGCCTGTTTCAGAAGGATGCCTCAACCAGCATAATGGTGAACATACAGGACGTGGCAATTAGAGTTATCTTGCAACAGGTCAATGATACGAACTGGAAGCCGATCGCTTTCTTTTCCGACAGCCCACACAAGTTCCAAAACGCTATAGTGCTGTTGGCGGAAAACTACAGGCAATACATGCTGTCATTCGACATTTAAATAGTTACGTAAAGAACATATATTTTTTTAATTCTAAATGATAACAAACTTTTTACGTATGTGTGATGTATGTGCGTATGCTATAGAACAGTGGTTCTCAAATAGGGGTCCGCGGACCCCTTGGGGTCCGCGAAGGCATTCTAGAGGTCCGCGAAGCCCTGCCTCATCAGTCAAGCCCGACAATAAAGGTTGTCTTTTTTCAGGCCGAGAAGAAATGTTTCAGTTTTCGGGCGAGTTTTCTCATGCGTATGTCAAAATGAGAGGTCTACTTCACACTAGCCCCTTGTTATATCCATTTATTAAGTCATTATAATATTTAACCTATACCTTTACCCTCCCCTCACCGCGAACGGCGTCCAACATCATCTCCGCGGAACCACAAGGGGTCCGCGAAACACCGATGGTTGAGAACCACTGCTATAGAAGATGGCGGGACATGTTGGGAAGCGCGCGGTCCTCTCGTGGTGAGAGCGCGCGGTTTGAAAGAGCACGGGTCTCGGTCAGTGGGGAGCCATGATTAAAACGAACGAGTCCAGCAACTAACGACTGCAACTGGGGTCTTACTCGCGATACATCACCCTTGGCGACGAGGTTGATGTATCGCTTGCTTGCCCTGGGATGGCTACCCAGGGCAAGCTTGAAGAATTTGATGGAACAGCGTGGCCGTCTTGGGCAGAGCGACTTCGATTCTACTGCGAAGCAAACGGAGTGCTGGAGC
The DNA here is from genome assembly GCA_013358835.2 of Ixodes persulcatus. Lineage (NCBI taxonomy): Eukaryota > Metazoa > Arthropoda > Arachnida > Ixodida > Ixodidae > Ixodes > Ixodes persulcatus. The sequence continues at coordinate 160,311 of JABSTQ010010503.1, forward strand.
CTACAAAGAAAAGGGTTTTACTGCTGACCCTTTGCGAAGCAAAAACCTATGAATTTGTACGAGCGCTCGTGGCACCAAAGACTCCTGGTGAGGTCAGTTTCGACGAGCTCATGGCGACATTGAAGACACACTACGACCCGCGGCCGTCGGAGCCTTTCAGAAGGACACGATTTCAGCGAAGGGACCAGCAGGCGAGTGGGAGTCGATATTTAGCCATGTCGCAGCTTTAAAGAAGCTAGCTGCCTACTGCAATTTTCCAATTTCGGAGTTCTGACGGCAACCCCAGCGGCGGTCACAGCTAGCACCAGCACCGCAGGTTCCGCAGGCGAAGCACGATCTCCTGCTCGACAGCCAGAGCTGAACCCAACGTTGCTGCCTCTTGAGGCAATGTTGAGAGATTGTTTTGTGTGCGGCCTGCGCGACGAACATAAACAACAGCGACTGTTTGCAGAAGTAAACCTGACTTTTCAGAAGGCGCACGACATGGCGCTGCGCACAGAGAGCACCGCACGACATCAAAAGGAATTGAAAGCAGAGAAGTCCGAAATTCACGAAGTCCGGAAACATAATACAACACTTAAAAAAAGAGACATTAAGGAAAGGAGAACATCCGCATCGACCAGATGTTACAGGTGCCAGGAACAGCATTCAGCTGCTTCCTGCAGATTCCGCAACGCGCGTTGTAACTTCTATCCCAGAACGGGCCACAATGAAAAGGCTTGCTTCGCGAGGACAGGACTCAAGAAATACCCGCGCTCCACACATATCATCGAAAAAGAAGATCCTGCATCTGAAACCGAGGATGATTCCCGTCGAACGTCGGCAGATCTATACAAGCTTAATGCTGTGCGAGCATCAAGTACATCTCCCAAATTCATGATCAACCTTAAGATTGAAAATTTAGTCATGGATTTTGAGGTGAACTCGGGAGCGGCCTGCACCATCATCAGCGAGGACGCATATCGTCAGATGTGGCCAGAACACCCTCCGAGGCTAGGCCAAGAAGATGTGACCCTAAACACCTGATCAGGCGAAGGAGTGGAAGTGCTCGGCAAGGCCAATACCCAGGTACGACACAAGTCCAAGGACTACGTACTACCTCTGCTAGTGACGCGAGGAAGGGGCTGCAACCTGCTAGGAAGGAACTGGTTCAACGCACTAAGAATCCGAGTGAGCAGGATATGCACCACGTGGACGCCAACGACAACGTTGCAAGGGTGCTAAGCACACACGACAAAGTCTTCGATTGCAAGATCACCGGACACAATGGCCCACCTGCGCTCCTGGAGTTGAAAGAAGATGCCAAGCCACATTTTCTCAAGGAACAACCGGTGCCGTTCCCGATGCGGACAGCAGTGGAGGCCGAAATTTAGATGCTCCAAAATGAAGGCATTCTCGAACCAATTCAACACTCGGAGTGGGCCACGCCAGTCGTAGTCGCACGGAAGAAAGTTGGCACTATCAGATTGTGTGGAGATTACCGTTGCACGGTCAATAAAGAAGCAAGGACAGCGGTGTACCCAATGCCTAGGATGTCCGAGATATTAGCGTATCTCCAGGGCGGATCAGTGTTTTCGACTCTGGATCTCCCTCAGGCCTATCAACAACTGAGCCTGACTGCTGAGACTGCAAACGTGTTAACCATCAACACCACAAATGGACTTTTTTAAGGTCAAGAGGATGCCTTTTGGTATTTCAGCAGCTCCGGCGACTTTTCAGCGATTTATGGAGACAGTCCTAGCAGGAATTCCTGGAATCGAAATATACTAAGACCACGTAATTATCAGCGGATCAACATCATCGCAACCTCTGGAAAGGCTCAATACGGTACTATTGCGACTTTTTCAAGCCGGCCTTCGTCTCAAAATGTAAAAGTGTCGTTTCGCAGTTGATCGAGTGCGGTACCTCGAATACCTCATAGATGCGACAGGCATTCATGCTACCGACGACAAGCTCAAACCCACCAAGGAGATGCCTTAGCCAACGAATCGCACAACGTTGCAGTCGTTTCTCGGCCTGTTGGCATTTTATGACCGATTTATAGCAAATCAGGCTACCATTGTAAAGGAGCTCCACGCTCTCCTCGAAAATGACGCTCCCTGAAAATGGAACTAAATGCACCGGGAAGTTTTTTCAACAATTAAAACAAGCCATTACCGAGAAAACCGTGTTACCACATTATGACGAGAAGAAAGGTTTGGTGGTATCATGCGACGCGTCACCGTATGGCGTTGGAGCGGTTTTAGCGCAGCTAGATAAAGACGGAAACGAAGCTTCCATCATGCTTACCTCGAGAACCTTGGGAGACGCGGAAAAGAACAATTCGCAATTGGATCGAGAAGGACTGGCGATTGTGTTTGACTTGCAACGTTTCCACCGATATCTTGCCGGACGTCCCGTGACAGTAACCACCGACCGTCAGCCTTTGGTGGGGATTATGGGTCCGAAAGCTCCAGTGCCAGCGCTTCTGTCACCGCGCATAACACGATGGTGCGTGAAATTAGCTGCAAACGACTACGAACTCGTCTACAAAGCAGGGAAACACAACCAAAACGTAGACGCGTTGACCAGACTACCAATAAGAGAAAGTGAAGATGAACCGCGACCACCAGGGGACGTTCTTATGCTGGAAGTATTGACTAAGCCTCCCATGAGAGCTAAAGATCTTGCAGACCAGACTGCTGTGGACCCCAGGCTTTCTGAAGTTCTAAGAGCAGTCAAGAATGGAGAGGTGAAGAAGCTAGCTGGCGAGCGTTTCACAGCCTACAAGATAAAGTCCACAGAACTATCGATACACCGAGGTTGCCTGATCTGGGGATCGCGCATCGTAATTCCAACTTCTATGAGACCAAAGGCTTTAGCCTTGGTACATGCCAGACACAGGGGAGGTGTCGCCATAAAGGCTTGTGCCCGAAGTTACCTCTGGTGGCCGGGGTTCGACAAGAAGATTGAGTCCTGTGTGGCCCAGTGCGACACGTGTCAGCGGCACCAGAAGGCAATACCCAATTGGAGCAGCGCAACATGAGAAAGACCGTCGACTCCGTGGGACACCTTTCATGTAGACTTTGCGGGACCGGTGGACGGAAAAGTGTTCCTGGTCATTGCGGATACGTTCACTAAATGGCTTGAAGTACGCGCTATTTTGATTTGACCTCAGCATCCGTTCTCTGCGAGTTACGCAACGTTTTTGCGACGTTTGGTGTACCACGAAAAGTTGGATTGGATAATGGGTCGGCTTTTGTTTGAATGAGATAAAGACATTTTACCGCCTAAATGGAGTTTTGGCGGTCACAAGTGCGCCGTCCCACCTCGCAACAAACGGTCAAGAGGAAACGGATGGTGCAGCAGCTGAAGCAAGTGCTTGCTAAAAGATAAAGGGAGGAATTTAAGTGTTTTCTACCACGGTTCCTCGAAAAGCAACAAATCACACTGCACACGGCGACAGGCAAGACACCAGCGTGGATGATATTTGGACGACAGTTGCCATCTCCACTTGAGAGACTGGTACGTGTACCCAAGAACGAAGAACCAGCGACAACCGGAACTCCACGTCCGTTTATGGTGGGACAATCCGTATGGGTTCTGAACTTTCTAAGTGGACGAGCTTGGATGTCGGGGGTCATCACAGAGTGCCTGGGTCCGCGGTCGTGGATAATCGAGACAGAAGACGGACAAGTTCGACGGCACGTGGACCACATACGACCAAGGCTATTGGCTGCGCGTCGGTCGAGTGATAGACTCTCAGCTGCCTGGGGCTTAGACGTTCAGGCCGAAGAGATTCCAGCTGAAGCGATAAGTGCAGAAGGTCACGAAGTGTCCGAACCTGTGGCTATGCCCATCCGGGAGGAACGCGGGGGCGAAGACCGCCCACAAGATACGGGATCAGAACCAAGTGAAGGTAAAATGTGATGTATTTGCTTATGCTATAGCAGATGGGGGGACATGCTGGGAAGCGCACGGTCCTCGCGTGGTGAGAGCGCGAGGTTTGAATGAGCACGGGTCTCGGTGAGTCGGGAGCCATGATTAAAACTAACGAGTCGAGTGACTACCGGCAGCAACTGGGGTCTTACTCGCGATTCATCATAGTATGCGTTTCAGTTAGCCAGAAAACGTACTCTCGTCGCGAGACAAGACACTTGGCCATCATTGCCTAATTCATTACAATAAACTGCACGAGCGCATCGATAAGCCTGTGGCTGATTACCTCCGGATCGTCCGCCTTTTCTGTAGACTTTTTCCAAGACAGCGGTGTACGAGAAACCCCTCAGAGCTGAACAACAGAGCAACTGGGAAGAACAACGCTTACGTCACCCTCCGGGTCGACTTAACTTTCAAGAATCTCCTATACTGGGATGTATTCACAAAACGTTGTAAACGACGTTTCTACAGAAACTAGACGACCATTCAGCCCCAACGTGTTCCGCAGGCAGGAATTTGCATTCGGCCCCAACGTGTTCCGCAGGCAGGGAGGGAAAGTTGCAAGCAAGCTAGACAAGAATAATGAAGATATTCCTGGCAAAGGAGAACAAGAGGGACAAAAGACAAAACGCAAAACTTCAAACTCAACTAGGTGACTGGTGCTTGACCGACAAATACCGCCTGGTCCGGGTATCAAACCCGGGACCTTTCATTTCCAGTGGAGCTCACCAGTCACCTAGCTGTGTTTGGAGATTTTTGTTTGTCCTTTGTCTCTCTTGTTCCCCTTCTCCAGGGATTATATTTGGTAAGAATTCGATTCTGGGCATAATATCGCTCATTTGGCATCCGGGCTAGTCAACAGTCAACAGTTGCTATATACTCACTTGTATCGAGAGGCTGCTCACTGAACAAGATTTGATATCAAATATGGCTTAATCAACATCCCCTGACATATATAGCCGTCTGTTCACAAACAAAACAATATTCACTAGAAGTCTCTACCGAAGTAAGAGGGCAAGTGGAGGGAGGGCATCTTTCAGAACTATACTCTTTACTCCCGCTGGGTTTTAGCACTTCCTTTGCTTATACACCTGTGGTAACGTGAGTCACGTGTATAAAATAACATGACGGTATTGGATCAAAAGTCCGCTACCCAGCGTTGAGGTAAATTGTCAGATCCAATTGATAAACAATGGAACCAAGTATGCACGAACCGCGAATAAACGAACACTGCCAAACAAGTACAACGTTTAGTAATTTTTGGCTCTACAAAAAGCTTTTAGGGTTCCGCGCGCATTAAATCCTTGTTATCAAATGACGCCGTGTTTTTTTTTCCGTATTTTGCTTATAGAAAGTTTACCACAATGGTTAGCACACATTAACATTAAATTTAATAAAACGTACTTCCAAGCAGCTGGAATTCAAAGCTGAAACACGTCTCTATTCGTCCGTTTTTGCAAAGGCTACAATTAATACGAACATTCCTAAGTCCGCCATCGCGTCCAGGTATGGAAGAAGTAAGCGAACGATTTATAAAAGAGGCACCCTCTCCCCTATGCCTTCGTTTTACGCATTTTCCGGTACCGGTTAACCCATCTGCCTGACATCTTGCATAACAATACACCCTTGTTCTTAACATCACCGGTTCGTCGGTGAGCCTGGCTGGAATGCACAATCTACAAAACGACATTTACCCTACGTTCCAACAGCAAGCGAACGTTCGCTCAATATAATACCAATACAATTACCTCGCCGCCATGCACAATATGATGTGTAATGCTCCTCATTCAGCAATTTTATGCTCATTGTATACGACAGGTAGGCATCGTACAAATTTGTGTTCTTACATATCCTTAATGGGGCATTTTCTAATAAATAACGAGTCGCCACAATTATAAAATAAACAGGTCCCTCGTGCTAATGGACTGCAGGTCGGCCACATGCTTTAACATGTGAAGCTTCCCAGAATGCCGTAGTAATCCTAATCAGAGTCCCAACGAAGGAGGTTACAATTCGGAAGAGTTGCTGTCCGTATTCTCCAGATATTGATCGAAGTGCAACGGAAGTGGGAGTGGCCACAAAGTGTCCTCTCAGTCTGTCGGCGTTCTCCTACTTTCGATTTATCTTCGACTGGAAAGTTTCCTAATTTTTCTTCACCGAAGGCTCATGTGTTACGATTTGATTATGACGAGCTGGCCTGCACACTTGCTATTATTAGGAAAAAAGTAATTTAATGGGAGCCGCCATGTAAAAATAAAGCAAACAGCCGCGTTGCCAGTCTAATGCCGTGGTAACACGGTTGTTTGCTACATATCTACGTAGGGGCGCCTATTGACTGAGTTTCCTAAGTAATACTGAGTATACTGGCGAACTGTTGACAATTAATCATAATGTAACACCTGATACTGTGAAGCGGAGAAATAAAGGAAAACTTGAAGTAAAAAAAAGAGAGCCGTGTTTCGACGGCAATGCTAAGGCAACGCGGTTGCGTTAGTTCATATATTCATGGCGGCGCTCAATGAGTTTATGTCGAATAGGTGAGATTCGGAACCCAATACTAGCCTGGCCAGTAGCATTTGCCTTAATCTATGCATCACGCAAAAATGAATACCGGGAACAAGGTAGTGAACCGTCTTTCCTCTAAGGTTCTACGATCCATGTTTGCCCATCTGGGAAGTTGTGAGTCCAGGCGCCTTGGCACTCATTAGAACCGCTTGTGTTCTGAAGAGAGAGAAATAGGTGTTTTATTTTTACGTACATGGCTAACGTTTCAGCATTATTATTAGGTCATTACACCATTTATACTTGGAAATTAGGGTATAGTGGTACGCAATAGGCTTCATTGTAAAGGGTGAATTTAGCCAAAAGTCGGAGCGTGCCAAAATAAGGTAAATCTTACCAAAGGTAGGCATGTAAAAATTGAAGAAAAGGTGCTCAGCTGAGGTGAGGCGAACACCTGTTATTTTTGAAGGGCGTTAGCTGCGGTGATACCCTCTTCAAGTAGTTTTATCGAAGATTACGTTATCTAATATGTCGCACAATTATTTCCTGCACCAATGTTTTTCACTTGAAGACACTCATTCAACAGAGATACATTTTGATTTAAGTAAACATTGACCAGAATAAAGCCATGCATATGTAACCCTTGTAAATAAATATACAATCACGTGTAATTAAATGTCTCAATTGTACAGCATACAAGGCGAGTGTTTTAAGTGTTCCAATTGTCCAGTATACAACACCCAACGACGGCACTTCCCTTCACAACAAGAAAGCTGGCCCGCAATTGTTGCCCCCCTTCCCCACTCCTAGAAACTACCCTGAATGATTTCCCCCATTGCACGCAGAGCCAGCCCCTGTGCAAGATAATAATTTCAAATAAAAATACTTGAAAGGGAGAATGCGAAACTAAGAAAACAACTTGAAGTGCAAGCAGAATGCACCGATAGGTTAGAACGTCGTATCGAAGAGCAATCGACCCGCTTAGAAAAAATCACGAAGGCACAGGCACAGATTACGTTGGAAGCAACGCTCACTCCGGAACCAACACAACAGCCCGCCGTGTTCCTAACCCTATAAGACAGTGGAAGGCTGGAAAAAGTAATTCACGACATTGTCAAAACAATAAAATGCCGTATCGTTGTGATTGAGAAAAGGAAGGGAGCCGACGAGACAGTAAAGCGCGAAACGCGAATGAAGACCAATCAACCCTCCCCCAGTGACCCACCTAGGACCACGTCCTCCGGCGATGAAGGGGAACTATACCATGGTGGTTAACCCTAATGGGTCTCCCCAACACCACTAAGGATTCGGCAATGAAATCGTCGCTCATAACGAGGCAAGCAAAATTCACTATCCCTGTTTGCAAACATACCTTCGCCGGCCGTCGTCGCTCTTCACGAAACTGGCACAGATCAGATAACTCTCAAGAGGTACACCACGTAGATCACCGATCCGGACGCACAAACGGCCGCTATGGTCCAGACCAGACCTGGGAAGTAATCCGTTAATTTTTCAAGTAATTTTGTAATTGCCAGGTTACTTTTTTTCTGAAATAATTTGTAATGTAATTTCGTTAAAAAATATTGGTAACGGATTATTTAATTACTCGTTACTTTTTAAAACTATGAAAATAATACGGTAACTGGAGCAATACTAGCAGAACATTGAGCAGCATAAAGAGGGCAAGTTTAACAATATAGAAATCATCAAGAAGGGGGGACTAGCCGAAAAGAAAACACGATTCTTTTATGACCGGTCACTGAAACCACTAGAACAAAGGGCAAGGCATGTACCAATATACGAAAAGCAAAGATCGAATAAGACAACGCCGAGTTGGTTGTCCGTCGTCTTCCATCGTGTTTTTCTTCTTTTCCAGGGCAGGAGAAAGCTCTTCGTGTTTATTTGTTTTGTCTTTTACATCATTTCACCCTTTCATTTTCACTTCGACGTCTCCCACCACCTGCACTGTCATCCAACACGGGTCCGTACCCCCTAAATTCTCGGGTTCACAACTCGCGTAACAGATGATGTAGCCTCGCGCGAGAGGGCGAATTCTCTTTGTCTTCGATGTGCGCTACTGTATACTAGCACGCTCTTGTGCCCTGCACAAGGCTAAGAGCATTGTCGTCGAGGGTATGGACGATACTTCTTTCGGTTTGCTTGTCTGCGCATGGTGGTCGAGTCCACTCCCCACTTACCAGTCAACTGTCAACATGAAGGGGAGGGGGGGAGAGAGGGGAGTTAAGTCATGTAAGGAGTGCTGACGGAGAGAACGAGATACAGAACGCGTAAAAGTGGTGTGGTCCTCTATTGTTTTGTGAGACCGATGGCCACCGCTCCTCTCGCTCTCTATGCCCTCCCCTCACGTGGCTTCCACGAATATTGGTATGAATGTGGGAACCGTTGAACGGTCATTAACGCGTAACCGCCACTTTTTCTCTGATTGGTCGCGTTTTTGGGTCCTGGAGTGTCTGTAGTCGCCATGGCCACCTCTTTATGAGATGTTCAAAATTTAGGGTATTAAGGAGAACGAGAAACTAGAGTTTCAGTGCATACTTTGCTTGCAAAAAAAAACATTGCCATCAACAAGTACAACAAACTTTAGTCTACAGAAACACATCAAGGTATGCTGGGTCACCAGCATTCTGCATTGGCTACACATTGTAACGTGAAAACCAACTTTTGTTTTCTTGTGAAGATCATACGAAACACCCAAGTCAAAAGGGAGCTTTCGTAAATCGCTTGTTTAGCTCCGAATGTCGCAGCGGAGGTAGACGCTGCTACTGAGCATGCGCACTTCTAGCTTTGTCTGCATAATTCCAGGGATCATTCCCGGAGGCCGTAAACTACTGGGATGGTGGGTGTGGTTGCAGCTTTAGGTGTTTTGTCAGCTTACATGTGAACGGAGTGCACCTACCTTCTTTTTCTTAAATACAATATTTTATTTTTACAAGAAATACCATAATACGGGCGTATGAAAAATCAAAAAAATATTGTTGCAGAACATTTCTTAAAATATAAAAAAAATCTATTGTTCTCTGGATAAGTGTACGGAAAAGTAACGTGAAAGTAATTTGTATGTTAACGAGTAAAGTAATCGGTTACTTTTCAGTGAAAGTAAATTGTAACGGTTATTCATTACATATGAGGCTCGATAATTTGTAATTGTATTCCATTACATTGTTCAAGTAACGAGCACAAATCCAGTCTAGACAAGCCAGACAACACCGGCGCAAACGCTCCTCACAACCTTTGATCTTTGTTTTCGTAGAATTAATCCGTCAAAAAAAGACACAAGCCAGCCTATTCATCCGAAACATGTATAACCCCCCATCGTCACCCCTCAACGAAAATGACAGTCACTTCAAGACCGTTAGACAAAGAACAAAAGGGCATAGACTTGTGATTATTGGTGATTTCACCGCGTATCACACAGTTTAGGTTTACCATAGGGACAACAAGAAAGGAGAGCAACTCAATGAAGCCATAAGACAAAACAATCTTCCCTTGCATAAAAACCCACATGCCCCTACTCTTTTGCATAATTGTGTCTGATGCGACACTACTCTGAACCTTACGCTTATATATGAGCTCAAATACCCAACCTTGGAATGTCTCACAGAAGCATATTGGGCAGTAACCTTTATGTCATACCGCTACAACCCCCAATCACAAGACAGCACAACAAAAATAGGCACTTCCCGTCTCACCCACTGGAATAAAACTTAATGAAAACAACACCAAAGAGCCCCATCCACTCGACTGAAGAATAGACAACACAAATGTTGTGGCAGCTAAGAACATACCAAGCAATTACCGTTAACCCAAAACTGCCGCGAAATTGACGCACGCCTTTTAAACCTAGGCGAGGCCCGGCCAGGCCAATCGAAAACTTTGTCTTCCCATAGCCAAGATAACACAAGAAGCGGAAAAATATGCCAAACTCCTCAGCCGACAGAACTGGTTGCGGTTCTGCACGAGGCTTCAAGGTACCCTTGGCAGCCGTCGCACGTGTCACCTACATCTGTCCCTTATGGGCAACAGAGAAGCCAGATCGGCCATAGCCCATCAGCTCATCAACACATATTCTGGGTACCCAGACACAAAACCCTGAAAGGTAATGGGCAGCACATGCCAGTGCCCGCGCGCATAGACACCGGACCATTACACAAGAGGGTACAACCTCGCTCGCTGCCCCCAAAACCGACCTGCTCATCAAGTTTGCCGATATGGCAGCCATCTACCGTCACGATCGAAGAAAATATAAGGCAAAAGAAAAAACCCGGCACCGCACCCGAGAGTATAAAGAGATAAAGCCACCATCTTCCGAAGACTGTAGACCAACAGATATCACCACAACACCCTTCTTCACGCCATCTAGCCTCCTCAATACCCCGCCACCGTTAATTTCTGTCCTTCTACAGGCACCCTGTACCGTCAGGAAAGGGAATTCCATTCAACCCCAGACCTCCCTCTCAATTCCACCCAATCCTAGTTGCAGTGGGTGAGCTGCCTAACCAGCAAGACCAGCAAGATCTAGCAAAACCTGGTGACGAGGGCCCGGATAGCCAGTTGCAGCCAGTGTCTCACGTACTAAGGATGCCCACCAGAGAACGGGTGCCCTAACATTGTAGTGACATTTTTAAATTTGCCCTCAATAAGCGGCACCAATGCCAACTGCGAGGTAATTTATTGTGTTAGGATAAGTAACCTAAACAAAATAAATGATCTTAAATGGCGTGACTGCAGACGGCTGCGTTCAACACGCTTTTGTTACTTCGGCCAGCTTAATTCGCGTACTCAGCCAATTAAATAACTCCCAGCGTTCGAAATGCGACACCATTTGGTGTCAAAATTTCAGCTCCGTGAAAACATGTGTTTGAAGACCCCAATATCGTTCGTTCCCAAGATACACACATGCGCTCTCGTGGCGCACGCTCTAATAACACGCGCTCTCATGACGCGGCCATAGAGTAATATACACAAGGTAAAGAGCGACACTGCCATAGGCCCCAGCGGCCAAGATAGACCAGTGACAGCTAGCGTTCCTAGAGGGCGCTATTAAGCATAATCTGGGGTGGAGATAACCAAGAAGAGATTATCTAACTGGTGGCATAGGTCAAGGGAAGGTTGAATATTTTCCTATTCCCTACAGGGCGACCCTTTCTGCGGAAGGTGTGTGCACCCGGTTGCATAGAGGCGCCTCCGTTGTACGGACCGTATCTTGTAAGACTAAATATCTAGATTTGTAACTCGTAAACTAAATAGCGTATAAAAAAAAATACTGGCTAGGTAGCGCAAGCCGCCGCCCGATTCAAAGGGTTCAACCCCATCCATCCATCCAACCATGGGGTCGGTTCTGCTCGAGTTGGTTTTGGTTTCGGCATTTCTGCGCCGGTTCTCCGGTGGCCTTCTCCCTTCTCTTTTAGATGCGGAGCATCTCTTGCCCGGGTCTATGTCCCGCGGCGTCGGCGTTGTAGTCGGCACTCGAACTACGCACGCGCAACTCTCCTCCTTCCCTCTCTCCAACAGCTGCGCGTTACTCTCTCCGCTCTCTCTCTCTACCAGCTGTGCACTGCGCGTGCGTTCGCTTCTCCTCACACCGCGCGCGCACGCGCAACTCTCCTCCTCTAGTCTCCTCTCCTTCAAGTGTGAAAAAAAATAAACGGCGAGCGGCGAGCGTTCCAAGTTTCTCTGCCGCGAGCCGCGACGAAGGCTCGCGTTTGGGGTAACGCTAGGGCAGTCGGTGGCGCCATCTCTCGACGTCAGCACGCAACTGACTCTTTCCTCGGAACCAACACGATGCTCCGCATCACCCCATGGTTCCCCTCGGGAAGATGGTGTAATTTTTTCTCTCTCTCTTTCCTCCTCGCCTCCCTCCTCGCTAGGCTCTCGGGAACTCAACGGCTCCCAAAGCCGCTGTTTTTTGCTTATGTTTTATGTTGAAGCAGTTTTATTTTAATAGGAAGCCCTAGCAGCCACACGTTCCTCCGTACATCCTCAGGGTGTCCTAAAGTTTGTGGGCCGCTCAATACGTTAATTACTCCTGATTAGTCTGCCCTCCGTTCGCTCCCCAAGAAATCACACAACGGCAAGTTTGGAAGTAAACGTAACTTGCATTAATCATTTCTCCGGTTGCCGGGTGCCTCTTTCGTTCTCGTGCCCGGCAGACCGCCTGGCTGTCCTCGCTGGCCACTGGCCGCCAGTCCTGAAGCACCGGAGTGAAGGTGAAATACGACGGTCGTCACTCGACGGCCCGCTCCAGCTCTCGGTTCCTGGTTTTCTCCTCGTTCCTCACGTTCTTTTCCTATTCTCGCGCTTGCCCCCGGCTGGCCCCCGCACGCGCCTCTCTCGGCCGTCCTCTTCTTCTCACGACGCCACAACCAGTTTAATGGATGTCCTGGATGTCCCGCGGACGTCCATATTATATATATATATGCTGCTTGAGAACCTTAATAAATATTTAAAATCGATTCCACGTCCCGCAGCTTTTTTTTCAGAAATTCTATGCATGCGTTTGTCGTCTTCAACTGCATCTTTGTTGTCTTCATCTTCAACCAGGCGCCATTCATCACGTGCTCTTTGTGACGTATTAGATTAGAGCTATTTAGTCACTTTAGATACCTTAAATAATCAGAAAGCATAACAATTTAAGAAAAGAAATACCCCTCACATAAAGAGTTCTTATTAATTTTAACCAAATAACAGAAAAGCGCCACGTAGGAGAGGGCATTAAACTTACTATCTGGGCCACGATTCGGGTTTCGTGTCCTCCCTTTACGTTTACAATAGTACTCTACAACGGGGCGTTCTCCTGTCGCGCGTTCTCCCGTCCGCGCTCTAGTAGAGTGCGCTCTCGTGTCATACAACCGCTTCGGCACCTGACGGAGGAGGGTCTCGGGCTCATGGTCTCCCCAATTCTCGCCACTGTGGGCACCTCTGCGGGGCAATATATGAACATAAAGCACGTGGTAAAAAGCAGACACGGCAAGCAAACCGCAGTATAAGAAAAATATCTACGGCGAGAAATAATTGACCGTGGTAAACTAGCAAACACAAGCGAAAAAAAAAAACTAGAGTAACCGGCAAATGACAATAAGCAAAATATCTCAAATATGGAAGAAAACAGTCGGCAGCTACCTTCACTAAAGTAATTTAACGCATAAAATGCTGTACTTAACCTGCGATCGCTTTCACTTGACTGGTAGAGTACGCACTGTCTAGAATAAAAATGTCAAGGGGCGTCAATATAAATATATATAAATGAAACGGTAGGTCACGTGGCATAAATTTCCAGCTAATTTTATACGGGAAATAAAATGTTTGTAGATTTCATGTGACATCAGGTCACCTAACATAAATTCCCCTCCAAATATGTCGGTATATCTGAATTAGTGTATAGGTCATGTGACTTCAAATTTCGCGCTAAATATAGCTGTGGATGTAAATTCGTGTATGGGTTCCTTGCCGTCTAGTCATGCGACATCAAATTTTCTTTTAAGTTTTGCGGCAAAACTTAATTCGTGGACGACTCAAGTGACATCAATTTTCCCGCTAAACTTAGTAGGAAATACACGGACGGGCACAATTTTGGGCAATACTTCAGCTTGGACGAGTTGGTTGTTCATGCTTACATTTCACAGCGCACAAGAACAGACACACCTCAAACGTTCACTCACTCAAAAAAAAGAGTGCTTACACTGCGCTGACTCTCAACTCTGGTTTCAATTGTGCTTCATCTTCATCATGTTTTAGTAATATTTAACGTACTAATTTATGCTACGGCTGATATAACCAGGTAACTTTTCCTAAATAGTCTAACGTTTTTTTTCTGATAAAGCTATCGAAGTGGTGCTAAAAAATAAGATATCTAGCCTGGCAATGTCACGCTTATGTTATAATATATTTTACTACGCATTCGGTAGCTTTATCAAAAAAGAACAGAATCATACCATTTAGAAACGTTACGTGGTTGCATCAGCCGTAGCCTAAATTAGTTTGTTTTAAATATAGGAGTACAAGGAGATGAAGATGAAGCACAATGCAAACCAGAGTCAATAGTCAAAGCAGTGTGAGTTCTTTTTTTCCTGTGAGTGATCGTTTGAGGTATGTCTGTTCTTGTGTGCTGTGTAGTGTAACCGTGAACATTTCTGCCATTGAAGGTAGTGTTAAAAAGCATTTCATTCTTAAATTTGGAGGCTAGATCACTAGGCGACCCTCGGACAAGCTACGGCGCCCACGTTGAAGTGCCCATTGTAGAATTCGTGCCCGTCGCTGGCCCGAGAAAAGAACACGAAACTAATATCGAGATCAAAGTTTTACTGTGAAGCTTCACCGGTCGTCCAAGCCCAGGAATGTCCCCTTCCACACGCGCTCTTCAGCGGCCCGAGCTCCTACTTCTTGTCTCTCTGTTCGTGGCCAACTATCTTTAAAGAAAAGGTCCCAATTTGTTGTCGAGCTTCTTTCTTTCATGCGGATGTATATCACTCGCGAAATACGCAGGCAGAAACAAAAACTATATCTTGCTAACAGTTTAGCCAACAATAGGAAAGAAAACGTCGAAGCATTCCGAATCACTTTAAAGCCCGGCAGAAACCGCGGAAATAACCGGGCTCTCAAAGCACAAAGGAAACTCCTGGCAAGTTGAGTACGTCTCAACTGGAGCCGAGATATACGTAGCAGGAAATAAAGAAAGGACGAAAGAAAGAAGTCAAGAAGAAAATAGAGAGAAAAAAATTAAAAAAATCAGACGAAAAGCTGTGCTGTCTTGTACGACGTGGGTCTTAGGCCAGGAGCCAAGATAACGGCTTCTATCTCTCCGGGGTGGTGCTAAAATGAACGGCCTAACGGCTGTCACCGCGCTATTGAGCGTCTGTCCAGCTGCCTCATGTTTCATCGTAAAACTTTAAAGATGAAAAATGTAGAAGGTTAGAGTTAGAGGGGAGAGACTAAAAACGAAAACTGAATGAAATATTTCTTCTGGAGTCCCCCGACAGAATTTTTTTCGCACTCTTTCAATGAACAAATTACCATTCATTTGTAATAAATATGTTTAGGCATAACGAGCAAATAAAAACATGAAAGACGTTTGCAATTTTCCGTACGCCAAATTAGAGCGCTGTTCATGAGAAGGAGGAGTGGACACTATGCCCCTCTTCATTCTTCACTAAATTTAGCGGGGAGCTGTTTCCGCTAAATTTATCCGAAAACTTTTATCCTTGCGACGTTACACGTGGTGTCACGAGCGACGTCACAAGCGTCGTCACACGTGACATAATGAGAGTAAATTTAGCGGGAATATTTTCCGCCAAATTTAGCGGAAAAGTTACCCCGTTCAATTTAGCGGGAATTTCGGCAATGCTAGATGCGTTTGACGTCACGAGAATAACGTCGCGACGTTACCCTCGAGACCTACACGAGAGTCACGAGGGTTACCCTTACGAGGGTAACCCTCGTAAGGGTAACCCTCGTGATCTTGGTGAGGATAACGTTCGTAACCTTCCTGAGGATAATGCTCGTGACCTTCGTGAGTGTAACCCTCGTAACCCTCGTGAGGGTAACCATCGTGACGCTCGTGAGGGTAATCCTCGTGCGCATTGTGAAAGTAACCCTCGTAACCCTCGTGAGGTTAACCCCAGTAACCCTCACGAGGGTAACCCTCATGACGTCATGTGTGACGCCAATATGGGAAACGTCCCATAATGCAACACGCGGTTACACCGACGCCGACGCCAATGACCAAAACTCCGCTCAAGCCGGAAACGGGCGCCTAAGAGCTGCGCTCTAAAATAAGCTCAGATGAAGATTATATGGGCTATATATATTCACCGAATGTTTAACGTTATTTTCTTCTTGAGATATTTTGAATGAAGCGGTAGCTTTTAATATATATCCAGCTGCGTTTCTTATTGTGAGCCCAAACGTAATTTAAATGGGAAAAATGAATAATAATAAGTACTGCTTGTAGTCTGCAAATAGTTAAAAATTTAATTCAGAATGCCCATCATTCTGAACTTTCGTCAATTCGGAATTTTTTTTTTACCCAGTACGCGATAAGTTGTGATAAGTTGTGAGATAAAACGCAGTGTGTTTTTGGTGCCTTCATTTGGAAGGCTGCACTCGACAAAAACCCGCCCTTAATAATAATAATATCGAGTTTTATCTAATTTTCTTAACAAAGTATGATATATGCCTCAGATATTATTGTTCTACTTAACTAATTTATGTTTTCTTTATACGTTTACGTTTATCCCACGTTAATAAGGGTTCAAAAACTATCAAACGCCTACCGCAATAGTTTGATCAAGAACACAAACGATCGACAACTAGTTTGAGTAATCGTTCAGGTCATCCAAAATCTAACAAACTCGCAGATTTTAAATTCTTTAGCATGGAGTCAATTTTGCTTTCTTTTTTTCCCGGTTTGGTCAATTCGGGAAGGCAGTGACTATACATATAGGCCTCCATTATCTCAGGAAAGCATACCAACGAGCTATGGAGAAATAGGAACAATATTCATGGGAGAAGGCGTTTGATTTAAGTGACTCTGGGAGGCGATCGTTGTTTCCCTGTATGTTAGACACGTTATATAGTTTCGAAGTGAACTTGCAGGACAAACACCTTTAAGGATATACAGAACGTTCTTGATATCGAAATTAGTTTTGTTTGTTTACGGAAACTTGAAAAGGACCAAATTTAGTTTGGTTTGAATAGCTCAATAGAAACTGATAAGACAGAAACAGACAGATTACGCTCAGAATAATTTGTGCGAAATAGTGTCTTAGAGAATACCGCCCATGTTGATGACAGTTTATGTCCGAGAAATATGTTTTATAATGAAGGTGTTGCCAAAGAAACTTTGAAACAAATCTAATTAAATCAATTAGGTCGTTCTCATAGACGAGTTCAAAGGTCCCACATCCGATACCTTTTCTTTTAAAGAACGTTGAAAACAAACGCAAGAACAGCGGACGATTCGTACCCTCACGCTAGAGCGCCTGGTTTGAGCCGTCAATACGACCTTGTGATGCTGTGAAAATGCCCAATCGTACTATTTGAGTGGGTATGGTACGCTGGTTTTTTATATCTCGTCATGCCAAAAAATGCAGACCCCTCGAAAGAATGGTCATACTTGAGTTGCCATTTCACGACGGTGACGATTTGAGAAGGGCATCCGAAGCATATCCAACCTAGCGCTCACCAAAGACGATGACGACAACGACTCTGCTCGACGACGGTGGCCACAGTCATGAGGGATAATGCACTGGCTTCCGTTCCCACAGATGAAAAGTTCTACACACATAGAATGCATAAGTTTTCTTAGCTGTTGGAAGTGTTAAGATAATGTCAAATTCATTCCTCTCGAAATGGGTATTTCGGGGAGGAATCTCATCGATTGTCTCACGAAATGTTGCTTTGCACCCGGTTAACTTAATGCCAGTCAAGTAGACTCAATATTTCTAAGACGTCTGATTAAACCTCTGCCAAATTCTGAAATTGACCCCCAGTTTTTGCGCGACTCATGCTCAAAAATAGACTGACAAAAGTTAAAAAAAAGATCAATATTTTGCATCTCTGACAAACGGGCGATGAGTTGGAGTCTGGTAAAGGCGAGCGAGTTGTACATGAATAGTTAAAATCTAAAGAATAAAGCACGGAGGCCAAGCGCAGGAGAACCAAGTGGTGTCACGTGTTTGTGCTGTGCTCGTCCTCCGTGTTTTATTCTTTTGATTTTAAGAGTTCCAGTGAACGTGTCGCAGAATATTTTCACGTTTCTATCAACATTAATAAATCTTGGAGGGATTTACTTGCAGGGTAGAGTAGCTGTTAACTTATTGTTCAATATCTGATGAAGAACGAGAAACGGAATATCGACTTGAGGAAAAGATGAGGAGAGCGTTAGGTCAGCATTATTCATGCGAGGAAAGGTTCATTTTATTACGGTTTGCTGCATATCATTCGTACATTCTGAGGACAATAAGTGCTTTAGGAATTCTAGAAATGCCTAGACGGACCCGAGGTTGCGGATAGTGTGTCACAACGTTTTCAGTTTTGTCAAAACGCAAACATCAGTCTCCACGTGCACTCCAGCCCTGCTAGTAGCCCCCTTTCCCCCTTCATAATTAATTCAAATCTCCCTACCGGCCTCGGAGGTTAGATTAAGCGCTCCAAATTGTTGAAAGTTTTTATAGATCAGTATGCAATTGATATATTTATACACCGCCTCAAGAAATAAATAAATGGCAGCTGCTATTCTGGGTGTTGCTACCATCAATTTCCCTACACTGCCCCTAGGGGGGGTGTACACCCCACCTTGTTTTTCTGAAGGCACCTCCTTAATTCGCAGACTCCTCTATTCTCAATGCACCCCCCCCCCCCAACCCCTCTCACCTCCCTAAGAATTAAGACACCCCCCTTATTTCAATTCTTGGGGAAACCCCTGGTTGATACCATAGGCGCGTGCTTCGCTCGTCAGCGGAGCCGGTAAACATGAGCCGCAGGATCATTCCTGTCACGCGTGAACTTGTACTCTCTGTAAAGTGTAAATGGTACTAAATGTATTCAAACGTGCAAGGGTTAGTAGCTGCCACCCATCAGCAAATTTTGCGGCGGTGTCTGGATGCTGAACTAAGAGACGATTGTTGATACTTGTTGTGCTAAAGTTTGAGGCGCTTGCTTCAACTTCTTGAGATCAGTAACTGGTGATTATGATTACAATAATCGCTTTCCAAAGTGGCGTAGCTGAGGTAGAGGATTGTCTCGATCGTCTCGGTTTTATTCACTGCTGTGCGCCGTAGGCGGTTCATGATATTGAGGCCTCTTTAGGTTGCTACCAGGTGTCACACCGACTAGTTAAGTGTTCCGTTAATTAGTTGCGTCATTTCGAATCGCCGTCGCACTTACCTCGCACGTTCAAGCTGTGTTTTCTGTTCGTAACATTAAGACCGCACAGCGTTGGGCATAAAACAAATGTGAGTATTTTTCCGACGCATCACGAGAGGAACGTAATGTTGAGCACGACATCCGAGATATTGAAGTATTGAATCATCCTAGTACAAAGTACAGTTGTTGTAACATATCTTGTTTTACACATCAGGATATAGTGTACGACTTGCCCACCTGACCGAAAAGAACGCAGTGGAGCCCCTGTGGTTCGCCGATTGAAATAAAATATTAGAAATCCTTAATAATGTCTTTCGTATGTACGAAAAAGCTGGTGGCCTTATACTTTTTTGGAAAACAAAATCGAGAGTAAGTAAACTTACAAAAGCTCAACACTTTTTATATAAGTAGGGAGATTATAAGCAAAATTTTTACTGTTTTATAGGGAACTGCTCATAAGAAGCCTAATAAACTAAGCGCAGAAAACTTACATTGTAATTAAGAGAATCAGATGACTACTTATAACGAGACAATTTGGTATGCGCCGTAACTTGGAGGTACCTGGTTTTACCTTAACTGTACAACTTTTTGTCTTGTTATTTTACTTATAGATGAAGTTTTTCTTTTTGTGTCAAATGAATACGACGTTTATTTTTGGCTCGCATTTTTGTTTATAACATTGGTCAAATCATGTTTACAGGTTTCAGGATAACTGAGAGCCCTATTGCCGGTTCAAAACAAACCGTGCGGCATTCTTGCGTTCGATAACCAGGTAAAGGTATTTATGGTATATTAAAATTAAGTATTAACTTTAAGAATAAAACACGCTGCACATGTAGAAGTTTTGATTGAAAGTAGCAGATTCTCCCGGAGCTGTTTTTTTAATATCGCATGATAATAAATTTTAATATAGAGTTCTAAAGCGATAACAAGAATAACCGGGGTAATGAGTTTACGAATTTGCGTCCTAAAAATGTACGTCTGCAGACTCAAAATTCCGCTTCCTGTTTTGCCAAGACTCCAGACTGTCGCGTTTTTTTTTCCCTACTCAAAGCTGATGAAACAATTAAAGATTCTCTCGATAGCGTGAACATCAACATTGAGTTGATTACGCGTCTTTGATCCTTTTGTTGTTTACGCTAAAGATAAGCACTATCCGTCATAAAAAATGCACCAAATAAAAACTTGGAAGACAGCAGGGTTGGGCAGAAATACTCAAAAATGTATTTGAAAATACAAATACTGGAATACATCAAAATAGTAGCTAAAATACTGATACTGAAATATATCTGTAAAAATGCATCGCGATACGTATCGGAAATACATTTTAAACAGAGGCGAAATGTATTTGGAAATACAAATACAGGAATACATTTTAGGGAGGGCAGAAATAGAAATACAGACATACTGATACTGCAATACATTTTTTTTTTTCAAATTTGAGATGCCAAATGAGATGACGCTTGTAGTTGGAAGTGGAAGTTTTTGATCCTGAAATTACTTTCCCGTAGGCTTGGCAATTGTCCTTGAAAGTAGTGATTTCGGACGACGAGGAGGCTTCAATGGGCTCAAAAAAACGTTCCATCAAGGACTGACCGCGGTCGCTTTCTTGACACCCTGTCTGTCTGAGGAGGGATGCGAAAAGACTTCGACCTCTAAATAAATTGTATGATCCTCCTAAGTCCCATCAAAACGTCACCGCGCCCCTGTCCAATAAGGACGCCCCTGCCAACATTTATCTCATGACGTCACGGTGGAATGAACTGGTATTCTTTATCTGTAGGTGTGGCCTTGAACATGAAACTTTACCACGCTGCTGTATGATAGGACAATATGTACTTTCGTTGTAGATTACCTCGTTGAAGATCGTGCAGGCAGTGTCATTTTCAATTTTCGAGAATAGTGTACCGCCCGAAGCATCCTCGAACACATGTCTTACCTTCTGTTACGGTTGAAAAAAACGATACGGTGGCATCCCTGTTATGAAGACCTTTCCTGCTGACCCTCCACCACCGACGCATAGATTGCAGTCCTCAAGTTTCGTCTTTCATACTCCGAACAGAGACCTCGTGGATTGCGACCTGATATTGCCGCACAGGTGCGAGCTCTCCGAGAAACACCGCGCTCGAGACGAGTCGCAGGTGTACTAAGTCTGGGTCGGCACAGCGAGGCCACGTCTGGCTTCTTTCCTGGGTTTCGGATCACCAGAGCAGCGGGTCACTTTCACGTCGGCTGATGACGCACCCTTGAGCCGTGCAATATTACGGGCGCAGCCGCAGACGCATTCGAATATGTGTTGATCGAACTTCCCTGCGTGAGTCAGTCTACTATTTCAAGTCAACCACCACCAGGCTCGTGCTGCTACGGACTGTGACTCAGCTTTGCCGGCTGGGTGTACTGTGTACGCTAAGGTAAGATGGACGGTTAGCAACGGGCTTTGGATGCAAGCAAACAATGACTCAAGAAACCCCTACCTAAGGACCTGCGGCACAGGATGCTCTGACTCCACTCCTGGCACGCCACCTGGATCGAGACCCCGACTACGCAACAGTTCTCAGCGCCCACAGCGCCCAGAAGAGAGGAGAGGACGCATAGAAAAATAGTTTGGGGAATCAGAAGGAACCCTGGTCAGCATGGTAATAATGCCCCAGCCTTAACCCTAATGCCCTCAAAAGTAAAAAAAAAGCGTTCGGATTTTTTTTTTTTAGGGGGGGGGGGAGTATTTCTCAAGAAAGGTAACGAAATACATTTCACCCTGATTGTATCGCGATAAAAAGGAACATTCAAAATCTATCTCGATACAGGAATACAGATACTGGTGAAAAAAATGTATCGCGATACAGAAATACAGAACAAAATGTATTTCTGAAATACTATCGCGATACATTTGTATCGCGATACTGCCCAACCCTGGAAGACCGTTTGTTTTACGTTTGTTGACATAAATACTAGCTGCTAGAGGAGGTCTTTTAAATAAACATAGGGAGGACAAGTGGTAAAAGAAGCGGCCAGAAAAAAGTTCGAAATAGAGTCATAAAAACCTTAAAGGGACAAAGTTTTGCTGAGGAGCTTGATGATAGTAAAAGTATTACTTCACTTTGCTTTATCTTGTAACCAGTCTTGCAGTCAATGATTCGGTTCATTCGACTCATTTCACGCACAACTTTCCATTCCACATTTCTTCAATTCACTTCATTTAATTTCCGGTGGGAATTGAGTTTACCTGGCGTCGGACTTGGCATGCGATTGAGTTGCAACAGCGTGCTTCCTTTAGGTCGAGTAGCGCCAAGAAAATCACTCTGTCAAACGCATGACAAATATGCATAAAACGTGGCCTTCTAAGATTTTTTTCTCTAAACATTTCCAGGCGTATATGCCAATCCTGAGAAATAACACCAGCATTTAAGAATGAGCTAATAATATATTTTTGTAATTTTTGAGCGTCAACACAGAACTTAGTCACAACCTTCACGTTTACACTGAGAGCTCGCACTCCTCGCCAGGGTTGCATAAAAGTGAACAACGCGGCACAATGCCGCGAAGCCGTAGGCCCCCGGACATACCTTTGCACTTTCTGAGCTTGTCGCTCGATTCAAGTTTCCTCTTTTCAGCTTTGGGTAAGAAATAGCATAAGCAATAATGTGGCTTCACTATCTGATCGGCCTACCCTGGAGCTCGCCCGAACATTCGTTCAAGGAATCATGTATTGGCACTTCTCGGTCTAGAGTGATCTACACTCCTCCCGAATGCTTCTCATCTAGGCACAAAATGCTGGGTCACAGGGCTGCAAACATATATGACGCTTCAAACATTCCACCCAAGATTGCTTCTGCGCATGCCCAGAACGCGTTCCAGGGACCAGTAGCCAAAAATGCTGTGTACACAAGACGAACGGTTCATAGGTTGCACATAAAATTTCACTTTTAAATCGAATTATGAGAATCGTTACTCGGAAATGCGCACCTCCAAGTTCTCTTTCAGTCTGTACACCAGCGTCGCAAAATGAACTCTACTTCGCATCAGCGTTAGTCACGGCACAGCCGATGCGACGATCCAACGGTGCCATCAAGTTGCGTCACAAGTGCTGCGTCAGTGAGTCATGTCTTTTTCAAAGCAAGGAACTCTTTTAAAGGGAACCCCTAACTTTAAACGATGTCTGTCTGTAAATTTACTCGCTAGACTTATTATGAATTTGATCACCACGTCATGTGACATCCAAGGCCTGTACATATATACTTTTGAGCTCCACGCCCGAGTATCCGTGTGAACTCAGTTTCGGTTTAATGTGGTCCCTTTAAACGTCGCTCTCAATACCATGTTTCCGGTAAGCGCCGTGTACGAGCAAGCGATGAAAATAACGTTTTATCTTGTGTGTCCTTTTGTTGGGAGGTTAAAGTTTTTATATTGGTAACCATTTTCTATGCTTTCTCCTTTGTTGTTCCTGAATTGTGAATATGTCTTTCAACCTCGAATTTCATGGCGAACACTGAGATCTCAAAACTATAATTTAACTGTGTCTTCGACAGCCGTGCAGACAAGGAAGTAAACGTTTAAAATAAAAAAAAGAAAGGAGGAGAAACTCAGTTCAGAAGAGTAACTACAGGCTGCCAGATCCAGGTGTCAATGCGTAACACCATGTATCTAAACATACAATACGAGAAATATGTCCGATTTTGGAAATATCCAGACATTATTTTTTTTTCATAAATCAATGTGTTTTTGATAACTAAATAATCTGCAGAAATAGTGCAATGGTCTTTCTGGCACTAAACTTTGTGTCCAGCACGCGGGAAAAAATACCTGCACTGAAAGTGTTCATCTTATTTTCGTTCTCCGTGTTCAAAGGGGAAATTAACGTCCAATGACAAAGGCATCAATTCCGTTTACCCGCTATATTTTGTGAGAATAATATAGTCCCGTGACTCGACCACATGTGAGCCATACACCATCTATTTAACCCGAACAATTTATGGGGAAAATAGGCATCATGTTAGCTGATGTCACCGTGACCTACATACCAATTGTGTTTCGTGCTTGATGTAGCGCTAAAAGTTGACATCACGAAACCTGACGTCATGTGACCTGCACAACGATGCAGTTACCACGATATATTTAGTGGAAACATTTACGTCCCGCGGACTACCATCCAAGTGGGATTCGCCAATACATTTGGCAGGGAAACTGAAGTGATGTGATTTCTACAGCATTTTGATTTTCCTTGAAAGTCTGCGCGGAAACTGATATCACGTCACCTTTGAACCAATTTAGACATGCCGCTAAATTTAGAAGAATATTATTAAAAAAAAAACGAAGCTTGGCACTCCTCGAAACGAATGTTTAATGACTACTAACAAAATTTAAACAATCGCTCCTTAAACACCTTCTTTTAAGCGTTCGCTATCACCATCTAAACGCGTCGATCGCTACAAATTCATTGTGACCGACTACGTTTTATATGTGAGACTGTGTCTCAATGTATTCTTGTTTTCGACCATACTCTAACATATCGTAAACAAAGTACATATTCCGGAAAATGGGTGTTCAAAAATGTATATTATTTCTCACGAAGAAATCGGGATTCAGCAATGAAACCCGGATAAGACTTTAGTCTTTGACTCAAAATTCGCCAACCAAAGTAACACACACTGTTTGAAAGCGATGGACAATCTGGCGGAGGTCATTGTTATAGAACTCCTCGTTTTGAGTGTCCAGAAAACTACACTTCAGCAATCACTTCGTCGTCGTGTTTGAGATCAATTCGGGTTGGTTTGGCGACACCAGAAGTGTTGCCCCATTTAATCGCAAGATCAAAGTGGGGCGTTGTTTCCGAACACCACCACCAGCTCGGAATGAATCTCCTTTCAAATGGAGAAAACGGATCACTGCACGTGCTCCGACTTTCCCGACGGGCGGTGCGATTTTTTCTTCGACAGTATAGCCGCATTATGCGTCAACTGTGCGGAAATTAGAGGGACGCACGATCGTGTTGGTGCCTGTTTTCTTTTTCTTTTTATAAGATTGGGTGCCGATAATACGAATTATATGAACGCCCCTCATGGGATGTGCCTGTCTTAGCAAACTTTCGACTGATTGGGTGATAAGGTGTTTTTAATGAGCATTCCACAAAATCTAACCACAAATATTTATATAAGTTTTGTAACACAGAGGCCACCATTAAGTCTAACATACAACGGGTTTCAACAGAACATAGATTTCAATATGTCACAAAAACTCACAGCGGAAGTCTCCTCAATCAGGACAACGCTAATTGAATGTGAACAAAAGTAAGTTGTGTTGCGCACTCATGCCATCCCGAAAGGCGTTAATGCGAGCTAAACTCTATTTGTTCCGACCCATATTTGTTTGTCTTCAAAAGCAAATGTATTGTTTTATATTTGTTTCCAGTTGTTTAAAAGTAGATTTTGCGCCATACCCTTTTCTCTTTCCTTCCTTTATAGCTAACCTAAACAAAAGATTCTCAGACATTCAGGTTTAAATACGCGCACAACGGCACGCAGACAAACATGGCACGAATGTACAACCCCCCAAGATACAAACCCGAAGGTGTACCACTGCAAAGCTCATCTATTTCATCCCAAGGAAACTTGAATGAGCACGCACACACATTCAACATATATCAGCCTATTACGTTCGTTGTTCCTCACTCTCTCCCCCACATGTCCTGATTTATCAACTAGCTTATACTTTCTGTATTGATGCAAGTGCGCACGTCCATTTTTTGTGCACCTTTCTTGAACACGAAATAGGAAGCAGAAGTTTCTCTCTTTCAAATTTTCAAGAAGGCCCGGTGGGGCAACGCTCTCGAAGTGTTTCCAGCGGCGTCGTCGGCGACAATGTGGCCCGTGCGGGGACGCAGATTTCACACGCACGCTTGCTCTGTTTACCCGAGCCTTCCCGCAAACGGAGGAGCGACGGCGTTGACGACGACTAGGGCCCAAAGCCAATCTCCATCCATCCCTCCATTTGGTATGCACCGCATTACGCCGTGTTTCCAAAGGAAATCCCGCCAGCGGTGGCTGCGCTGCGACAGCCCTTGCCGCCGCCTCCGTCACTACAAGCGCCGTCGCTGACATAATGCGGCGGTTCTTGGCTCGCATTGTTATTATTTGAAAACATAAAAAAATCCCCATATGGCGGGATGCATTCAATTCCGCTAGAACCGAAAATCGGAGTAGCAAACGACGAAACAAAACAAAAGTGGGACTAAAAAGGGCGCCAAAAGGAAAGGATCTCGAAACGAGGCGCAGGAATGCCGGAAAGGTTGTTTTCGTCTTCCATTTTCTCGAAAACTGCTTTTGTACATTTGAGGCGTTTCCAGTATGTGAGGAGGTGTGAAATATAAACGCGGTTTCTACATTCAGAGTGGCAAACTTTGGTCTCTGAAATCACACATTGTCATTTTTTTAATGTATGACGTGCTGTTAACAAATGCATACCTAAATAAAGCAAGCTTTTTACAGTTGTGATTGTCTTTTGGCCTTCCTGATTGAAGTGCTTTTACATTTTGACAAAGGTTCCTCATTTTCTAGCAGTGTGGGGACAACTGAAATATTTCTTTTGGCATTCGAGTACCTAAAATTATTACCGAAAGAGTGGATATCTTTGGCAGCAACATCTTATTTCCACAATCCCAAGTAGCGCAGGTTCCGTAAAAAAGGGCGAGCGCGGAGGCTAACTGATGTAAGATTGACATAACGCAGCCCGACAGAGAGAAAAAAAACACACAGAATTAAAAACCAGTACACCACTTTTCCGTTGTGTGTCGTTCTTCTTATAGAGTCAAAGCGCGTTATTCAACCACTGACATTATCTTCTAATAAGAGCGACACTCTATGCCTACCACTTGGTCGGTTTTAAAATTAAACAAGAAAAGTGCTCGCAGACTGACGCATATATATTGCTATAAAGATACAGTGGAACTGCGAAAGCATGTTGCAGCATCACAGGCGGTACTAATAAACTGGAAATAGATTTATAGAAACACAACCCTTACTAGTTGACATAACTTAACCTGATTCGGTGATGGAATATGGATGCATACAATTGCTATCTGAAGTGCTGCAGATTGTTCTCTTACAACCAGGGGGGTACGTTAACAGTTAATTAGGCATTACATAGAACAAATTATCGCGGCAAATAGTTTACACTTTCTTTTTTTTATATTGAGAAAAAACCCGCGACGGTCTGCTTAATAATTTGTCCCGCAATAACAAAAGATTTCAGGTACCATTCGACAGCGTTACAAAATGTTGATTCATAACCCTAGAGTACAGTGTGTTCCTATTGAAATGATCACTGCTGAAAACACTGCAAAACTTGCTAATTTAAGTTTGCTGAAACGACGTGTATGAAACGGCCAACCCGGTAAATACTGACTCTGGTTTTAGTTGTCTCTCTTAGTCATTCGTAAACACAAAAGTCTGCTTCAATATTGCCCATTGTGATGCTGTATATTTCTGCTTAAGAATACGTTGTTTTTGTTGTTGTTGTTGTTTTTTTTGCCTTTTTACACCATTTTGCGCAGCTCAGACAGGAGAGTGCAATAGTGGTTTTCATGTAGAATCAATGTGATAATTTCAATGTATCACACTTATTCACCTTCAATGACGCGGTTCGAGAATTTATAACCTTATAGAGCTCTTCAAATAATATTTATCTTGAAAATACTGTTGAGGTATTTATAAAACGTGTGGATGATGAACACAAAGCACGCATAATTCATGACAGTATATATTTCTTTTTTAATTCATAGGAAAAACATTTATATTGTTATTTATTTCCACCTTGTTTTACAAAGTCCTGCAAAATCATTTTAATAAGTAACCTGAAGACAATTTTTTTTTTGTCATAGCATTCGTAACAGTTCATTAGTTGTTTCTCGCTAACCAGCGAATTCGATGATGAATGACGCCGTTTGATAGTTCTAAAAATACTTCTTTTTCTCTCCGAAGTTCCGTTCTGCTAAACTGTGCTTCTAGAAATCGAACATTCCAAACCTTGAGGAACAAAAAACAAATTGTCGCTAAAACTGCGAAATTCTGATTGCCCCATACAAAACCATTTTGTATGTAAGCGCCATCTATACTCCTTTGCACCTCATGAATCGTTGTAAAAATTTCCGGTTCCTCGCTGACCAATACTAATTCTCTTCTTTATGTAGATAATTAAGATATATGTAGGTGTACTTTCAATGAGATATATGCTATCATACAAAGAGTACACGTTTCAGACGCAAAAAAGCATCACTTCTTGACCCGACAACCTCATTTTGCAAAAACATCTTCGCGCGGAGTATAAGCAATGCTCGACATTTTTTAGGTGAAAAGGAGTATAGAGTCACTTTTTATAAAAACTATCTATCTTTTAGCCTCCGCTCCCGCATTAAATTCAAGGCATCTGCAAATGCGTACGGCTAAGTTTCTTGCGAAACAGTGCCGTGAAATCTGGAGTGTGCACTTTACTATACATACTTGGTGACCGCATGTTTTTAAGTCTACACGTCCGCATATATACCTAAAATAAATTAGCTCTATCCAAATTGAAAGATATGTTAAAACCAATAAAACGAACAACATGAAAATATTAACTTTGTTAAATTGCCCTTGGCACTGCCTTGACACTACACATGAGATATGTAGAAATAAAAACATCTCTAACATAATTTTAGTGATAGAATGGGTACCCTTCATCAACCTTGTGACAAAAGCCGGTCTGCAGCAATCACTAGATTTTCCTCGCAGTTTGTACGGATTGTTTCTCAAAACTTCAACTAAACCGCTCGCGCAAAAAGTGCGCTTCGCGCAGAAGGAATCTTGAGGCGGTATTCATGCTTGCCAAGGGGCTTATTTTGGAAAATAATAGCGCTACGTATAATTAGCTTCTTTAATCTTCAGTTAATAAACTTTAAATGAATAAAATCTAAAGGCACGGTTTAAATTAGAACGTTGCTGAACTTCGAAGTAAACTATATGCAGATACTATATAAATACACAAGACGCACAAAGCACTTCACCGTGTTAAAGAAATGATCAAGCGGGACGGCGCAGCTATCCAGTTTTGTGTATTTTATTTTACTCTTGTTGTTGTAGTTTCTTTTTTTTGGAGGGGGGTTCACTTGTACTCCGGTGTGCTGCCCGTACTCACACACAAGCACAGAAGTGCTTTCGTGAGAACGGATTTATATCTTTGTAAAATGAAGCAAAAATAAACTATTACTATTACTATTATTACTATCTCTACGTTTAGACATCCTATTGCAGAGCACCTCCTCGCATCAGTCCCGCACCCCGTGCCAAAAATAGCAACAAGCATGCGCCGCCAGAGTTACATTAAGACTATCTGTCGGCTAGTTGGTTGTGTATCTTACTATATTAAACTGCGAAATGACGAGGCAGGAAAAATGAGGTCGACAGGAAAGAGCGCCAGGAGTCGCACGCTAGAACAGCCAAAACTAAAGAGGTTTATAGTTCAGTGGCATCGCACTTTACGATCCCTGTTATTCTTTTAATGGCGGAAGTAAGCATACAGTCCAAAGTTATCTTAAGACGTCCTTCAAAACGGAAAGCCGTTTCCTTTTCCGGCTTGGCCAACACAATCGTCTTTTATACGAGAAAGGCGAGGGTATTTTTGTGAGGCTCGGCCACGGGGAGCAGGACTACTGCTGCAGAGCTGCGCTTTGAGAGGAAATCAATTGCTAGGAACGTTTCGAAACTGTGCGCTTCTTCACAAAGCCGGAAAATGCTGGACGAGCCCAATATTAGTTTAATGTGGATCGATCTAGTGATTTGTAATGATTAACAACAAGTTTTTAATTTTAACCATCCCAAGTAGCACAAGTGTGGGACCCATGTTAGGCCCACGTGGGCAATGGGGGCTCGGGCAGCCCCCGCGATACCGACGTATGTCCCACGTGGGCGCAGCGAGGGCATGCCAAATATAGGCTGCCCATACAGTGCCGCGGTGGATCCCACCTCTGAAATGCGAGAGAAAAATCGGGCACAACTTTGACATACCCACCTTGGGCTGTCGATATATTACCCCCATGGGTCCCACCTCGGCTGTGCGAGGGCACGCCCAATTCGGGCAGCAAGTGCAAAACCGCCGAGGGTCCCACTTCAGCTTTGTGGGGGACGAGTTAGAGCAGATATGGTCTTTAGAGGGGCAAGGTATGCGCATTCCTATCTGGGCTGCTCGTGCAGTAACTCCGTGGGTCCCACCGCGGCATTGTGCGGACAGAGGTAAGAATGTACGGGCGCAGCCTGGGCACGGCCAAGTGGGGCTATTCATGTAAACCCCCATGATCGCAACTCGGCCCTACGGGGGCCAAGTTGCGATCATGTAGGCTTTACGACGGCGAAGCATGAGCATACCCGAATAGGGCCGCCCCCGTAAAAGCCCCGTGGGTCCCACACTTCTCTACGGGGCCACATGCGATGATAAGGGACCCACGGCGGCTAAGTGTGGCCGTGCCGGAGTGACACGGTCACGCTCAGCCGCCGTGCGGCTAAGCGTGCGGCAAAGCGCGGGCGTGCCAAACTTGGGCTGCCCCATGAGTCCCACCTCCGTCGTGCGGGGCTAAGCTGCTCTGATGTGGGCTCAACGGCGGTTAAGAGTGTGGGCATGCCCGACTTCGGCTGCATATGTAAAACGCCCACTGGGCCCACCTCGACTCTAAGGGAGCCAAATATTGCCGCCCGCAGGGCCGAGAAAGCAACGCTCGGTCACCAACATCTAGAAGATTCGCGTTCATTCTCGCACCAGACGTAGCTTACCACCTGCTTTGTTGTTCTCGAAAGTGCCAGTTCATCCTCGCCCCGAGCGCGCGACGCTCGAGCCTTCTCCGCCGAATCTTCGAGATAGTGACTCACTCTAAACAAGAGGCCGCCCGCGACCTTGTCGAGTAAGTTTCGCCCCAGCGTTCGACTCTACTATCACGCCGACTTCGACGCCTGCGACGCTCTGCTTTATTCTGTTTCGTTTTATTTTTTTGGGGGGCACAAGTTCGCCCCATTAAACGTTCAGTTTACTCAGTCATTCAACGCCTCATCACTTGTCATTCGTGACATTCTGGTGGAGGTGCGGGGTACCGCAGCCCATAAAGCGTACCCCTCTGAGGCTTCGCAGCACAAGTCGAGTCCCCGGCTTAAGAAGACCGTACGTGGAGACGACCGAGACCCGAGGAAGCCGCCGTGATCAAGGGTTGCCCCCAGAATTCGGTCTACTGCCGAAGAAGACCAACCAGTCGACGAAGCCGACAATGAACCCCCAGTCGTCGCACACCCCGACCGCCGCCCCCGTCATCTACCTGCCCGTCGCCCCTCGTACACCGACGTCCTTCCACGGCGTGATCTACGAAGACGTCGAAGATTGGTTGCAGCAATACGAACGGGTGGCGCTGCACAACCAATGGACTCAGGAACAGCGTCTGCAAAACGTCTATTTTTCCCTCGAGGGAACGGCGCGACACTGGTTCGAGAATCGTGAAACCTCGATTACGTCATGGGCACCAGCTGAAGGAGATGTATCCTTTATAAATAGAACTTCAGGGACAACAACTCGACGTGGCTCCTGGTGATTCCTGCTAGTCTTCGAGAAGAGATCTTCCAAGCCTGCCACGACGACCCAACATCTGGTCACCTTGGCTACAGTAGGACTCTTGCACGGATCCGAGAAAAATACTACTGGCCCAAGCTCCCGAAGACTGTCCACCTCTACGTCCGTTCGTGCCACGAATGCCAACGACGCAAGAAACCACCGACGAAGCCGGCAGGTCTCCTGCAACCGATCGCGCCCCCGACTGCACCATTCCAGCAGATTGGAATGAATCTTCTCGGACCTTTCCCACCGTCGACGCGGGGAAACCGTTGGATAATCGTGGCAACTGATTATCTCACCGGGTACGCCGAGACAAAAGCACTCCCGTCGGGGACCGCCGTGGAAGTAGCCAAGTTCTTCGTGAAGTCTATCGTCCTCCGACACTGCGCTCCCCAAGTCCTGATTACGGACCGAGGATCTTCGTTCATGGCGCAACTGACACAAGAGATACTCCGCCAGAGCCACACCGACCACCGCCGGACCACGGCATACCACCCACAGACCAACGGGCTGACGGAGCGACTAAACAAGACCATCGCCGACATGATTTCGATGTATGTGGACGTGGAACTCAAGACGTGGGATGAAGTGTTGCCCTACGTCACGTTTGCGTACAACACGGCGATTCAAGAAAGTACCGGGATTACACCCTTTCAGCTGGTGCACGGCAGAAAGGTGACGACGATGCTTGACGCCATGCTGCCCCACGACCCGACGGACGACGGCACCGACGACGCCCAGCTGGTCACCCAACGAGCAGAAGAAGTACGCCAGCTAGCCCGTCTTCGAATAAAGGACCAGCAGCGTGGGGACGCTGGCCGGTACAACCTTCGTCGCCGCGACGTAGAGTTCCAGCCCGGAGACAGGGTATGGGTGTGGACGCCCATTCGGCGCCGCGGCCTCAGCGAGAAACTGTTAAAACGCTACTTCGGACCCTATAAGGTCATCCGCCGCCTTGGGGACTTGAACTACGAGGTGCTCCCCGACGGAACTCGACCATCAGGACGCCGCCAGCCACGACCCGAAGTCGTCCACGTAGCCGTTCAACGCGCGCTAGGATTGCGACACTGCGTGTTTATTTTGTTTCATCCTAAATTTTTTATCCATTTCTGTTTTCCTTTAGCGTTGCATCGGGACGATGCACTTTTAAAAGGGGGGGATAATGCCGCCCGCAGGGCCGAGAAAGCAACGCTCGTCACCGACATCTAGAAGATTTGCGTTCATTCTCGCACCAGACGTAGCTTTCCACCAGCTTTGTTGTTCTCGAAAGTGCCAGTTCATCCTCGCCCCGAGCGCGCGACGCTCGAGCCTTCTCCGCCGAATCTTCGAGATAGTGACTCACTCTAGATAAGAGGCCGCCCGCGACCTTGTCGAGTCAGTTTCGCCCCAGCGTTCGACTCTGCTGTCACGCCGACTTCGACGCCTGCGACGCTCTGCTTTATTCTGTCTCCTTTTTTATTTTTGGGCACAAGTTCGCCCCCTTTAAACGTTCAGTTTACTCAGTCATACAACGCCTCGTCACTTGTCATTCGTGACAATATGATGAGGGCTCCACGGCGACGAAGCGTGGGCGTGCCCAAGTCGGGCTACCATTCGAAACCCAAGTGGTTCCCATCTCGGCAATGCTGGGGCATATTTGGGATTATATGGTCTCCACGGTGACGAGGCATAGGCATGCCCGATTTGGGATGCCCATGTAAAACCCACGTGGGTCCATCTTCGACCTTCGTGGGGACATGTCAGCAAAGCTGTGGGCTCCAAGGCGGAAACGTGTGGTCATTTTTAGTGTGGGCTACCCAAACGAAAGACCCCGTGGGACCAACCTCAGGCCTACGGGGACAAAATGCAATGATGTGTGGTCCACAGTGGTAAAGCGAACGCATGCTAAACTTGAGCTGCCCTGGCGATGCGCCCGTTGTTCCCACCTGGGTTATGCAGGGGCAGATTTTGCAAAGATGTGGGCTCCACGGGGACATAGCGTGGACATGACAAACTTGGGCTGCCCGTGCAATGCCCCCGTGGATCCCACTTCGGTTATGCGAGGGCAGAGTTAGGAAAGACGTGAGCTCCACTGGAGCACAGCGTGGGCATACCTAACTTGGGCTGTCCACGCAATGCCCTTGGCTATACGGGGGTTCAGTTAGCACAAAGGTACTAGGTAGGCTCCACTGGGACACCGCGTGTGCATGCCTGACTTGGGCTGCCCTTGCAAGCCCCCTGGCTCTCACCTCGGCTATGCGGGGGCAAGGTTAGCTCAGATGTGGGCTCCAAAGGGGCGAAGCGTGGGACTGCCCAAATCGTACTACGTGCGCCACTTCCAAAACGAAACTTTTCGCTAATATTTACAATATTTATTGCACGTTCTGAAAATTACACATTATTGGCTTAATTTGAAAGCAAATTACTGAGGATTGAAATGTTAAACGTGAGTGATATAATTTAGGCTATCTATATTTTATTACTAATTTAGTACTCAGCGTGTACGTTGAGAATGTCCTTTTTCTGGAGTGCAATTTTGATGCAGAATACTGAACTTGAGGGTGTATGCGAAACAAGCATGTCATAATGTTGTATCTGTTCTAAAATTCGGCGTATATAGAAGGCTCATACTGGTTCTGTATCGCCTATTACCGTCCCTACAAGATTTTAAATGAAAATATGCACAGTCTTGTTTTATTAGTGTTTTAACAGCGCAAAGACGACAGGAAGAGAGAAGAGAAGAGGACAGGACGAGCGCTGACTATCAACTGATGCGATTTATTCAGAAGAGGATGAAGTGCGCGAGACTCGAGCGTGCCAAAATGCGCTTTTTTCATCAAACACACGCGCGGCAGCTCCTTTCACGGGAATGCCCTGTGCCAACATGCACCACCATTCCTTCAACCGAAGCGCACCCAGAAAACAAAAGAAAAGAAAGAAAAGAAAAGAAAGAAAAGAAAAGAAAGAAGAAACTGCACGTGCGATAGTTTGCTGACCCAGGCTTGAAAACCTTCGCCACCTGGAGACCATTGAGCGTGCGATTGCCGCCTTTCTTCTTTTAGGAGCCTTGGTGTAGATTCCGCGCATTGTGATGTCCAGCGGTCTTCGCCTGATGGTGACCCAAGATCGTGGAAAAAGTCAACTAAACTAAGGCCGTTCCCGCATATGCCGAGGTTGTTCTTCAAGGAATTCTATTTCTTGGGCAAGCAGGGTTATTGATGGAGAGCTGACTGCTCCTTCCCCTCTTTTGTATATCGAAAAGGCCTCCACGATCTCCCGCGTCCTAAAGTCGTGATGTCTTTTTAGGTTGGTACACTGACCGAATAAAGGGGAGCACAAACAGTCGCTGCAATGTCTAACCAAGTTTTAGGACTTTAGGACGCGGGAGATCGTGGAGGCCTTTTCGATATACAAAAGAGGGGAAGGAGCAGTCAGCTCTCCATCAATAACCCTGCTTGCCCAAGAAATATAATTCCTTGAAGAACAACCTCGGCATATGCGGGAACGGCCGTAGTTTAGTTGACTTTTTCCACGATCTTGGGTCACCATCAGGCGAAGACCGCTGGACATCACAATGCGCGGAATCTACACCAAGGCTCCTAAAAGAAGAAAGGCGGCAATCGCACGCTCAATGGTCTCCAGGTGGCGAAGGTTTTCAAGCCTGGGTCAGCAAACTATCGCACGTGCATTTTCTTCTTTCTTTTCTCTTCTTTCTTTTCTTTTCTTTCTTTTCTTTTGTTTTCTGGGTGCGCTTCGGTTGAAGGAATGGTGGTGCATGTTGGCACAGGGAATTCCCGTGAAAGGAGCTGCCGCGCGTGTGTTTGATGAAAAAAGCGCATTTTGGCACGCTCGAGTCTCGCGCACTTCATCCTCTTCTGAATAAATCGCATCAGTTGATAGTCAGCGCTCGTCCTGTCCTCTTCTCTTCTCTCTTCCTGTCGTCTTTGCGCTGTTAAAACACTAAGTATGAACCAACTAGCCCACCGCAGTACCTTATTGTTTTATTAATTTCGTACACTTGTAATGCTCAAGTTCGAAGGGAATTTTTTAATACGATTTATGGAATCTATCAAAGTGTTATTATTTCCAGCAAGAAAAACGTAGAAAGTGAAGCATGCTGAATTTGGTACGCACTGCTATTCTCCACACCGGATGGCAATTGTGAAATCACCCCGGACGAAATGATGTTGCAGGGGCAACCTGTTTAGACTGCCCACGTAGGCACTCTGTGCGCCCCACTGTGCGCCCCACTGTGCGCCCCATGTAAACTTCTTAGCTAGGCTCCCTGTGGCCCTCACAAGAGGGCCCTTGTTGGCTGCCCAAATAGACTCACCGCGGGACCCACGTGGGGAGGCGTCTTTTGAAGTATGCCCATTCTGCGTCCCTAGAGGCAGTCCAGGTGGGCTGACCAAGCGAACCCCACTTGGGTCCGACTGGCAAAACAGAGGTGGGACCCATGTGGGCATCCCAACTAGGACCAGCGTTGGCCCCTCTTTCAAAGCCCACTTGTGCTAAAGGTCCCTCGATAGAAGCCTAGATGTCATCCCAAACAAGCCATTTGCATGTCCCACGAGGGGGCGGGGGGGCATGTGGCCTGCCCAAGTAGGACCAGCGGGCTTCCCTCGTGGGACCCTGATGGTCCCACGAGGGCAGCCCGGTGGGCAGCCCAAGTCGGGCCGACGCGGGTTTGACTGATAAAACCGATGTGTAACCCACGTGCGACCCCCGTCGGCTCCCCTTTTGGTGCCCACTTGGGATACTTGTAAGTCTAGTAATTGAGAACATTAATTGCTGCAAAATATTGATTCACCTAAATGCATTAAATGCTATTAATGTTACTGATAGGTTCCGTTTGCTAAGGTTAATATAAAACCAACAGATTTTTGTTTTTGTTGCAATGCGTATTTTATGCATAAACATTTTGACCTGAGCTTTGAGAAACACCCTATATATTGTCACGCGCATCTCCGATCATGCGCGCCCGTGGCTGAATGGTTTCTGTGCATGGCTCCCACGCAAAGGGCCGATGATCGATGGCTGGGAGCGCGCGCACCTCTTTTGTTATTTTTGTAAACGTCGCGTTCTGGTAAATTCTAAAAATCTGCTTGTAGGGGCTAGGAATGATATATGCGCGGAATCTTCCACTCTGATTGTTCCAGAAGCCCACGGGTGTACATAAGGTGCTCCGCTTGGCGAGCCGGTGTCAGTCTTGCTCTTGCGTTCAAACCTGCTGCTACTTTGACTACGACGCCCGCAACGCTACGTTGTTATCTGGTGTTTTTTTGTTTAACAAAAGTTCGCCATATTAAACTTTTCAGTTTCCTCAGCTATTTTTTGTGTCGTCAGTTTGTTATTTGTGACATTTTTTGTGAACGTGCGGAATACCGCAGCCCCTGAAGTGCACCCCTGCGAGGTCTTGCAGCACAGCCCCCGTCCCTAGCCCAAGAAGGCCGTCCGTGAACACTACCGAGATGCGAAAAAGCCGCCTTATCAAAGATCATCCAGCGGAATTAGGACTTATGTCGGACACGCCCAAGAAGATCAAGACAATGATGCCGCCAACTTCGATCGCCCCATCCGACTTCACTACGTCCGTCGCACCCGGGACGCCTGCTTCCATCCATGGTGACGTCTACGAAGACATCAATTACAGGATTAATCAGTTCGAGCGAGTTTCCCGACACGATGAATGGACGTCTAAACAGAACCGTCCTAACGTCTAATCTTCGCTAGAAGCAACGGCTAGGCACTGGTACGAAAACTACGAGGCCTCGATTAGTTTCTGGGTACAGCTCACGGAAGAGTTCCGATTGTCCTTCGTAATCAAGCAGCGACGGGAACGTGCTGAAGAGCTTCTTCAGTTAAGGGTTCAAAAGTCAAGCGAAAGCGCCGTGACCTTTGTCGAGGGCATCCTTCGACTCAGTTACCGCGCCGACCCTCAAGCTGCGAAACAAAGGAGCTGCGACTCATGATGCACGGTGTCAAAGAAAACATCTTCAGAGGCCTTGTGCGATGTCCCCCTACCACCGCCGAAAGGTTTGTAACGGAGGCGACCAACAATTTAAAGGTTTTGCAAGAACGAGCTGTTCACTACCATCGACTTCCGGGAGTCACAGTCGCCACCGCCATCCAGCTTTGCCTTCAACTCCAATATTCCGAAGATCTGCGAAATTATCCGGGACATCATCCGTAAGGAACTTAAGACGCTGGTAACTGGCGCCAAACGTCCAGCTTCGCTCATGATCGCCGAGCTTGTTCAAGAGGAGGTCCAACAAGCAGTACAGCCAGATGTTCTCGATGACGCCGCACCGGAGCACCAGCTTTGAGCTACGCCGCAGCTGCTCGTAATCCGGAGCCTCGTGCAACCCGGTAGTACTCAACCGCGCCCCGCCAAAAGGTCTCTTCGCCGCAATGAAACTCTTCGTCAAGAACAGCGTGGACCTCGAAAAAGGTACGTGTGGCGCATGGCTGACGTACGCCCGTTGTGCTTCCACCACGGGGAGGCTGACCACGATTACTGAAGGTGCCCCAAAAACTGAAGAAGCTGGTAACTGCCGCCAAACTGATCACTGCCGCCGTTCTTTACGGAGTACCGCCAGCTCGGCCTGCGTTAATTTGCTCCAAACAACCTACGACCCCACCTTGGAGAACGACCATGACGGTGGTGCTTCTATCGATGTCTTCACTGCAGGGTTTTCCGCGGAGATCCCGCTTATCATCACCACGATATCTGGCATCGCCCCTTCGTCAGTCGCGCCGAGAAAGCGTGTCCTCCATGCCTCGCCAGGACAACTAAGCGCTGCAACCAGTCTGGTTGGAGTTGCCGAAGGCGGACAAAAAAAAAGAGTCGGCAAAAATGCCGCAGCGCTCCCACTCTGGGATTGGTACGCTTGGAAACGACGTTCCTGGAACAGTGTCAAACAATCTCAACGTTCTTATTGACGGCCACGACCCGTCGGCCTTCGTGGAGACCAGAGCAGACTATTCCGTCTTGAGTGAGAAGTTGTGTCACCACCTTCGGAGAGTGACGACGCAATGGGATGGTCCTCACATTTGAACCGCATGGGGGACACCTTATAACACCACTCGAAAGGTGCACTCGCCGAGCGAAAAAATCAAGGTGGAACTTGTATGGTAAAGTTCGTCCTTCTTCAGGAGAGCCCAACGAACGTTATTCTTGGAATAAACTTGCTTGCGAGTATGTCGCCGTCATCAACATTGAAGCAAACCAGTTGACGCTTTGAAGGCGTGTCCTACATTCGGATAACCCGACGCGATATTAGCCGCCATCAGTGTCATCGCCGACCACGTGAGCCTGCTGCCGCGATCAAGCGTTTTAGTACTTGTCATAACCGTAGCAGTCATGAACGGAAAAGCTCGTCGGAAAAAAAAAAAACTTTCAACTGCTCCTTCAAAGAAGAATTGGCGTCGCCCGTGGGATAGGGGATCTTTACGAAGGACGTTCAACTGTTCTCGTGACAAACATTCGAGAGAAGTCGCAGCACCTTACGAAATGTTCCACCATGGGCCACGTTGTGGAGCTCCAAGCGCCAACGGAGGTCACCGCAACCTCCGAAGGAACTTTGCCGCAACAGCACAAGAGCATACCACCTTCGAAGCTCGACATCAACCCCAGATTGCCCCCGGCGGAAAGAAGATGGCTAGTTGAACTTCTCAGAGTGTGTAGTGAGCGCGTTTACCAGGTCGTCAAGGGTGAAAGAAACGACGGTGTCAAAGCAGCGCATCGTACTGGCGTCGACGAAATCCCTGTCTACCAGTTGCCGCACCGAGTCTCTTTGAAAAGAGGGAGGTAATTTCAGAAAAAGTTAAGGAGATACCCGATGACGACATCATCAAAACATCAAGAAGTCCCTGGACTTCTTTATTTGTGTTGATAGATAAGAATGAGGGAAGGCTAAGAGTCTGCGTGGACTATCGTCGACTAAACGCTGTAACGAAGAGAGACGTCCCAGAGGGCAATTTATGTCCCTAGGACACCCCACGTTCGTTCCACTTCGGACATTTAGAAGTCCACCGGATGTTCATTTACCTCCGAACGACGTTCACCGGATGTCCATCGGATCATCCGATGCAAAATCTCTGAACGTGGCACGGCTCATCCATGGGACGTCCAAAGACGGATGTACGGACATTTGCCGGAACACCCACCGAATGACCCTCCTGTGCAATAATATTGCAATTTCTTTAGAAAAGTATTAATACATGCCATATGTCAAATATTAGTATAATTATTGTTTGTTCTTTTTGCACTCATGCTTGGTGTAGTACTATTGTTGAGTTATCCATCTGTACTATATATGGAAAATTCACATAAACGTGGTTCTATGATATCATGCACTAGTTTATTTCTGCATTAAATTCAATCCACTGCTTCGTGTCAGATGGGTGTGCATGCACACCTATCAGTGATGCGTAGCACCAGAGTGAACGTAATGTAGAAACAAACTAGTCCATGATATCATAGGAGCATGTTCATGTGAATTTCGCATATATAGTGCAGACAGATAACCCAACAATAATACTACACCAAGCATGGGCTCAGAAAATTAGACCAAAAGTAGGTTTAGTATTTGCTTTAGTAAGCTAAATTGTGACAGTATGTCTGTAAGTAAACTAAAACAAGTGGAATTTCTTTTGAACTTTTATTGCATACACAATGAATGTACCTGGTCCTTGCTTATGGGCCTTCATTAGCACAGAAAAATAAATAAATAAATATAGACGCTGGCAGAGATAGAAGACTTAGCTAAAACAAGTAAAACCAATAACTATAAAACGCACAAGTTCAACGCTGGCTGGCTTTTCCATATTCTGGTTCTGGGGCGTGTCTGAGCCATGACTTGGTTGTAACTTCGACATCATCCTTTGTTGATTGTGTAAACCTCTTGTTTACTGCAGCTGGAAGAAAAACAGTATAAAAGCATATATAATTACAGCCTCACTGAAACCACTGTACCCTTCAAGGGCAGCATGAGATAGGAAAGAGAACAACATATTCCTTCATCTGGTGTTTAAAGGTGTATGGAAACAAAATTCTAGCACATATTTGATTGTTTAATGTCGTCTAGGCAATCACATCTGCTCGGAAAGACAAATGTTCTGTTGAAAAGGACAAGAAAACAAATGATGAAACGAACTAAACGATTACCGAAGGGCACATGGTTGATGTTTTAAAAACAGTGTTGTATGCCGTGACTACGAACACTGTATTAGGACATCGCTTATGACATATGAGTAGTGCGCCTCTGTTGCCAACGCCTGAACGCATAGTTTTGGTGGAGAAATTCAATGTAGAGCTGGCCTTGATGAACCCGTTAGGTTGATGGCCCCGGTTGACCCAATGGCCGATCGGTAGTCTGCTTCGGTGTGGTATTTACTTTGTTGGAAGGTACAGAACTGAAAAGCTTCTGTGGGTTTTAATGCCCAGATGCCGCGCTATTGTGTGGCAGAGGACTGTAATAACTGCGTGCCACATCGCGAGCTGGTAACGCGTTAATTTCCGAGCAACAGATGTGTCTGGCGCATCTGTCGTTTTTTATGTGGGTTCCGACAACAAATGATCGCTTGCGCTCGGACCACTTTCGTGACGAGGATTATGAAAAGAGCCCCAGGGCAATGAAGTGTTTCGGTCTGACTGTGCGGCCGCGGCAGTGTGGGCGGGCAGTCCACCATTGTAGTCAGTGCTGTGGCACTCGGCTGGTACGGCCCTCAGATATCTCAAAGGGCCGAGTTATAATGCGCTGGCGCCACCGAGTGGTGAAGCTGATAATTACGCCAGCCTCTGTAGCCTTCCTCGTGCTGTATGGGATGATGTCACGAGTGTGTCGAAGACTCCAAGACGCATTGCGCTCACCGTGGCTGCTCTTCGAGCGCTTGCTAGAGAGGGCCGTTTAGAATGAAAAATATAGCCATCCACTCAAAATAAAAATGTGCGATTGTCATATCCAGGTATTAACGATCACATTTAGCCTACTTTTGAACTTGATAGTGATCTTTCAATTTTCGTTTCAACATTTCTTTAAGCTGGGAAATAATAGTACAGTAATGAAATTAACATGTTCAGAAGTAAACATAATGTACATTTCTCTTTTAGGGGTGCATCTTTAGTTCTGTTTTCTCAAATTTAGCGGATAAAAATGTTTGCCCAAAATTGCTACCTTATCCACTCAGGCACTCATTATGTTTCTTTTGATCATATTTCTCTCTCCCAGGGTAAGAAGAGTAAGATAATGTTTCACCTGCAAACAAAAACCTTAAACAATGGTGACACAAATTTTAGTAATGAACTTCAAAGAATTAAAAAAGTGACACTAACCACACATGAGTTGAGAGATACGAAGCTTGCAGAACTTCTTCTTCCCCTCTTTCCCTCCCAAGAGTACTCGGCAGCTAGTTTATCAGTCAGCAAGTAGGCGAGCATCCGCTTGGTTGCGGTGTTGGGGTTTCGTCCACCAAGTTGAATTAGTTCCTTGACCTGGAAATTTCAAAGATGCCACACAAATTGGGTGTAGCATTTCGGCAGAGCACAGCCTACGTGAGATTCTTTGCAACTATGAGAGCAATTCTGTAAAGGGTCTATTTTAAAAATACAAGACAGAAATAAGCTGTATTTATCATTCCTTCTCCTCAACCTTTTCACATAGCAAGTTGCAACCAAAAGCTTCGGAGTCTGATTTGTGCGAACTTTAAGACACTCTTTATTTTTGTTAGTTCCTGCAAATTTAATGAACCTCAGAGTCTTCAAAAAAACTAATATTTCTTGAAATAATTTGGTTGCACCTCAACATTTGGGAAGGAACATGCTGAAGAACCGCTAGCTTTGTTTTGTATTTTACACACACAGGTGGCAACCACAACACCTAATGTCCCACAGCTATCAGCCCGAGTCTACGTTATGTAAACGTGGACGCACCAGAAGAGCTTCGTCAGATGCGCTGAGATCTGCCTCGAAGTTGGAGAGACCATCGGCTGTGTTGAATGGGTGCAGTACAACCGGACCGGGTGCCACAGTAGGCTCGCTGGAGGCGGTGAGAGCGTCAAGCGTGCTGGCAACTTGCTGCAAGCTCTGTCTTATAACATTGAGTAGCCTTAACACTTGGCCTTGAAATTCTGAAGAATAAATCAAAATTACTTATTAGCAAGGTTGTGAAGTACCTAGGTACAAGCAGCTGTACATTGGTAACTACCGTCAAGTACCGATCAAGCGGCGCTCACTCAAAATTTGGAGATAACTGCAAGAAAGTGGGGGATGGGCATTTGTTTATATTTGTACTTCGTACATTTTTTTCAGGTGCTACAACACTTAGGAATGGCCGCATAGTGTGGAATGGGCAGATGCTTGGTATTTTTTGGTAGATACTATTTTTGTATCTGAAGTACAAATGTAGACGCTTTTATTTCTTGGTAACTAACTGTATCTTAGGTACAATTTCTAGTAACTTGTAGCTATGGCATGTTACTTTTTTGCAGGTCTTTTTCTGGAATTTCTAATAAAATTAGCAAGTGTTTCAACCTGCAAAAGAGGGGTCAGAGTCGTGGAGTCATACCAAGACACAGGATCAGGCATTTCCCAACACGAGCATTTTACCCCGAGCAAAGTGGACAGTGACAACCAAAATGTTGCTGGTGCAACATCTGGGTAAAGGGTTCTTGTACGACGCATTATGGAATGAGGAGAGCGGTCTGTCTATGCTGGTCGCGCAAGATTCATTAAAAAAAAAAAACTTCATTCGCCCATTGGCTGCTGCTTCCCGCGACGAGAGAGGACGTTGGGGGGCGTCACAGTAAGTTGGAGAAGTTCATTGGCAAAAATGGCGGAATCCATATGCGCTCTTCCCCTTTTTCAGCAACCCGACCGTTTTTTTTTTGTTTTTTTTAATACTACGCCGGCTTACCTCTTCGAGGATAGGTGGGTTTTGCCAGAAACTACTGGCGGAGCAAAAAGAGTGACGAGATAGCTGTGCACACCATAGCACATGTTGTGCGCCCTCCATAACCTCTATCAATAACCTCATTGAAAGAGGTTTTAAACACTTAAAATGCCTGCATGTACAGCATTTGTACCTCCATGTACATAAGACAAACAAAGGGGACATATAGAGCACATAGAAATGATGTTATGGTCCACTTCCTCATTTCTACACATGATGTTAAGACATGTTGACAACATACATTAAAAAAAAAACTTGCACATTTAGCATGACAAGCCTACTACTTGAGCCAGGAAACAGGGTGCTGGATAAAATAAGAAATATAACTCACCACGCTCTGGCAAGGCAGTGGGTCCAGGGCATGGGGTTTGTCCTGGAATATTACAACAGGTGTGGTCAAGACAAAGCTTCGGCTTACATCAGAAACAGCTTTTCAACAGCACTTAAAATATGCAAGCATTCCGAATGACGAGAAAAAAGCTAACAGCGTTACCAGAGTATTCCTGCACCCCGTCTTGAGTTGTTCCCCGTGGCGACGGGTTAGCCAAGGCTTGTCCTGTGTTATTAGGGTTTACATGCATCAAAAAGTTCCGTTGCCTTACCTGCGACTCTGACAGTTATCTCCGAACCTTGTGAGCAACTTACTTAGTCTTGGTGATGCTACGCTGCAAAAAAAAAAAAGATGATTCCATTTCTTTCAGTTTGTTCTCTTGGACGTTATTAATCTATATATCAAGTTATTCACACACAAACAAGTAATTAGTAAACATCTCGCTATGAAAGTTCAATGGGACCGGCATTTGTGAGCATGGCAGCAGGGAAGACTCTAAAACCAAAAACATATCAAGGAGGTTCTACAGTATTAAGCACTGTTATATAGACCTCGAAATTTGAATGAAAAATTTATCAAGAAAATGTATGCTATTTAATTTATAGCATAACAATCCATCCACTCTATACTCACCTCTTCCATGCTGGCTCAAAATTGGGGACTCCACAGGACATCCATCAGAGGTAACACAGGCTGCACATCAGTACAACAGGGATCAAAACCAAAACGTTTGGTGTTG
The DNA here is from genome assembly GCA_013358835.2 of Ixodes persulcatus. Taxonomy (NCBI): domain Eukaryota; kingdom Metazoa; phylum Arthropoda; class Arachnida; order Ixodida; family Ixodidae; genus Ixodes; species Ixodes persulcatus. Next base: position 205,228 of record JABSTQ010010503.1, read on the forward strand.
CACGATCTGTATTTTGTTCAAACCTTTTGATATAAACACATAAAAGGCTGACATTTTAAATGGCTACAAGTTGTCAGAAAATTATAATTACAAATATAAATATCTATCTTCATCGGTTACCTTCCCAAAAAGAGCTGCATGCCGTCAAAAAAAGCCCTGTTGTTGAAAAGGCTCCATGCCTATTATACACAGCGCGTCTATACCCATTTTCACCTCAAGAAAAAAGCAAATTTTGCGCATTGTTCATGCGTGGCACGAAGTAGTTCTTACGAGATTTGGTTGTCGGAGGAAAAAGCGATGCTGTTGGCGTTTGGAATGTGTGCGTCTTGATAAGATAACATAAAACTAATCTACAAATCACCTACCTATATCTTAATTCTCTACATAAAGGGAGAAATCAGTAATCCTCCGCGTGAAGCCAGACTTTTTTTACTATGGTTCTTGAGGTGAAAACGGGTATAGAAAATTATTATTTTGAAATTCCGACTTTTCCAGGTTTTCCCTGTCAATTCCAGGTGAAATTTCCTGACCACTGTAGAGGCAGTTAAATATGTAAGATCATTACAACACAAGCAATCAGCACTGTGAGGATCAATTTGCACGGGCTTAATCCAACTTGCATATTCCGAAACATTCGGGTTCGTCCAGTCCGGAATAAACGAGCACTTTCTTGCCGCCGACATCGTCACTGAAGAGGCCACTTCTGGAAACACGATGAAAACACGACGCTCAACCACACACGTCAATAACCAAATGTCAGCGTGGCCGCCAGATGCACACTTTCGACTTAAGGCTTGGATTAGGATCTGCGGCTTTTCCATCAGTTACTATATCTAGTAGCTCTAACTGGATGTAGCCTAGTGTCGCGCCCTAAATCCAATACAATTCAAGGCCTGGACTGGATTTGTCGACTGTTCCCTTTGGATCGGGTAGCACACCCTCCATCGAGTGAGCAGAGCCAGCGCTCCGCTCTAAGAATTTATTGCCTATTTTTCTGCCCCCAAGTCCTCAAGTCTTTGCTCAGGGCACTCGATGGCGTTTGCGGCTCATTTTCCCTGACTGGGCTCGCTTTTTGATAATATTCCTGACTATTCCCTGATTTTTCCCGGTAATTAATATTTCCCTGAGAATTCCCGGTTTTCCCGGTTGCTAGACACTCTGATACATTACATATTCAAAACCAATGTGGGAAGCTTTGAGTGACATCAAATAGCTTCAGGCAGGTGCCCTGTGACAATATACCCCAGGCTGTCAAGGTTTTTCACTGGACAAGGGGTATTAAGAACAAACTTGGAAGTGAGCGCATGTTGATGCGCTTGCAGTACTGGAAATACACAATCGTTTATCCTTTTCCTGTCGAGCCTCATTGACACCACTGTACATCCCAACAAAACACCATGAAACCTACTATACAGTATGGAAGATACGTAGCACAAAAGAATGTTGTTACTCTCACTTGTCTCCTGAAGTGAAGTTGTTTCCATCAAGTGTCTCCTGAAGTGAAGTTCTAAGGTCTATAACACTACAACAGCATAGATATAACAACCGTTTTCTAGACAGCATGGCTTCAAAATGGCAAAATCGACACTGTGATTATGCAGTCTCACCCTGAGGAAAGTCCGTTGGAACTTCAGGAGGCAAAGTGCCTGCACTGTCTTCTGACCACAAGCTGCTGCATGTATCATCAGTAGGGTCCCATCTTGTAGCTGGTGTCCGCCTCCGTTTTTGAGGTGGCTCATCTTCGTTGCCAAGTCGGACGTGTATTGACACTTGTCCAGTTTCCTTCTAGCTTCATCGTACGAAGCTGCACATGCAAAAAAAGAAATAATCAAACAGTGTCTGTACTCCAAATGACCACTAGAAACATTGCCAAAACATGCTATTCCATGCCTAAAGTGACTCATCTAATAGAGAATGAAGCTGCAGCATCACCACGGTGAGCATTTATTATTTTACCACCATACGAAATAGTTTCAGAAGAGTGAAACAAATTATAGATGTCATAATACATTTATGAACTGATGTGTGTCAATACAGTGACATGTCTTCTTCATGGTTGACCACCAATGATTCTGAGAAAAAAGGTTATCAATTCCAATTTTTATGTGCTCGCCTTGGAGAAGTGATCAGGAAGGATTCTAGTGTAGTATTATCAGATATATATATCATAGAGTTGTCCCCTTATACACTAATACGTGCCTCTAACGTCACTCCTGTGAGGTGGTGCTTCCCCAGGTACGGTGCACACACTTCTCACCTTCCAAGGAGTTTCTGCATATGCGCGTGCCCACACCCGAAATGGGTGAGTTTATTTGTAAACAGCGCGCTCGTCTAGAAAAGTTATGTCTTCACTGCTAAAGCATGAATCCACTTACCAAAAAGTCCTTTGACCTGAACCTCATACCTCTGCCAGGGCAATGAGGATGAACACGGGCTGTTTTTCTGCACCATTGTCTTCAGTTTATCGGGCGGAACTTTTGGCCACATGCAAGTGCGTCCAATAATCCAAGAGCATGGCACAACTTCTATTTTGTTCCGACCAACAAAATCTACAATAGCATATTCCATCTGAAAAAAATAAATATATGCAAGCCCTTTAATAGTCTTTTCACCAAAAACATATTAAATCATGTGTAAATAACACAAAAAAACTACTTTCAATTATCAATCACAGGAAGTAATTTATTTCACTGGCACTTCAGTAGTGTAATGAAAGCATCAAGTGCTCAGTTAGTATGAATTTCTGGAATTACAACAAACTTGCTGGAATAGGGCAGCATGAGCATCTTCTTGGGGCTCTTCAAAGGCCATGCTTTTGTTCGTGACAGCCGGAGACAACAAATATTCCAATGCGTGAGGATTTAAATAGAATGACATAGAAGTCTTCTTTGCGAAGAAATTCCTGTCCAAAAACACATGCTTCATTTCAGTCATTAATATAGGTAAAAGCCTGAACAACAATGATGTGTCCAACCATAATGCAGTTATCACCAGTTTTTGCACTAACAATGAAGTCTTGCATTCGACCACACCGAATTCAGGTCCTGTGCAAAGACACGGCAAGGGTCCGAAGTTCTGGGGGTTACTCAGCACAATAGTTGGCGACTTTTCCTGAATGACAGATGGCAGCTGCTGTCGTTCTAGCATTCGGTTTCGAAGTTGTTGGAGTGGCCTCACATGCTTTCGCAGCTCTTTCTTCACATGTCGAATGTTGTTCGCAAATGGGAATGCGCTGAATCTGTCAATGGCTCCATGAACCTTGACATCTTCGGCCAGATGAATTAGACAATGGACATTGTACGACACTTGATCTTCCCCATAGATCCTCGTAAAAGTAGCCACAAAGTGTTTAAGCAATGCTCCAGCATATTCAGCATGCAGACAGCACAACTCGCTGTTTGCCAAAATAGAGAGCCCTGCATGCAAAGTTAAAAAGTTTTCATAGAGTTCGGGCTTCAACACCGGATGAAATATCAATGGGCCTGTGTAAAACAAAAAATAGCCGCAACTCAACCTCCTTCTAGCGTTCAACTTCGGTCAGAGGTCGCGGTGGTCGAGAAAACTCTCGGGGAATGTTCTCTTTTAAACTTGCACTGGCATCATTCATCAGCCTGCGTTCAAGAGGGCCAACACGAGCAGTCAGCGGCCCAGACATCCAAAGCAGCACTAGTTTTCTGACAACACCAAGGAGCACCAGATGCATATAGTCTAATGGAATGTCCTTCACCGTGTCGATTGGGAGCTGAACAAGAATAGAAGTACCCTTGTGGTGGTCAGGGTCTTGTTGCTGTCGAAAGCTGGCATCAGTACGCATTTCACAGCTTGTGTCAAGGAAAACTATCTTCCCATCCTTATATGAACCTTCAGATGTGCACTTTGGACAACCACTGTAGCCAGAGTGCCCCTTGGTACACAAAATAAATGAACGTGCTGGAGCATCACATATGATTGCCTTCAGAGAAATACAAACACTACAGCCGTTAATGATGAGACCGTTTTCCAGCAGGTTCTTAAGCTCTATTACATATGGCAGGAGAATGTCCTTTGCAGATGCCGGCTTGCTTGGTCCAGCAAAGGCACAGACGAGAAACGGTACTTGGTCACCAAAATTCACGATGAGGCACTGCACTGGCCAGAGTTGGAGGTTGGAGCTTTTTGATAACGGCAAGCCGTCAATGTTGAATGAGAGCACCAAATCTCTTGGCAGCTCACGGAGGGCACTGATTGCATACAGCAGTCCTGTTACAAGACCGAAATGGCAGTAGTGTCCAGGGGAAAGGGGCGTAATTGGACATTCCAGACATGGACTCCGGGGCGTGTTCAAAAGTCGGCGCGCTTCACTAGGAAGGGGGGAATGACAGGGATGTCGCCTCAAAAGCTATAGGAGATCACTCAATGCGTTCTTCTTTATCCTATTGAGAATTGCCCAGCTTTGCAGCTCTCTACCCAGGTCCTGTTCAGTAGAAGGTGGCTCGCTGGCACTGCTAGTGTGAGAGAAAGCCACAAATCCTCGTGTTTGTTGGGAATTGTCGTGAACCTCGGCCGCAGCACTTAACGTTGTTTGGGGTCTGTCAGTCGAAGAATAACGCTGAGGCAAGTCACTGGAACAAGCGTCTCCTTCAGGTCGGCTGCACAAGTGTGATGAATCCATGCACATGCTTGCACCACCAAATTCTACACAAGCGTACTTGGCAAAACCTTGTGAGGATAGCGCCATGCTTTCAACGTCGGGAGCGATGCCATCATGATCATGCTCACTTAACAAACACATAACCTCTTTTGTATGTCGGGATGCTTTCTCCAGAATACCCAGACGTCTCCGTTCAGGATCCATGCTGGCTGAACACATTTCTGTGTCCGTATGAATCTTCACTGGTGAGCCTAGACCCAAAGCAAAAAGCAGACCAAAGCAGAGTGGACATTACATGTTTTGTTTAAACAGCACGAAGTCCGTCTGACATGGGATGGCGCACTGGTTCATGCTGCTGATGAGAAACTTAGCAAGTGCAACACAAAAGCTATGTGTGCGAGCTCCATATTCAAGGTACCACCTCCTTCCTGTGCATAAACGATTGCGAATCCCTAAAAGAATTCGCGTCTGTGGATATTCAGACCTCGTGATGTTGCTCAGTCATAGAAACAAGGTGACGAGTCTCCGCTGAAGATGAGCGATTTAGACAGTGCAGTATGACCGCCAGCCTGGGGTCTTTAACGTGCATCAAGTAGCAGTGATTACACGAATGCATGCTGGTACGATGATCATCCATAACAAAATGGCAGGGGTGGGGATTGAACCCAGGATCCCTGGGTTCTGCAGCACGAGATTTCGCACCACGTGCTCCAAGCAGCAATATGCCAACATACTCGACCACCGATCCTCCCTAACCAACGCAGAGATAACATGCCAGGAGCTCATCCAGGGTTCTCTATGTCTGAGGATGTCCACAGATTTTCTGGGAGTGTGCAGAGGCATTGAAAACCTGGAGGTGTGGAGGGTGTACAAACTATAGGCAGTATTCATGTGTAGTCAACAGTACGACTGATTTGTCTGACATATTTATTTTATGTCCATTCCTATTAGCGGCGAGATGTTTTGTGACGTCATTACCTTGCAAACAACAAGTTCGATGGTGTTTGCTATTAGCATGGTGGAAGCTTGAAATCATTGCGCTCTCAAAGGAACACTGCCAACACCGTTAAAATTAAAGTTCTTTTATTCCTCTTATTTCCTCGATGATAAATTCCCTTTCCGACGTCATAGTCAGCGTTCGGCCAATCGTGAAAGGCCGACAACAGCGACGCTTTCGGTCGCGCACGGGGCTAATAGATAGCTTGCACCGACGTAATTTGGTTCGCCATGCCGGTGGCGAACCAAATTAGTGGTATGTCGAAGCAAGCAATAGGTAGAAATAGGTGCCACCAGAGCCTTTTATACTGGGAGAGTTCGGCGGTTCTTTGATCCAGCCGCCAGTCTGGCAGCACTGATCAAACAGCCTGGCAACTGTGCGCATCGCACTCCGAGTTTCGTTGTCCGCCATGATGTGCCTTGACGCCTAGCGTGGAGCGAGAGACGACGATGAAAATGATCGTTCTGCGCTCTGCCAGACGTTAGAAGAAAACGAAATGGGGGGGCTGCAGTGCCGTTGGGTGCTCGAACAACGCGGAAAAGGGGTTCAGGATGTACCGGTTCCCGCAAGGAAAAGAAAACCGCGCAAGGCACAAGATCTGGGAGACCAAACCAAGAAGGGCTGACTGGAAGCCGACTTCGAGTTCTCGATTGTGCGAGGTAAGTTATAATTAACGTATGAATAACGTCACAAAATGCTTGTTTTTAGACTTTCTCCTTACGCCAACAAAAGCACGAACGGCAAAACCTACACGCGTGTACATCGCATGTCAATGGGGACCCACTCGCCGGGAGGCACATCATGGCGGAAGCGGCGCCCGCTGAGTCCGCTAGACCTAGCGGGCCGTAAGCCACTCCCACCCGCCGAACTCTCCCAGTATAAAAGGCTCTGGGTGCCACCACTTCGGTATGACGTCACGTGCAAGCCATGCATGGTCTGTAGAGCCTCATGTAACATGGAAGGGGAAGCTGTAGGTAAGTCAACTTAGCATACGCTATGAACCGCAGCTTCGAGGGTGCAAAATTCATCTCCCTGAAAGCTCAATGTCAGCACGCGCTCAAGAGAAACACGCACAGCTATGGCGACCGGTGAATCCCCAGTATCGCGAGACTCGATGACCACACCACCAGATTAGCCAACCGGCTCCATGCGTGCACAAAAGAATAACAATTAGAGCGCGACCCGAGCGGTAAAGGGCTTTAAAAACGATCTACTCCAACCATGCCTTGCATAGGATGTCATTCTGCAGTGGTTGTGGTTACCCCTGCCTATTGTCAGCTTTCAGATAGAAGTTCGATTATGTTAAATTACCACAGTAAAAGCTACGCTGGCGGCTAGTATGCCACCGGCTTGGCTGAATATCGCGTAAGTGCGCCCATCTAGAACCATGACATTTCCACTAAGCTATTAGTGTTAATAGATCGTATTTTCAGGCCACGCTGCGTGGCGGGAACTCGCGCTGCCACTTCGAAGCATATGAAGCGCGCGCCCGGAGCGGTAGCGGGCCTCTGAAAATGATTTACTAAAACTCTCTATTAAGAAAAAACACTTACCGTAGTACGTGTCGATTAATGCTTCAGAAAACCACCGGAAACAACAAAGAAAAGGTGACCACGACACGCTGGTTGTGAGTTGTACCTGGCTGAAAAAAGCTAAACAATACAGGGCAAGCAAGAAGCGCGCGTGCAAAGCAAAGGCGAACTGGCGGGAAAGCCACAACAGTTGGATTGGCTTGGCTTGGCTGTATTAAATTCGCCTAATGTTTTTGAATCGTCCGTATTATTACGTAGGTATGACAAAATATTATACATTTAGTTTTGTGCCTTTATAGCGTAACATTTGCAAATTAAAAAGGGCATTTTTTTGCGCAAGTGTTTTTCAACATTGATCAGTGTCCTTCATAGAGGGCGCTGCCAATATGCTGATTTAGCTAATTAGCGGAACTATGCGGTGGCTTTCTGTGCTCGAACAAATAAATTTTCGCTCTTTCGTTACGACTCTGTCGTGCGTTGGTCGTGCACGGTTAACAATTCAGTAGAAGTTCCGCGGTTCCGCCTCCAGCGCGAGCTTTCTTCCCTTGACAAGCGTGGTTCAAGCGTACTCGAGGATTCAAAGCACGGTCAAGCGCCCAGCACGGCGAAAGGCAAACCGGCAAACTGTTACGCTTGATACCTTGTGTTGTATCGTCCATCATTTTTCCCCGGTCTCGGGGTTTTGTCTAAAATGTTACGCTTGTACGGACGTAATAAGCATAGCTCACGCGTCCGATGCTCCAATTCCAGCAAGCTGCTGAACGAGATCGATGGCTCGGGAAGGACTTCCAACGTCCTGCGAATATCGGGGTTGGGACATCCGATTCAGTACATTTGTCGTACATCCGATGGATGTCCGTATTCGGCTTCGGACGTACGGATCTTGATCGGACATCCGTCGGATATTAGTGGCCCTCTGGGGTCTATCCGCTCCCCCGCATTGACGATACTCTGTGTTAGTCTTCGCCACACCCGATATGTTTTGTTTATAAACTTAAAGAGTCGCTACGGGCAGGTCTAAGTCGACGAACAGGGCCGCCAAAAAACTTCCTTCATCACGCCTGGCGGACTGCATGAGATTACGGTGACACTATTCAGGCTATGCACGACACCAGCGACCTTCGAGCGTGTCATGGGCACCCTGCCGGCCGGTCTGAAATGGCAGAGCTTCTTCGTTTACCTCGACGACGTAGTGGTGTTCGTCAGCAACTTCGACCTGCACTTAAGACGACTTCCATCCGTTCCCGAAGCCATTAAGAGCGCCGACTTCCAGAATTTGACGTTTCTGCAGTATTCAAGTCTGGCAGCAAGCACAGCTACCCCGATTGTTTGTTGAGGGCGCCCGTCCAGCTAGCGTCGGAGCACACCGACGGCAGTGACGACGACGTTTTGTCGGAGCAGTGAGTGTGAATAACATGAGAATATGGCAGCCCTTCAACGATACAATCCTGAGGTGCGCGCACTCGTCGAGCATCTGGAGGAACAAGGATGTACAGTTCTACGTGTCTTCACACGAGCCGTGACCACCTTCGTTGTTCTACAAGGTATACTTTAGAAAGAAATCTTCGGTGACAACAACTTCACGCGGCTGCTGATTATCTCTACAAGTCTTCGAGCGGAAATCTTTCAAGCCTGCCATAACGACCCAACTGTGTGCCACCTGGGCCATACCAGAAAACTGGAAAGGATTCGAGAAAAGTACTTTTGGCCAGATATTCTGAAAACACCATTCCTACGCCCGATCGTGCCACGAGTGTCAACAGCGCAAGAAACCGCCGAAAAAGCCGCCAGGCCACCTGCTGCAGCCAATTGCGCTACCGACCACACCGTTCCAGCAGATCGAAATGGACATTCTTTGACCATTACCCTCATCGACGCAAGGAAACGGGTGGATAAAAGCTCTTCAAAAGGAAACTGCTGTGGAAGTAGGCAAGTGTTTCCTCGAGTGCATCAGTATTCGGCACGGTGCTCCCAAACTCCTGATCACTGACCGGAGATCATCGTTCATGGCACAGCTGAGCCGAGAAATCCTTTGGCTCAGTCAAACCAGCAATCAACGTACCACGGCGTACCACCCGCAGATCAATGGACTGACGGAGCGATTGAACAAGACTATCGCCGACATGGTTTCCACGTACGTCTACGTAGAACACAAGGCGTGGGACGAGCCGCTACCCTGCGTTACGTTTGCCTTCCACACGGCAATGCAAAGGACCACCGGGGTGATACTATTTCAGCAGGTTCATGGTCGCAAATTAACGACGGTGCTGCACACGGTGTTTTCCCACAGAATAGCTGTCTACGCAAGCGACGATGCCCAGGCTGTTGCCTAACGGGCAGAAGTCCGTCAGCTCGCCAGACTTTAGATTCTAACCCAACAACGTGTCAACGCTGGCCACTACAACCTTTGTTTGTCGTCGGGACGTCCCCTTCCAGCCCGGAGACAGAGTGTGCGTGTGTGGACACCGAATCGCCACCGCGGTGCCCGCAAAAAACTCTTGAGACGATACTTCGAACCTTACGAGGTACTTAGTCGACACGGAGATCGAAACTACGAGGTGATACCAAACTAAACAAGACCATCATCACGCTGCTCATTACGACCTGAAGTCGTCCACGTCATGGGCTGCAAGCCGTAGTACGCTCGCCGAACTACGGCTTGCCGTAGTTCGGCGAGCGTACTGCGGCTTGCCGAGCTACGGCTTGCCGAACTACGGCCTGCCGAACTACCAGGAAGTAAGCCTAACTCTGGCATTTGTTAGGCGATTTAGGCCCAAAGATGCCAGATGACAGCCAAACTACCAGGAAAAGAAGCGTAAGTTTGGCACTTGTTTGGCGAATTAGGGCCAAACTACCCAGACTGTTGCCAAGGGAGGTCAGGTTTGGCTCTACTTTGGCTTCTTCGGGCTTTTCAATGTCCTAAACTCCCAGACAAAAGCCAAGTTTTGGCCCAGAACTCAGTGCTACCTGGGTGGTTTATTCGAGAACCTTGTTTGTCAGAGGCGTGAATGTTCTACGCGCCGAACCTTCTACGCTGATTGTTCCTGACGCCCACGCATGTACATAAGTGACTCCGCGTGGGAAGCCGGAGTCAGTCGCACTCTTTCGTTCGAACTTCCTGCTACTCCGACTTCGACGCCCGCGACGCTCTGTTGTTATCTTCTGTTTCATCTTTAGTTTGGCACAAGTTCGCCACATTAAACCTTTCTGATTCGTCAATTATTGTTTGTGTTGGCACCTCGTCATTGGTAACAATATTATTGTAAAATGACGTGATCAATGCCTGCGAAGACAAACATTTGAATATGTTTTTTCGCGCTGTATGTTATTTCAAGATTAAAAAAATAAGACAAAACACTCGTATGAACTGTAGATTGTTTCGATATAATACGACGAGAGGGAACACGCGGGCAATAAAATATGTAAACATATCCCTTGTAACCTAAAAGGTTTGTCAGTGTACAGAGATTTTATTCCCCAAAAGCCGCCTCATAACTCCAGCACCGCCCTTAAACGAGAAAAAAAAAAACTAAAACAAAAAAGTATAATAAGAATTTTTGACGTAACAATGAAACACCCACTCTTTACGTAAGGGATATTCTTATACCTGTGGCGGCCCGGGTACGCAAGCTCGAGACGCTGACTGTCCTGCGACGTAGACCGCGCATGCGGACGGCGGCCGCAGGGGTTAAACCCGTCACCGCGCGTTCCGGAGTGGAAAAACTCGGAGCTCAAGCTTTGGGAGACCATCGGCTCAAGAGCTAGACGTCTTAATGTGTTCTCTCGCGCCTACGTGAAGACAACTCGCCGAGAGGGAGTTTTCACGTGGTGCTTGCAAAGGGAACACGTCTTTTGGTTCGCATTGTTAGCTTTAATTTTAAACTTATGTAGTCCTCGTTGAACTGTTATCTCGTTTTACCCTACTATATACCTATATTGAAGTTCTTTCGCAGCTACTATTGGTGACTCGGTATTTTTCATGAAACATTTTCTCTACGAGCACATGGCTAATGGCGATGACCACGCCGAAAAATCGGCGATGCACGAACTGCAGCAGTAACAAACATCCGCGGCATCAGTGACTCTGAGTCTCCCACCGTTTTGGTTCACTGACCCGTCGCTATGGTTCGCCGAAGTGGAAAACCAGTTCAGCACCCGGAGGATTACGGCCCAAATGACAAAGTTTCATCACCTCATCGCTGCTCTGTCCCCAACTGAGGCAGCTGAAGTCCGAGACCTCATCCTGACTTCTACCGTTCATAACCAGGTCCACAAACTGAAGCTCGAACTCGTACGACACACCTCGGGTTCATAACAGAAACGTCTCGAACACCTCCTGACGGCCGACTACCTTGAAGACAGGTAACCTTCCCAGATTCTTCGCCGCATGCCAGAGCTAGTCGAAGAAAAGGGGACCAACCTGGACGACTCCCTCCTGCTGCAGCTGTTTCTGCATCGCCTTTCCCTTACAATTGTACCCTACAAAGTGTGTCAGTCTACAGAGATATCATCCCCACCAAACCCACCTTCATATCTCCACCTCCGCCCTTAAACGAAATAAACGAAAACACAAAACCATAATAAGAAGTTTTGACGACACAACAAAACCCCTACATTTACGTAATGGATATTTTTATACCCATTTCACACGATCATAAAGGGACCTGTAGCAAAGGGTCCTTTTGGAGTCAGTTCTACTCCCCTTAATTAGGGGAGTAGAACTGACTCCTAAAAACTTACTGAGGCCGTACCCCTCAATTTTAGGATGGAATGCCAGAAACGCTCAAAGTAAAAGAAAAACATACAATCCGAGAAGGTTTTATTTACTTATAGACTATTCTTCTGGACTAAAGAAGCACATACACGACAGGGATACACCGCAGGACACCGCACAGAGTTTGCTTGTTCTTCATTGCTTTTGTTTATGTACACGCTCTTTAACAACATGCTGAACATAGCAAGTAAATCACTACAGGAAGCGTTAATGCTTTTAACTGAATGAGTGCTTAACGAAGGACACTCGCGAATTTTAAAGAGAGAGAAAGAGAGATTTGCGAGCATCTAAAGCCAGAGGGCTAAATACCTTTTTCTTTGTCGTATGAAAGGTTTGTTTCGCTGCAAAACCTCGCCGTACACGCGTATGTAAACAAGGCCCAAACGGAAACAAACCGGGTCAAAGGAGCGCCCGAGAATTATGTAAATCAAGGTGTGCATATGAGTTCTTATGAATTCAACGAGACTTAAGCGACGAGTGTCGTTATTATCCTGTTGTCGACATATAGTACCAGATACGTTAATCTATGCACGCGTTGTAGCTCACTCCCCTTCATTCGCATAAAGTAACAATAACATGCAATTTGGTAACGGGAAGCTAAATGGTTCTTTTCTCCGTTCGTTTCTCTGGCAAAAACGGGATCGAAAGCTCCCCGTGACGCGAGAGGTTTTGAATTGCCTTCTGACTAGCAATATTTGTCCGACTGTAGTCAGCGGGCTATACACATTTTAAAGTTGAAATTTTTATAATAGCTGCGGGCAACAAAAGGATTGTTTTTATAGTTTGTCCTTTATGACAACACCAGGCAAATTTTGTGAATGACAGATTATGTTAGTATTCATTTCTTATACACGTAAAATTCTGAGCTAAGAAGACTTGCATTTCTGAATGTTTGCTGCCGACAATGCGCAGGTTGGAAACCATTAAGGAAATTTTATTACTTATAAGAGACGCTTTCTCTTGCGAACTATCCACAGGTGGGCCCTGCATTCCGGGATATATGTCGTGTGCATTTTGTCCTGCTTCTGCTACTTTTATCGTCTTGGCTACATATTATTCTGCTCAAGACAAGTCCAACTCACTATAGTTAAATTCGAATTGCATTATATGTCTGATGTTTCCTTCGATAAGGGGCGTGACCGTCTCACGAATGAAAACAATATACCAAAGGAGGAGGCGAAGTAAGGATACCATCTAAGTCATCTTTGCGTGAACCAATGGGTATAAACAAAAACTGCTACTGAGTTAAAATGCACGAGCGTGAAGTGTCATCTTTTTTTTTTTTTTGGAGGACGCAGCTAAGCAAACGTTTACAAATATTATTTTTTTCACGTTTAATAGTTGTCGAGCCGGCAAAGCTGTCCTTGCAAAAATTACGTCAGTAGACAGGCATTTTTGCACGAATTTTGTATAATATTTTGCCTTTATTAAGAGACAAAAAGGACAAGTACAATATTGTTAGATTTCAGTTGGTTGGACTTGAAATGAAGGCGACGTCATGGTAACATTTTTTTTTCTTTTTCTTTTTTAATTCGGAGCAGCCTTTATATAGGGAGGTGGTTAGTTGATTAGTGGCTTTCAATAAAAAGCTTGTCTTGTTTCTATGCAGGGAAAACTATTTTTATTATTTAATTTTTCGTGCACAAATCATTTATCAGATGTACAAAAGTTGATTATTATAAATATATGTAGAAAATAATGTAAATTGATTTCAAACCTTGTACACTAACAAGTTACATCTATATTCTTCACCGTAAGCAGTACACTCTAAGCCCGGTCCCACTTAGTAAGAGGGACATTTCTTCGATTTTTTCCCACTTAACTTTAAGGGGGGCGACAGACCTCTTAATATTACATGGGGATGCTCCCTCTTAATTAAGTGAGACACCACCGCTCTTAAAGTAAGCGATACGGCGTCTCCCTTAATTTTGAGGTCAGTCCCTCTTAGTAAGAGGGACATTTTTTTAGATATTTTCCCCCTTAAATTTGGAGGGACGGTGACCTGCTTAAAATGAAGGGTTGTAGTCCCCCTTAACTCGGGGTCACACCGCTAATACGTCATACAAAATTCATTCTGCAGACATGTTCCAAAACAAGTCACCGCGACACCAGTGCTTCGTACGCCACGAGGCAACCAGTTCAAGAGGTAGGTTTGTCACATGGCATACGAAGCATGGATGTCGCGGTGACTCGTTTCGGAACATGTCTGCAGAATGCATTTTGTATGACGTATAAGCAGTGGGACCCCGGCTTTAGGTTATCTATCTTATTGTATCGTAGAATTTCTGCTCCTTCGTGTTTCGACTGTCAGCTGACATGCTGTACTGCAGTTCTCGCACTTTCGCTGTTATTGTTTAACCAAAGTTATTTTGTGCTGCGTAACGTAATTGAAAACTGATCCGTATACTATGATTGATGAACGAAATCATTATGTCGAATAAAACAGTAACAATCTTTAAAAGTAAACATGTGTTTTATTTGCCATGACACAAGAAATTATATTGAAATGTCTGTATCAAAATAGTAATTTTATAACGATGTTCTGGTAGCTTATACGGATAAGGAAGACATTAGAACGACGCCAGAAATCGGCGTTTCTTGGAAACTATCACACAACAAATTTCGTGCTGCAAAGTGACTCCTTTTGCCTATCATAAGCAATAACAATTCAACCGTGCTGCAATTTTTTTTTTAGCGGATAACACAAAGAAGATAAGAGTACATTCTAAAAAACGCCCGTGCGCCTACTTTCCCGCACAACACTTGGAAAGACAGTCACCATAACTAACAGAGGCAGCTCAGCGAATGTAGATGCCGAAGCATATGATTGTTCCAAAAAAATGCAGTCTGAGTTGTGACACTAAGCAATACAAGCGTGACGTTTTGCATTGCTTAATGTCACAATTCAGACTGTTTTTTTTTTGTCTAACCATATGTTTCGGCATCGTGATTCGCTGAGCTGTCTCCGTGAGTTACGGTGATTGGCTATCCAAGTGCTGTTCGGAAAACTAGATTCCTGTGTTTTTTTTTTTTTAGAGTGCAGTTACCTGCTTCGTAGCATTAAAAACAAATTACTCGGCGTTCCTTGCCATCAGCAGAAGCTCGGAATTTTTGTTGTTTTTGAACGGCTATAGGCAATTTTCTGAGCTTCTCCGACATGAACTGAATCGAAACTCGTCATTTTCAACGAGCAGACACTGGAGGAGTCTAAGGGTTTGTCCATATGCCGCAGGGTAGGAGAGTCCCGTTATGTAATACACCCGTAAGCACATGACTAGTGCCTTCTCCAGAGTCGTGCTAGCGGAGAGTTTCACTGACCGGTTCCCAGAAACGATCTGTTTCTCCGAACCTAAAAAGGTCTTGGGTCCTGGAACTTTTTCGTCGGGGGTACGGTCGTCCTGCAAGCAGCAATTGTTTAAAAATTGCGTCAGCGTCAAAATTAGATTTCTAGTTTTGGATCCGCTTTTTCACGTACCATAGGGAATGAGGGAACTTCTGGCCAATTGAGACTGGAGGATGGTCTTCAGTGTTCAAGAATGTTGTTGGGTTGTCTCCGCAGAAGGCCACTTTAACCTCTTCCAGTTTTCCCAGCATGGTGACCATTGTGTTTTGAAACCAAAGTTGTGCATCCACCTTTAGCTGAATGAAAGACCATATTGTTTTCCTTTAGATACAAAGAGTGGCAATTATAATGAAGCGCTTTCACCTGTTTTCAAACTAGCGGTAGGAAACAAATGCGAAAATAAAGTGCAAACATTTAAAATATTCGAAACCCAATCCGTATACGATGAAATAGCGAGTGACATTAGCCTATGACGTAACTTCTGCGACCGTTAATATTTGACACGAGAATTGCCTGCTGTTTTAAGTAATTTACGAGAATCGATTTTGTATTACCAATACAAAACGAGAACGCGATTAGTAGTAGCGGAACATTAGAAGCCCCATGTGCTTTGGAAAACATGGATTCCATTTGCGGCTTGAAGCTGCAGAAGAGACCTGATGCATGTTTTAGAAAGCCGCAAAATCAACTAAAAAAATATATTTATGTAGACGTTTCGGCGCAAGCCATTCATTTCTTCCTTTCTTTTTTTTTCAGAAGCAACAATATGCCAAAAGAACGTAAATAGAGCCTACCATACATACCAGAATACAAAAAGTTAATAATTACCGAATTCGTTGTGAGCGGTGTGCGGGTGGCCGCAGTAAGCACACAACTCCGGGTGGTGCGTTCCACCGCGCAGATTGTCCCGGTAGAGCTCCTTACACGAGCAATCAGTGCAGAACTTCTGTCTGATTCCCTTCATGTCAACGTTCGTAGCGATTGCCTCACTCTGAAAACAATATTGTTAACGGTCATTTAAGGCCCATATTCAACCTAGCCCTAAAACGCCTAAAAATACAAAAGAAAAAAAAAAGCATACTTCTGTTTATAAATTTTTTGCAGATGTGCGACACAAGAAATTCAACCAGCCACCGAAAGCAAAGAGGATAATAAACAACATACATAAAACCTCCGAAAACAAAAGCATAGTCGGCGCCGGAAAAAAAAAAAAAAGACCGGTAGCTTTGCCGGCGCGACAGTTAAAATATAACGAACAAAAACGTACGCCAAGGAAATATATAAAAACATATGCACTCCCAGGCCACCGCTGCACCCTTCCCCACTTTCAGCAGACGGTACGACGCCGACGCAGCGCAAACCCGCGGAGGAAAAAGCATTTTTTTTTCTTTCTTTGTGTGTGGTTTGAATAAGCTGCTCGTCCGCCCCCCCCATACACACATATGGCTTTTTGCTCGCTTTCCACTTGAAGCAAAAATTCATAATCACTGCAACGCTAACGATGTCTACAATATAACGTTGAGGTGTAAATTGCTTTAGTGAATTCAAGGGCAAACGAACGCAAAATCGCCAACATTGTTCCCGTCAATCAACGCTCTCGGGCGGACAACAGCAAGTATTTAGAGTACACACTGAGAAAGAAATCGGCGTGCCAAGCTTACGAACACTGACTGCCCGAGCTAGGGTGTCTTTATGTTCACTTTGCCTTAGGGAGGGTGATGCCATCCTTTGTAGTACCCGATGCCGACAGTACACGCTCACGGATAAAATACAAGGAAGTTGCCCGTAATAAAATGCCGGCGTAGCAGTGCCAGAGCTAGCGGCTCGAGCTGGGGGAAGAACGAACGCGCGTTCGAAATTAAAAAGTAGACAAAAGCGTCGGACACACATTGTCTGATATCACCAGCCTAAGACAGACGCGTACACATTGAGACGCCCTAGCCCACTAAAAGTGTTTTGTGCGAAAGACAGCATAGCGGCTCACGGCAGGGCAAACGATTAGCGACGCTTTGTCCTAGTTGAACGAGCAGATCAAGGAAGCGACCGCGGACTAATGCAGTCAGGTGAAAATCCTCTACATGCAAAGCTCGTGCATTTCACAGCCAGCGTGAAAATATTGATGGCTCGTTATTCCCACCCGCAATGTACCCAAAACAAAAGCGTCAATATGACAGGACAACTCACCCGAAGGAAGTTAAACGAGCAGCATGACGCTAGCGACTCTCCGGCCACGACCGTTTCCAGCTCTCCGTGAATTGGCGCGAAGCCTTAGCACCGTCTGAACTCTTTGCCGTGGATTAGTGCGACTGCACTTCTCTTCTTGACCGAACTACATTGGTCCAGGTAAGAGTGACCAGTCCCCTCGTAATATAAAGGGACACGCGTGAATTTTTCTGTCGGTCTTTCCTACTCAGAGGGACAAAGGAAACGGTTTCCTTGGTCTCTCTTAATATGTTGGTGTCCCTCTAGATGTTGCTATTTTATTTTTCCTTTTCCCTCTTAAAAAGAACTGTCCCCCTGAAAGCATCGTTGTCCCCTCTAAAATCAGAGGGACAGCGTTTTTTATGAGAGACCGGTTTTAGAGTGTAATTCCCGCGAAGTATGCTACTTTCTCAATTTTAGTTACGAATTAGGGCGCTCTTTGTTATACCGCCTGAACGTACCGGTAAAACGATGCAGAATGAATTAGCCAGTTATACGCAAACATGGACAGCGGGACAACGCAATGACATGTGACGTCAATCTGTTGCGTGACCTCACGCTGCCAAGTCGGGCTGACACTTGTCCTCATTTCACGTAAAGCAGTGTCACGTGACGTCACTAAGCCCGACGTTACATCAAATGGTCGCTTAACGTAACGTCAAATAACATAAGGGCTTCACGCCCGACATGACACCGTGACTGCGCGTTACGTGACGCTCTTAGGTTGCGTTACGTGGTCCTTTGACCTGAAGTCAGGTAACATAAGAACTTGACTTCCAACGTGTCAACGTGCTTCTACGCTGCTTCACGCATTCACATGACGTGACCGTATCAAATCGTAGGCCACGCCTCACAGTGCCACTTAGAATTACGTGAAGTGACGTCAAGCTATTTGGACTCTCGACCTAACGTGACGTTTCACCAGGACCAGGCATCCAACCTTAGTAGATCTCATAAGGTTGTTAAATGCACCGTTACAGCAATTGCATCAAAGCTTCGCACGGTTTTTCAAGCTACACCATGCCGTTTTGACCGACCTAGCGTGACATCACGAACTTTTTAATGATATATATATATATATATATATATATATATATATATATATATATATATATATATATATATATATATATATATATATATATATATATATATATATATATATATATATATATATATATATATATATATATATATATATATATATATATATATATATATATCGGCGAGCAAGCGCGTGGGTGGCCGAGGGGTTACGGCGCTTGACTTTCGCTTTCGCGCGGTAGGTGTAGGCTCGATTCTGATCAGCGGACTGTCCTTTTATTTATTCTTTCAATTTGGCCTTCTCGTAAGTTCGAGAACATTCTCGTCTGATTGAGTTTCGAATATTTCGCGCACCGAAAGTTCTACGCTGAATGATCCAGATACCCACGAGGGTACATAAGGGACTCCGCAAGGCGAGCAGAGTCAGTCTCGCCCCACTGCTCGATCCTGCGATTTCGCCGACATCGACGCCCACGACACGCTACTGTTTTCTCCTGTTCCCCTTTGTTTCGTTTGTTTTGACACAAGTTCGCCCCATTAAACGTTTAGTTTCTTCAGTTATCATCGCCTCATCAATTGTCATTCGTGACATTTTGGTGGAGGTGCGGGGTAACGCATGTCCGTGAAGCGTTCCCCTCCAAGGGCCCGCAGTGCAAGTCCGATTAAAAGCTCGGTGAAAAGACCATTCAACGCGGAACCTGGAACTCGGACCAGCCGCCGCACCAAGGAAAAGGATCCTGAGTACGGCCTGCTGTTGGACAAGCCCAAGCCGAAGAAGACGACTATGGCCAACCAGCCGCAGACCCCGGCCGCTTCTGCCGTCGTTTACCCGCGCGTCGTACCGCGGACGGCTGCCCCGTTCCACGGCGAGCAATACGAAGACGTCGAAGACTGGATTGACCAGTATGAACGCGTTGCCCGCTACAATGGCTGGACCAAAGAGCAACGCCTGTACAACATCTATGTTACGCTTGAGTGGACCGCCAAGCGCCGGTACGAGAATCATGAGATCCTTTGACGTCGTGGGACATTTTA
The DNA here is from genome assembly GCA_013358835.2 of Ixodes persulcatus. Classification (NCBI taxonomy): domain Eukaryota; kingdom Metazoa; phylum Arthropoda; class Arachnida; order Ixodida; family Ixodidae; genus Ixodes; species Ixodes persulcatus. Next base: position 224,785 of record JABSTQ010010503.1, read on the forward strand.
AAGACAGATCTCAAGGCTACATTCATCAAGCACCACCACCGAGAGAGAGCCGAGGACCTACTGCGAACCAGAACCCAGGGCCCCAACGAGAGCGTCACCGGCTTTGTAGAGGACGTTCTGCGCCTGAGCGCCCGCGCCGACCCTCGGGCTACAGAAGAGAAGAAGCTACGAATCTTCATGCCGGGCGTGAGAGACACCATCTTCGGTGTCCTTGTCCGCAGCCCTCCGACAACTGTCAAATATTTTGTCGCCGAGGCAACGAACACTGAGCTTGCGCTGCAAGCCCGAGCCAGCCACTACAACCGACTCGCCGAAACGCTTGTTGTTTCGACGCTGGCATCCTCGTGATTCGACGAGGGCCGCATCAGCGCTGACAACCTTCGTGAAATTGTCCGCGACATCGTCCGGGAAGAGCTCCGGAAAAATCTACGCGACGCTGATCGCCTCAACTCGATCTCCATCGCCGAGGTCGTGCAGGAAGAAGTGCAGAGAGCCATCCAACCAGAGGCTCCCATCAGCGTGGCAGTCCTCGAAGAACCCACGCTAATTTACGCCGCAGTGACCCGACGGCCACCGTCTCCTACTCACGTCTATGCCGCGCCGCCGCGACGTCAGTCTCCGGCGCCGCAGCACGACCGATGCCACGATGACCAAGTCCAGTGCGTCTGTACGGAGCCCCGCGTACCCCGAAAGACCGACGTGTGGCGAACGCCCGACCGACGCCCTCTGCTTCCACTGCGGGGAAGCAGACCACACCTACAGCCGATGCTCATACCGACGACTCGGGCTGCGCGGGTTCCACCCGAACGACCCGCGCCCCCGTTATAGTGAACGACCTCGGGAGATCGACGAGTACCTGCGACGACCTCAGTCCCCCGAGCCTGCGCCCCGCCGAGAGTTCCGGTCACCGTCGCCGCAACGTCCAGCTTCGCCGGTGCACTGATTCCGACGTGAAAGCCTGTCGGCCCTCGCTCCTCGCCGGGGAAACTAGGCGCGGCAACCCCTGGAGGTGGAGTTGCCGAAGACGACCGACGCCAAGTTCTTCCACGAACGACGGGGGCCCCCACTCGAACGCAACCAGAGACCGACACGACGCTCCTGAAACGGCAAAGAACAAACCTAAACGTTATTATCGACGGCCACGATGCATCGGCTCTTGTCGACACCAGAGCAGACTACGCTGTCCTGAGTGGGAGGCTCTCCAAACGCCTTCGGAAAGTGAGGACGCCGTAGGATGGCCCACAGATACGAACCGCCGGAGGACATATTATTACGCCAGTCGGAAGATGCACTGCTCGCGTCGAGACTCACGGCGAGACGTGTCCGGTAAAGTTCATCGTTCTGCAAGACTGTTCGAAGGACGTTATCCTCGCAATGGACTTTCTTTGCGTGTATGGTGTCGTCATCGACCTCGGGGCAAACCAGTTGACGCTGAGAAAGCCTGTCCTGCCGCCGGTGGAGACCAACACGACGTCAACCGCGATCGAAGTTATCGCCGGCCATGTGAACCTACAGCGGCGGTCGAGTCTTCTCATCACCGTCATAACCGACGCAGGCATGCACGGCGAAGCTCTTCTCGAAGGCAGAGTCCAACTGCTCCTTGAAAAAGGAATTGGCGTCGCTCGAGGCGTAACGGATCGCCCAGAAGGACGTACAGCAGTTCTTGTGACAAAATTTCAAGGGGAGCCGCAGCACCTAACGAAGGGTACCACCGTGGGCCACGTTGAGGAGCTTCAGGCGCAGGCCGTGGTCACCGCAATCTCCGAGGAAACCTCGTCGTCACAGCAGAAGAGCACGTCGCCGCCGCCGCTCGACAGCTACCCCGAGCTCCCAGCTCCTAGGCGCCGGCAACTGGTTGACCTCCTCGCTGAATACAGTGACTGTTTTGCCACGTCGTCGGAAGTTCGCCAAACACCAATGGCGAAGCATCGCATTATTACCGACGACGACGCGCTCCCTGTCCACCAGTCGCCGCACTGTGTTTCTTTAAAGGAAAGGACGATGATTCAAGATCAAGTACTGGAAATGCTCGACGACGACATCATTCAGCCCTCAAGAAGTTCGTGGGCGTCCCCAGTCGTCGTTTTAAAGAAGGACGGAACCCAGCGGTTCTGCGTGGAATATCGTCGACTGAACGCTGTGACGAAGAAGGATGTCTATCCGCTCCCCCGAGTCCACGCCCTACCTAAAAAAAACAGTTTAAGGTGGATTATGAAACAGGAAAATCTAACTGGATTTCTTTCTGGAAACCTGAATTCCAGTTTGCGAACAGTTGTCTACAAACTGGATTTCAGGTTTCCAGCTAGAAATCCAGTTAAATTTTCCTGTTCCATAATCCACCTTAAACAGTTTTTTTCGGTAGGGCGATACTGCCGCGAGCGCAGCTGACCAAGCAGGCAGCGCGCTCGTGGCCTATCGGTTATCGTGCCTTCCTCCCACGCGAAAGGCCAGGGTTCGATTCCTGGGAGCGGCGTCTATTTTGTTTATCCCTGCAATTTAGAGTTCTGGAAAATTCGAGAATCCTGTTGCATGTTCGAGGTCCGAATGTTCTACGCGTCGAATCTTCTACGCCGATTATTCCAGAAGCCCACGCGTGTACGTAAGGAATTTCGCGTGGCAAGCCAAGGTCAGTTTTGCCTCAGCGTTCGATCTTGCTGTTTCGCCGCCTTCGACGCCCGCGACGCTCTCTTTTGCTATCTTTCTTTTCCCTTTTATTTTTGGGCACAAGTTCGCCCCATTAAACGTTCAGTTTACCCCGTTATTATCGCCTCATCACTTGTCATTCGTGACATTCGTGACATTCGTCGCCGCCGCCGCTCGACATCAACCCCGAACTCCCAGCTCCTAGGCGCCGGCAACTGGTTGACCTCCTCGCTGAATACAGTGACTGTTCTGCCACGTCGTTGGAAGTTCGCCAAACACCAATGGCGATGCATCGCATTATTACCGACGACGACGCGCTCCCTGTCCACCAGTCGCCGCACTGTGTTTCTTGAAAGGAATGGACGATGATTCAAGATCAATTCCTGGAAATGCTCGACGACGACATCATTCAACCCTCAAGAAGTTCGTGGGCGTCCCCAGTCATCGTTCTAAAGAAGGACGGAACCCAGCGGTTCTGCGTGGAATATCGTCGACTGAACGCTGTGACGAAGAAGGATGTCTATCCGCTCCACCGAATCAACGATACGTTAGACCGACTGCGCCACTCCCAATATTTTTCCTCGATGGACCTGAAGAGTGGTTACTGGCAGAGTGAAGTCGATGAACGCGACGGGGAGAAAACTGCCTTCGTCACTCCCGACGGACTGTACGAATTCAAAGTGATGCCGTTCGGACTTTGTACAGCACCAGCCACCTTCCAGCGTGTCATGGACACCGTGCTGGCAGGTATGAAATGGCAGAGCTGCCTCGTCTACCTGGACGATGTCGTGTTATTCTCACGAGATTTCGACGAACACCTGAGACGACTTTGAGCCGTGCTTCAAGCCACCAAAACCGCCGGCCTGTCACTCAAGCCAACGAAGGGTAGGTTCGCCTATGGGGAAATAAAGATCCTTGGCCATGTCGTGAACAACAAAGGTGTTCTACCTGACCCCGAAAAGACCCGCGCCGTAGCTGCATTTACGCCGCCGTCTCACAAGAAGGCCGTGAGAAGATTTCTCGGACTCTGTGCCTACTACAGGCGCATTGTTCGAGACTTCGCCAAGGTGTTCGCACCGATGACGCGCCTGACTAAGGACGCCGTAAAGTTCGAGTGGACAGAAGGACACCAGTGGTCATTCGACGAGCTCAAACGAAAACTACAGACGGCCCCGATTCTTGGCCCTTTCGACCAGTTTTCTAAAACAGAGATCCACACCGACGCCAGTAACACCGGACTGGCTGCGGTACCAGTCAAAATGACTTCCGTATGCGAGTCATCGCATACGCAAGTCGGACGCTGTCTAACGCGGAGAAGAACTATTCAACGACTGAAAAGAAGTGCCTCGCTGTCGTCTGGGCTATTACAAAGTTTCGCCCATATTTGTATGGAAGTCCTTTTCTCGTGGTCACAGACCACCACTCGCTCTGTTGGCTGGCGAATCTGAAGGACACCTCCGGACGCCTCGCCCGGTGAAGCCTACCACTGCAAGTGTTCGACATGACCGTGGGGTACATGTCCGGCCAGAAGCACAATGACGCCGACTGCCTGTCAAGGGCCCCAGTCGAGGCCGGTCCTGCCTGCACACAAGAGGACGACAATGAGTGTTTTCTCGGCGCTCTGGATGTCAGCGACATGACAGCACTCCAACGAGACGACCCTGAGCTGCGAGCACTCATCGAGCACCTAGAGGGACAAGGAAGCGTCGTGCCCCGCGGTTTCGTAAGAACACTGCCAACCTTCTCCATCCGACAAGGTGTGCTCTACAAGGAGAACTTCAGGGGCAACAACACGGCCTGGCTGTTGGTGATCCCTTCCAGTCTTCGAGAATAAATTTTTCAAGCCTGTCACGATGACCCCACGGCGGGACACCTTGGCTACAGCAGGACTCGCGCCAGGATACGCGAAAAGTACCACTGGCCCAAGCTTGCGAAGACAATGCACCACCATACCCGATCTTGCCACGAGTGTCAACGACGGAACAAAACACCGACGAGACGGGCAGGGCTTCTTCAACCTATTGCACCGCGATCTGCCCCATTCCAGCAAATTGGTATGAATTTACTCGGACCATTCCCACCATCGACGCAAGAAAGCCGATGGATAATCGTTGCAACCGATTATCTCACACGGTACGCCGAGACAAAAGCCCTTCCATCAGGAACGGCTGTTGAAGTCGCCAAGTTTTTCATAGAGTCCACTGTCCTCAGGCGCGGCGCCCCGGAGTCCTGATCTTAGACCGTGAATCCTCGTTCATGTCCCAGCTGACACAAAAAGTCCTTCGTCTAAGCCACACCAGCCACCGTCGCACCACGGCGTACCACCCGCAGACTAATGGGCTGACGGAAAGACTCAACAAGACCATCGCCGACATGATCTCCATGTACGTCGACGTGGAGCACAAGACATGGGATGAGGTGTTGCCGTATGTCACATTTGCCTACAGCACGGCCGTGCAAGAGACCACCGGGGTTACACCATTTCCACTGGTTCATGGTCGCAAAGTAACGACAATGCCGGACGCTATGTTACCCCACGAGCCGGCTGTCGACGGAAGTGACGACGCCCAGGTGGTTGCCCAACGGGCAGAAGTCCGTCAGCTCGCCAGACTTAGGATTAAAGCCCAGCAACGTGTCGACACTGGCCACTACAACCTTCGTCGTCGGAACGTCCACTTCCAGCCCGGAGACAGGGTGCGGGTGTGGACACCGATTCGCAACCGTGGTCTCAGCAAGAAACTCCTGAATTGCTACTTTGGACCCTACAAAGTGTTTCGTTTACTGGGGGTCTGAACTACGAGGTGATGCCCGAAGGAACACGGACTTCATCACGCCGCCCTCCACGACCAGAAGTCGTCCACGTCGCGCGACGGAAGCCGTATTACGATCGATAGGACTGTGAATTGTCTTGTAATACGCTCGATAGGATTGTGTTGCAAAAGTCTACGTAGTTTGCCATTATTTTTGTTTGTTTTGCTGTTTTTGTTTCCCTGCACGACGCACAGAGACGATGCGCTTTTAAAGTGGGGAGTAATGTCACGCGCGACGGCAAGCAAGCGCGTGCGTGGCTGAGAGTCCACTTCCGGCCTCCGCCGAGTACGGACGTGTGATAACGGGCTCTGATAGAGCGGCTATAACGGCCTCGGAAGGCCGCGGTATTCTGCTGCTGAAAGTGCTGACACGTACAAGATAATTTTGCCACCCCTGCCAACCGGATATCTTGCTAAAAACGCTGTTATTCTGCACTGCGACGTTCGAAACAGGCCCTACAGGATTCAAGACTTTAAAGAAGAGCTGCAAAGACTGAACGTACTCCAAGAGCTAGCGGCGGCCGGAGCCCACCAAATGAACCACGTTTGGCTGCTTCGGCTGCATTCGCTCGCAGCAAAACAGAGGCTCGTGGACGCCGAGGAGCTACGCATCAAAGCAGGACGATGCCTCGTTTTCGACCCTGCCAATACAGAAGTGAAGGTCCAGCTCCATTGGTTGCCCTACGATGTACCCAACTGCCAGGTACGTCGGGAACTGGAACGTTTCGGCAAGGTGTCTGATATTAGCCGAGATCACTTTTGTGAGAGGGGTTTTGAAAGAGTGAAGTCTAACACGAGGCTCGTTCAGATGACCCTCAAGGAGGGGACTACAGTAGATAACATCCCTCATGAGCTCAGAGTGGAGGGCTGCAAAGTCCTCGTGGTAGTACCCGGAAGGGCACCTCTGTGCCTGCGATGCCGAAAAACAGGGCACATACGTCGAGACTGTCGGGCTCCACGGTGCACAGAGTGCCATCACTTCGGTCACGTGGGCGAAGACTGTGTCAGGACGTTCGCTGCTATCGTCCGTGAGCGCACAACCGAAGAGCCGAACGACCTAATGATGGACGATGCGGAAGCTGAAGACGCGGCGGCCAGCGGCGAACCTGCAACACAGACCGGCACGGAGACAGGGCAGCCGGGCACTCTCGCTGACCACGACGGAACAGCAACGACATCCCTGGGGCTCTGCGAGCCCACGAATGCTACCGTCCTTACGATGGAGAAGCCTACCCCTCAGCCTGGAGGGCACCGAGAGAAGGCCGAGAGAGCGGCGACGGCTGTTGAGCAAGGTGAACGGTTCAAGTCCGAGGAGGAAGACGCAGCCATGGATCAAACAGACACCGAAAGCACCGCGGCGGGCCAGGCAGGAAAGCGGTCCGCGAACCAAGTGCCTCCGGTAGATTCAACAGACGACGCACGGCGAGACGGGGCAGTGGTGCGTGCAGGGCCCCAGAAGAGCCAGACAACAGTTCAACCACGCACCCCCCCGAAAGAACGTAGCGGAAAGGACTAAATGTGAGTGTGCAGCTCTACGCACCAAACTCTGGTTTAGAAAAGTATTTTTTTTCCCTTTCGTATCCTGGCAGCAAACTACCGAACGGTTGCGTGACTTAGCAACTTGAAAGTATGACATAGTTACCTCACCCCATTCGCATAGGAACTCTAAATATACGCGGTTAAAGTTCATGCAAAAACAGTATCAACTGCAACGCCTGATAAGCGAAGAAAACCTAGACATTATTTGCATACAAGAAACCAAAATGGAGAACGATAACGACATTGAACGAGCTCTGAGGCCTTTTCTTCACCGATACGAGGTCTGTGTGTGTGCCACGCGGTAGGCTTCTCCGCGGGCTGATTTTTATTTCTCTCGAAGGCTGTGCAGTTCCAAGAATTAAGTATAGTAACCGACAGTCAAGGGCGATTTATAATGTGCGACTTCACCTTGCATAACTTTGAGTGGCGGGTACTCTTTTTGTATGCCCCAAATCGGGTCGATGAAAGAGTCAGTTTTTTCGCGAGATTGCAGACGTACTTGCAATGTGAGAAAGTCGTTTTACTCGCAGGAGACTTTAATTGCGTATGTAGTAGCGAAGATAGTACTCCGCCCAGACTGCACACAGATAGGAGCGTGAAAGGTTTGAAGAATATACTAAACGTGTGCAGCTTTGAAGATGTCGGGCAACTCATGGGTTCGAAAGTTAATTTTCGTTACACTCACTTTCAGTCATCATCTCATTCTCGTTTGGACCGCATTTACGTGTCAGTTGAAGCTGTCAGTGAGGTAACCGACTACAATGTGAAGACAGTATTTTTCAGTGACCACAGCTTAGTGACAGTTACTTTGGGAAACACCACGCAACCTAGAAAGAAGTTTAATTGGGAACTGTGGAGAATTAATGTTAAACTGCTCAAAGATGATATTTTCGTCGAGCGTGTGACGCAGGCCTTAGAAACATTATCAGCGAGGACACAGCTCAGCCTTTTAGAGCAATGGGAATACTTTAAACAAGAAGTTAAAGAGCTCGCAATTGAAAGATCCTCTCAGATTAATTTTTTGGCTAAGAAAGAGGAAAAAGGGCTGCACGAATACTGGCTCGAACTACTGCGAAGCGAAAGCGAGCACCCGGGGTCATGCGCCACAGAATTAAAGCAGATTAAAGCCAAGCTAGACAGTTTCCAGCAAGAACGTTATCGTGGAGCGTTTATACGTTCGCGATCTGAGAAGTTTCTTGTAGGGGAACAGCCCACAAGGCGCGCTTTGGGCGAGAAAAAAAAGTTTGCGCTTGCGAAGGAAATTTTAGCCATCAAACACGAAGGGGTTATCAGCAATGACAAGGTTGTAATTCAGGACAACTTTTTGAGGCATTATCAGAGCCTCTTCGGGGGTGAAAAAGAGCCAAAAAGCCAAGCTGCTCTCGATTACTTGCTTTGTAACGCGCCAAAATTATCGCAAGAGAAAGAATGGCTGGAAGGACCAATCACAGAAGGCGAGGTAGAGCGCGCGATTGATACTTTGCCTATGCACAAAACGCCAGGACCGGACGCACTCAGCGAAGAGTTTTACAAGAAATTTAAAAATTATTTCCGCCCTTTTCTGCTCGAGGTAATTCGTGAAGCTTTTGAGAATAAAACGTTGCCACCTTCCTTTCTTCAAACGCACACAGTACTGACTCCCAAGACAGACGACGTTAAAAAGCGAAAGCACGTTAGCGGATACCGCCCGATCACTCTCTGCAACGTTGATTATAAAATATATGCGAGGATTTTAACTGAAAGACTTCAAAGCGTTATTTCTAAATTGGTGGGAACACACCAAACATGCGACATCAAAGGAAGAACCATCCAAAGTAACATTCATGTAACCCGTACTATTCTCGACTTCTGTGTGTCGGAAAGGAACCAAGTTGCAGTTATTCAGGTCGATCTAGACAAAGCATTTGACCGCGTACGTCACGATGTTCTTTGGAAAATGTTAGCTCACGCGAATGTGGGAAAGATAGTACTAGAGGGGGTAAGAATGGCGTATACAGGGTGTACGACGAAACTGGTTGGTGAACAATGTTTTAACACCCAAAATACGAGTGCCGTCTTCAGTGCGGCAGGGCTGCCCCTTGTCTCCGCTCCTGTTTGCCTTGTACCTAAGTACAAGGCAAACATGAGCGTGCCTAAGTATATTGCAGAGTGAACTAGTACGTGGGTACGCCACGGGAAATACAGAAGTAAACGTCCTCGCGTACGCGGACGATGTAGCGGTCTTTTGTGCAGATACGAAAAGCGTCGGGCATGCTTTAAATTTATGCAGAACAATTTGTGACGCTACTAGTGCTGTGATAAACATGAACAAATGTAACGGATTATGGCACGGCGAGTGGGCCACTACGCCCCGCCAGTTTGAAGGCGTTCAGTGGAGCTGTATACCTGGCAGGTATCTCGATGCTCCCTTTCAGCACTTAAAACAACCTTCAACTTACTGGCATAATGTTACGGCCGAATTGAAAGATCCCACATCAAAATGGAATTCGCGTGACATGACCATCTTTACGAGGTCCACAGTGTGCAATATGTTCTTGACTGCAAAAGTGTGGTTTGTGCTTCAAGTTTTGAACTGTTCGCGATTGAATATACAAAAATTCACCGCATTTTCGCATTGTTTGTGTGGAAGAGCGCAGGAGAGCCAATGCGAAGAGACAATCTCTTTAGACGCATATCCAAGGGCGGTTTCGGACTGCCTCACCTGTTTCTGCGTCAAGTTGTCTTGCGTTTCCTTTCTCTACGAGACCAGACTAATCCACTTATACAGGCGATGCTTCAAACAAGGCTGGTTGAACACATTCCTTCCTTTTTCTGTGTCTTCCCACATTGGCCCTCCTGCTAAATTAGTGGGCTTCGTAAAAGAAGTGGTTGATTCTTTTAAATTTCTGACGGTGAGGTACTCGCTCGAATATTTATGCAATATTTCGCGCAGAAAGTTGTACCGCGGCCTTATCGATAATTTGTTTCCGGCACCGCTGTACAGATCTCTTTATGCGGGTGAACCAGGGCAAGACGTCCTAGTTCGTGTGAAAAAAAATGTGCATTCCTCCGTCAGCCAGAACCTTTTTCTTCCGAGTACATAGCGACACCCTGCCTGTCAAGCTTTGGATGGGCAAACGAGGCATGATCGTCCCTGGGGATGTGAACTGCCCACTGTGCAAAGTCCCCAAAACTATTGAACATAGTTTTCTGCACTGAAGGGACGCAGTGTTTTTTGGGGATATCCTGCAACGAACTTTAAAAAAAAGACCTGTGCTTAACACTCCATTCTATTCGTTTTCTAAAATTTGGGGCAAACGAGAACCTTCCGCTAGACATGAGTATGGTTCTTGGTTTGTTTAGCTTGTGGAAGTCACGGATGACGGTGAGACACGCAGAGCAATTCCCCCGGTCAGCGCGTATTTTCTTTATTGATTATGTTGTTCAGGTAAAGAGTGCTTACGAACAGAGCGAATACCCGCCTGAGTGGATTGGAGTGTTTGATAGCCTCACACGCATGAAGGAATTTTAATCACCATCCGCCCATAAGCACTGGGTTTCCTCATTTTAAAAGTGTAAATAATGTGTAAATACATGTATGTATGTTTCTGTATTCCTGAATAAAGAAATAAAAAAGCGCGTGCGTGGCCGAGTGGTTACCACGCTTGACTTTCGCACGGAAGGTGTAGGTTCGATTCCGGTCAGCGTACTGTCCTTTTATTTATTCTTTCAATTTGGCCTTCTCTTAAGTTCGAGAACATTGTCGTCTGATCAAGTTCCGAATATTCTACGCACCGAAAGTTCTACGCCAAATGATCCAGAAACCCACGAAGGTACACAGGGACTCCGCGAGGCGAGCGGAGTCATTCTCGCCCCAGTGCTCGATCCTGCGATTTCGTGATTCCGACGCCCGCGACGCTCTGCTGATTTCTTCTCTTCCCCTTTTGTTTTGTTTGTTTTGGGCACAAGTTCGCCCCATTAAACGGTTAGTTTCTTCAGTTATCATCGCCTCATCAATTGTCATTCGTGAAAATATATAAAACGTCCGGTACCCGTTAAAGGGGTACCGGACACGTAACCTGATGAATTACAGTATGTCCAGCAGATGTAGGAGGACTTTAGTCCGCTACAGTTATTGCTGACGGCACCGCTTCGCTTCCGCTAAAATTCAACCTGATTTTATATTGTCACGAATGACAATTGTATTGTATTGTATTTCAGACAAATAAGTCTGAAATGAATTGATAATCACTTTTGTAGCCACCTCCTCCGGCCCTGTTGTCGTACGGGTATCAACACCCACACCCGGTCTCCGGGATGGAAGTTAACGTCGCGAAGACGAAGGTTCTAACAATGAGCATCGCCGTGTTGTTGGTATTCTAACCTGCTTAGATGGTGACATCTCCCTCCAAGCAGAGTTGATCCTGCGACGCTGCTTTCGCTGGAAGTGGGAAGCACGCACTTGTAGGTCGGGCTTGATTTTTTTTTTTGCCTCGGTGACGAAGGCTTCGACGATAGTCGGCCGGTTGCGCACTAGGCCCCCAATAATATCGTTCTTCACTCCGCGCATATGGATTCCCAGCTTCTTTTCGTACGTTGCCTGAGGGTCGCCACGGCTGCTCAAGCGCACTACGTCTTCAATGAAGCTCATGACGGTTTCGTTGGGGTCCTGGGTTTGCATTCGAATAACATCCTGTCCCCTTTTTTCATCGGTCTTGCATGGTGATCCTCCCCAGCAGATCGCTCCTGCAGACATGCCACGATGTTAACGTTGGCTCGTAGTTCTCGAACCAGCGCTTAGTGGTGCTCTTTAAATCAAAATAGAGGTTCTGCAGGCGCTGTTCTTGTGTCCAGTTGCAGCGTCACGCCACTCGCTTGTACTGGTTGAGCCAGTCCTTAACGCCTTTTTGAATCTCGCCGTGGAAGTGTGCCAGTGTCCGAGGCGCCAAGGGCAGGTAAATGAAGGAAGGTCCAGCGGATGCCTGCTACGACACGGTTGCCATCGTCGGCGTCTTCTTCCTCGGCTGCTGCTCTGAGAGTTGACCAACCTCCGGAGGGTGCCCTTGGTTGCGGCGGCTGGCTCTGGTTTTGGGTTCGTTGGCGGGGATTAGCTTTCAGGAATTCGAAAGAGGTCGATTCCGGCTGACATTCGAGGGGTACGTTTGACGGACATAAAATGCGGTACCCTGCACCTCCATCGAAAAATGGCGAATAACAATTGATGAGAAGGCAAATGACTCCAGAAAATGGAAAGTTTAATGGGGCGAGCTTGTGTCAGAAACAAGATCGAATTGTCTAGCGTAGCATGTGTCGATAGCGGTGTAACAGCGGGATTGAGTGGGGGGGGGGGGGGGGGGGAACTGCCCCGTACGGCGCGGCGCGGCTTCTTTTGGGCCTTCCCTGGGAGCCTAAAATGCTTTTTCTGGAGCGTTCTCGAGCTATGAATTCTAAACATAATCAAGCTCGAGGGCTCTTCAACATACTTGAATCTCAAACCTACATTAAGAAAGATAAAATGACACCCAGTGCAGAGCATCAAACCCGAGACACGTGCGTGTCAGCCAAGTGCGCTGCCGACTCGGCTACGTAAGCGCGAGGCAAAATGAAAAAAAAAAAAAAAAAACGGTTGCAACAGTGCGGTTTTCAGTTTTGGAATTTACGAGCTACTGGCCCCATTGATTTTGTACAATATACCGATATGCAATTATGAATCTTAACCAAACTATTACAGGTAGTTAAAGGTAAAAGGGAAATATACACTGAAATATGTTGGATCTTGAAACCTATAGTTTTCGCTCTTTCCCCTTATATCTTAGCTTGCTTCGCCACATGATACACCTAAAGTTCATATTTGTATTTTACTTTATTCGGCCAATGTGCCCCCCTATGACGTAGAATTTAATACCTAATTCATTTTCGTGTAGGCGGTGACTGACAATCCTGCAACACATTAAAGAAAATTTTGTTTGCTTATAATGAAGGGGGGACGACGACGAAGTGCGAGTAAGTGGACGGGCTTCTCATCGAATCCCGCTCTTATGCCAATTAACGCCGTGTTAATTTACAGTTACCGCGGTATAATTGGTACCAAACTGTGCGCGAAGGTGCGGGGCATCGACCGGTACCAGTTTTGACCAAGCGGTACGTGATTTTCTCGATTTACGAGGACTTTTCTCTGGTGCGTTGCGGACTTTTCGCTAAGCCTAACATAGGCCTACCACAAGTACAGACACCGGTAGCGACGGGCCCGGCCGTTAGGCCTAACCCGGCGATAAATACGAACAAGATGGCGTCCGAAATAGAAGTGGCCACGTCGATGGGTGACAACATGACGTCAACGCTAAACATCGGCAGTTTCGGCGGGCGCACGTACATCGAAGTTCACGGAGAAGATATTAAACCCGAAGAAGCCGAAGGCTGGTCGGCCTCCGGCAAGCGCATCAAGCAGATTATGGCCGGCAAGGAAAACGGTGAGTCCGCCGCCATTAGTCGCCAGTCTAGACCCAAGACCAGGGCCAGCTTTGCTAAGAGAGTTGCAGCTTCGGTAACGAAAGCGGCGAGGATGCCGATAGACATGTCGAAAGAAGACACCAAGGTAGTCATGAGACCACGTGGCGGTCTCAACGTAGGGAGAACGGAGGTTTCAATTATCATGTCGGTCGTCATGACGGCGGCTCGAGTAACGAAGGAAGAAGACAAAGCAGACACCATCTGCACGAACACGCAGCAAAACATCATAGTGGTCAGCACCCCGGACGAGAGGCGCGCCACGCTGTACTCTAAGGTCAAAGCCCTTAACATAGGAGGAAGGACATACGAAGTCAGCGCCTACTGAACGGCGCCGGACGGCACGGTCAAGGGAGTCATCCGAGGCATAGCCGTAGATGACACCCCGGAGGAGATAGCCGAAAACATCGTGAACCCGTACAACCCCCTAGCGGTGGAGGCGCACAGAATCGGCAATACAACCACGGTGATAGTACTGTTCGCAGGACAGAAAGTACTGAACTACGTCAAGTATGGCTCGATATTAGTCCGGTGCGGGCTTTACCGCAAGCACTTTGACGTCTGCAAGCAATGCGGCAAGGTCGGCCATAGAAGAGACGTATTCCCGAATCCCATCACCAGAGTGTGCTTCGGCTGCGGAATCGCGAACCCCAGCGTGGGTCACGAACGCGAATGCAAGACCAAGTGCAGGCTCTGCGTGGGCAGCACCCAACGGGCGAGAGGGAATGCAAAAGCAAGTACAAGATGCCGTACGTGGTCAAGAAACGGCAATGGGAACGCATGATGGAAGCCATGCAGCAACAACCGGATCCGGAAAGCTTTCCGCCGCTGCGAGCGCCGTCTGTCGAGAGACCCCGCGGGGAATCGAGGCAGCGCGACAGTGGCCGCAAAAGGAACCACAGCAAGAGAGGCAGGAGCGCCAGCCGCCGCAGACAGTCGCAGTCAAGGGAGAGAGCCATACTAAATTACAAATAGCGCTAAGACAAGGACAAACAAAGAAGTGGACAGGACAGGCGCTAACTCACAACTGACGGTTTTATATACAACGATAAAGAAGAAGGTGAAGGAAGTGGCTGGTGTTGAAAAAAGAAGAAATAATTCTATTTCTAGCCGGGCGCTCCAAGAAGGTATTAAAAATTAAACAAAGGTATAATGAATTTGAACTACATACGATAATATTTTGAAGTGTTAGAAAAATAACCTCTAGACCGTGTGTGATAAAATAAGAATAAAAAGGAATAAAAAAGAATAAAAAAAAATAAATGATCGTTCATAGGCCGCCGATCAGTGCCTCGTACAGCCTATTTTCCTTTTTACATCCAACAGGCACCACAGCCAAAGCTATACCGGCTCGAGCGCGAAGACCCACCCGGTGCCCCACCTCACACGCTCTCGTGCAACATAATTCCGAAGATTGTCATGTATAGTGGTTTAAGTATTGAACCTCTTTCTCGGTCAACGCCAAAGATGGTGTGGAGACGCAGTTTCCTCCATTGGCTTGTATGGTCTGTGCTTCAAAGATTTCCCTGTTCCTCTTGTCTTTGAAACGTCTGATCACTTTTGTGTCCGATAGCAAAGGTGTGCAGGAGCAATCTCGCACATGCATTGCTAAATGTCCAGACGGTGTTGACTTCAAAGTCAGAGCATGTTCTCTCAGTCGTGTATTTATGCAGCGTCCAGTCTGTCCTATATACACTTTCTCACATGTGAAAGGGATTTGATACACCACTCCGCTGTTGCAGTTGACATACCGGTGCTTGTGGTTTATGTCGCATTCATGATGTTGTTGCTTTACATTGTTGATTTTTGGGCACTTTCGTTTTAATTTATCCGGTGCCGATATTACCACTTGGACATCAAACGTGGATGCTATCTTCTTCATGTTGTGGGAAATCTCGTGGATGTAAGGCACCACAGCCGGACGGCATCTCTTCTCTTTGATTTTTTCTCTTCCTTTGTTCTTTGTCAATAACTTTTCGGCGATGTCAGTCAGAACTTGAAATGGGTAACCCGAAGCTTTCAAGCGAGTCACTTGTGATTCGAAGCTTGATTTCGCTCTGTGCTCACATGATTTGTTTAACGCCATACTTAAACAATTAGACACTATGCCTCGCTTAACAAGTTTGGAATGGGATGAGTCATAGCGTAATAGCCGTTTTTTAGAACGTGGGTGGTACATCCAGCAGGTCTGGTTCTCGTGGAAAGTAATCTGCAGGTCTAAAAATTGCAGGATGCCGTCCGTTGGTACCTCAATGGTGCAGTTGAGCTGTTCAGCTTGTTCCAGAAACGTGGCACGTACACTGTCGATATGATGACTGTCACCTTCATCAGGACGAAAAGGGAGGAGGACCAGGTAATCGTCGACATATCGAAAGATGCGCGAGACTTGGTTGGTTGATATAGTTTTAGCAATAACCTGATCGCAATGTGATAAATAAATGTCGCATAAAACTGGTGCAACGCAGGAACCAATGCAGATTCCTCTCTTTTGTAAGTAGGAATTTCCATTGAAGGAGACTGCAGTGGAACAGAGGTAGAATCTTAAGAGTTCTAAAAATGTCTCCACTGATGTTCCGCAGTTGTTCTGAAAATTAACCCTCCCTTTGGCATCAATGCGATCGCTTACTGCTGCATACAGTTTATCATGGGGAATAGAATAAAACAAATCTTCCACGTCCAACGAAAACCCAAATCTCACTCTAGTGGGGTTTTCTTTGAAATGATTGATTACCTCTTCAGAGTTGGGAATTAGAAAAGGATCATCCAGCTTGAGGGTAGACAGTTGGCGCAGAAGAAATCGAGACATGTTCCCCTGCCAGCTACCTTTCTCAGTAACAACTACTCGAAACGGGCATGCTGGCTTGTGTGTCTTGGCGGTGAAGAACATCTCTAGCTGATCCTTTTTTGAAGTGGTAATTTGATTCCTCAATTGTGTTAGGTCAAGTCTGTGGCATAATTCAATAGCCTTGGTCTTCACTTTCCTTGCATTGAACTCCTTCATATGTTTGAAGTTCTTTTGAATGGCTGTTCTGGCCTTTTCTAGGTAAATGTCCTTAGGTGCTACAACGAATCCGCCTTCTTTGTCAGAGATGATGAGGTTTAAATTATTGCACTTGAAATGATCGACAACCTTTTGGATGCTGGCAGTATTTTCAGTTTTTGGACGTGTTCGTGAAACCACCGCGACGCATTCATTGATGCATCGGGTTCTGTCCGTTTCAGTAATCTTGTCCGCAATATCATGAATAATACCCAACATCTGCACTCCCTCTCTCTTTGGTTCAGTGCAGTACTTGGGACCTTTTTCGAGCACTTTAGAGAGGTTGTCCGGAAGAGTAGCATCCCCCAATAGCGTAATATGTCCACCTTGATTTTCTTTATAGTGCGAACGAAGACGCTTAAGATGGGGAACGTAGGATAGTCAAAGAAATTCGGTCATGTTACTTGCAGTGTGTAGATAGCTGGAATAGCGTAGAGAATGGCCACCGTTGGGGCTCGCAGAGCCAGCCAGTACACTAAGGCATGTCCTGTAGAAACGCACTTGCCTCCACAGCTCTGAGCGCATGATCGGCCCAGGTGAAGAGAGCCACCTGGGCCGACGCAGTCAAGGTAAACATGGCAGAGAAGAGACAACCACCGGCGCAAAACGCCGCGAAGAGGATCCAAGAAATGAACGGGGTGGTGAAAGCCCTGGGGGACGAGAACGAGAAGCTAAAGCGGAGAATCGCCGAACAGGACGCAACCATCCAGGAAATTAACGAGAAGCTAACGGCATTAATTGCAAAACAGCAGCAACTGCAGCAGCAGCAGCTGCCGAAGCCCACACAAGAGAGGAAACAAGAAGAGATGACCGAGGACGAACCAGAGGTCGAGGCGGACCCGAGAACCACGAAAGCGGCGGGACCGGCTCCCAAGAGGAGAGCCATAGAGGGCGCCAAGGAACGAATGATAGCGGAGAGAATCGAAAAACAGGACGACAAACTCGACCATCTTGAGGCGACCAGCAAGGTAACCAACGAACGCCTCACCGCGCTCGAGCAAACGGTTCAGCAGATGACAACGAACGTACAGAGCACGATCCAGAACATGATAGCGCAGATGCAAGCACAGCTGCAGGCGCACATACAGGCACAAATGCAAAGTATGGAAGCACAGATAATCGCCAAACTGCAGCAATCATGGACGGGACAGCACGTACAGCAGCAACCACATTGCCAGTGAGAGACCTCTTGGTCTTGCACTGGAACTCCAATGGCTTTACCGGCAAGAGAGCGGTGCTGCTGCAACACTTAATGCAACTAACGAGGAAACCAGACGTCATAATGATTCAAGCAACACTCAGCGAAGAGACGCCAAAGATTCCCGGGCTACCGGTCCCACGACAGCCCACCGAGCGCAAGGGACACGTCCAAGGGCAAGGGCAGAGGGGTCTGCACCTTCGCTAGAAAAGGGATCACCTTAATGGAACACGAACTGATCGGCAGAAGCGTCATCGAACACTGCACGGTGAAAGTAATCACGGGCCGGAAGAGGAAAGAGAGCACTTTCCTGGTTAACGTCTACAGCAATCCGTCTCACGGACAAAAGAAGTTCAAGGCACTATTCCACAAGGCGAGTAGAGTCGCGGGGAGCAATACGCTCGTAGTGTGCGGAGACTTTAACGCTCCGAACCAAGACTGGGGCTACCAAAGAACGACGGTCAAGGGGAGAGAGCTAATGCAAGATGCCACCGACGTGGGACTGAACCTAATCACGGTTCCGGCCTTTCCCACCAGGATCGGCACATCGGTTACGAGAGACACCACTCCGGATCTTACCTTCGTCAAAACCGACGGAGGATCGAGAGAAGCGGAATGGAGAAACACGGGCCAAGAGCTGGGCAGCGATCACTACATCATGGAGGTCGTCGTACCGCTCAAAGGACAAGGCAACACCGGCATAAGGAAGCATCGCATTATCTCTCGAACGGCACTACCCGCGGTGCAACAGGACATTTTGGACATTGAGCAATGGGCGGCTAACGTCGTTGAGACGACGGCAGGAGCCACCAAAGAGCTGGAGACGGAAGAACGGATAGACAAGATGGACAGTCGGCTGGCCCACTTAATAGAAGCCAAGCAGTCCATCAAGGCGAGGTGGCAGAAGCAACGAACCAACCGACGTCTAAGGAAGAAGATAGCCGAGCTCAACAGGCAGATCGAGGCCCACTGCAAGGTGCTATGCACCCAACAATGGAACGAGGCCTGCAACGAAGCCGACGGACAGATACACAAGGGCAAGACGTGGAACATGCTGCGGCAGCTCCTCGACGACACCAAGACCAAGGGCCACCAACACAACAACCTGGCCAGGATCCTACACAGGGCAATCTGCGAACACGGGGAGGACGAGGTCAAGCGGTGCTTGGATGCCAAGTACCTACCGACCACCCCCACGGAGAGACACTCGGATTACCAAGGCAACGAGAACGAGACGCTAGATCGAGACATCGAGACGTGGGAAGTCAGAGTTGCCCTGCAGGATCTCAATGGCAGGTCCGCCGCGGGTCCCGACCGAGTGACCAACAGAGCGCTCAAGAACCTCAACGAAGTGGCCATCGAAACGCTCACGAACGTCTACAACAAGTGCTGGCAGGAAGGAAGGCTGCCCAAGCAATGGAAAGCAGCCAAGACGATTCTCATCCCCAAGCCTGGCAGGCCGCCCAACATAGAGAACCTCAGGCCGATCTCGCTCACCTCGTGCGTGGGAAAGGTCCTCGAGCACGTTCTCATGAACAGGTGTCAGCGTTACCAGGAAGAATCGGAGCTCTACCCAAATACCATCATCGGGTTTCGGAACAAGCTCGGGACGCAAGACGCCATGATCTTACTGAAGAACGAGATCATCGACGATATGACTGGCACCAAGGACAACAGAGCCATACTCGGGCTGGACTTGCAGAGCGCCTTCGATAAAGTGAGGCACTCGGCTATCCCGGCCCAAGTATCCAGGCTAAACATGGGCAGGAGGACATACGAGTACGTCAAAGACTTTCTGACGGAACGGACCACCAAAATCTGCGCGGGAGACCCGCAGCTCGAAGAGAAGAAGCAGGGCAGCGTCGCAACCCCGCAGGGCTCGGTGATCTCCCCGTTACGCTTACACCTCGTGATGATCGGGGTGGCCAACCGGCTAGAAAGAGTAGCGGGAGTCCGGCACACCAACTACGCCGACGACGTTACGCTATGGGTACCGGGAGGAGGCGATGGACGCATCGAGACCACTCTGCAAGAAGCGGTCAACCCCATCGAGGAGCTGCTGGACGGGTCTGGACTCGTCTGCTCTCCGGCCAAGTCAGAGCTGCTGCTGATTCCACCGAAAGGAGCGGGCAGGAAAAGAAAGAATATGGAAATCAAGTACGAGCGTCCCAAGATCACGGTCAAGACGGCAGGACGACAAGAAATACCGGAGGTCGAGAAGATTCGAGTGGTCGGGCTGCTCATTTAGCGAAACCGAGTCAACGGTGAAACGGTGAACAAGCTCGCGGGCAAAGCGGCCGCGGCGATGAGACTCATCAAGTGGATGTCCAACACAAGAGCGGGAATGAAGGAGGAGAGCCTGACTAGGCTCGTTCAATCCTTCGCAGTTAGCCACATAACGTACGTGGCCGCCTTCCACAACTGGAGGCCAAGTGAACGTAACAAGATAGACGCCACTATACGCAAGACACTTGGTCTCCTCGGGAGCACGAGCACCGAAAACTTCATGGCGCTGGGAGTCCACAACACGCTGGACGAAATAGCCGAGGCACAGAGAACGGCGCAACTCGAGCGTCTCACTGAAATGAGAACCGGAAGACAGATACTGCGGGACCTTGGCCTCGAGCCGAGGGAAGGCAAGCAGCAGACCAACGTACCTATACCGGATAGCATCAACAAAAAGCTCAGGGTCTGCCCGATCCCGAGGAACGTGAACCCCGAGCACAACAAGGAGCGAAGGTTGGCGAGGGCCAGGGCTCTCGTGGACCTCCACGCCAGAGAAGAAGGCGCCGTCTACGTGGACGCGGCGGAGTATCGAGGGATCGAGCTGCGACGGATACGCGGCGGTGGTCGTCGGGGCATCGACGGGTGCAACGAAGACCGCAGTGAGCGTCCGGACTCGAGAAGCGCACCGGGCGAAAGAGGTGGCCATCGCCTTGGCCGTCTCCGACCCCGGATGCACTACAGTGTTGTGTGACTCTAGAACGGCAGTGAAGAACTCCGCCAAGGGTAGGGTATGTATTGAGGCCGCGCGCATACTGCGCAAGGCCGAAGACATCGGACGCAAAAAAACTGTGGTGATCAAGTGGTTTCCGGCTCACATGGGCAGTGACGTGTCGGAACGCGTTAACGCGAACCACAACGAGACGGCCAACGCGGCCGCGCGAGGACTAACCAACCGCGCAGCTGCAAACACGGCTGACTCGGAGTGTTGGTCGTGGAACAGTGCCAAGGACAGGATGACCTCCTTTAACGAAATAGTGAAGTGGTACAGAATGAACCGACAGACTATGCAGCCACCTCAAAAAGGGCTCACCCGGATGGAGGCAGTGTTAAACAGACAATTACAGACTGGGTCCCTGCTCACCTCGGTGCTGGCTAAGCACGTGTGTCCGAGTGTGTACGCGAGTGACGCGTGTAGACTGTGCGCGAAGGAGAGAGCTACCGCGGCTCACATCCTTTGGGACTGTAGCGTAAATCCGCAAGAAGCCAGCGAGAAGACGACGATCCCGCCGCAGCTAGAGGTTGCAACGAGGAGCTACGACCAAGAGACACAACTTAAGGCCGTCCAGCAGGTCTCGGCAGCTCTAGAGAGGCAGCGACCGAGCGAAACCAAGGAGAAGGGGGCAGCACCCCCAGGAAGGGGGCGGCGGCCCTCTCGCGGTAGTAGCGAGGAAGCAAGACCTCGAGGAGCACAGCGCACGAGACTGACGTAGTGGCGGCGTCGCGGTGAAAGCTCGTCCTCCCTGCGTGGAGGGAGCCTAACCGATTCTGCAGGCATTTTCTATAAAGTTGTTCTCTCTCTCTCTCTTATAATGAATGCAGTTGCTGATTGAACTGACCTAAAACAACGATGGAGCACAAAACAAAAATAAATAAAAAAAGAACGAGAAACTAAAGAGTCATTTGGAACACATAAGGTCCACAGTCCTATCGAGCGAAGTACGGCTTCAGGTGCACGACGTGGACGACATCAGGTCGTGGTGGGCGGCGTGATGATGTTCTTGTTCCGTCCGGCATCACCTCGTAGTTCATCTCTCCGAGACGACAAAGTAACTTGTATGGTCCAAAGTACCGTTTAAGCAGTTTCTCACTGCTGGCCGCGGCAACGGATGGGCGTCCACATTCACACCCTGTCTGCGGGCTGGAAGTGGACGTCCCTGCGACGAAGGTTATAGCGGCCAGCGTCGAAGCGTTGCAGGTCTTGAATGAGGAGTCGGGCGAGCTGGCGGACTTCTTCGGCCCGTTGAGCAACCACCTGGGCGTCGTCGCTCTCATTGTCAGCTGGCTCATGGGGCAGCATCGCGTCCAGCATGGTCGTTACCTTCCGAACATGTACCAGCTGGAAAGGTGTGAATCCAGTGGTCTGTTGAACCGCCCTATTGTAGGCGAACGTGACGTAGGGCAACACCTCATCCCACGTCTTGTGCTCAACGTCGACGTACATAGAGATCATGTCGGCGATTGTCTTGTCGAGTCGCCCCATCAGCCCGTTGGTCTGCGGGTGTACGTAGTGGTATGACGATGGCTGGTGTGACTCAGACGGAGGATTTCTGGGGTCATCTGTGCCATTTACGATGATCCGCCATCAGTAATCAGAACTTCAGGAGCGCCGTGCCGGAGGACGATGGACTCGATGAAAAACTTTGTGACTTCCACAGCAGTCCCTCAATGAAGGGCTTTTGTTCCGGCGTACCGCGTGAGACAATCTGAGGCGACGATTATCCAGCGGTTTCCCGACGTTGACGGCGGAAAAGGGCCAAGAAGATCCATTCCGATCTGCTAGAACGGTGCGCTCGGGGGAGCAATCTGCTGCAGGAGACCTGCCGGCTTCGTCGGCGGTTTCTTACGCCGCTGGCACTCGTGGCACGATCCGGTGTAGAGGTGGACGGCTTTGGGGAGCTAATGCCTGTAGTACTTTTCAGGAATACTGGCCAGTGTTCGGCTCTAACCGAGGTGTCCGGACTTCGGGTTGTCGTGACATGCTTGAAAGATCTCCTCCCGAAGGTCGGTCGGGATTACCAGCTACCACAGTGTGGTGTTGTCCCCGAAGTTCTCTTTGTAGAGTACACTTGTCGAATGGCGAAGGTCGGCAGTACTCGTGAGAAGACACGTGGCACGGTACTCCCGCCCCCTTCAGGTGCTCGATTAATGCGCGTAGCTCAGGATCGTCCCGTTGACGTCGTGCCATGTCGTCGGTGTTCACTGCTCTTAGGAAGCACTCGTAGTCATTGTCGTCGCTGCAGCCGGAAGGGGTTTCGACGGGGGCTCTGGACAGGCAGTCGGCGTCGCTGTGCTTGAGGCCTGACTTGTAGACCACAGTGATGTAACTCTTGTAGTCAGAGACACCATCGAGCGAGGAGTCTGACGGGTCCTTGAGGTTCGCAAGCCAGCAAAGCGAGTGGTTGTCCGTCACAACGCGAAACGGGCTCCTGTACAAGTACGGGCGAAACTTCGTGATTGCCCAGACGACCGCAAGGCATTCTTTCTCTATCGTGGAGTAATTTTTCTCCGCCTTGGACAGTGTCCGACTTGCGTATTCGATGACTCGCTCGATGCCTTCTTGCACTTGGACCAGTACTGCGCCCAGTCCCGCGTTACTTGCGTCCCTGTGAATCTCGGTTTCCGCATCCAGATTGACATTTCCAAGCACAGGAGGAGTCTGGAGTCGTCTTTTCAGCTCGTCGAATGTATGCCGCTGCTCTTAGGTCTATTCGAACTTCTCGGCGTCCTTCCTCAGGTTTGTAAGCGCTGCGGAAATTTTAGCGAAATCACGAACGAAGCGTCGATAGTAGGCGCAAAGTCCAAGAAATCTTCGCACGGCCTTCTTGTCTGTCGGCGCTGGAAATGCCGCGACGGGGCGAGTCTTCTCGGGGTCTGGGCGGACACCTTTGTTACTTTCCACGTGGCTTAGGAGCTTCAGCTCGTCATAGGCGAACCGGCACTTTGACGGCTTGAGTGTGAGTCCGGCGGTCTGAATGGCTTGGAGAACAGCTCGGAATCGTCGCAAGTGCTCGTTGAAGTCACCTGAACTACGACGTCGTCAATGTACACGAGACAGCTCTGCCACTTCAGCCCTGCCAGTACTGTGTCCATGACATGCTGAAAAGTTGCCGGCGCCGTGCATAGGCCGAAAGGCATCATCTTGAACTCGTACAGGCCATCCGGCGTGAGGAAAGCTGTCTTCTCTCAGTCCCGTTCGTCGACTTCGATCTGCCAGTAACCGCTCTTCAGGTCCATCGATGAAAAGCATCGAGAGTTGCGCACTCGGTCTAGCGTGTCATCAATTCGGGGGAGTGGATAGGCGTCTTTCTTCGTTACCGCGTTCAGTTGCCAGTAGTCCACGGAGAACCTAAGCGTCCCGTCCTTCTCCCTAACCAGCACGACTGGAGAGGCCCACGGACTGCTTGAAGGCTGGATTATGTCGTCGTTTAGCATTTCTTCCACTTCCCGTGGGATGACCTCCCGTTCTTTTATGGACACTCGGTATGGCGATCGGTGCACAGGAAGCGCGTCGTCCTCGGTGATGATGCGATGTTTCGCAACGGTGGTTTGGCGCACCCTCGACGACGTCACGAAGCAGTCGCTGTATTCGGCGAGGAGGTCACTCAGCTGCCCTCGTTTCGGGCCTGGAAGCTTGGGGTCAATGTCAAGCTGCGCTGGCGGCGTAATGTCTTGCTGAGGTGGCGATGATTCTTCAGCAATCGCGGCGATTTTGGCGGAGTTCCGAAGTTCCTCGACGTGACACACAGCGGTACCTTTTGTGATGTGTTGCCTTTCTTGTCGGAAGTTTGTCATGAGGATCATGGTGCGCCCATCCTGAAGTTTAGTCACTCCTCTTGCTATGCCTATTCCTCTTGCCAGAAGAAATTGAAGGTTGCCTTGCAGAACAACTTCGCCGCAGGTAGCTGCGTCGGTCACGACGAGTACGGCAACACTTGATCGCGGCGGCAGGTTCACGTGGGCGGCAGCGACTCGGACGGTGGCTGACGCTGTTTGGGTATCTCTGAAGGCGGAACAGGCTTGCGCAGCGTCAATCTGTTCTCACCAAGGTCGATGACGGCACCGTATTCACACAGAAAGTCTATGCAGAGAATGACGTCTCTGGCACAGGTCTCACCGTGGATCTTGACGCGAGCGGTGCATCTCCCGACTGGCGTGACAAGATGCTCTCCGGCGTTTCGTATTTGAGGTCCATCTTACGGCGTTGCCACTGTTCGCAGGCGGCGAGATAGCCTCCCACTCAAGACTGAGTAGTCTGCTCCGGTGTCCACGAGCGCCGATGCGTCGAGGCCGTCGATAACAACGTTTAGGTTGTTGGACACCGTTGCAGGCACGTCGGTGCGATGGGGGGCGTCGGGAGAGTGGGAGCGCTCCCGCGTTCTTGGAGGCTCCTTGCTTTCGTCGTTTTCGGCAACGTCACCTCCGGGCGTTGCCGCACTTAGTTTTCCCGGCGACGAAGGGGAGATAGGCTCTCTCGGCGGGGTCATGGCGCTGGGGACGCTGAACGTCGTAGCGATGGGTAGCGGGCTTCACGGCGAAGAGACGACACGGGGGAGGGCGAGCGTCGGAGGTACTTCTCGATGTCGCGATGGCGTTCGTCGTACCTTGGGCGCGGGTCGTTCGGGTGAAACCCGCGCAGGCCCAGTTGTCTGTAGGTACATCGACGGTAAATGTGGCCGGCTTCACCGCAGTAAGAGCACAACGGGCGTCGATCGGCCGTCTTCCACACGTCGGTCTTTCGTGGCGCTGCTTGTTCTGGGTGGCTGTGCGGCCTATCTTCCTGGCGTCGGGGAAACTGCGGCGCTGGAGGTTCACGTCGCACTCTTAAAATAAAAGAAAAACGAGTCACTATGACTCCCTTTGGGGGGTATTAGCGCGATACAGATTCGACTCCTCCACGACTCCAGTTTGTAAAGTCACTTGACTTTTATTTAAAAAGAGTCCTGCGACTCTGATAACACTGGAGTCATGGCAGTGTATGGGCGACTCCGGGTGACGTAGTCAACTGCGACTCTTTAACAACTCTTATCCAACGGAGGAACAGGACTCTTTCCTGGTAATCCCCGTGACGCTGTAGTGAGAGTTGTGAGGACCCTTTTTTATGAAGAGACCCCCAACTCCTATAGCAGACGAGTCATGGAAGCAGGGACTCAACCGTAACCGTAACCGAAACCGAAAACCGTTTAGGAACGAATTTTTTTTCAGTAACTGTAACCAGAATGAAACCGTTATTTGAAATTGATAAAAACCGTAACCGTAACCGTAAATTATTTACCGGTGACCAGTTTTAACCGATAGTAGCCGAAAAATAAAAATATTAGTTTTTCTCAAGTATGTCCTAAAGGAGGGATCTGGAAATGTCGTTTCCATTTGACAGACTTACTGACAGCGAGTGCACGGTGGATCTGGTAATATATTCCGTTCAATCTAACTTTAGGATTAAGAATATTTAGTTGGAATCAGTGGTCGAGCTTATAATAAAAACGTTTCTATCTCTAAATCTTCCGCACTGCTACATCGCTACATATATTTAGTACGTGTCGCCTTCAGGGTATTAACTAATAAGTTAGAATTCTCAGATGTCCATCCTACTCGGTTCTATCAAAACCACCGATGTTCCTGACATGCACTAGCCAGTATGAAGAAACGAGGTAAATTGATCACCATGCAGAGCTGGCGGAAAAGAAAACATCATTCCCGGTCATTGTTTTTATATTTACCTTACTTCACCTATATATATATATATATATATATATATATATATATGCTCGGACTGAGAGCGGCGGAAGGAACGACAAAATGTCCTGAAATGTTTCCGAGTATGTTTTTTTTTTTTTTCTTTCTCGTGCCGAGGCCCTTTTTCGAACCGAGTGGAAGCCGCCGGCATTGCCACGTATCTCAGCATGACAAGACAAAATGGCACGGAGAAGGATGCCTCGTTTTTGAACGCGCCAACGCACTTGGCTGCCGATGACGGAGCCGCCCTCGTCCAACAGACAGGGGATGCCATTTCTGCCTCTTTCTCCTCAACCTTGGGAGCTGCCCTGCTTCCAAATCGTCGATGCCAAGGCCGGTCTCGCCCCACACGGCCAGCAGTCTCAGCAGTTCCTGTCGTAGAAATTTGAACGCGAGCTATTCAAACGTCAGCACGGTCTCGAGCACCCACAGACGCGCCAATAGATCGCATCCAGCATTGCCAGAGCACCCCCCCCCCCCTGCTTCCGCCGCAGGTATGGCTTCTACGGGAATCATTTTTACCAGAGCCACCAACGCAATAAACTACCTTCGGTGTAGCCCCCAACGCCCATTCTAGGCGCGAGGGTCCGTCAGGCCTACAACATTCTGTACGACCTCGCCCAGAACACCTGACGTTTGTCCACGAGATATGTCCACGAGATCTGACATCTCCACCCGTATCGATTCTAATGGAGTATGCCATGCTCCCCGAACACAAGCACCTCATTTTCAATAGACTGGAACTTTTCCACGTCGTCGCGAGAGAGAACTGGAGGACGGCTATCGTATCCCAGACGTCGAGACTCGAGTCCGAGGTTTTCACAGAGCTCCCCGACCAGCTACCCAACCAGCCTCGACGCGGACGCCGCACATCTCGTGCTCCCGCGAACACCAGCTACCGCCCAGGCACCAAGTCCAAGAGGCCTTTTAATGCTAAGTGAGTCCGGCAGCTACCCTGGGTCTTCGAGACCCACCAGTGCTTTCATCGACGGCACGCTCGTCTCCTCGACGCCCCTGGACGATTTCTCGGTCGAGGACGTTCTCCTCACGCATTTTGCGAGGCTGGCGTTTCGGCCAGCGTTTCCCGTACTTGACGTTTGACTAAAACAAATTACCTATCGGATCCGGACTTGACGGCCACCACCACCGAGCGAATCCTCGAGTGGCTCGGGAGGACCGACAGTGTCATCGAGCCCCACGCCGGTGACGACTCCTTCGGCACCTACAATGGCAAGGAGGAAAACCGCACAAACACAAAGGAACGCTACAGACAAACAAAGCGACGTCGAAGACTCCGAGTCGGAACGGGATAGCACTGCCTACAAGTCGAAAGTGACAGGACCTCCGCCGTCATAACTCCCGACCCGACAGGTACTTTAAGTCGACTGTGCAATGTTTAGTGAGGCATGTAGTTTTCACGGGCCGCCCGTGAAGCACGAAGGCTTCTTGCTTCACCGCCCTTTCCCCTTTCCCTGACTAGGTCCCCACGATCGATGCCCCCGTAACCAACACATTGGTGGCATCATCGAACGCTCATCGCGTGGTCTGTACCTCAACCCGGTCTACCCCGCATCCAAGTCAGCCACCGAGTCACGCTTTGTTTTAGACTGCCCAGCACTCACTCCTTACCTCCAGACACCTCAGTTCCGCCTTACTTCGCTACCCGAGGTCATCAAAGTCGTCCAGGCACTCCCGTCCCAAGCGTGTATGGAGAAGCTCTACCTTGCCGAGGCCTTTTACCATATCACGCTTCATCCCTCCTCCCGTAACCTGACCACATTTAGAGTAGGCCGCTGTTACTGCCGTTTTCGCCGTATGCCCTTCGTGGTACGCCCATTGCCATTTTGCATGCAGATCTTGACTTCGTCCCCTGCTTGGCAGAGTTGCCAGACCAAATTCCTATTTCACTCAACTGGGTTCCCCTTCCTCTGCGTGTTCGTCCCTACTTTGCCGCACTGCCTACCGCTCCCCCTTCCCCCCGCTACCCAACAGCGCATGGGCAGATGCCTCCGGAGTCGGTTACGTCGTAGATGTTCGGGACTGTGCGCAGGCAATCATCGCCCCTCTGCCGAGGCCAATATACCTCCGGGAAGGACTCGCACCGTTGTGGTGCGGATGTGTTGCCGAGAAAGGGGTTCTTCTACACTCAGAGAAGAACGTTTTCGCTCTACGCTGATCCGCGATCATGGACGAGCTTTGATTGCGCTATTGCCATTGCCATTTTTTTCCATTTATTTATTTATTTAGATTTATTGAAAAACCTTCAGAAACCCTTCGGACGTTTCTTCCGCCGCCGCCAGCACGAGAACTGCCGTAAAACATTCAATAAACGCCTAGCATAGCAACTCCGCATGTACGGATCTCTTACTTATTACATTTTCCCGGTCCGTTGTTCTGAAACTACTCTGCGTCACCTATATATATATATATATATATATATATATATATATATATATATATATATATATATATATATATATCGCCCGTTGTTGTTGCTGTTTTCACCAAGGGTTTTTTCTTCCCAGTTATATACCCTCGCCTTCGGCCTCCCGCCACCATGCCCGTTATTTATATATTGCCGCGAGCGCAGCTGACCAAGCAGGCAGCGCGCTCGTGGCCTATCGGTTATCGTGCCTGCCTCCCACGCGGAAGGCCAGGGTTCGATTCCTGGGAGCGACGTCTATTTTGTTTATCCCTGCAATTTAGTGTGCTGGAAAATTCGAGAATCCTGTTGCTTGTTCGAGGTCCGAATGTTCTACGCGTCGAACCTTCTACGCCGATTATTCCAGAAGCCCACGCGTGTACATAAGGAATTTCTCGTGGCGAGCCAAAGTCAGTTTCGCCTCTGCGTTCGATCTTGCTGCTTCGCCGCCTTCGACGACCGCGACGCTCTCTTGTTATCTTTCTTTTCCCTTTTATTTTTGGGCACAATTTCGCCCCATTAAACGTTCAGTTTACTCAGTTGTTATCGCCTCATCACTTGTCATTCGTGACATTTTGGTGGAGGTGCGGGGTATCGCATTCTATGCCCGTGGAGCGTACCCCTCCGAAAACACACCCGCCAAGTGACGTGCTCAGCCCCGGGAGGTTACCCTTCGCAGAAAACGCCAAAGCCCGATCAAGCCGCCGTACCAAAGGCCAATCCCCGGAATGTGGACCCTTGCCACCGAAACCAAGGAAGAAGACCACGACGATGACCACGCCGCCCGTCGTTGTCCTACCCATCGCCGCCCGTACGCCCGTGTCCTTCCACGGTGAGCCCTATGAAGACGTCGAGGACTGGCTACAGCAGTACGAGCGAGTGGCCCAGCAACACCGATGGACGGAAGAACAGCGCCTACAGAGTCTTTACTTCGCACTCGAAGGAACCGCCCGGCACTGGTTCGAGAATCGCGAAACTTCCCCGACCTCGTGGACCGCCTGCGAGGACGCGCTGAGACGGACTTTCACCAACCAGTACCGACGGGAGAGGGCCGAGGACCTCCTCCGAATGAGGACCTAGGGCACAAGCGAGACGATCACCAGCTTTGTAGAAAATGTTCTGCGCCTGGTCGCTCGCGCCGACCCTCTAGCCACCGACGAAAAGAAGCTTCGGATCCTGATGCGAGGCGTAAAACACGACATCTTCGGTGGCCTTGTCCGCAACCCCCCAGCCACCGTCGAAGATTTCATCAAGGAAGCCACAAACATCGAACGTGCGCTTCAAGCACGGGCCTCCCATTACCAGCGACTTCCCGGCGTCGCTGCCCTCTCGACTTCCAGCTGCAACGGCCCGGACCTCCGCGAGATTATCCGGGACGTCGTGCGGTAGGAAATCAGGAAGCTTCTTTCTGCTGCCGCAAGCCCGGATTCGCCCTCAATCGCCGAGGTTGTCCGGGCAGACGTTCAGCCGGCGCTGCAGCCACAAGTTCTTGTCAGCGCCGCTCCCTAACCACTGACGCTGAGCTACGCCGCAGCTACACGACGACCACCGCCCCCTGCTCACCCATATACGGCGCCACCCCGACGGGAACCTCCAGCGCCGCAGTTTTCCCGACGCCAGGAAGATCGGGCGCACGCCCACACAGAACCAGCAGCGCCACGAAAGACCGACGTGTGGAGGACGGCCGATCGACGCCCGTTGTGCTATCACTGCGGTGAAGCCGGCCACATTTACCGCCGATGCCTCTACAGACAACTGGGGCTGCGCGGGTTCCACCCGAACGACCCGCGCCCAAGGTACGACGAGCGCCCTCGCGACATCGAGGAGTACCTCCGACGTTCGCCCTCCCCAGTGTCGTCTCTCCGCCGTGAAGCCCGCTCCCCATCGCCACGACGTTCAGCGTCCCCAGCGCCACGACCTCGCCGAGAGAGCCTGTCTCCCCTGTGTCGCCGGGAAAACTAAGTGCGGAAACGCCTGGAGGTGACGTTGCCGAAGACGACGGAAGCAAACAGCCTCCAAAAACGCCGGAGCGCTCCCACTCTCCCAACGCCCCGCATCGCACCGACGCGCCTGCAACGGTGTCCAACAACCTAAACGTTGTTATCGACGACCTCGATGCATCGGCACTCGTGAAAACCGGAGCAGACTACTCAGTCTTGAGTGGGAGGCTCTCTCGCCGACTGCGAAAAGTAACAACTCCGTGGGAGTTGTTACTTCCTCAAATACGAACCTCACCTTACCTCAAATACGAACCGCCGGAGGGCACCTCATCACACCCGTAGGACGTTGCTCTGCTCGCGTCGAAATTCACGGCGAAACGTGCCTGTAAAATTCGTCGTTCTACAAGACTGTTCTAGAGATGCCATTCTCGGCATGGATTTTCTGTGTGAATACGGCGCCGTCATCGACCTGGGTGAGAACAGATTGACGCTGCGGAAGCCTGTTCCGCCTTTAGAGAAACCCCAAACAGCGTCAGCCGCCGTCCGAGTCGCCGCCGACCACGTGAACCTGCCGCCGCGATCATGTGTTGTCGTACCCGTCATGACCGATACAGCTACCTGCGGCGAAGTGGTCCTCGAAGGCAACCTCCAATTGCTCCTGGGGAGAGGAATCGGCGTTGCAAGAGGAGTGGCTGAACTTCAAGATGGGCGCACCGTGGTCCTCGTGACGAACTTCCGACAAGAAATGCAACACCTCAAGAAAGGTGCCACTGTGGGCCACGTCGAGGAACTTCGAAACTCCGCCGCAATCGCTGTGATCGCTGACGAATCATCGCCACCTCAGCAAGACATTGCGCCACCAGCGCAGCTCGACATCGACCCGAAGCTTCCAGGCCCGAAACGACGACAGCTGATTGACCTCCTCGCCGAATACAGCGACATCTTCGCGAAGTCGTTGAAGGTGCGCCAAACCGCCGTCGCGAAGCATAGCATCGTTACCGAGGACGACGCGCTCCCTGTGCACCGATCGCCGTACAGAGTCTCCGTAAAAGAAAGGGAGGTCATTCAAGAGCAAGTGCAAGAAATGCAGAACGACGACATCATCCAGCCTTCAAGCAGTCCGTGGGCCTCTCCAGTCGAGCTTGTCAAGAAGAAGGACGGAACGCTTAGGTTCTGCGTGGACTACCGACAGCTGAACGCGGTAACCAAAAAAGACGTCTATCCACTCCCCCGCATCGATGACACACTAGACCGGCTGCGCCACTCCCGGTACCTTTCATCGATGGATCTGAAGAGCGGTTACTGGCAGATCGAAGTCGACGAACGGGACGGAGAGAAGACAGCCTTCGTCACGCCGGATGGACTGTACGAGTTCAAGGTGATGCCCTTCGGACTATGCACGGCGCCAGCAACTTTCCAGCGTGTCATAGACACCGCACTGGCAGAACTGAAGTGGCAGAGCTGTCTTGTCTACCTTGACGACGTCGTTGTGTTTTCAAGTGACTTTGACGAGCACTTGCGACGACTCCGATCTTTACTCCAAGCCATACAGACCGCACGACTCACCCTTAAGCTGTCCAAGTGCCGGTTCGCCTATGACGAACTGAAGTTCCTAGGCCACGTGGTTAGTAATGACGGCGTCCGCCCAGACCCCGAGAAGACTCGCGCCGTTGCGGCATTTCCAGCGCCTCCAGACAAGAAGGCCGTGCGAAGATTCCTAGAACTTTGTGCCTACTATCGACGCTTCGTTCGGGATTTTGCAAGAATTTCCGCACCGCTCACAAAACTTACGAAGGACGCCGAGAAGTTCGAATGGGCCCAGGAGCAACAGCACACATTCGACGAGCAGAAGCAACGACTACAGACTCCTCCTGTTCTTGGACACTTCGATCAAGATGCGGAAACCGAGATGCATACGGACGCAAGTAACGAAGGCCTTGGCGCGGTACTGGTTCAAGTGCAAGAAGGCACCGAGCGAGTCATCGCCTACGCCTGTCGGACACTCTCCAGAGCGGAGAGAAGTTACTCCACGACTGAAAAAGAATGTCTGGCGGTCGTCTGGGCCATCACGAAGTTTCGCCCGTACTTATACGGGAGCCCTTTCCGCGTTGCCACGGACCACCACTCGCTCTGCTAGCTTGCGAACCTAAAGGACCCTTCAGGACTTCTCGCTCGATGGAGCCTCCGAACGCAGGAGTTCAACATGACTGTGGTCTACAAGTCAGGCCGCAAGCACAGCGACGCCGATTGCCTGTCCAGAGCCCCTGTCGAGACATCCTCCGGTAGCAGCGACGACGATGACGGCGAGTGCTTCCTAGGCGCGGTGAACACCAACGACATGGCGCGACGTCAAAGAGACGATCCTGAGTTGCGCGCACTAATCGAGAACCTCGAAGGACGAGGGGGTACTATCCCCCGTGTCTTCTTGAGAGCCCTGCCGACCTTCGTCCTCCGACAAGGTGTGCTTTACTAGGAGAACTTCGGAGACAACAGCTCGCCATGGCTGCTGGTAATCCCTGCCGACCTTAGAGAGGAGATCTTCCAAGCCTGTCACGACGACCCAACGGCTGGGCACCTTGGCTACAGCAGGACGCTCGGCAGGATTCGAGAAAAATACTACTGGCCAAGGCTACCGAAGAACGTTCACCTCTACACTCGATCACGCCACGGGTGTCAGCGACGCAAGAAACCGCCGACGAAGCCGTCAGGACATCTGCATCCGATTGCTCCCCCGTCTACGCCGTTCCAGCAGATCGGAATGGATCTACTTGGCCCTTTCCCGCCGTCAACTTCGGGAAACCGCTGGATAATCGTCGCCACAGATTATCTCACACGGAACGCCGAGACGAAAGCCCTTCTATCAGGTACGGCTGTGGAAGTCGCCAAGTTTTTCATCGAGTCCATTGTCCTCCGGCACGGCGCCCCCAAAATCCTCATTACCGACCGTGGATCATCGTTCATGGCCCAGCTGACGCAAGAAATCCTTCGTCTCAGCCACACCAGCCATCTGCGTACCACGGCGTACCACCCGCAGACCAACGGGCTGACAGAGAGACACTGCAAAACCATCGCCGACATGATCTCCATGTATGTCGACGTGGAGCACAAGACATAGGACGAGGTGTTGCCTTACGTTACATTTGCCTACAACACGGCAGTGCAAGAGACCACAGGAGTAACCCCGTTCCAGCTGATGGATGGCAGGAACGTAACGACCATGCTCGACGCGATGCTACCTCATGAACCAGCCGACGATGGGAGCCCCGACGCCCAGGTGGTTGCTCAACGAGCCGAAGAAGTTCGCCAGCTCGCCCGACTCCGAATTCAAGATCAACAACGTGTCGACACTACCCGGTACAACCTTCGTCGTCGGGACGTCCACTTCCAGCCCGGAGACAGGGTATGGGTCTGGACACCGATTCGCCGCCGTGGTCTCAGCGAGAAACTCCTAAAACGGTACTTCGGACCCTACAAGGTACTTCGTCGGCTTGGAGATCTTAACTACGAGGTGATGCCCGACGGAACAAGAACGTCGTCACGCCGCCCACCACGTCCTGAAGTCGTCCACGTCGTGCGCCTGAAGCCGTACTACGCTCGATAGGACTGTGGACGTTATGTGCTCCAAATGACTCTTTAGTTTACCGTCCTTTTTATTTTGTTTTGTGTTGTGTTGCATCGGGGCGATGTACTTTTTAAAGGGGGGAGTAATGCCGCGAGCGCAGCTGAACAAGCAGGCAGCGCGCTCGTGGCCTATCGGTTATCGTGCCTGCCTCCCACGCGAAAGGCCAGGGTTCGATTCCTGGGAGCGACGTCTATTTTGTTTATCCCTGCAATTTAGTGTTCTGCAAAATTCGAGAATCCTGTTGCTTGTTCGAGGTCCGAATGTTGTACGCGTCGAACATTCTACGCCGATGATTCCAGAAGCCCACGCGTGTGCATAAGAAATTTCGCGTGGCGAGCCAAAGTCAGTTTCAACTCAGCGTTCGATCTTGCTGCTTCGCCGCCTTCGACGCCCGCGACGCTCTCTTGCTTATCTTTCTTTTCCTTTTTATTTTTGGGCACAAGTTCGCCCCATTAAACGTTCAGTTTACTCAGTTATTATCGCCTCAACACTTGTCATTCGGGACAATATATATATATATACAGTCGAATCTCGTTAATTCGAACACGCTCCATTCGAACTTTCGGTTTATTTGAACTGACGCTGTGGTCTGGACTACACTATATGTATTTCAATGGGCGAAGACGACCGCTAATTCGAACGCTTAAACGCCCGCACCGGTTAATTCGATCATACCGCGCCGCCGAGCATGCCTTCAGGAGCCGGCTAACTCACGCGGCAGCGCCTCCAACGTCTCCAGTTCCAATAACCATGACAACCGATCACGTGGTACCTTGAATGCTGCGAAGAGCGGTGCGGTGCTCTCTTGCTTGGTGACTGTGCTGCGCCGCTGCACTTACGCGCGTTTTGGCGGGAGTGCGACAGTTCAGTTTCTTGTCTTGCACTCGCGTACTGCTGCTCTTCGGCGTGTTTTTGGCGGGAGTGCGAGAGTTCCGTTTCTTGCCTTGCACAGCCACGTTGCTGCGGTTCGGCGCGTTTTCAGTGGGCGCACGACTCACGTTATCTTGATTCCAAGCGTCATGGCGAGCCGGGGCACGTACCGCCCACCAAAGGACCTCAAGACGAAGGCAAAGATACTGCAAGAAGTTGACCAAGGCGCACTCTCCAAGAAAAAAATAGCGAAGAAACATGGCAGCACGAAGAGCACTCAAAGCACTGGACGCCACCGCGCGTCACTTCTCTTGACAGGAGAATGCGGATGCCGCGTTAGAGCTGGTCTCCAAGCTCCAAGCAATCTTTGTTGATTCACGACTGATGAACCGCGCACAGGCACGCGTCACGTATTACTTCCCTTTGTGATCGGTGAAGATAAATGTCCTGGAACTCGTCACTCATTTGTTAGCTCAGTGCACATGCGCCGCCCAACGCGGCGCTGCACCTAAGTACTCCTTTTAAAGAGCTTTCGTTAAACCGACCTTGTTTTAATTCGAACAAATTTTCGTTCCCCTTGGAGTTCGAATTAACGAGATTCAACTGTATATATAACGGGCAAGGTAGTGGGAGGCCGAAGGCGAAGGTATGTAACTTGGAAGAAAACACCCTTGGTGAAAACTGCAACAACGGAGGATTTATTCTTGGACGTTTCGGCCGGAGTCCGGCCTTCGTCATAAATATATATATACGTCCGCACTTTATTTAAATTTTTTGCGTCCGCACCTTTTTTTATTTTTCCTTATATATGAATGCACCATTTTTCTAGCGACACAGAATCGGCCAGCGATAGAAGTGCGCTTTGATAATCATAGGGAATTGCTTGAGAATAGCAAACATGGCATAGGTTAACATGGCAAAACAACGAAGACTAGTGAAAGGAGCGAACAACACATAACATATTTTTACAGCTTTCTGTGTTGTTAGTGCGTTGTTCGTTCCTCTTCTTAGTCTTCCTTGTTTTGGGCTATTGCATTTACACTATGTTTGACTTTCACCAACTAGCGCAACTCTCAATTTTAATACTTTATCCCACGTAGCAGTATTTTACTAGAGGATGGCTACAGTTCTGCTCCTTCCTTCAGTGTGAGGAAAGACTCGTCTGCATGTATTAGGTTGAAATAAACTATAGCGACGTGAAGGTGCGGATGGTTTTTCCAGCACCCAGTGGGAACTTTCATGGGGTGTTTTACAAACGCTGCCGAAGACCAAACTAGGGATGTTTATTTTCATTTGTATTATATAAAATGCGATGATTCCCGGGTAGCGGAGGTAAAATGTATGCTCGGGTATCAAACTATATAATGCAGTGGTTTCAAACTCACTTGAGTGTGGGGCCGGATAGCCCACCCCGGAAAAGTCGTGGGTCAACGTAAGCCGGTGCGGAGGGGGGGGGGGGGGGGGGGGAAGGGTCAAGAGATATTAAAGAGAAGAGACCTCGTGATTTATTCCTTTTGTAAACTTACACTTTGACCAGTGACATCCTTAGATGATATTTATTTATATGACAACCTTGGGCCCAGCCCTACTGTGATAAGAATTAAAATGACACCGCCCGCCAACGTGCTGGCATTTTTAATCGAACAAGAAAGCATGTACACTGTCGTTCCCGTTGCTGACTTCAACTATGAATTACCAAAGCTCAACTTGCCTTCAAAAAACAATCAGCTAATTTGACAGTTCTAGCATTCTTGACGATTTTTTTATTACTATACTCTGAACAAATGCTTGTCTTTTAATGGCGACTAATTTTTGAAGGCGAGAATCCCGAGCTCGTAGCTTTATCTTTGGCAGTCGCTCCTACTGATCGAGAGTTCGCGCAGTCGAGGTGCATCCTTCAACGATTATCTCGAGCTTGCAGCCTAGTGGCGGAAGCGCTGTACATTACGTAAAGCTGGGAAGCAAAAAAATAAAGGAAAACAAATAGAAAATGAACACAGATAAGCATAAACTATGTGAATACGTTAGAACAACAGAGCTACTTTTGAGCGAAAATGAATCGGCGAGATAAGATCAATATGGCGCATGTCATTTCTAGCGCTCGGTTTTATGGGAACTGGGACTCGTTGCCGGTTGCCTGCGGGCCGCGTCCCAGCGAGTCGCGGGCCCCATGCGGCCCGCGGGCCACGTATTTGAGGCCCCTGATATAATGTAAGTAGATGGAGTAAAGAGGCGTTGGAGCTAGAAACGTGTGCAACTTTTGACCAATAAAAAGTTTTAAGACGTTTCTGAATTCTTGAATTTCACGTTGTTGAATATCATGGGACTGCTTTAAACCGTTTATTATAAAAGGGCTGTCTGGTATTTCATTTAAACAAATTATTAGAAAAACCGAAATAAACCGGTTTTTAGGAACGTGTAATCGGTAACCGAAACCGTAAAAATAAACCGTAAAAAAACGAAACGAAACCGTTATCAACAGGAAGTGGTAACCGTAACCGTAACCGAAACGTTATATTTTTCGGTTTGTGTCCCTGCATGGAAGTGTACGAGCGACTCTCGGAAAGATAGTCAGTGCTGACTGTCACCCGGTCTGGAGTATAGCAGCCCTAGTCAAGCGTCATTTTGTTGAACAAAGGGAGGTATTGTGATCGTTAGGAGACTTCTTGCCGCCTGCGAGGTTCAACTTTGATTTCTCTAAAAAAAAGAGTAGTAACATCAACCTGTGTGAAAGTATAAAAATTGAAATGGAAACTTCGATTCCACCTAAAAGCGGTAACATCAATTGTCTGCAAGTGTAAACGTCGAAATGCAGAACTAATATTTTGCAATTTCCTTTCCTGAAACATGGAAAAATGAATGATAATGGTCTTAACGATGCTGAACTGAATGCTGCTCTAACATTTATCATGAAACGCAACAGAAGCTTTCAGGACAGCATTCTTTTGTTATATTGGAATTTGCACACAACATAAAAAAGTGAAAGTTTATTTTTAATTGGCAGCATAACTTTCTATTAGTTTGATTGCAATTATCATTTACAATAGGTTGTAAATATTTTTTATCACATGTCTGGACTATTGCCAAGAGCTGGTGCGAAGCAGCATGCTCTGTTGCTTTATGCCTGCTTTGAGTGGAGAGGTGGGTGGCAATAAATTGCAGGAATCTGCAAATTGAACAGTAACGATAGCTGTTTTGTCTCAGCTCTTACGACTGCCATTTGTGCACATGCAACTTCATGAGTCCTACCATGCAGGTACTACAAAACAAACCAAAAGTATTTAAAACAATTACTTTATTAGAAACTAATGTGATACATATTGCCTCAAAAGCCTGCTTCGGCTTATCACAGGTGTTTTATCACAATAACTAAACAAATATCATCATAAGCAATAATACAAATACACAAAACTTGTTTAATTATGAGACAAGAATGAAAATAAGTTGAAATGACAAGTTTTGTTAAGGCTTGCTTTGCCTGCTTGGTGTTGCAGGTTTAAATTGGAATAAAAATAAATTCCTATAAGTTTCCTAAAGGCTTGTTTTGCCTGCTTGCTGTTTTTTCAAAGCTTTGTTTTTCAATCTGCAGCTGTTTTCCTTTTATGGTCTGGATTCTCAGATCAACAGATGCACTAAAAAAAAAAGAAATTTAACAGAAGTTTGGATGAACAATGAAACACACAAACCTTTGTATTATGGCTGGAATATTTACCAAATACATATGGAAAACATTAAAACAGTAACCGTTATTGATAATTGTTTTCCCTGTTCTAGAAATGTGCATCGAGTGCTGTCACAACTTTCAGAGCTCTCACCAAAATCTTTGTATTTTTTTACCCCTGAGGTGCTCAAGCACAAAACGTGTGCTTCGTCAATTCCCCCACATACTGACCCTTCTACGCTCAATACATGGTAAATACGAGAAATATTCCTGCTGAAAGGTCCAGAACGTCAATTCGTAGGTCCTCGCAAACAACGCACATGCCGCCAGATGTCCATGGGTGCTTTCCAGTGAAAAGTAACGTCTGGTTCCCGAAAGTCATTGCAGGGTCCTGGGAGAAAAAAAAAGCCAATGATAAGAAATAAGTTCTGGAAGTCAGATGAAGTTGTAGGTGAGCAAAGTAAAATTGTCGAGGACATGTTAAGTGCCTACAGTGTCATAGATGGAAAGTCAATGCAGCAGAGTGAAGACAAGTGATTCAGACGCCCGTTGCTGCCTTTCTATATTTCGCTTTCCCCGATTCTCACTTGATTATGAAGTGTTTCGTACGGTGGAACCAGTGCATCAGGGTGTCTACCAAATTACTGATTTCAAATTCCCTGACTTTTCTAGAATTTCTCTTGACTATTTTGATAAAAACGTCCTGACCACTTCTGGGTCGAAGGATCATATTTCGGAAACGTTATTCAGCATAGTCATGTCCATGCGCAAACGTCAAGCATTGTTCCGCATCGCCGTTCGTCTTTCAATGGTCATTTTCCCTGATGAAGCCAATGTTTGACGATTTCCCTGAGAATTCCAGGTTGCTAGACACCATGATGATGTGATGGACACCATAGAAATGCAGACCATTGCATTCAAAATTATTTTGGCCATCAGGAGGAACCTAAAATATTTCCATGGAGAGAGATAGAGAGTGGAGGGGCGGGGGACGCTGCTGCTGCTATTGTCTACTTTTTTAAATATCAATTTTAGGCTCAAAAGAAACGTAAGTAATACACCAGTAAGTGCGCTGAGAGCACTTGAAGCACAAGGGGCAAGGTCCGTACTGTGGAAACAGGGGAGGGTACAAAGTCTAGCTCTACCTGCTCTGCAGCACCCTGCATAAGCTAGGTGCTAGGCAAGACTGGGGCTTATCTACTGAGAGTATCTAGTACAGTCAAAGAAAGCATAATAAAATTCTTTGCTGGGCAAGCTGCTTCGTGGCTGCAATGAAAAAAGAGTGCATTAAGACAGGGACGAGGAAGGAAGGGAAGACGATTTTTTTCTGAATAAACTAGTTGGTAGTGAGCACTTGTTTCTTTCTTTCTCGTCTCCGTCTTATTGTGCTCCTTTTTTAGTTGTAACGAAAGCAAGCCGCGAAGGAATTTAGAGAGGGCTAAAAGCTTGCTCTAACATCTGTGTGCATGTGAGGGAACGCTTCATGTACAAGGCCTACTACAAGGTAGTAATCATTGCAATTTTCTATCTGAGTAACAACATAATGCATCTGCGCATTACAAAGTATTCTAAAACTTTTCGTGTGCTGTACTTTAAAAAAAAAACTTTAAAAAATTGAGTAACAAAATAACAGCGTCAATTCACTACTTACGGAGGCCGTCTGCAAACGAAGGGCGTCTGGGAACGCAACTGCCTAGAGATGTATTCTGCAAGAGGGCGAATTTCACGTCACATTCGCAATAGAAGAAAATAAGCACTCATGGCGGCAAAAACTCGTCAAAGGCCGAACAGAAGTCAAATTCGGGCGGGTACAAGAGCGTAGAGAACACGCGCGAACAGAAAGTATACTAGGACGAGTAAACGCACATACTTATAGACAGTCTCGCTAACAGCTTCAACGTACCTTTATCACTTCCACTGGGCTTATGACTTGTGACTTAGAGAGTTCCTATTCCATTTGAAGAAAGTCTGAGAGCACGAAAACAACTTTGAAACGGAACCTTTTCCCGGGCACACGCAAACGACTCACGACGAACACGACGAAGGACGGGAGCACGACCCCCTCTCTCCTAACGAACACGTCATATGAGCGTTCCATGTGCGATCTCCGGCTCCCGGTGTAGTCCGTGCGCCTCTCACCAGGCGGCGCTAAAACTCAACCCTCCTGATTGTCGTGGCGACCGTGGGTATGCTGCAGGATACCACTCTTTCTTATCAAGCGAGATTTACCATATCTATATGAGGTTATTAGTAAAGCATAATACCCTTAGGCTATGTTCCAAATCTTACCGGAGTAACATGCCTCCTACGTCTGCGGAAAATACCGCGTGGAATCGAGAGTAAACGGGGTAAACAGTACTCGTGTACTCGGTACTCGATTTTGGAGCGGCCTGGATCCTGTGCAGATTGACTTTGCCTTCGGCTACGGCACAAAGAAAACATAGCAGTGATGGTGGAAAATAGCAGACGGTATATTTTGATCATGGAGAAAGCACTCGAAAAAACAATAATATTAACCGCTTCGATTTTTTTTTTACATTGACCACTTCTTTTTTTTTTTCTTTAGGTGGTTCCACCAGCTTTTTTTTGCTCCTTTTTGGGCTGCATATTGAGGTCAAAATAACTTACTGCATTTATTGAAACATCAAAACTTTTCACTTTATACTAATCATCGCGATCGCTGCAGGTTTTCCAGGTGCTCTAAACGTATACGTTCCACGCATCGTGATTTGCACCGCTTACGTTCTGCAGAGATTGCTTCCACACGGTGTTGTGGTACAGCGCAGGGGGCTTTCTCAACTCTGATATGTAACTTACGTTCGCATCCATTATTGGCCCTCTCCTTCCCCCCCTCCTCCCCAATCTTCACTTCTTCACACACTTTGACCCGAATAGGATTGCAAAATCACTAAGACAACTTCAAAACCGCTATAGGCAATTTCTAGGGGCGGGAGATGGGGTGGGGTAGTTGATTGATCATATACATGAAATATTCTAAGCCTTTATTGCTTTACCAGCGTTGTTCTGCCATTACACACACCCTAAAGAACATCTTTTTTCTTGTTAAGGCTCGTTCACACACGTCGGTTGCATGCGACTGCGTCCGTTGCAACCGGAGCGACCGGAACGACCACTCTGCGCCCCCCGTACATACACCTGCAACCAGTGCAACAAGCGCAGCGGGTCGTCAGCTGTTTCAGCGGTGCCTGTAAATAGGGGGGCGCACTGCCACTCAATGCCGTAACATAATATAGACAGACAGTTTTCTATAGCCTAAAGCTTTATTATTTTTTTATGATAGCCTTGCAGGGTACAGTGGATGGAAAAAAAAGAAAAGACGATCAAGACTCTAATACACGACTTTGCCAATAGTACAAATTTCGCCACACGCCTTTTCTACGATTATAATAGACCATGTAATCTTAGCAGCGATATAGCAACGTAAAAATATGATTTTGTGATCAGATAGACGTTGCGAGCGTTCAGAATTGCTAACACTAATCACTTTTCTCCGGTGATGAAAACGCGTGAAAATTCGCATCCTTTATACGGTACGCACCAGTAATACCTTGAACTTGAGCACACGCATGAAATGCGCCAAATAAGAAATCCTGGCGATGTTCGAGGACACAAAAGCATAGAAAGCACCACTGTAGTCGAAGTAAACAAAAGCGATGGCACGGGCGTTTCTGCTGTCTTGAGAGTGCTGCCACGACATCGCCGCACGAGTAGGTGGATCTTCCCTTCTAGTACGTGCTGGGTTATTATAGCGACACACGACGAAAATTCACAGTCAAGGGTAGCGCTTTTACGCGGAACGATGAGCTTTCACCACGCCGTCCTCGTCGACGATCACCACCAACGCCATGTTTGCAGGAGCCGGCCGGCCGGCGGGCCCGCGACCGGCATGCAACGCGCGCGACCAGTTCTCCTCGACCTGTGATTGGTCTGTCGTTGCGGTTGTTTCCAACGCAGCGGGAAAGTTGGGCTCGCTCCAACTCCTTGCATTGTGAACAACACTTGCGAGCGTCCCTCCGTCGCTATGGCAACTGACGGTTGGAGACCCTTGCAACGGTCGTTTCGGTTGTTCCAGTCGCTCCGGTCGCTACGGACGCATGTGTGTGAACGGGCCTTTATTTATTGCGTTTGAACATTTTCAACCTTGAACGTAAGAATACGGAGTTCCCAACAGGTATACCTTCCAGGGGAAGGTGCACGGTCTGAATGTGGTGCACAGAAACTTCCTGCGTTGAAAAAAAAATCTTAATGCTTTCGCATAAATCGCTCCACCTCATTATTTGTCAAACAGATCACATGACGTATTTACAAAATTTGATCCGACGACACCTCCCGATCGAGGACGGTGCGTGAGCATTTACTCTGGAGTAAAGAAACCGTTTCTGAAATGCAAGTTCTGACGTCATCGAGTAAGCGAGAGTAAGTTTGAAAACGCTCAATTTGTCTGGTTCTTAGATGAAAGCTGCGTCCTTCTCTTCAAGCGTTGAATAACAATGAAATCGTTAATGATAAAAATTTATTTCAAATCCGTTTGATATACCCATCCTTTGTTGCTCATAAAAGTTCCCAGCGCCTGGAACATTGTTTGCCCCGTGTGGTTCAGGTTCTGTCTGAAGCAGGAGACTGTCAACGGGTACTTTCGGTTTTCGTTTAGCTGCTATCGTCTCCGCACCGCTGTTGCTTACGTCATCGTAGATTGCTCCAAACTATCTCGCGATAATGTTCGCGATGCGGTAAGTACCCTAGCTGTTCTTCTCGTCATAGCAAAAATACAGCGAATAACGGAACAATTACGATTTTGCTATCAGGGTAGCGGGCAAAAACCCAGCAGAAGCGAAGTGAACGCAGGTCGACGTACCCCGAACGCCGTGCCAGCTCACTGCGTGCATTAGTTTGCAACCTCTAGAACAACCATTTAGACTAATAGTTCTGCACTTCTATAACACCCTCGTTCCCTTGGTCAATTTCGTCACCGCGCCGTAGCAAGCGGTGCATGTTTGCGCCTGAACGCCTTCTAGGAGAGCGAGGGTCGTCATGTACCGCGTTAGCCTCATCGAAAATAGCGAACAGCGACGAAATCGTTTTATAAAATTTGTGTACTAGTCTTAGTGGCTGTTCTCCAGCTTACAAACGAATGCGCGCATTGATCTTGCGAGGCGTTCGGCGTACGTCGACCTGCGTTCACTTGACTTCGTCGGGGCGGCTTTTTCGCTCACTCCCTGTGTCATCAAAGTCTTAATTCTTTCGTTATTAGTTGTGTCCCAAAAGTAGCCATCAGAAGAAAAGGGTAATTACTGCATAGCACGCAAGTGTGCAGCAATTCACGACGACGACGTGAGTAATGGTCGCGTGGAGACGATGGCAGCCGACTGATCCGGAACCCGGCCAAACCAAAACCACCCGTTGAAAATGTCTTGTCTTGCAAAGGTGTCAATGATCTAATACCTTGCGACTTTTTTGTGACATGTGGTTTCTATGCAATTCTATAATATTTACTAGTCTTTTCGTGCTTTACTCTTAGTATTTAGATTCGTCCACTAATCGTTGAATGGAAGTGACAATTTTAGAAATAAAAAATAAAGATCGGGTAGCGTTAGTTGGGTGTGTACGTGTTGATGGCTACTTTGTGGAACGACATATTTACAAAATTTATTAG
Organism: Ixodes persulcatus; assembly: GCA_013358835.2. Classification (NCBI taxonomy): domain Eukaryota; kingdom Metazoa; phylum Arthropoda; class Arachnida; order Ixodida; family Ixodidae; genus Ixodes; species Ixodes persulcatus. Next base: position 269,429 of record JABSTQ010010503.1, read on the forward strand.
CCATTGAATACCAGGGAAATAAATTAAAAAAACGAATACTATGTGCCAAATGCTGCTGACCTGTGACTCCCGTTGAGAAGTGGAAGAGTCAAAACAGAGTCACACGAATCATTGTCTCTCTAAGAGAGTCGTGCAGTATCAAAGGGAGTCATGGAGGGAGCGATGAGAGTCATGACAGTAGCGACGCCCTTTGGGCTTCTTTTTTTTTAAGAGTGCGGGGTGGTGCGGTATACGGGTGAGCAGGGGGCGGTGGACGTCGGGTAGCTGCGGCGTAGCTCAGCGTCGGTGGTTCGTGAGCGGCGCTGACAAGAACTTGTGGCTGCAGCGCCTTCTGAACTTCTTCCCGGACAATCTCGACGATTGAGGACGAATCCGGGCTTGCGGGAGCAGGAAGAAGCTTCCTCATTTTCTCCCGCACGACGTCCCGGATGATCTCGCGGAGGTCCGGGCCGTTGCAGCTGGAAGTCGAGAAGGCAGCGACGCCGGGAAGTTGCTGGTAATGGGAGGCCCGTGCTTGAAGGGCACGTTCGATGTTTGTGGCTTCCTTGACGAAATCTTCGACGGTGGCTGGGGGGTTGCGGACAAGGCCACCGAAAATGTCATCCTTTACACCTCGCATCAGGACCCGAAGCTTCTTTTCGTCGGTGGCTTGAGGGTCGGCGCGAGCGACCAGGCGCAGAACATCTTCGACAAAGCTGGTGATCGTCTCGCTTGTGCCCTGGGTGCTCATTCGTAGGAGGCCCTTGGCACTCTCCCGTCGATATTGGTTGGTGAATGTCCGTCTAAGCGCATCCTTGTAGGTGGTCTACGAGATCAAGGAAGTCTCGCGATTGTCGAACTAGCGCTTGGCCGTCCCTTCGAGCGCGAAGTACAGATTCTGCAGGCGCTGTTCGTCCATCCATTGGATGGGCTTGGCAACTCGCTCGTACTGCTGTAGCCAGTCCTCCATGTCTTCATAAGGCTCACCGTGGGAGGACGCAGGCGTACGGGAAGCGACGGGTAGGACAACGATGGGTGAAGGGGTAATCGTCGCGGTCTTTGATTTCTGCGGCAGGGGTCCGAGTTACGGGGGTAGGCCTTGGTTACGGCGACTTTACCGGGCCTAGGTCTGGTCTCCTGCGAAGAATAGCCTCCCGGGGCTGAGCACGTCACTTGGCCGGCGTGTTTTCGGATGGGTACGGTCCACGTGCATAGATGTAACTACCCCGCACCTGCACCAACATTTCACGAATGACAAGTGATGAGGCGATAATAACTGAAGAAACTAAACGTTTAATGGGGCGAACCAAAAAATAAAAAAAGGGAACAGAAGAAGGCAGAGCGTCGCGGGCGTCAAAGTCGGCGTGACAGCAGAGTCGAACGCTGGGGCGAAACTGACTGAGGATCGCCATGCGGAGCCCCGTATGTACGCACGTTGGTTTCTGGAACAATCGGCCTAGAAGGTTCGGCGACGAGAACATTCGCACCTCGAACAAGCAACAGGATTCTCGAATTTACTAGAACACTCAATTGCAAGGCTAAACAAAAGACGCGTCGCTCCCAGATATCCTACCCTGGCACCTCGCGTGGGAGGCAGGCACGATAGCTTTTAGGCCACGGCCGCGCCGCCTACTTGGTCAGCTGTGCGCGCGGCAATATGAACAATTTTCGAGCGACCCTACATTCCACTGACATGCGCCCTAAGTTACACTGGACAAACCGGGCGATGAATTAACGATCGAAGAAGGCAGCACGCTACATCAGTGAAAAACCTGTCAGCAGGAGTACTTTGCTAACCCAACGTTGTGCGTGTCAATGCTCAGCACGGTTCTACGACGTGAAGATCATCGCAAGGAATAAGACAAAACTGGCACATGAAATCCTGGAGGCCCTTGCCATTGAGGAAAAGGGCGAAGATTGCGTTAGTGAACCTCTCAAGCTGCACGAGAAAAAAAATGCTTTTGCGGGGTTAAATATTGGGTGAATCAGGAAGAAAGGTATGCTTCCCTCATATGGGGTTCGTGGTAGAAGAGGAAGAGAAATACAACTCAATTGTGAATCCAGTGGTCTCTATGGTTTTTGCTTTGTGTGTATGTTTATTCTAGTTCAGCTGGCAATATCTGTGATTTTTATTAGACATACCAAAAAATATAAAGTTTAGTATAATTATTTCTCCTTTATTGTAAACGGCATTAGTTTTTGCTCTTTTCTTAGTTTGAAAATTGTCATGAAATATCGGCGTATAAATCAGGATTCATAATACAGGGTGTCTCAGGTAACTTGAGCCAAGAGAAGAAAGTTCATCCAAGGAACGTGAGTTGAACGAATGGAGTATAGTTCACAGCACTATTGAGCAACTAAAAATATTTTGCGGTATGCCAAATTGGGTAATTAACGCAAATTAATGAACTAATATTTATATCTTAATTTGTGCACTCAAGCCCTCCCAAACAAATGCTGTAGAGATTATTCATAAATATGGCGTCCTGCTATTTCTATAAAAGTAGTTTTTGTGTTTCTACATTTTCGAGTTTATGTATAGCTAAAGCTCTCACGTGGGACTTAAAAAGTGCCACGTGACTACCGGCTAGCGTACTGGGACGTTAATGCTCCGAGTCACGTGGGATAATTTTTACTGCTTGAGCGATTTTTGCCCAGAGAACTTTAGACACACGAAGGCTGCTTTTGAAGGAAATGACGAAATGGAATGCTTCTAATTACGCTCTACAACATTTGTATTGACGGTTTTTTTTCAACATTTATATTTAAAAAACTTAGCCAAATAATGTCCGGTAATTATACAAAAAAACCAAAACAGAAAATTATTTTGCTTCCTCAAGTGGATTTTGGACAGCGACAGCACTATTTTGGTTAGACATCGGTAGCGCGCACCAGCTTTGTTAAATTCTGAAAACGTTAGCTGAAACACTGTGTATGGACAGTATATAAGTTCATAAAGTTGTTATTAATATTGATAATAAAGTTGTTATTGATTATTATATGTCTACTTCGTAGAGACATATATAGCACTGTAGGGTGGGTTCGGGAATTATCGTCATAAAAATGACGAAATAAAAAGCTCATAAAATTCAGCAGTTGCTAAATGGTTTCCCGTCAATAACACCCCTTTGCATTCCTCCGATGAACCTTTTCATGCTGTAAATATCAGCGTGGGCGTTTCGAGTTTGGCACTCTGCTTATTTTGTAAATTATTTTGAGCTTTTGCGATTTAAGTAGGCAGAAAAATATTTAAAAAAATCAAGCTACATTGTAACGCATTTATACAAATTTTTTAGCTGCTGTATTAAATTTATTCCGCTATAATATAAAGAGAATAAACGGGCTTGTTTTACACTCTATACTGTTAACGACTTATTTTTCTCGTGCTCAATATTTCGCGATTCAGCTCAAAGGCGTAGTTTTAGAATAATGCGCGAGTTCTCATTTTCGCGATGAGGTAGGATGTCAACATAAATTCCAATGTGTTCAAACTTTACACGAAAGTGTGGGCGGGACCTATTTTTCGCGAATTGTAGCCGATTCGTGAAATTCAGAAAAATTAACTTTTCGCGAAATTGAGGTCGCTTAGAGTAGAGTATTTTCCTCCTTAAAATTTGCCACGAGAGATTCTTATAATCACTGTTTACCTTAATGGCCGGCTGGAAATTAATAACGGAATTTATGTATCGAATATACCTTAGCATGGACTTATTACGATTAAGGTTGCTCGTGAAACTGCGTGGCTCATAGGTGCTTATCAAACCGCATATTTAAAATACAAATTAACGTTTACAATATACTTAATTTTCAAACAACTTTCTTTATTCGTTTTGAGTGCCGATTGATAAATGGATTTTAGCGGAACTTCGGAATTTTTTGAAAGGTATAGAAGTTTTGTATACACTACACCAAAATATGGCTTTCTTAGAAATAAGGTTGCTCTTTAAACTGCGTAGCTCATTGGTACCTTTCAAAACAAATATTGAAAGTATAAAATAACCTTTACGGTATATTTAATTATCGAGCAACTTCTTCGCCTTTGTTTTGAGCACCCATTGAAAACTGCGTTTTTGAACAAAGCTTCGGAACTTTGTGAATGGTATGAGATAAAATCCTAAGTACAATTTTTAAAAGTGATGGCATTACTACATTTTTAAACTTGCTGCCAAGTGTTCTCCCCCATTTACGTTGTAACCCACAAGTCATGCAAAGCGTATTGTTAAGAACCCACGTGCCCATTATAGCTTAAATTCATTAATCTATGTTCATGTAGCAACATTTTATGAGAAGATTTTGGTACGTACGACATATATCATTCGCAATTAGCATACCCATGTTTCTTGGTCATATTACCAAGGTATGGTTTTCCGGGTTATCTCTCTATATTCCATTTGTTTTAGTTTTCATATATTTATTAATTCGAAAAATTACTTTTGCAAATATTTAGGGCAGGAAATTAAAAGGTGGAAGTTGCCGGCAATATCAAACTTGCACTAAAAAAAAACGCTTCATGCGCCTACTAACAAATACTGCTATTTAAATAGATGTTCTCGTGAACTCATTTGCGGTCACAAAAGTTATATTTTCTAAAACTTCGTTTTTATAAACAAAATATAAGATATAACGAGTAGCGACGAGAATGCAGACGCGTCTCGCGATGTGTTTCTTGTCTGAATAATATAAATACTATCCCCGTAGATTTCTATTCACGACAATGTATAAGGAATTCAGGCAAGACATATAGGATTTCTACTACAGGTTTTCCATGCTACTGGCGAGTGGCAAGAAACCAAAACATACTCGGAATTTGGTGTTTTATTGGTCAATTTTCATTAAGCGAAATAAGTTGTTTTTTGCTGTTAATGTGAGAGTAAATAACTCGATATAGCTGGTCAGATGTGAGTGATACATTGTGCTAATGAACGTTCAGTAGAACCAACTCTTTTTTACTTGCTATGACGTTTTTTGCAATAAAACTTTAAATCTACTGGGCAGTGGAGATAATTTTTTAATTAATTACTCTTGTGAGATCACAAGTAAGTTTTTATTGAAATATATCGCAGCAATAGTTTAGATAAAAAGAACACTTTAACTTCATTTGAAAATTCACAACCCATAAAATTCAAGGAGCATCTCCCCTCCCCCACAGGAAAGTTACACCCTGTCTAGGGACCGTTGTACGCGAAATAAACTGCTTGTAGAACCAATTTTGTAATAATTCCGCTGTGAGCTGTTTACCGGAGATGCCTATATAAACTAGTTTTACGAGCACAATAACAAGGAGTGCAAGGCAGTTTTGATAAAAACTTAGCATAAAATATGCAAGAACCGAAATTCAAATACGATCCCCCAAAACAAAATTAAAACCCTAGCGTAACGGACTCTTAAAATAAAAAAATATATATATCTATTTATTTATAACTTGAAGGAGGTCCTCTATCGTAAAGCATGTTCGCGAACTGCACTGTGTCTGTTTTAAAGTTTACATAAAATGTGGGAGGCTAGATAAGAAACGATGTCAGACCTAACCTATTCCAACTCATCTAGACTTACATGAAAACAAGAATGCGGTGAACAAAGATACGTTTATAAAACCATTACGCAATGACATAGAGTTTAGTCAAAGCAACATACTCGCTTTCTGGTAATGCAATGCATAAGGTCGCAATCATGTACCTGCTGTATCAAGCTGTAATAGGTCACTGCATTCCCCGAATGAGGAGTGCATTTCTAAAATATCTCAATATTATGACGCCAGTAATGCAAATTAAAATTGAACTGAAAACACTGGTGTTTTGGAAAGAAAAAGACTTCGAATTATTCTTGCACTTTTTTAAAGCTTTGTATTACTAAAATCCTAGAAAACTGTTTTTCTGTTTCTAGCGCGTAATACTTCATTTTGTTTTCTTGACAAATTCGAATGGCTTCGGTGAACTTTAAAGAAAGCTGTGCTGGCGGTAATTTTGATTTACAGGTATCCTGCACTTTTTTCATTCAGGATTTGCAAAACATTGTCCAAGGACAAATATTTTTTTTCTTAAATATAATATAGGATGCTGCAAAAAAGACATATCCAAAATAATCTGCATCATCTTAGGCACCTAAAACGCAATTGTACCTCCATATGTTTGTTTTCTTTTTCCATTTTCCCCTTCATCTACGTTCGCCCCTTTCCCGAAATAGTTTACCAAAATAATAACGTAAAATGCGCCTTGCTAATCATTGGTGATTTTATCAGTTTTAGAAAACGAAAATATAGTGCATCTCGCGGAATAGTGTGACAGAGGCTATACATTCAACTATCTATAAATATATGTAATGCAGGGTCCTGGAAAGAACGGCTAAGACAAAATAAACAATGTTCGCGGCAAATGTCACATATGCCAAATGACAACATTAGGAAGTTTTAGAATAGCGCACGCTAAAGCTTTGCGTACGCAAATAATAGCGTCGTTGCCACTGCGCATGCTCCGAACGCAAACCAGGTTTTGCGCTTTGCGTGCGCAATTTTAGCGTGCGCTATTTCTCGGAAATGGCGTGCGTACGCAAAGAGTCTTTGCGCTTCTCCAAGGAGGATTCGTGATGAGAAGTTGCCTAAAGCCAAGACGAGCAGAGTTAAAAAAATGGCGGCTTCCAGGATTATGTCGGCGGCTGCTTTGGCGGCGTCGTCAGTGCGACTCGGCGGCATCCTCGCGACTGCGATTTTTAATACGGGCCGACATTGTACTCGGATCACCGGCAACTTGAAGCTTGCGACGCGGGAACATTTCTCGGCGAAGGTACGATGTGCGAAGGTCAGTACACGAGACCTCTCTTGCCGAGGCGACGCAAGTGAACACGACCGGTCAACCGCTCGCGTCGCATTCTGATGTTTAAACAAATCTAAAACTTGTGGCAAGCGACCAGCGGGGTGTGTAGTAGGGCCGCGGTGACCGACAGGAGCGTGCCACGGGCACGGGGCGCGAGCTCAAACGATCGCGTGCGTGGCTCACGTGGGCCTCGGCAGCAGGGACTCGAAGCATGGGCGGAACCTAGTAAAGGTGTGTTTTTGCTGTGTCCTGCCTTGCGTGTCTTTCTTGCGGGCGAGCAGTGGGACAGATCCCCACAGTATTATTTGGCGCTCGACGCGGGGCCTACTGCTCTCCCGTGGGATGGACCGCAGGCCTTTTAGCCCGTTTTAGGCGTTTTCCGCCGGGTTTTTCCCGTTTTGACTTTGCCCTGCCCGTTAGGTCTACGTGACCGTTCGACTAGGCTTCGGCCACCGGACGCCATCTTTGCCATCGCGGCTTTGCCGTCGTCTCTATTGTGCATAGTGTATATTAAGTGTTCTTCTTCTGTTCCTTTGTGTTCTTTCTTGTTCGGTTTTTGTGTTTTTCCCTTTTCGCGGCCGCTTTCGCGATGAGCCGCCGCAGAGCCGCCGCTGACCAGGCCGAGAGCGGAGACGAGCCTGACGCGGAAGGCCTTATGGCCCGGGTGGCCAACCTATGTGACACGGTCACACAACGTCTACTGCTGGCTGACCCGGGACTTCAAGGTCGTGGCCCGCGTCCCCAGGTGCCGGTCCCAACCTACACCGGCTACGACGACCGGAAGTCCGTGGCCGACTTCCTCGCAGAGCTGGCGGCCTACAAGCTTGCTGTGGGCGCCTCGGACGAATACGTCCTTGCGCGCGTTTTGCCCGTTGCGTTGCAGGCGAGTGCAGCCCGCTGGTGGCGCATCGTGGCCCCGTTCTTGTCCTGGGAAGACTTTCAGCGGAGGTTCCAGGACGAATTTCTTACGCCTGGATACCAATCTCGAGTCCAGCGAGAACTGGAGCGCCGAACCCAGCACCCGGACGAGACCCTGGTCGAATACGTCCGGGTAATGCAGGAGTTCTTTGACAGGGCCTGTCCAACGACACCGGAGTCGGACAGGGTGGCTCGGGTGGTACAGCAGAGCCACCCCAGATTCCGACCCTACCTACATGGCCGCACCTACGACACCCTTGAGCACCTTTCCCGGGACGCTCGCGGCATCCAAGAGACGCTCCTGGCAAAGCTCCAGTACCGGCCACCACCGCCGCCCGAAGAAGCTCTTGAGCCGTCCTGTGCCTGGTCAGCTCCCGGGTCCAGAAGAGGTCCGACTCAGCGCCAACCCCAGGAGTATGGCGTGGTCCTTCCCCCCGCGCGCTGGACCCCTACGCCTTGGGACAGCGGGAGCGCGGGAGAGCACCACCCGGTGGCTTGGACCCCCGGCCTAGTGCCTGGCCGGCTGGATCCCGACCACGGCAGGGTGAAAGCCGTTTAACGTCACACCCCCGTGATTCGCTCCGGGGCGCGGATCGCTGGCCCAACGAGGGAAGCAGCAGGCCGCAACGACAAGCTCCAAGCAGCCAGACACACGGCACTGACCGCCGCATTTCGGTGCGCTGCTTTGGCTGCGGCCGACAAGGTCACTTCCGCCGAGACTGCCCGGATTTTCTCGGCGACCGCCCTGCGGTCTCGGAAAACCAGCACGGCCGACGGCGTTGACCCCTGAGCGCCCGCCGGCCGCGGTGACCATGGACAACACGGCAGCACTACCATCGGTATGTCGAATCCAGCCTGACCCTGAGCTAATTGAGCCTCGTATGACAGTTACAGTGTTCGGAATAGCTGTGGCAGCGCTGATTGATACCGGTGCGAGTCTGTCACTTATTGGGGACTACCTGATTGAACGCTGCAAAGAGCAGAAAGCTAACCTGCGCGAGACTAACGTGCGCTTGCAGCTAGCATCGGGACCAGAAATGCTCGCGAGTCAAGCCGTGAGGTTACAGATCGGGTTCAACGAGAAAAAATGCCGCCAGCGTTTCGTTTGCTTACCTGGTCTCACGGTACCGGTCATTTTGGGACGAGATTTCATTTTCGGAGAGAACCTGGCTCTTGACTTTCCGAACAAAGGCTACCGGTTAGGTAGTGACGCGAAACTGATCCCGTTCACCAGACGAGAGGATTGTATCGTCAGTGTTAATAACGTTGGCGTTAGAACGCCTGCTTTTCGACTCCCATGTGCGGTAAGCGATTCTTTGCAGAAGTGTCCGGCTACGGACCAGCAAAAGAGGCGTCTTCAAAGACTTCTGGAGGAGTTTTCCCCTATGTTCACGGAGAACCCCGGCAGAACCGGTGTCCTAAAGCATTCAATTGACATCGGGTATACACGTCCTCTACGCTGCAACCCTCGACCGATCAGCGTACACAAGCGAGCCCTGCTGGACAAGGCGCTCCAAGAGATGATCGACACGGGTGCCGTACGTGAGTCGCAGAGCCCTTGGGCCTTCCCGATTGTCCTTGCCCCCAAGAAGGATGGAACGGCTCGACTTTGCGTCGACTATCGACGCCTGAATGCGGTAACCGTTCGTGACGCGTACCCGTATCCCTCAATTGAGTCGATCATGTACAACTTGGGAAACGCGAGCTTTTTCACGACTCTTGACTGCAGTCGCGGTTTCCTCCAGATAGAGGTCGAACCCGCTGACATCGAGAAAACAGCATTCACATGCTACAGAGGATTGTACGAGTTTGTGCGCATGCCTTTTGGCTTGAGCAACTCTCCTGCCACATTCCAGCGTCTTATGGACATTGTGCTTGGAGACGCACGGCACAACTACGCCATGGCATACATGGACGACGTAGTAGTCTTCTCAAGCACGTTTGAAGAACATCTTGTGCACCTTCGGACTATTCTCGAGCGCATGCGGAATGCTGGTTTGACAGTTCATCCAGGAAAAATGCAACTGGCAACATCTAAGATTAACCTGCTCGGTTTTGTAATCGACGATGGAGCGCTTCGCCCTAACGAGGACAAGCTGAAGGCCATAACACAGTTTCCTTCCCCCATGATGCAAAGAGTTTGCAGCGATTTCTTGGCATGGTTGGATTTTACCGCCAGTTTATGCCCCACTGTGCAGAGATAACGCGGCCTCTGAACGAACTGCTGCGCAAAGGCGTCAAGTGGCGTTGGACGGACCACAGCAAAATGCTTTCCTCCAACTGTCCAAAGCTATTGCTGAAACAGCATCTTTGAAGCTCCCGGACCTCAACCGCCCGTTTGTACTACAAACCGATGCGAGCGGCTACGGTTTGGGTGCGGTGCTGCTTCAAGACTTTGATGGTGTCTTACGACCCGTAGCGTTTGCTAGCCATACGTTGACACCAGCTCAACGGAATTACAACGTTTGCGAGCTTGAGAGCCTCGCCATCATATTCGCCCTGCAGAAATTCAACATGTATCTTGATGGCGCGCGCTTTGTAATCCAGTCGGATAATGCTGCCTTATCCTGGCTTCAGCGGCTGGAGAATCCGGCAGGACGATTAGCACGCTGGGCACTTACGCTTCAAAAATATGACTACACTATTTTGCACAAGCCTGGTTCACAAAACAAAGTCGCAGACGCCTTGTCGCGCGCTCCGCTCGGCGAAGAGCACGTGCACGAGGATGCCAATGTTGTGGCTGCGATAGATGCTGGCTCCCGCTGGGGTACTTTGATCAGTCGAAATGAGCTTCGTGCAGCACAGCAGAACGATGGGCTTTGTCGCAGGGTCTCTGAGTGGTTGTCTTCACGTGACCGGCGTGGAAACAGAGACGCTAGCCAAAGATGGTCTCCTACTACGGTATATACCTCAGATCGATGACGAGGAGGATGACCCCACTGATACTCCTATTCCGAGCCGTGATACCTCGCCGACTTTGCACGTCTTTTATTAAATATTACCACGACTCCGCTCTGGCCGGCCACAGTAGTGGCTGTAAGACTTTTGAGAAGTTAAGCCGCACTGCTACTTGGCCAGGCATTCGTCAGGACGTGTTGATGTGTGCTCGGTCATGCCCGGTTTGTCAGAAAGCCAAGCCGCGTGGCGGTAAACCCCCTGGTCTGATGCAGCCCGTTGTGAGTCGATCCCCATGGGAATGCGTTGCCGTCGATGTCATGGGACCTTTCCCACGCAGCCCTCGTGGCAACCAGTACTGTTGGTCGTCACGGACCACTTTAGCAAGTGGGTTGAGTTATTTCCGTTGCGTTCGCTGACGTCTCAAAATATCTGGTCTTCCATGATGGAGACATTTACGAGATTCGGGTTCCCAACCAGATTAATCAGCGACAATGCTACGTATTTTACTAGCAAAGTGTTCACAGACACCTGTGCTTCCCTGGGAATACAACACAAACGGACATCCCCCTACCACCCGCAGGCAAAAATTACCGAATGGGTAAACCGAAATTTGAAGTCGATGCTGATCGCTCACACCGAGCGCCACCGTGATTGGGATGCGAAGCTTCCAGAACTCGCGTTCGCAACCCGAACCACGGTTAACCGATCTACCGGTTTCACACCCGCGCGCCTTAATTTTGGCACGGAGCTGACTTTCCCGCTCGAAACTAGTTATTCTGCCGACGATCCAGGTGCTGTTCGCTCCTATGGCCAGTTTGCAGGGACTCTACGACGGAGACTGAGGGACATCGTTCGTGATGCGCGAGAGAGCTTGGACGTCGCCCGACTGCAACAGGTTGAGCAGTACAACCGAGGTCACTGGGACGTGCAATTCCACGTTGGAGACTTGGTGCTGCGCCGGACACACCCACTTAGTAACGCCGCCAGAGGTTTCACGGCATCCCTGGCTGATAGGTGGGACGGTCCATATAGAGTACGTGAGAAAGCTTCACGCCTCACGTACACGCTCGTCGACTGTGAGTCTGGTCGACTCACGGGACCTGTTCACGTCACCGACCTCAAACAGTATTATGATTCGGCTGATGAACTTCTCTCGCAGGTGGGAAGTGTTGCTGATCTGGCTGGTACTTAGTTTACCGCCTACAGCCTCGAAGACTTCAACGTCGGTGACGAAGACGAAGATTATAGAAAGAAGATTACAATGGGTTTAGCCGAGAACCAGCATTTTACCGCCTATTTTGATTGATTGCGCGCGATTTTGAGCGGTATAAATTTGACGGTTCTCGCGAGCTTAGCTCACCCGTTGCTGCGTTTACGTAGAAGACGTTTGCTTTTTTTTGGTAATGGACATTACTGACATCCTGTTTTTTTATTATTGATTTCCAAGCGTGCCGCGAGTCAATCAAGCTGCCAGACGGTCTCCATCACCGCCCCGGCACTGGCGACCCAGACGCCACTACCAGCCGAGGGGAACAGACAACCCGAACAACCACCACCGCCGGGTATCCAGACGATCGTACCGGCGCTCTACGGCCACCTGGGGCACCCTCGACAACCACGGACACCCAGTGGCCTGGTCGTCTAGCCTCGCTTGGCACGACCAGCCGCGCCCCTTGACAGTTGACATGGACGCCCAAGTGCCCGAACCTTTCAGAGGCTTCACGATGAACACCCACCGCCCGGCAAACCCACCACAAAGTTACACGGAGGACGAGCGCCGACTCCTGTGCCCGCTCTGCGAGGTGCCAGAAATCCACCGCTGTACCCACAGAGCTGGGGCACTTCATCGCTCACGGGAGTCAGCTGCCGCCGCGAGGGCAGCCATCTTACACCTCGAAAGGATGCGGGAGGACGATCTTGCACGCGCCATCGCAGTTATCAGGAGGCTCCGTCCTGCTCTCTTCCGCCCCCCATGCCACGCAGACCCGTCACCAGCAGATGCTGCGGAGGTCGCCATAAACATTGATGACGACGAGCAACTTTGAGTTCTTAATGCCGGAGGGGGGGGGGGGGGGGAGTGTGTGGCAAGCGACCAGCGGGGTGTGTAGTAGGGCCGCGGTGACCGACAGGAGCGTGCCACGGGCACGGGGCGCGAGCTCAAACGATCGCGTGCGTGGCTCACGAGGGCCTCGGCAGCAGGGACTCGAAGCCTGGCCGGAACCTAGTAAAGGTGTGTTTATGCTGTGTCCTGCCTTGCGTGTCTTTCTTGCGGGCGAGCAGTGTGACAGATCCCCACAAACTGTACTCTGGACCAAAAAACTTTTTTTTTTTTCTAAAGCTACATCATTTCGGGTGTGAAATAAAAATTGTGGCTGTATTTTGGTGGCATCGCAAGCGCGGGACGCTTGGGCTTTTGTGTCGCGACGGAGAAACGCTATCCTAAAACTTTCTTGCGTCTTGTGCGCTAATACAAGCTCTAAATTTAGCGCTAGCGTGCGCTAAAATTGCGTACGTTATTCTAAAACTCCGTATTATATATACAAAAAATATTTATAAACAAGAAGAAGAAACATGCTTCCTCTTAGCACTACAGTAATGCCCCCATAAACCCGATTGCTCGACTTAGTTCTTAACGTAGCCCTCTCTGCCATTGTAAGTTATCGTATTTTGTCAAACTGTTTCGCGGCCGTCACGTCGAATATATGCAGTTTCAACTTTTTGCTTTTCTTTTCAAGTATTTTTGTACTCCTCAAATATTGTGAGGTTAATAGAATGTGCACTAAGATCAGATTAATACTAGGAATAACAAATAAATATTTTCTAGCTCGCAGAAATCCCGCCGCCCATTTTGCTACACGTCCCGGGATCATGGTTCCCCTGCGTTTATTGCAGGTGTGAACCGGGAAGAAAGTAAGATGGATAATGAAAGAGAGGAGAAAGCCCATGAGAAGGAGCATCGCAAGAGCGGGTGCACATCGCCCACCCTGATATGACCAAGCCCTGCTTCCGAGCCCGGGGGTACGCCTCTCGCACTCGAGCCGTAAGTGTTGCGGACGAAACGATTTCCGTCGACAGAAGGCAATAGCGGCGGTCATCGCGCAGACTTTATGATTGCCATTCGTTTCTATTCCCCGGACCGGAAATCGAAACAGCGCTGGGGCTACCATATTGCAACACAAAATAAAAATATTTTTTTTGTTTTGTTTTTATCTTGAATAAAGGAGAAGGGCGTGAATCAAAGTGAGCCAACATCGACCGACAAAAATAAGGAAACGTTTCTCGGGGTGCCCATTGATGTAGATCGTAAAACCGAAACGCCAGATTGAGGTGCATTGACCGAAGGGCGTGTAAGTGCTCTTTTAGTTATTTTACCGTTTCTCAGATTTATACAGTTTTCGTGATTTTGCTGGGAACACAAAGCCATCCTGCAAACTTCTTCTGCGCAAGCACAGGTCGGAAACCTCGTTTTGGGATTTGTGTTAGTTGGTTTTAAAATGAAACATGCAGGTGCCAAAAACGTAATTGTACGAAGTGTCAATCAGTGGCAGAAATTGTCCCTTGGATAATTTGTTTAATATTATTTTCATACTAATAGCTCTCGCAGTAGAAGCAATACTTCTCCGGGTTTCTACTTCCTTCACTTTGGAAATTGAAAGTAAAATATATATGACCCTTTGGAAAATTTTGTTGTCCCCGCTGAATCTTCCTTAGCAAAAAACTGTATACCTCAACTGTACTTTTTTAAATATTGGTATACTAATATCCAACGATGTTATTAAAAGTAAATTAAAATAATAATCAAAAGTAACATTTTCTATGAGTGTCCTTTCTTAGTATTCTTATATTTACACGAATTGATCACTTGGAGTAAAGGTTTCAAGATTTAAGCGCAATTTAAAATTTATATATATATGTATATATATATATATATATATATATATATATATAGTGTGTTTTTTTTAAGCTTAACAGAATTTGTTTTAAAAAGCCATGAGAGCTAGATTAATGCGGTCTGTGCAGGTGAGTTATACGGCCAGGGGGACATATTATAGGAGGCTAATCGTAACGATCAGTCGGTTAATTAGTTAAAAATCGTTAATGAACTTTTTAATTAATGAAAATAGACATATAGTTCCAATTAGAAACTTGCTCAGCGTCATCGAAAACCACTAAATCAGTAATTTTCAGAAAGACTTTGAAGTCGTGAGAAGCGTAGTAGTGCACTAAAGTTAGCACTCCTGGAGCACGTACAAAGCTAGCAGTTGCGATAAGGCACCCGCGCAATTTTTCCGTGGCTTATCTAGCCCCAGCCTTGTACCTGCTCCACGAGCAGTAACTTTCGTGCACTACTACGCTTCTCACATGTTCAAAATCTTTCTGAAAATTACTGATTTAGTGTTTTTCGATGACGCCGAGCAAGTTTCTAATTGGAACTATATGTCTATTTTCATTATTTAAAAAGTTAATTAACGAATTTTAACTAACTAGCCGACTGATCGTTACGATTAGCACCCTATACTATGTCCCCCTGGCCTTATAACTAACCTGCGCAGACCGCATTAACCTAGCTTTCATGGTTTGTTTTTAAAAATTCTGTTAAGCTTAAAAAAAACACCCTGTATATATATACATATATATATCCTTAGCGACCTCTATCTTGCCCACCAAGACAGGCAGTTATAGCACACCTAGGATACCGCCAAAGTTGTAAAAGTCTTCCGGTATGTTGACGATTATTTAATCGTGCTAGAAACCGATGATCACGACTTTACGACCATGGTTGTCGAAGTTCTAGACAGCTTTAAAGGCTGCATGAACCCTTTGGACTTTACGCACGAACTTCCAGTTGAACACTCGTTAAGATTCTTGGATCTGCGACTTTTTATTTTACCTTATCATGTCTGCTGGTCCTATGAGCCCTGGCGGAAAAAGCCGCGTCTACCTTTCAACTCGGCGCACTCAAAACTTGTTAAGCGGAGCGTTGCGCGGTTAAGTCTCAACAACGCAATTACAAAATCATGCTGCCATTCCATGCAAACAAGCTTCGACGGGCAAGTTTCTCGATTAAAATGCGCAGGATATCCAACCTCCTTACTAACATCAGTGGCCGAAAGACTCATCAAATACATCAAGCAAGGGGACCACATTAAACAAAAAGAAAAAGACAGGGCCAAAAAACCGATCATCGTGCCATACATTCACAACTTTTCCTACGGTCTAAAGAAAATAGCTAATAAAGTAAACCTGGAAATTGTCTTCTCAGCCTCTAACAAACTTCATAGCTTGTGCAAGAGAGTAAACACACCCACAAGAACCACAGCCAGGGGCACGAAGAAACATAAAAACAACTTTGTGCAGTGTACCGAAAAGGTGGTCTACTCCTTCCCTCTTTCCTGTGGACGACAATACATAGGACAGACCGGACGGTGCGTCAACGATCGCCTTCGTGAGCACAACTGCACCATCACCAACAAAAACTCCGGACACCTGGGAATTCACTGTCGAGATGTGGATGCTCAGCACAGCAGGAAAAATGCACAGTGTTAGGCAGGAACTACGACAAGCTAACAAGAGAAATTATGGAAGCTGAGAACATTGCCAGACAAGAGGAGAGATGTGTCAGCACTCCTTCCATAATGTTATCCAAAAAAGAACTAGAGTACTTAGCCTTACAATAATTTTATGGTTTAGCATCCTATTACAAAAACACAGAAAGAAGTAGGACGAAGAAAAGGGCAATTGTTTTCCATAGAAACCTCAGTTCACAAAGAAAGACGAAAACGAAAATTATAAATATAACCAAGAGTTGTCAGTCAGCGCTGTGTAAGTGGCTCTTTCTTTTGTGTGCATGAAAACTTTAGAGTGCTTGTTTTGAGGGTGCGCTGTTTCCTTGTCAGTGTTTATTATTTTGGACTCAAGAAAACTTCTACTCGAGTCATCAAGGCATATAAAGTTTTGTTTTCTAGGATGACATGTTCCTTTGTCGAAGGCCAGAAACTTCCTGGGGCATGTGTAGTGCATGGGTGACAACGAGGTAACTGTGAAGTGCGTGGTGCATGGCAAGCTTGCATGTGGAAGACCACCGAGAGGTACCTCGCAGAACGCAGTGAAAGCTGGTGGCTGTAAGTTGGTGTTTGATTAAACGCTATAACACACCACTCTATCTTTTGAGTTTCCTCGGCGGAGATTTATCCGAGCCAATGCGAAATAAAACAATAAATTGTGTGAAGGTCAAGTAAAGTAAGATTAATTTTTAAATGGCGCCGCAGCAACTGAGGCCATAATGCGCCAAACAAAATGTTTATTAATACTCAGCAAAACAGATGCTAGACTAGCGAAGATTTTTATAACTGGTGTAGATAACAAGTTTTGTTAAGAAAATTAAAAACTTGTCTAAGTGGTACTAAAGCGCTGTCACCAAGTAAAAACATAGGATGAAAGGGTAGATAGTTTCTAAAAAGTTCAGGAAAACATTATACGCGCAGTTGATGATAACACCTACACTCCCATAGAATGTGTAAAATTGTAAGTAATTCCCCACAATGGGCACAAAGTGCAATTTCTTCGCCACAGAGGAGGTACATATGTGTCAGACGTGAATGGCCGATTCTCAAGCGACAAAGCATAACTTCGAGATGACGGTTGTTGTGAAATGAACTTTCCCAGATGCCTATCATTGGTTTAATCACATGGAGTTTGTTGTTGGTTTCAGTGTCCCATTCTAGCTGCCAAGTCTTTAAAAGAGATTTCTTTAAAAGTGGTTTAAAATCCTGGTAGGGCAGGCCAAAAGATGCTATTGAATCTGTGGCAGATGCAGCCAAGCGATCCGCACTCTCATTCCCTGCAATTCCCACGTGACTCGGTACCCAGCAAAATTTGATATTACATCCAAGGCGCACAGCTCTGTTTACTTTAAAACGAACATGTTGTGTAAGTACATTCTTCGTGGAAACTCTGGAAGAGATAGCAGCTAAGACACTTTCTGAATCGACAAAAATGACTGCGTTTAATACACTGTTGTCCAGAATATGCTCAATGGCTAATAAAATACCATAGAGCTCTGCGGTGAAGATGCTTGCCATTGAGTCAAGCTGCACAGCTCTTCCAAAGCCACTAGAATAAACTGCGCAACCAACGGGACATAAAGATTTCGACCCGTCAGTATAGTACTCCGTGCAACCTCTAGATATCCTTTCTTGCAAAGATATAAACTCTTGCTGAAGAAACTGTGGAGTAACGGTTTTCTTACTGTGTTTGGTGAAAGACCAGCCACAAAATATGGGTAGCTCGTTCCAAGGGGCAATTCTCTCTATAGATTTTAGCAAGTTAGCACCACTAACGGAAGGGACAGGGAGGTTGAGAGAGCTACAGATACTTTCAACTCGAAAACCCAGGGGGCGCACAATTGTTGGCTTGTTTTCAAACAAAGTATAGAACTGAGGGGTGTGTAAGATACTATAAGCAGGATTTTTCGGATCCGACAGCACTTTGTAATAATAACACAGGCTCAAGTACTGTCGGCGTTTTTCCAGAGACATTTGATGCGTGTCCACATACAAGCTTAATACGGGTGACGTGCGAAATGCCCCAGTGGCAAGCCGGAGTCCGAGGTGATGTACCGGATCCAACATCCTTAGTGTGGAAGGTCGTGCCGAACCATAAACAATCGCTCCATACTCCAGGCGTGACTGAACTAAAGCAATGTACAAACGTAGGAGGCATCGTCTGTCAGACCCCCAAGATATATGTGACAGCACCTTAAGGATGTTAGAGGATCGCAGGCACTTCTGCTTTACTTCCTTTAAATGAGACTTGAATGTAAGCTTTTTATCGAAGACCATGCCTAAAAATTTATGTTCCTGCTTCACCGATATTTCTATGTTATTCAATTGTAAGATTGGGTCCAAAGTCAAACCTCGTCACAGGGAAAACGGCACACACACAGTTTTCTCTGGGGAAAACTTAAAACCATTTTCATTTGCCCACTTGGTCATTCTGTTTATTGTGAGCTGCAGTTGCCGTTCACAACTGGAGAGGTTGCATGACGAAAAAGATATTTGCACATCATCCACGTAAAGCGAGTATGAAACAGATGACGGTATAACCTGAGCCAGACTGTTTATCTTAACTGCAAATAAGGTGGCACTTAAGACTCCGCCTTGGGGGACACCATTTTCTTGTAAGAAGACATTGGATAAAGTTGAGCCTAATCGAACTTGAAATGTACGCTCACTTAAAAAGTTCTGCAAGCAACGGAGCATGCGGCCACGCACTCCACAGTTGTATAGATCTCGAAGGAAACCATACCTCCACGTAGTGTCATATGCCTTCTCTAGATACAAAAACACAGACACGCAATGCTGCCGATGTACAAAGGCCTCACGTATGACGGTCTGAAGTCGGACCAAATGGTCCATGGTCGACCGTCCAGCACGAAAGCCACACTGCTTAGTGTCAAAAAAAGTTTTCTCTTCCAAAAGAAACATAAGGCGGCGATTTATAAGCCTTTCATAAGTTTTCCCCAAGCAGCTTGTAAGTGCTATGGGGCGGTAGCTTGTAGCCAGAGAGGGATCTTTTCCAGGTTTCAGCAAAGGTATAACATGGGCACTTCTCCAAGAATGCGGGAAAGCAGCAGCTTCCCAAAGGTAATTGAAAAAGGACAACAGGTGGAACAAAGATTCATGAGACAGGTGCTTAAGCATCTCGTAGTGAATTCTGTCTGGCCCAAGTGCAGATTGCTTTTTTAGGTTGAGAGCAACTTCCAGTTCACACATTGTGAACGGTCTATTGTATGCAACAGAGTTGAAGCCTGACATAGTGATTTTCTGCTTCTCAGCGCTAGATCGATACTTTAAAAACTCCGTACTGTAATTGGAAGAGCTGCAAACATACTGAAAATGTTCTGCGAGGAAGTCTGCTTGTCCTTTTAGAGATGCTGAGATTGAAGGAAAAGTGGAATCCTGAAAGCATGGTACTGCCCGCGAACTTTTTTGAGACGATCCCATACTTCTTTAGCAGTAACAAAACTATTTAAGGATGAAACATACTTTGTCCATGAAGCCCACTTGGCCCGTTTTCGCGTCCACCGAGCTTGTGCTCTTTTTTTCCTAAACTCGATCAAATTACGGAAAGTTGGATAGCGCCGAAAAGTTCCCCACGCCTTGTTCTGGCTTTTCCGAGTGGAAGCACATTCCTCATTCCACCAGGGCTTGCACCTCCGGGGAAGATTTCCGGAGGTCTGTGGAATTGAAGTAGAAGCAGCATTTATAATATATTCTGTAACGTAAAGTGTCACATCCTCAGGAGTCATATAAAGAAATGAGGAGGGATCGAGTGTTTCTTCTAGAACAAAAATAGACCAGTCGGCCTTTTCCAACTTCCATCGTGGAAGGCGGGTTGGTATCGATGAAACTGGTAAAACGCTCTCTAAAATTATGGGTAGATGGTCGCTGCCAAAAGGATTGTCTAAAACGTTCCATGAAAAGCATGAAAGTAGAGATGGGGATGATAGTGATAGGTCGATTGGTGTAAAAGTGCTGTGGGCAGCACTAAAAATGTTGGTTCTTTCTTATTGAGCAGGTAGATTCCAGTTGATAATAAAAGCCTTTTAATAACTCCACCTCGAGAGTCTTGACGAGAGCTTCCCCACAAAGGATGGTGGGCGTTAAAATCACCAAGAATTAAAAAAGGTTTGAGAAGTTGTTTGATGAGTGCTTGAAGTTCATGGAGATGCAGCGGAACATTAGTTTGTAAGTAGAGTGATACTAGAGAGATTAGGCGGTCAAGAAGGATGCGAACTGCAACTGCCTCAAGTGAAGTTTGTAAAGGAACTTCAGCACATGCCAATCCACTTTGAACCACCACTGCTACACCACCCGAAGGGTTTGAGGAATGGCGGTCCTTCCTAAAAACTTGTTGATGACGCAAAACCTGCGTGTGCGAATCAGTCAGATAAGTCTCCTGTAGGCAAATAGCAACAGGACGGAGCTCATCAAAAAATGAATTGATGTCATCTATGTTACGTAGAAGTCCGCGACAGTTCCACTGCATAATGCCTATATGTTTAGCCAGTGCAAAGTGAATATAAAAACTGGTAAAAAGTAAAATGAGGTGATTATGGCTTAAAATCTTTTTTTTTTTTGCGCGCGGGGCGTTTTTCTTCTTTACAGCCTCTTTCTGCTGGCCAGTAGAGTCACTGGTGGCAGAAAGAGAGGAGTCAGATTCAGCGAGGAAACTTTCCTCGCCGGTCTTGGGTCAACCCTCGTCCATAGGCTCCTCAGGGGGAGCCGGACGGAGACCCGGTGGGGTCGGCAGCCTTAACGGCTCACTAGGTCTCCGCTGGGTCGAGACACGGGGTTGTCCCCGGCCTTTGGGAGGCAGGGAGGCAGGGGCGGCAGGGGGTGCCATCCCCCGCTTCAGGGTGGACGTTGAAGGAACAGCGTCCACCGTGTGGTTGGGGCGCAGTGCAGCTGGCACTGCTCCCGTGGGTTTCAGAGGGGACAATGACGGGAGACACACTCCTTCTGGAGGAGTCTGTGTTCCCGCCGATGCCATCACGGGTCGTGCGGGTTCCCTGCGCACGACCTCGGCATATCCTCCTTTCGATAGGAAGGAAAGTCGTTTTTTTGCCGCATGGTACGAGATGTTTTTTGTGGTCTTCAGAGTCAGTATTTCCTTCTCTTCCTTCCACTTCGGACAAGAGCGCGAGTATGCGGGATGACGACCATCACAGTTCACACATCTGGGTTCACTTTCGCAAGTGTCGGCAACATGCTCTTTACTGGAGAATTTCGCGCAAGTGTCACTTCCCCGACAGCTCCGTGACCCATGGCCGAACCTTTGGCACTTGAAGCACCGCTGAGGGTTCGGCACATAGGGGCGAACACGGCACTGGAGGTAGCCTGCTTTTATGGTCTCTGTAAGTGTGGTGGTGTCAAAGGTCAGTATAACAAGTCTTGTTTTTCGCTCCACACCCTCACGACGAAGGGTGATGCGTCGAGCAGCAACTACTCCTTGGTCTGAAAGGCCTTCGACAAGTTCCTCGTCAGATGAGTCCATTAGGTCGTCCTCTGAAATAACACCTTGAACTGTATTAAGTTTGCGGTGTGGGGTAACATTTACTTTATAGTCAGACACAGCATTGAGAGAAAGAAGGGCATCACTTTGCTTTTTGGTGTTGATCTCAACTAGAAGGTCACCGGACGCCATCTTTTTTGCAGAGTAATTCTTTCCAACGATTCCTTCCAATACCTTGGCGACCAGGAAAGGGGACAGTTTAGCAAGTGGTTTTTCTTCTTCAGAGTGTAAGATAAGAAATTTTGGAAATTTTTCAAGTACTATGGATGATTCAGGAGTGACTCGTGCTTCGGTGCGACTTCTTTTCAGAGGCCGATCAAGAAAGTTTTTGTTGCGCAGACCCATATGAGATGGGAGGAAAGTTCAGTGCCCGGGTGCACCGCCCACCACGGAGCCCAACAAGGGGGTAGGTAATGTGCCATAACAAGAAAGGCTTGGCTGACACAATTACACTACCAGTGCTGCCCGGGCACTATACCCTAGTGTGGTTGAAGGGACAGGACCTGTTTCCACTCAAGGTTGGCCCTTGCCGCCTAAGAAGGTGAAAAAGGAAGGATGAGAGTGTAGAAGAAAAGAGAAAGAGGTGAGAGGAAAAGTGAAAGAAGGAAGAAGAGGGTAGAAGAGGCGACTGACTGAATCATCCTGGTCGGGCCAAGCCAGGACACCCGTCTACGAGAAGCAGGGGCCGAAGCGGTGTATTGCCTCGCCCGGGGGGCCCCGATGGGTCCAAACATACCCCGGGCTCAGCTCAACCACCAGGGTCTCCTTTTCCCTGGACACGGGTACGCCACGCACAGCCAGACGTGGGTGGGTAAACCCGCATAGCTCGGGGTTCGCGGTGGCGCCACTCACCAAGCACCTACCGAGGCAGGTGCCCCCTGCGTGCGGGTATGGTGGCCCACGTGGCTGGGGTTCGTGGTGGTGTGAAGGTCAATAAAATGATCATGTTGGCCAGTGCAGTAGGGATACAAACTTCGGGTTTTAACGTGTGTCATCCCTTGGACATTTGTTCGAGCTCACGCAGGCTACAAAGCATATCCAGATTGAAAGAAACAATGGCGGGCCACGAACCATCGAAACCATACGCTGGATAGGTTTTACCATAGGCATCACAAAACTCGAAAAAAGAAAAAGCAGTGCTTACGTGCTCGTTTTTTTTATGGGCCTGGAAAAAACGAGGGCTTTTCATTTTTAATAAAAATATATTTTACTAGTTCTTGTTTTTTTCAAGTATTTCGGGGAACATTTTTCGCGTTCATATTTTCACTTATACACCAATCAAGGACGCTGATGACAGTAATGAAAAGGCACAGCTTTCGAAGTATTATAAATGCCAGATTATTCTTATTTATGTATTTCTTTTTAATAAAATATTTCTACTGCAGTTATCCCGTACGTCACTTGGCAGCGATTGTTGGTCAGATGTTGGTTATGGGATATTATTGAGTTAGAGAAATGTGAAATGGGGACGATCGCGAAACAAAATCGATGAAATAACTAGGGCCTCGTGCTTTGTAAGGTGTTTTTTTTTTCTAAAAGATCATGAGCCCCTGCTGCCACTTCGGGTGGTTGTCAGTTATAATGATTAATTGCAGAAACTTGTATCTACTTTTCTCCGACGTTGCCTATCAACAATTGTGTTGAGCAATTCGATTGGGTTCAAAAAGTTACAGAAGCTTGTTGACTGATTAGGCATACTCCTCCAGAAGTATGATGCTATGCCTATGAATACAGCATACCTGTATTACTCCCTTCATCAGCTCCTGTTGCTTTTAATGATGATGAAGTCGTTAAAGGTCTATTTGGTGATGTTTAATTCTAGTTCTGAGATCGACGCAAGAAAACTTGTTTTTAAAATTTACTTGGCTTATATTTGCTATTTACAGCTGTGATTTTTAAGGGGTTTAATTTTACGCCCCAAAAAAATTTTGAATTCGTTTTCTGCTGGATACAACCCTGTCCGAGGTTAACCTAGCTCCGATGCATTTGACAGTGTGGTAATAGACAGAATTGATTCCAAATAGGATACTGTTAATTAAGAGATACGTCCATGATATTTTAATAGCTTTAGAGGTAGAGGGACCCCTTCCCAAAGTGGAGGGTGTCATAACCCTACTGAAAAAACCTGTATAAAAACTCATACTGGTTGTCCCGTATAAATCATACGGTGTTATGAGATACGGGTCTCCCGTATGCTAATGGGAACCCTTACTGTACGGGTTGACCCATTCAGATACAGGAACCGGTACCTTTAAGGGTTGACCCATTAAGATACAGGAACCCATACCTGTATGGGTTGACCCATTCAGATACAGGAACCCGTACCTGTACGGGATGACCCGTTTAGATATAGGAACCCGTACCCTACAGGTTGACCCATTTAGATATAGGAACTAATATTTATACATGTTCACCTGTTCAGATAGAGACACCTATATCTTTATGGGTTTACCCTTTCCGACACAGTAATAAGAATCAACATGGTGTTAAACGTTTGCATATGGACATATGGATCTTTGCAGGTTTAACAATTCGCATGCATTTGTCATGCAAAGAATGAGCATGAGCCAGGTAATTTCAGGTTATATCTGTATTTAGTGTATGCGTATATGTGTATTTAGTGAAGGCAAATTGGCATACTGCAGAACATCAACAAGCAGCTTAACCTCTAAGCTAGCTTAGAAGTCAAGCTTCTTGTTAATCTCCTGCAGCAGCTCCCGCACGTAGTGGTTGACCCGAGCTGTCCTCTTCCCTGGAGAGGCCTCTCGAGGATGCCTCCGTATGTACTCGTTGAAGGCATCTGCAGGGGAAAAGAATACAACAATAAGTCATGTTGTATATCTACAGTTTCTTGAAAAATTTAATATTTAACTTCCTGCAATTATAAGCAAGCATTTTCCACTACAATTTATGCTTTGTTAATATCTTGTGGATACCATGTAGTCTCCAAGAGCGACTTATTACGATTATGAAGTCTGCTTAAAACAACAGGTATGCATGATTCGGCCAGAAAGTTTTGAACCAGTTCAGACCGAGTTCGAAGGAGTGCAGAAGCAGTGCGCAAGTGAGGCTGCGGCTGCGTGAAGTTAAGCTGCAGCGTTACAAACGACGCTGTAATTGGCTTCCGAGACACCGAAGAGTTGCCATCTGTTACTGCATGAACGCTGAACTGACTTCGGCCAGCGCAAGATCCTGCGGAACTGAGGCTGTGCTCATACAGCCCTGGGATAAATCAAACAGGCTAGTTCAGCGTCCATGCCAGTTCTTGCACTATGTGAACTAGATCGGCCGGTTCAGGGAAATCGAAAAGACCTAGTGTGGTTTTCCTCAACTATGCACTTGAAGTTTGCTTGCAACAGTGTGTTCCTTGCAGTTCAGTGTTTATAAACATTATAGACCCTGGAGCGTGGGGACAAAAAGGAATGGAAAGACACGAAGCTCCGGAGCTTCGCGTCTGTCTGTCCTTTTTTGTCCCACGCTCTCGGGTTACCACGTCTATCCTTAACCGGCTTGCCTGCCTGTTAACTAAACTAAAAGTATGTACTACGAATCCAAATATGTGTTTTCAATTATGAACATGTGCGTTCGATTGCCTAGAACCTCAAACAGTTCATGCCCAGCAATGTCACCATGGAAACGAGTGAAAGCAACACTGAACACTCGGCCGACAGTTCTTGTGCAAAAGAAAGATTTTGAGCCGCAATTGTTTTTTTTTGGCATGTATATAAATTTCCAACACAGATCTCATTTCACACCAAGAATCATATAAGCAATTTAGTATCCGTGTCATGACCCTTCAATGGTCCATTCATACGAGATAGTTCCTGGTAAGAAAACTGAGCATGTCATAAACTACAAAGGAGGAACACACATGATTAGAAGGCGGTTCAGAAAATATGGGCAGTACTCAAAGGAAAGAGCCAAACATAGTTGGGTTGCAGCAGTTCTAGGGAACAAACAGACTCACTTTCACAACTTTGCTAGTGCCAGCTTTTCGTTACAAAAGGAAAAATAAGTGCCTCGCAGTTCTGCGGGGGGGTCAGTAGAAGGTCCTGCAAGCAGGCCACTAATATCATGGACCTCCCCCAAAACTTGCAGGTATTAGCAGATATTTGCGACTCGGAGCATGTTACTGTAAAACCTCCATAGTGTGAATACATCAGAAACCGCCAAGCGACCTAGATGACCGTGACAAGATCACTCCATAGGGCCTCTTCATTTCGGTTTTGCACTCGGAGCTTCACGTTCCTAAAGCTCGATGTAGTCGAACTATGACCCTTCAACAGCCTATATCACTGAGAGTTCTGAAAGCCTTGAAATATTTTATCCCATTAATTTTGTCGTAGCACATTGCAACTTCGGAAGCCATCAGGCTCGAATGTCTCACCTAGTATGAGACATCTGTGAGAAGTGGGCACTTACCGCAGACTGCTGCCAACTTGACTGGAGTCGGGGCCCTTTTGGCCACAGCGCCCTTGAAGTGCCGGCATGGCACTCCAGTCACACTCCGCCCATGCAGGTTCTCCCTGCCGAAGACCAGCTTCGTGGCCTCTTTAACGAACATGGAGTCTCCCCGGGCCCCCATGACGTTGGACAGCTTGTACGTTTGCACCAAGACACCACGGCCAAGGTGAACCCAGAAATAGATCCGTGAATAGGTTATTAGCATATACCACATAAACCTGATGCTATGATGACCCTCTGGATGGAGGGACTAGATAAATCAGTTTCAAAACAAACTGATTGCGATAAATGTTAGTGCACTTTTTTCCTATAGTTGAGATGCAAACACCTTTCGACATAGACCAGAGGTCTCCAAACCGATACGGCCCGCGAAAGTCTTCTGACCAGCCCGCAGCTTGCCACGGTCTTTCAACTGAAGCCCAGCTTGCAGCCCGCTTCCAGCAGACCCGCTGCTAACGGCACAGAAAGAAGTGCGCGTAAAGAAATGACGGCGCGACGCACTCTAAATGCACAAAGTAAGATACCTGAAAGAACGGAAGAAACTGTATTGCAACAAGGGTCCTCTCACCATATTGCCGCGCGCGCGTGGCCAAACGGTTATCGTACCTGCCTCCCACGCGAAAAGCCAGGGTTCGATTCCTGGGAGAGACGTGTCTTTTGTTTATCCCTGCATTTTAGTGTTCTCGCAAATTCGAGAATTCTGGTGCTTGTTCGAGGTTAGAATTTTCTACGCGTCGAACTTTAATGCGCCGATTATTCCAGAAGCTCACGCGTGTACATAAGGGGCTTCGCGTAGCAAGCCAGAGTCAGTTTCGCCCCAGCGCTCGACTCTGCTGTCACGCCGACCTCGACGCCCGCGACGCTCTGTTCTCTTCTGTTGTTATCGTTTTTCCTTTTATTTTTTGGGCACAAGTTCGCCTCATTAAACGTTTAGTTTCTTCAGTTATTATCGCCTCATCAATTGTCATTCGTGACATTTTGGTGGAGGTGCTGGGTATTTGCATTCTATGCCCGTGGACCCTACCCCTCCGAAAACACGCCGGCCAAGTGACGTGCTCAGCCCCGGAAGGTTACCCTTCGCAGAAGACCAGACCAAGGCCCGGTCAAGTCGCCATAACCAAGGCCTACCCCCGGAACTCGGACCCCTGCCGCTGAAATCAAAGAAGAAGGCCGCGACAATGACCACTGCACCCGTCGTTGTCCTTCCCGTCGCTGCCCGTACGCCCGCGTCTTTCCACGGTGAGCCTTATGAAGACATCGAGGACTGGCTACAGCAGTACGAGCGAGTGGCCCAGCACAACCGAGGGACGGACGAACAGCGCCTGCAGAGTCTTTACTTCGCGCTCGAAGGGACGGCCAGGCACTGGTTCGAGAATCGAGAGGCTTCCTTGATCTCGTGTACCGCCTGCAAGGATGCGCTGAGACGGACTTTTACCAACCAATATCGACGGGAGAGGGCCGAGGACCTTCTACGAATGAGGACCCAGGCGCAAGCGAGACGATCACCAGTTTTGTCGAAGATGTTCGGCGCCTAGTCGCTCGCGCCGACCCTCAAGCCACCGACGAAAAGAAGCTTCGGATCCTGATGCGAGGCGTAAAAGATGACAACTTCGGTGGACTGATCCGCAACCCCCCAGCCACCGTCGAAGATTTCGTCACAGAAGCCACAAACATCGAACGTGCCCTTCAAGCACGGGCCTCCCATTACCAGCGACTTCCCGGTGTCGCTGCCCTCTCGACTGCCAGCTGCAACGGCCCGGACCTCGGCGAGATCATCCGGGACGTCGTGCGGGAGGAAATCAGGAGGCTTCTTCCTGCTGCCGGAAGCCCGGATTCGACCTCAATCACCGAGATTGTCCGGGAAGAAGCTCAGCAGGCGCTGCAGCCACAAGTCAGCGCCGCTCCCGAACCACCGACGCTGAGCTACGCCGCAGCTACTCGACGACCACCGCCCCCTGCTCACCCGTACACGGCGCCACCCCGACGTGAACCTCCAGCGCCGCAGTTTCCCCGACGCCAGGAAGATCGGGCGCACGCCCACCCAGAACAAGCAGCGCCACGAAAGACCGACGTGTGTAGAACGGCCGATCGACGCCCGTTGTGCTATCACTGCGGTGAAGCCGGCCACATTTACCATCGATGCCCCTACAGACAACTGGGGCTGCGCGGGTTCCACCCGAACGACCCGCGCCCAAGGTACGACGAACGCCCTCGCGACATCGAGGAGTACCTCCGACGCTCGCCCTCCCCAGTGTCGTGTATCCGCCGTGAAGCCCGCTCCCCATCGCCACGACGCTCAGCGTCTCCAGCGCCACGACCCCGCTGAGAGAGCCTGTCTCCCCTCCGTCGCCGGGAAAACGAAGTGCGGCAACGCCTGGAGGTGACGTTGCCGAAAACGACGGAAGCAAAGAGCATCCAAAATCGACGGAGCACTCCCACTCACCCGACGCCCCGAATCGCACCGACGCCCCTGCAACGGCGTCCAACAACCTAAACGTTGTTATCGACGGCCTCGACGCATCGGCACTCGTGGACACCGGAGCAGACTACTCAGTCTTGAGTGGGAGGCTCTCCCGCCGCCTTCGAAAAGTCATGACGCCGTGGGATGGACCTCAGATACGATCCGCCGGAGGACACCTCATTACACCAGTCGGGAGATGCACTGCTCGAGTCGAGATCCACGGTGAGACGTGCCCTGTGAAGTTCGTCGTTCTACAAGACTGTTCCAGAGACGTCATCCTCGGCATGGACTTTCGGTGTGAATACGGCGCCATCATCGACCTTGGTGAGAACAGATTGACGCTGCGCAAGCCTGTTCCGCCTTCAGAGATACCCCAAACAGCGTCAGCCACCGTCCAAGTCGCTGCCGCCCACGTGAACCTGCCGCCGCGATCAAGTGTTGCCGTACCCGTCGTGACCGATGCAGCTACCTGCGGCGAAGTTGTTCTTGAAAGCAACCTTCAATTGCTTCTGGGAAGAGGAATAGGCGTCGCAAGAGGAGTGACTAAACTTCAGGATGGGCGCACCGTGGTCCTCGTGACAAACTTCCGACAAGAAACGCAACACCTGACAAAAGGTGCCGCTGTGGGCCACGTCGAGGAACTTTGGAACTCCGCCGAAATCGCCGCGATTGCTGAAGAATCCTCGCCACCTTAGCAAGACATCACGCCGCCAGCGCAGCTTGACATTGACCCCAAGCTTCCAGGCCCGAAACGACGGCAGCTAAGTGATCTCCTCGCCGAATACAGCAACTGCTTCGCGACGTCGTCGAGGGTGCGCCAAACCACCGTTGGGAAGCATCGCATTGTCACCGACGACGACGCGCTCCCTGTGCACCGATCGCCGTACCGAGTCTCCATAAAAGAACGGGAGGTCATCCAACAGCAAGTGGAAGAAATGCTGAACGACGATATAATCCAGCCTTCAAGCAGTCCGTGGGCCTCTCCAGTCGTGCTGGTTAGGAAGAAGGACGGCACGCTTAGGTTCTGCGTGGACTACCGGCAGCTGAACGCGGTAACGATGAAAGACGTCTATCCACTCCCCCGAATCGATGACACGCTAGACCGCCTGCGCCACTCTCGGTACTTTTCATCGATGGACCTGAAGAGCGGCTACTGGCAGATTGAAGTCGACGAACGGGACCGAGAGAAGACAGCTTTCGTTTCGCCAGATGGCCTGTACGAGTTCAAGGTAATGCCTTTCGGCCTATGCACGGCGCCGGCAACGTTCCAGCGTGTCATGGACACAGTGCTGGCAGGGTTGAAGTGGCAGAGCTGTCTCGTCTACCTTGACGACGTCGTAGTGTTTTCAAGTGACTTCGACGAGCACTTGCGACGACTCCAAGCTGTTCTCCAAGCCATTCAGACCGCCGGACTCACACTCAAGCCGTCAAAGTGCCGGTTCGCCTATGACGAACTGAAGTTTCTAGGCCACGTGGTTAGTAACAAAGGCGTCCACCCAGACCCCGAGAAGACTCGCGCCCTCGCGGCATTTCCAGCGCCGATAGACAAGAAGGCCGTGCGAAGATTCCTTGGACTTTGCGCCTACTATCAATGCTTCGTTCGTGATTTCGCTAAAATTTCAGCACCGCTCACAAACCTCACGAAGGACGCCGAGACGTTCGAATGGGGCAAGGAGCAGCAGCAGGCATTCGACGAGCTGAAACGACGACTCCAGACTCCTCCTGTGCTTGGTCATTTCGATCAGAATGCGGAAACCGAGATTCACACGGACGCAAGTAACGCGGGACTCGGCGCAGTACTAGTCCAAGTGCAAGAAGGCATCGAGAGAGTCATCGCCTACGAAAGTCGGACACTGTCCAAGGCGGAGAAAAATTACTCGACGACTGAGAAAGAATGCCTTGCGGTCGTCTGGGCAATCACGAAGTTTCGTCCGTACTTGTACGGGAGCCCGTTCCGCGTGGTGACGGACCACCATTCGCTTTGCTGGCTTGCGAACCTCAAGGACCGGTCAGGACGCCTCGCTCGATGGAGTCTCCGACTACAAGAGTTCAACATGACTGTGGTCTACAAGTCAGGCCGCAAGCACAGCGACGCCGACTGCCTGTCCAGAGCCCCCGTCGAAACCCCTTCACGCTGCAGCGACGACAATGAGGACGAGTGCTTCCTAGGAGCAGTCAGCACCGACGACATGGCACGACGTCAACGGGACGATCCTGAGCTGCGCGCATTAATCAAGCACCTGGAAGGGGGCTGGAGTACCGTGCCCCGTGTTTTCTCACGAACCCTGCCGACCTTCGCCATTCGACAAGGTGTGCTCTACAAAGAGAACTTCGGAAACAACTCGCCGTGGCTGCTGGTAATCCCGGCCGACCTTCGAGAGGAGATTTTTCAAGCATGTCATGACGACCCGACGTCTGGACACCTTGGTTACAGCCGGACACTGGCCCGTATTCGTGAAAAGTATCACTGGCCCAAGCTCCCCAAAACCGTCCACCTCTACACCCGATCCTGCCACGAGTGCCAGCGACGCAAGAAACCGCCGACGAAGCCGGCAGGACTCCTGCAGCCGATTCCTCCGCCAACTACACCATTCCAGCAGATCGGAATGGATCTACTTGGTCCTTTTCCGCTGTCGACCCTGGGAAACCGGTGGATGATCGTCGCCACAGATTATCTCACGCGGTACGTAGAAACGGAAGCCCTTCCTTCAGGAACGGCTGTTGAAATCGCCAAGTTTTTCATCGAATCCATCGTCCTCCGGCACGGCGCTCCCGAAGTTCTGATTACAGATCGCGGATCATCGTTCATGGCACAACTGACCCAAGAAATCCTCCGGCTCAGTCACACCAGCCATCGTCGTACTACTGCGTACCACCCGCAGACCAACGGGCTGACAGAGCGACTCAACAAGACAATCGCCGACATGATTTCTATGTACGTCGACGTAGAGCACAAGACGTGGGACGAGGTGTTGCCCTACGTCACGTTCGATTACAATACGGCGGTGCAAGAGACCACTGGATTCACACCTTTCCAGCTGGTACACGGTCGGAAGGTAACGACCATGCTGGACGCGATGCTGCCCCATGAGCCAGCTGACAATGAAAGCGACGACGCCCAGGTGGTTGCTCAACGGGCCGAAGAAGACCGCCAGCTCGCCCGACTCCTGATCCAAGACCAGCAACGCGTCGACGCGGGCCGCTACAACCTTCGTCGCAGGGACGCCGAATTCCAGCCCGGAGACAGGGTGTGGGTGTGGACGCCCATTCGTCGCCGCGGCCTTAGTGAGAAACTGCTGAACCGGTACTTTGGACCGTACAGGGTACTTCGCCGCCTCGGGGAGCTGAACTACGAGGTGATGCCCGACGGAACACGAACATCGTCACGCCGCCCACCACGACCTGAGGTCGTCCACGTCGTGCGCCTGAAGCCGTACTACGCTCGATAGGACTGTGGACCTTATGTGCTCCAAAGGATTCTTCTGTTTATCGTTCTTTTTTATTTTGTTTTGTTTTGCTTTTGTTGCATCGGGGCGATGCACTTTTTAAAGGGGGGAGTAATGCCGCGCGCGCGTGGCCTAACGGTTATCGTACCTGCCTCCCACGCGAAAAGCCAGGGTTCGATTCCTTGGAGAGACGTGTCTTTTGTTTATCCCTGCATTTTAGTGTTCTCGCAAATTCGAGAATCCTGGTGTTTGTTCGAGGTCCGAATTTTTTACGCGTCGAACTTTGATGCGCCGATTATTCCAGAAGCTCACGCGTGTACATAAGGGGCTTCGCGTAGCAAGCCAGAGTCAGTTTCGCCCCAGCGCTCGACTCTGCTGTCACGCCGACCTCGACGCCCGCGACGCTCTGTTCTCTTCTGTTGTTATCGTTTTTCCTTCCGCGCGCGCGTGGCAATATTATAATTTAACATTGTCATCACTAGCATTACCGTTCTTAGCCCCCGTTTGATGTCTGTAACTATATTAAAATTCCATTGCATTCTCATAGACATTGCGCTTAGTGTCCTCTTCATAACTATTGCGTATTCTCAGCATTAGTTTTATCATTCTCCTTAGTCTCTAGCACTGCATGAATGTGCTAAAGTTCCCATGCACTTTGATTTATGCCTGGTGAGTTTTCATAGTCACAACTGTTGTGTAATGTCAAATTAGGTAAATATAAACGGTAATTTGATTTATACATACTCATCAATCCTAGGGTTTTTTAGCACTTACTCTAAAATTAAATTCTGTGTTTGAATATTTATCTACCGTAAAACCCCACTCGTGTAAGTGCCCCCTCCCGTTTTCCGAAAATTATACATTTTTGCAAAATACCTAACTAGCGCCCCCATTCTCCCGTGAACCTCCCGGTGGCGGTTTTTTTTTTTTTTTTTTTTCCGTGGTACGTTGATTTTTTTTTTCGTCCTATTACATATTTCAGTGAAACGTGATCCCTAAAACTTGGATGTAAACGATAATTGATGGTGGTATAATGGAGAATCCAATCCAAGCCAAGCTGGAAAATGCCCGTGACGTTGCGAGTCACATGCACGGGCGTGAGCGCACCAATCCGTCGCATTCGTTTGGACTGCATCGTGTTTGGATCGTGCGGCCGTCTCGTCTTTGTTTAGCCATGCATTTCTACACGGTGCAAAAGAAGATCAAGGTGGAGGAGTGGCATCGGAGAAATGGTAAGAACGTCCACTTAACCGCTCGGCAATTTAAACTCGACCGCAAGAGGATCCGCGAGTGGGAAAAAAACTATGAAGTTCTGTTGCAACAGAACTTCGGCAAGACGAAGCTCCGGCAAAAGAGCCTCTGTGTTCAGCAAAGAAGTCGACGATGCCCTCTTCAAGCTTCTGGAGCGCGAAAGGAGTGCGGGACATGCTGTCAGCAACAGACTTTTATTCGAAGAAGCCCTCAGGATCGCAAGCCAGCTGCAGCTCGGCAACTTTGTACCTTCGAGCCAGTATCTGAAACGATGGAAGCAGCGCTTCAATGTTTCCATGCGGCAGGCGACCAATGGCAGCCAAAAGGTGCCCGATGAGTGCGCTGACGCGGCAAAAGCATTTCGCTCCGCGCTCGGCTGTCTGCGAAGTCGTCACGAATACACCTTGCACAAAATGACCAACATGGACCAGACGATGGTTCGGATGGACACGGCAGCCAATAGAACGAACAAACTTGCAGGCTCCAGCACAGTTCGGATTGCCAACACCGGCAGTGCCCGGCAGGGCTTCACAGTTGCTTTGGCAGCTTGCGCCTCTGGCCACAAACTACCGGCGTTTGTCATACTGAAATAGCAAGGTGGGAAAATTCCAACAAGAGCCTTCACGAAACTTCGTATACCACGTGAAAACAACTTTTCCTCCGGGATTTTATTTTTTTAAGAAAACGAGCATTGTTGCTATCATGGAATCGCATTCATTTTTTTTTTTCGTTCTTAGTGAATGTTTCTGTCACGGCTTTGAGGAACGGCTGGATGACCTCGGAGAAATTCCTAGAGTGGCTAGAAAGGATATGGGGCCCGAACGTTGGCGACGTACGACAGCTGTTGGTGTTGGATCAGGCACCCATCCACAAAACACAAGCGGCAAAGGACACCATCCAGCAACGCGACACAAATCTGGTCTACGCGCCAGCC
This sequence comes from Ixodes persulcatus, assembly GCA_013358835.2. Lineage (NCBI taxonomy): Eukaryota > Metazoa > Arthropoda > Arachnida > Ixodida > Ixodidae > Ixodes > Ixodes persulcatus. The sequence continues at coordinate 303,665 of JABSTQ010010503.1, forward strand.
GGCTGCACCAGTCTGCCCCACCCCGGCGACGTCTTCTGGAACAAGCCATTCAAGGCTAGTCTTCGAAGGACCTGGGAGGCCTTCATGCGAAAAGAAGAAAAGACTGCCGAGGAAACTTGCGAAAGCTTTCCCGGCAGGACGTGCTCAAGTTCGTCTACGAGGCGTGGGCTTCCGTCCCAGAAGAAACCGTGGCACATTCGTTCAGATGCTGCGGCATCGCAAACGCGCTCGGCAATCTGAAGAGGGCGATCTCCACGAGCGGCTCGCTGGCATCGCCACCGTCGTCCCCGAGACGAAACGTTGCTGAACTAAATGGTATGGGATTTCCTTTTCGGCACCTGCAAACCCAATGTAATCACTTTCCACAAAATGCAAGGAGCATATAAATCGGGTAGCCTCCGCTTTTCGAGGTGCGCGTAAATGCTCTACAGGAATAGCATCCAGCTATTGGTCCCGATCTCGTTGATCTTTCGGAAACTTGTGCAGACGTCTGCCGCACAATGACACTTTTTTCGGATGCAGGACATGTGAGCCAGCTCTTCACGCAACATCTTCGGGGTATTCTTTTCGGAGCCGATCACGGAAATTCACCATGGGCACTCACTGCCCATCTCCAACTTCTCAATGTACAGAACAACTCATCTTGAACTACAGAACAGCGAGCGAAACAAACATAACTGCAAAGGAATCGCACAGCAAACAGTTACAGCCAAGCATGTCGTCTGCTGCACAAAAAAAAGAAGAAATTGGAGGGGAAAAAAAAAGTGCACGGTAGGGTGTAGCCGCGTGACTTCCGCCACTCACTCTCTCCTCTCTACTTCTCCAAACTCCGTGCGCGGGTTTCAGTTTCGGTTTAGAGCAGTTGCGTTTTTCGGCTTTAATAAAAATATGTGCGACTCTGTTGCAAAATATTAATTGGGTAGTCTTTCTACACCATAATAAATCGCCTGGCAAAAAATTAAAAAAAATAGTTTTGGGGGGGTGTGAGTGACTTTTTTAGTGAGTTCAGAGTAAAGAGAGAAAGCTGAAAGAAGGGAAGAACATTAATAAAAACAAACCAGTGCCATTGCAGGCCCAGATAGAGCATTGAAGAGCTCGCACAAGTATGGATGTTCCACGGTACAAGCTTTGTTTTGTTTACGCTAATGTTTATGCGTGATTACTGTGCCAGAACGCAGCTCTGAAACGAAGCTTAGGTGTTTCGGTACTCAGGGAACGTAGAGTGACTCTAGCTGGTGCCACAACGCTCTGACCACCCCCACACCTCCCTTTAGGGTGAAACAAAACAGGAAATGGCAAACCTCCCGGTTTCCTCCTCTCCTCACCAACTTTGCATGTGCTAAAAGTAGGAAGAGTTGAGGGCAGGGCCATTAGCTCAGTCCTTTCAGTCCTGCATTCTTGACCTGTCAATGACTACAGTTCTATTCCAAGCTGCCAGCCAAGTGTCACTAGGAAACAAATATGCACTCGTGTGGACTGTACATTGTTAAGTGCATAGTTTTGTTCTTTCTCAAATTTTATACCTGAAGAACCAATAAAAGCAATTCAAAGAGTCATCAATTGACTGAAGGGTACCAATTATAACATAAGTTTAATATGGGCTACTTGGTACATGATTTATGAAAAAGCTCAAAATAAAACCAGGACGCTACATAGAAAACGTCACAGAAAAGTGTCAAATAATTAGGAAGAAAAATCTTATCGATGCCCGGCCCTACTTTTTACATTCATCAGCATTTTCAAGCCGGACGATGGTTCAATTTAAGGAAGCATACAAATAACCACAACCAAGGAGCTGTGGAAACCATAGAATTTAGTCACTTGCCCAATATCTGGAATGAATATTCCATGAAATTCTGAACTTCCCTCGTCATCGAACTCATCAAGCACTGGCACACACTCGGGAAGTGCCTCCGGTGGGCCTGCTACAAGATCCGCTGCTGGAACAGCAGCATCAGCGGCCGGTACGGGTCGAGCGTGATCCACACCAGCTCGCACAACGTGAACTGGAGCAGGAGCACCAGCTACAGGAACTGCTGCTGGGCAAGCTGGAGGAGCTGGCCCAACACCGCCAGACTGGATATTGTCCCCTGCAACATAATAAAAGACTGCTTAGAAACAAGACCATCTCTCCTGCAAGCCACAGCTCCGCAAATGGGCTAAACATGGTACAGGAGCCGACCGATTTTTCGGACACCAAAAATTCAGACATGCTTGATTATTCGGACTTCAACACTTTCCTGGTCTGTTGATGACATGGGGGCTTCATAGTACTTGATGCCACAGAAGAATACCGGCAGTGTGCTTATTTGTTTTTCCGTAACACACCGGGACTGGAAAAGACGTTTTTTGGAGAAATAATTATATTAATACATTTGTAAGTATCTGCACGTAGCACGACCACGACACAAAACAAAAAGACAAGAAACAAAACCAAAAAAGAAAAGGAGGAAAAAAGAAAATGCGCTAAAGTTCGCCGGCAGAGAGCTTGTTAACCAAAAAATACTGGTGAATAGCTAATGAATATTCATGCCTAGCGTTTTCGACGGTTTGCGAGATATAAGCTCAATCTTTCTGACAAAATACAATGCCGAGGCAGACCGTCTGGTCACCTTTCGACCAGTTCCACAGTTGCATCACTAGGCACAATCAGCCGCCCAATTAAAGTTCAGCCTTGTTGGTGCTGTGGTCATGCCTACGACCAGCTTCCCCACTCTCTCCTCCTCAACAAAAAGAACTCCTTTCTCCCCAATGACGAAAGGATGTGCGCTGGCCGGGTTCATCGGAAAGTACATAGTTACAATGTTGTGACCGACTGCACAAACTTTTTTTCACTTCAAGCCTCATCTATGCGCATAGACAATGGTGTCTTCTTATGGACATGATTGTTTTGTCGAACTGCAGAAAAGTATTTTTTCGGTCAAAGCAAGAGTGCCGCCGAGCAAAACGAAATCATCGCCATCAGCAACAAGAAACGAACTTTCAAAGCTCCATTTGCACCCTAAGAGAAGAAATGAGAATTATAGACACCTCTTGAACTCATTGATACATTGAGGCAACCATGTAGTATATGCTTACTTCTGTTTAAAACAAAAAAAAATTGAAGTTACTTTTGATCCCTCGGATAAAGTGTGAGCATATAATGTGTAGTGTGTGCGGTGGGCACCTGAAAGTGCCTACACGCTTACCAAGTAGTGCCAGCAGCTGCTACATGCAGTCTTCTTGATAGCATCCTCTCTATCTGGAGCTCCTGCTCCACGGTTCACAACCCTCTGCTTTGCCGACCTCAGCTTTTCAACCAGTCGGGCATGCTCCAGAAGCGACACAGTGGACGTCCTGTCCTCTGTCTTTTTTTTCTTGTACTCGCCACCCACTGCAGGGGACGGCGACATCTTAATCTGGAAAAGAAAAAGGTCCAGGTGTTTCGATATTCATTTAATATAAACTTCCAACACAGGATTACGACAGATATAGTTCACATTAGATTTCCCCCCCCCCTTTATTTTTTAGTTGTAGGTTTCAGCTCTATACCTGCGATTGCCCCCTCCTCCTAAAAAAATGCTTCCATATGCCCATAACCATATATCCGGTACTCACTGTCGTTTCAGCAAATTATTGCTGTATTGTCCTTTACACACTCGTGTGTAAAGGACGATATGTGTATCTGCTTGCGCTACGTGTACCTATTGGCAGAAAACACTGTATAGGTAAACGAAATGGTATGATAAAATATTGTGTTAAAAGGTACTTCTAAGTTAGTTAGAAAGTACATTCTGATTATACTACTTTGCACCCCGTGTACTTTCTATGAGGTACATAAACTCTCAGTTACTTTGTACTTGCAATCTAGTACTTTTAAATATGATAGCGTTTATAAGCAAACCCTATGCACCTTAGGCGTCCTTTGGTCCGTGGATTCGTAACTGCTTTTGAAAAGAGCATGCGCCAGCATATTGTAATTCAGAAAAGAAAAACATGCCACCGGCACTGTGCCTCAAACCCACAGCTGTTGGGGTCTAAGCCAGCTTCGTATTCGCTTCACCACGAGCACACATGGATAAGCATTTGCGAAAGAGTTACTGAGTGCAGGCAAGAGCTGCGTTGATGCACGTGCCAGTGCCTCAACGCCGTTGTTGCCATAGCAATGTGTTGTCACATCTGGTCGCAGTCGCACATAGCCACACCTGAGGAGAGCTGTGTGGACCAGACTTCAGCATCTTCAATCCTTGTCGGTAAGCGAAAGCAGGTCTCGCCAGAGGAACGTCTACGCAAGCGTGCTCAGGCACAGCGCAGCAAAGTGCCTAGGACACTTAGGAACAACATGAAACATGTTTGTTGAAAGCTAGAGAGGCAAGTAGCAAGAGGACCATCGAAGCGGATGAAAAGATTCAAGAGAGGAAACTTCGGCTGCAACGCAAGCAGGACGCCAAACAAACAAGGACGTCTTGCGATAGCGGAAAAGAGATGTAACTTCGTGTACAGCGAGATTGAGACTTAGAGCAGGTGAAGACGTCTCGTAAAACTGAAGAGGGTCAAATTCAGATATAATGCGATCAAGACACCAAGCAGGAGAGCATCTCTTGAAATTGAAGAGGGACAACTTCGGCTACAGCACAATCGAGACCAGGAGTGGCCAAGCTGCAGCTCTTTGAGTGTTAAAGTGGGGCTTGCGGTCCACATTCATAGAGTTTACCTACCCACCGGATCTGTGTACCAGAATAGCAAGCAATTTAAAAAAAATGTCTATACAAATAGTCCTGACCAGCCATCATGAATGGACACAATTACTCATGAAGCGAACAAAATGCAAGATATTCCTTAGCCTAACCGTGCATTTTTATCCACAATTACTGCCCACTGGTAACGGATGTGAAGTATGCTGCCAATTTGAAAAAGGGACACAAAAGACGAACATAAGGCCCCTGGTTCTGAACAGAGTCGAAGAATGAGGTAAGAAAAACAACCTAAAGGCGCACATATACCTCGAACCTTGAGTTCAATATCATAGGGATGGCCACGTGCTTCTTTTTCAAGGCAGCAACCAGCTCATCTCGTTTCTCTGTAAAACAAAACATGCACATTGAGTTACGTCTCAAAGTTGTGGTGTTTGTCCCCCATTCCTCGTCCCCCCCCCCCCCACCCTTGTATCGGGGTTTATAAATATGACCGTTCACCAGCTAGCCTGCGCTATAACCCTTGTTTCAACAAGTCTTTTCTTCGATATTTTTACAAATTAAATGCACCACCTAGTCGAACTTATGCGGTAAATTTGTCGTAGCTTACAAAGCCGATTTGTTGCGTTTTATTTTAAGTGCCGTGGCTGCCATCTGGAACGCCCTGTAGTTCAACAATGTAAAACCCTTTGCTTTCGCCGCCCAGTTCTTTACAAATCGGGCGCAAGGACATACACATGCCTTGCAAGTGACGTCAGGCTAATGAAGGACGGGGCCCCGCACCGTAGTGGTTGAGTTCGGGAACGCGACAGAACAGCGCACGACAAAACAGCACGCGACAAAACAGCACGGTCAAAACAGCACGCGTCAAAACAGCACAGCGTCAAAACAGAACGGCGACAAAACAGCACGGCGACAAAACAGCACACGTCAAAATAGCACGCGACAAAACAGCACAGCGTCAAAACGGCACAGCGACAGAAGAGCACGTGCCAAAACAGCACGGCGTCAAAACAGCACAGCGGCAAGACAGCACGCATGTAGCAACTTCGACCGCGCTATTCACCTCTCTTTGCGCGAATAGTTTCGAACCTCCTTGACCCTTTCATTCATTTTCGCTAGGTTATAAAGGAATTTATTGCGCATTTCAGTGCTTACCGAACTCTGCAACCCGGAGACCTTCCCCCCCCCCAAAAAAAAAAAAGAAATAAAAATAAAATATCGCGGTACAAAGCCCACTTGCGCTTTTCACAAGACTGCAAAAGTCTACAAAAAAAATAAAAAATGCTGATGGCAGCAAATCCTTCGCGACCGCCCACTGGATCTGTCGGACCCACAGCTTGGAAGGCACGCAAGTTGGTAGTGAACCACAATTTCTAGCACAACAGGAGTTAAAGCATTCCCGTAAGGTGGCAGGCGGAAAGCTTTAAACAATTAAATGCAATTGTTCGAGCCCCCTTTTACAGCGAAGCTGTTGTTCGTATGTTTGTCGGATTTTTTCGTGTCGTTGATAGCCAGCAGAAAAAAAAGGTAAAAGGTCAAATGTACCCTCCATTTCTTTACAGTGCCTCCTTTGAGACATGCATTTCTTCACTCCATACACTATATTTAGGGTTAAACTGGAAAAGGTCAGTATTTTCGAGGGCGTTTGGAGGGGTGGGGTGTGACTTATTCCTCTCCCTATGACCACTTCCTTTCGCAGTTTTCAGCTTGACTCCGAGATCAATTCAACATTCAACAAAAGCTCAGGGGGCTCAGGGGTCTTCAGGACGAAATTGGGGTTTTTCACCCGATAGGGATTTGTGTACCGAATTCTTTGTTCAAAGAAGAGAATTTATTCGTGGACTGAACAATGAAAATCAAGGGCGTCGGTAAATGCCGCATATTTTTAACACCCCTAGCTTCCGTCTACTAGAGGAGGGAATAAATACGATTGTTTCATTGTCGTTTTTGTGGTCGGCGCGAATTTACCGCCTCTCTCAGTCGTGAAACTGGGGCAAAACGCACTTAGTACACTGCTTTCCAATTTCTAAATTTCTTTGATATTTGCCTTTCCGACCGAAGTGGTAGCGAAGCTCATGTTCGTCCTGAGTACAAATGCGAGCACACGACGATAATGTCAGATCACGATAGGGCCCCAGTGCGTCTTGCAGAACAGGTAGCGTCGGCTGCCACAAACAGCAACAAATAAGAACACCAGTACCTGGTTTACTCAATAGACATTTTAAACAAACGCTTTTAAATATTGCATTTTCGTCAGTATACTGTTTTTTGTCAATAAACCGAAAAGAACTGAGAAGTTTATGCGTCTACAAATATTCACCGCAATAAACCGAAAACTTCTGTTTGGACTAAAAAAACGAAAAAAAGAGTATGCCGAATTTCAAAATAATATAATGAAAACCGAAAACGCCAAAACCCTAGCTATATTGTCAGTGTCCTAATTTTGACGCTGTGCTGTTTTGTCGCGGTTCTGTTTTGACGCCATTCTCTTCTGTCGCGTGCCCTTTCGATGCTGTGCTGTTTTGTCGCTAGGCTGTTTTGACGCTGTGCTGTTCTGACGCCGTGCTGTTTTGGCACGTGCTCTTCTGTCGCTGTGCCGTTTTGACGCTGTGCTGTTTTGTCGCGTGCGATTTTTGAGCGTGCTGTTTTGTCGCCGTGCTGTTTTTACGTTGTGCTGTTTTGACGCGTGCTGTTTTGACCGTGCTGTTTTGTCGCGTGCTGTTTTGTCGTGTGCTGTTCTGTCATGGTGCCGTTGAGTTCACACCGCGCGGATGCGCTTACCAAGGCGTAGGACGCCGCTAACTGCCCCTACATGCGCTTACGTGCACCATATTTTCAACAAAGGTACCTAATTGTGCTGCATGTGAACTTGGAAAAACGTGCCGAGCTTACGGTGATGGCGTTTAGCCTGTACGTGCGGAATTTTCCGGCGTTGGTGCGATTGCGCTACGAGCAAAGTTTCGATATGCCGCCGTCATAGTTTTGACGCAAAAAACCGTCGCGTCAAAAAAAAGCTTATTTGCGCGTTTTAAAATTTGACGAGCGGCTCTAGGAGTCGCTTGTAGAAACATTGGTACGATTTTGCGAAATACTGGTAAACAACGCAAGGTTACCGTCATATCTAGACACTGAGACAAGGGTAAATCAAATAACGGACAAGACAAGTCTCATTGCCTCGGGGTTTATAGTATTATGTTTCCTAACCCGCTCGCCTGCATACTTTCGCTCCTTGAAAAGGTTACCGTCTCGCGGACGGCACGAACCGATGCCCCGGCGGTGGCATCTCGGCGAGCTTCCACACGGGGGCAACCGCCGACCGATCGCCGTCTTGCCGGGCTCGCGGCTCGACACTGGCCCGTACTCGGCCAGGAGCCCCGAAGTTGCGCTAGAAGCGTGGAGACGGCATTATGTAACGAAAGGCAAAGGCCATCAACACAACGAACGGGCAAAAGCCGATGCAAAGGCGTGCGCAAACGTAAACAACGGTAGAAAAGTGCCGTCGTCACTCGCCGCTATGAAATGCGTTCCGCAAACTCGGTAATCAGCGGCCGCATCCCTTTCCTGCCGCTCATACATTCTCTATCTTGACGGCTACTTTGTTTCGCGGAGCATGCCGCCGAAACGATCGGACGATCGTCGAGGTACGCAGTAATTGCTACAGCCGAGCGCGTCGCAGTTTACCATTGCTTTCGCTGCGAAGGGCCGCTGAGTCAACCACCAGCATGGTCAGTGCCCGGTAACTGCCATAGACCCAATGGAGTCGATTTCTGGGTAAACTGGGCGCTCAGCAGCGCTTCCGTGGTCGGAGGCGCTCATTACTGCAACGAATCGGCGACTCATTGCTCTATCGATAGATTGCGAAACTAAAATAAGAAACAATAATCATGTTTATAAAATGGAGCGCAAACGTTTTAAATATGACATTTGACGCTGTCGCGCTAGCTTCAGCGGCTTCTTAGCCGTTTGCGAAGGCGACGCCGCTCAAAATCCAACATGGCGCAGACCTTCCGCCGTGCCCTGCCGCTGCTCCCTACCGCGGTACCGCCCGGTACCGCGGTAGGTTTTGGTTGGAAATTTACGGTTCGCGCGTGCCATGCCTCTTGTTATGGCAAAGAATTGTAAGTTCTGCTTCCCTACCTTGAGTCCAGCAGTTGACAGTCCGTTACTTGTCGTCGGCGTCTTCCAGGGAATCGAAACAGATGCAGCATTTTTCGCACTCGTTGACGCATTTATTCAGTCATTTGCATGACAAAGAAAAACAATTTACACTGTCACTTTGAACAAGTGTTGCTATGCGGAGAAAAAATTAATAGTGCGCGCAGTATCTACGTTAGCAAGAGGTGCTACAGTGAAGATAAAATGTGCGACACTGTTTGCGCGAACACGACATAGCGCTTTTTCACGAGGTTTCGTAAACTCAAATGCAACTATGGCCCGAGAATATCTGTTTTCGCGATTGAAAAGCACAATACAGTCATGTCTCGCTAACATGGTCGATCGTTTCGGTCACGCCGCTATATAGGTCATATTTTCGGGGTCTGATATGTGTCCCCATACAATTGTAACTTCTCACGTTAAATGAAGAAACCCGGAGTTGGGAACGAAATGGGTAAATAAATGTTTTATATTTTTATTGTGGTCTCTGTAAAGATAAACGCAAAAAAGGGGGAACAAAACAAAAGAAAAAATATAAGTGACACAAAACAGACTAGTAAAGCTCTTCGGTTACAGAATTTACCCAGAGCTTCACCACTCTCAGATGAGACAATAGTGACTGACAATGGTTAAAATTTTCAGGGGTTGCCAGCCTGAATCATTTGCAGTTTTTTTTCTTAACAGTTGGAGATGACAAAAATGAAGAACATACCACCTTCATTGTTTCTTATTTCTGATCTTTGCATTGATTCATGATTATGGATGACTAACATTATGGAGAATTGTTTTGGGGACTGAAGATGTCCATATTAAACAGAAAATATTGTGATAGCAGACAGAAATGTTTGTTTCTGTGGCATGAAAACACAATAATTATAATGATTAGAAAGCGCAACAAGACGACGGACACAGAAGAAGACACAGACACAGCGCTACTTACAAGTGAACTTTATTTCCGCTGCAGCTCAATATATATTACCGGCAACAACACAAACCAGTTTGGAAAGATATACAGATACACATCGTAAAAATCATAAAAAATAATAAAAAGGCCGAACAACTTGTCTGAAGTTTTTTTCTTTTTTATGATGATCTTTTTGTGTGTATCTGTTTATATTTTCAAACTTGTTTGTGTTGTTGCCGGTAATATATACCGAGCTGCAGTGGAAAGAAAGTTCATTTGTAAGAAGCGCTGTGTCTTCTTCTGTGTCCGTCGTCTTGTTGCGCATTTTAATCATTATGAATCACCAACTTGCCCAACTTTCTACCCTCGCCAACAATAAATATAATTTCTGATATGTGTTATATAGAAGCAAACCCAATGTGAAGTAAATATGCAGCCCTGCCGGAGAATTGTATGCAAACCGCCCTATCGGTGTGGTATGTCTAAAAATATATTTAAATGGCTATTGGTTGTAGAATCTCAAAAACCAACCGAACGTATATTATGATAAAATATCAATTGTTCAACCTGTGTAATAAAACAATAACGCAAACTTTAGTGGGTCAGCTATTGTCCAGCAAAACTTGAGTTCTCGAAGAGTGAAACTCTCTAAGTAGTTTGAATTCTAGCTGCCAAAGTTCCTGGTATCACTGGTTGGAAGCAACCGACCTCACCCCTCACTCGCTACCCCCCCCCCCCACCCCCCCCCCCCCAAAAAAAAAAAAAGCTGCCTAAAGGTTGTTGGTCACCAGCAGGCTAACAACTTGTCTGAACAAAGTGGATGCTCAGAGGCTTCTGTTAGTCTATGATTTTGCTCCATAAATATCATGCAAGGAGCAACCTGCTGATGCAGTTCACAACATTGTCTCTCAAGGGCTCAAGAAGCACAGCCGAAAGATTTCATGCCCAGTTGAAAGCTCGTGTCATTCTGACTGCTCCATGCAAATAAAAAGTTAACACAATGCATTGTTATTCGGGCAAACCTATTTGTTGCTCACTTACAGACCTGAACCAACATTTTTAGAGACATTCCTTAATACTATGTAGACCTTGCTGTCTGTAGACGAGTTGGGTATTTCTCATTTCTCTTGGCCTCTTGATGAACTTCCGATACCTGTCACTTGCGCCGTCAAGTCGAACCATGAGCTGAACCAGGTTCTCTTGGTGTGGCCACTGAGATCCTATGATGCCCATGGGGTGACCCAGCCATTTCATTGTTCTTTCTCATTTTTGCTGTCTGTGTGTTCTCTATCTTCTCAGGATCTGCACAGGATAATGTAAGAACGCATTAGTTTCTCTCGTCTCAACACATACACTTGTAGAAGAGAGACAAGGCTACGAAACATTCCATAGGGTTGTTCCTACAATCCTTTTGTTTTTGTTATCATCCTCTTTGCCACATCCATTCTCGTCTTACATTACAGTTGACCATACATTAGACTGCATAGATCACTACGGCAGAACCTAGCATGCTGATGGTTACATATTCAGCTTGATAGGTTGGCCAGCAATCAAGTGCACTCCACAAAATAAATGGCCACGGACACTACCTTTTGTTTATTGGGGTTCCCTGTCCCTGATGATTGTTGGAGTGATTTTCATGCCTTGAGAATCTGTATGGATACACAAAAAACCACAACACATAACGCAAATGTTGCTATTTTATGTGCAACAAACGAGAAAAAAATGCCTAACGTGAGTTTTAATTGTTTTGAGGGGAGTGCGTCGGTAGGTGTAAAAACTTGCGAAAGAATTACACATAGAAGGACGGAAAGCACATCTCGCGATCAAGCTCTGCTGTCTGCATTCTGCCCCTATTTGCGTAAATCTTTCGAGATTTTAAAAGTGCCTTCCGAAGTTAAATTATTTTACTATTCAGCTTTCTAATAATTTCTGAAAGAAATAAAACGTGGCAAACTAGTCGCAGGGCTGTAAAAGAATCTACACGAGATACATTAATAAAAACGGGCAGATATTATAAGATATGAACTCTGAAATACAATATCATAAAACTGGGAGAAGAATATTTATATATTGACTACAATTTACTCGACGGGGATCTACACTGCTGTGCACGAAATCGACGAGAGGTAGAAGAGGTGATATTTCGCCAATTGTCTACAGAGCATAAAATATTTGCAGGATGGTCTTCATCCACAAAACCGTGCCAAGAACGCTCGCCGAAATCTGCATCGCAATGAAATCACGAAGACATTTTGTAAATTTAAAAAATGAAACGATATATTCAATTACCTAAAAGAGTACAGAACCTTCAAGTGATGCAATTTGTGGCTGGAAGATCAGCTTAGGAAAAGTTTCGATTGGGGTGAAAACTTTCAAACTCACCGTCGTCAGTTGGGATCCGAACGAACGGGTGCTTCTTGTCCCCGACGCTACATGGGCACCATTTTGCGTAACCGCACGAATGAGGTAGCTCAAAGACACGAAAAGCTTTCCACTCGCCCGAAAGTGCGAGGCTCGCGCAGTGCGATGATCGAGGCGCTGACGCTTGACGCACCGAAGGCAAGCGAAAGCGCGAAAGCACCGAGCAGACCCACGGACGCCTCCACAACGGTCCACCGGTTTCAGAACGCGCAGAGCGCAAGCGCGCATGCGCACAGGCAGCAGTTTCGTTTTAGAAACACAAAAAACAGAAAAAGGCAAAATTTTTTGAGAGTGTGATATTGACACGAACTTTAAAAAAAATATGTCATATTTTTAAGACTACGTAGTTTGTATTTAGTGAAATAATATGCAGTCATAACTAGAGGTAAATAAAGTTTGATTCATTATTGTTTTGTTTAGTTTTTAGTAATGAGCGCCTCCGACCATGCGAGTGCTGCTGTACACCTCTATGGTGGCGCCATCCGTGTTCCGGCAGCGCAACTCGCTCTGTGTCCGGGGGTTGGCATGGTGCTTACCGGCGTTCGACGTCATCATGTGACGTAGGTGCAAGGCATGTATTCGTGCCCACTAAATTACGCAAATTCTAGACGCCGGAACGGGGGACGCCGGAACGGAGGCCCACCAAATTTCCGCTTTCCACGTGTCCTTAAGTTACGCTAATTTTCGGACGCGTAGAATTCGCTAAAAATTAGGGGCTCGCGAACATTAACGGTTTCGAGCCCGTGATGAATAGAAAACAACTTACCACTCCCCGGCGCACGCTCCAGTAGCCTTCCAGTTAGACGCTTTTCGGCAAATTGCAGTCGAAGTCCTCAACGCTCGCCGGTCTGAACTTCTTGATACAGTTCACGCTGGCTACTACCTTCGCGCCATAAACATAAATCACGTACGCGTAGTTCCATATTCACACCAATGCACATCCGTTGAGATAGCCAGAGCCGTTTATTGAGAGAGTTTGGCCATACATTGGTTCGAATAGGCGAGCATCTCGGGCCAACCACAGGCCGCGAAACAGCCCCTAGCGGTGGTCGCGTGCTCTAAATTTGTGCCACGACTATACTTCGTTTCACCTTATGTGCGAGCGAAGGCAAAACTGAAAGCGCGAGCACGGAAGCTCCGTGCGTTCAGGCTTTGCTCGAGCACGCGAGCTGGGGAGAAATGCAAAAAGCGCTGGTCTCGCGCTTCTAGCTTTGGCTTCGCTCGCAGGTAAAGTGAAACGAAGTATAATTTGAGCCGTGCCGAGCGGAACTCCGCGTCTCAAGACGCTCGCGCACCCCACCCTTTGCACTGCTTTCTTTCAGCCAGTCTCAGGACGCTGTTCTAGCAGTGCAGACAAAGGCATGGGCACGAGCGCGTGGCTTTGGAAAGTGCCTCCTATGCACGAGGTCTCGTACAAACAATAGCGTTTCGCTGAGCTAGGCTCACGCGCCTGTGCCTTTGTCTTCACTGTCGACATTTGTGAGATGGAGTAGAGGTCTCCTGATTGGTCGACGCTGTGTCACAAATTTAGTTTACGCTCTAAGCGTGGGGGAATATTCGGCGCTGGCGGCGGCCTTTGCTCCGCCTATTGTCCAAACTCTCCTAATATACGGCTCTGGAGATAGCCCTAACGTCCAGGCGGCTCTGGTTCAGAGCACGGTGGTCTTTACGGTGGTACAGAGCACTGGCCACCTGGCGTGCGCGGCGTGCACGGCGTGGGTTCGTAAGGGTTGGATTGGATTAAAATAACATTCTGCCTTAGTTTATATTAGTACTATTATTACTCAAAATATTTTTAAAACATTTAAAATGATAAAAATATATACCTTTAAGTTTATTTTATGTTAAAAAATATTGTTTTTCCGGCGTTGGTTGTTATCCTGCAGTCTGGCTTGCAGCTACAAAATCCAATCCAATCCGATGTGAAAAAACCGAAACCGAAACTACCGCGTTACAGGGCTCAAAGTTATGCTGATAAGCAAACTCCCGTTTATCTCGGCTTCGCTTCCCATGGATTTGATTTTCACATTTTATGACTTTATATATGCATGTCATAAAATGGTTGAGTTGGATAGCTGAAACTGTTAAATTTGAAATGGCCTAATTTGTGATATTCTGAATGAAATTTTTTATTTGAAAAAAATTATCAGTTTCGCGGTGCGCGCGTTCGCCGTCGATGTCTGATAATTTCTGGTTGCGTTAATTGGTGTATACAGGTAGAGCTTGTACGAGGTTACCGACCGCCGGTTTAAGTGCCGGCGCCGGTAAGGCGTTACCGGTCGCTCCGATACGTGATTGTTGGCGGCCGCGCATTGATTACTGGCCACCGGTACGTTATTACGGCCCAACAGTGTGGCGTACCGGCTTCGCCTGTACGTGTTCACTCGCCGCCTGTACATGACATGGGAATTCGGTACGGCGTATCGGCTTCGCCAGTACGTGGTTACCGGTTACCAATGTGGCGTACCGGCTTTGCCAGTACATGTTAACCGGCCGCCTGTACGTGGAATGGGCAGCCGGTATGGCGAATCGGCTTCACCAGTATGTGGTTACAGGTCTCCGGTACAGAGCTACCGGTTTCCGATACGAGAACACAGAACTCCGGTATGAACCGGTATTGGCCGGTATACATTTGTACAGGATTTTTCAGTAGGGACAGCATCCGGTGCTGAGTTCGTTTTTAGTTGTGAGGAACCGGTTGGGGGAGTGCTGTTGTTCCTGAATTTCAAGTTGAGCACGTTAGATGGGTGACTCTTAAAATATTGTAAGCCTGCGTCTAAGCCGTTTTTATGCTTTCAGAGTTGCCACTTAAAGTTAGCTAAACTATGTCTAGTCGCATCCTTGTGTTGCAAATGGAAGAGAAAGAAGACGAGCGGGATCAAGGGCGCGAAATCTGTGTGAACGAGTTGAAGCCGAACAGTAAAAAAGTAAGGTCATCCTGACCGAATCAACTATCTTTCTGCCTCTGTTTTTATGAGTTCCGTAACATTTGGTGCCGAAACCCGGGACGCTTCTGCATCACAAGGCCGCCAGCTACACGCCAAAGAAAGACCAAGCCTACAGCTTCGACGGACTTCGACGAATCATAGGCAGAAGCAGACCACTGGGCAAAGAAACGAAACGGAACATCGGAAGGCACTACATTGCATCGTAACTACTGATTGGCAATGGAGAGGCTGAAGGCTAGGCGCTCGGCTCGACGGGCACAGAACACCAAGATTATAAATGACGGAAATCGAGTTCTACAGGATCCCAGCCCGGACATTGCTAAAGTCCTTTCGATCAAGGAAAGGCTCACTACCAACAACGCAGAGCTTCTGCAAATTGACGGTGAGCTAGAGCCACTCATTCCAGTAGAGCAGTTGGAACAGGAGTGTATCGCTACTGCTGAATATCAAGACGATGCAGTCATGCTACTCAGCGAACTGCAAAGCAAAATTGAAGCCCTGGAACCTCGGAGAATAGAAAATTCAGTGGCGAATATGGCAGCGCAGGCCGTCATTCAAGACAACTCAGCCAGTCGAGGACCAAAGCTCCCAAAGCTTGAAGTGTCCACTTTTGAGGTAGAGCTAGGCAACTGGCTAGCATTCTGGGAGCAGCTTGATGGTGCAATTCACAAGAATCCAACATTGGCATCCACAGATAAGTTTCACTACCTTTGTCGGAGTCTTACTGGAGATGCGGCAGCAGCAATAGCCGGCCTACCAACGACGGAAACATGCTATGCTGAAGCAGTCACCATTTTACAGCAGCGGTTTGGAGACCAGAGACGAATAGAAAGACAGCATCTGAATGCCCTTAGGAATCTACCGCAAGTTGCGTCGGCCGGCGATGTTAAAGGCCTGAGAAACCTATCCGACACCACCCAGCTCAACATTCGATGCCTCAACTCTCTGAAGGTACCCACATCAAGTTTCTCAGCCATGTTGTGTGACATCCTTGTCAGGGCGTTACCCTACGAGATTACAGTCGAATATCGCAGACAACTCAGCAACATGACTTTCGGTAACTCTTCCGCTCTAGACCAAGAAAACGGTCCTACAGCTTCAACTTCAAGGTCACCAACTATTCCGTCGGATTCAGTTTCAGAGCTGAATGGAATGCTCCGCTTTTTGCGCGTGGAAGTGGAAAGCCGAGAAAGAAGCGGGCTCGAGTAGCCAAGAACCAAGAATGAGACAAAGATGAACTTGCTTCCATCTGCATCCGCTCAGTACAGCACCACCAATGTAAAGGCGGGTGAGTGCTACTTTTGTCATTCCATGAAGCACGACACACCATCTTGTGATTGCGACAAACAGCTAGCTGAAAAGACGAACCTGCTGTCATCGGACTTTAGGTGTTTTTGATGCACACTCAAGGGTCACCGGGCAAAAAATTGCCGAAGAAAACTGAGATGTGCGATATGCGGAGGTAGGCACGCAACCACAATGTGCGATCCTGCGTTCGTCAAACAGAAAAAGGAAGGTTCATCTGCAGGAAACGAGAGAATTTGTGTTTCTGCATCCCGCGTGGCCACACGCTCCGACAAAAAGACAAGTGATGGAATATACCTACAAACGTTCAAGGCGGGGGCGGTCACTAACGAAGGTACCAGCTATGTCAAAGGAATCTTCGTCGGAGGTAGCCAACGCTCATTCATTAAAGAAGAGCTAGCACAACGTCTTGGATTGAGGGTCCTTCGGACAACAAGGATTGCTCTGAACACGTTCGCCAGTCGTAACACAAAAGTTATAGAGCACAATTCCGTTGTGGAGGTAAAGCTCAGAAGCCAATTTAACAACATTGAAATAACGTTTGAGGCTATTACCATCCTAGTCATCTGTCAGGACGTCTCTACACCATCAATCGACACCGCATTTGTGCGACAGCTTCGGCAGGACAAGAAGAACCTGGCGGACGATGTAATCTTTCCAGGTATAGAATTAGTTCCTGGGATAAGTCTGCTGGTCGGTTCTGACCAATTGTGGAAGTTCTGCACAGGAGAGGTAATGAGATGCAAAGACGTAGATGGTTTGGTGGCGATCAATACGAAACTGGGCTGGACGCTGCAAGGTCCTTCAACACAAGTCGGAAAGCTTCTAGAAGATTCCTGTCTTATGATATGTGTCCTTGGAGCGCAGACAACTGACGCCAAGGTGGAAGAGACGCTGAAGGCCTTCTGGGAACTAGACAGAATGGGTATTGCCGAACGCGAATTGGGCGACACGGATGCAGAAACTATCAGTCGTTTTGAACAGACGATCGTTAGGAAGAACGAACGATACGAAGTGGCTCTACTGTGGAAAGAAGGCGCTACTGATCTGCTGCCAAACAATCGCAAAATTGCAACATCCTCCCGAGCCTTAGGTTTGCTTTCGCGAACAATGCGATGAAGAACTCTTTTCAGCACAAAATGCTTGGGGCAGTCCAGCATCAGTTGTTTCGCTTTGAAAGTTGCGGTGTACTTGAATACCATAGTGGATGGTGAAGCCTTGAAATTCTTAAATGATTATTGTTGCATTGAACAAAAACGACGGAGAAACCGGAGATAGGGATAGGAATTCCGGTATTTACGGGTTTTTAAATAATTTTATGGCGAATGCAAATTGGTTGGGGGTGAAGGTGGTGGTTAGTACAAAATAAAAGATGAACAAAATGACGCCATATTCAATGGGAATTCAAGGTTGTTTGAAAAGGCACAAGGACTTCCCCGTAAAATGCCATGTTGGTGATGTCTATGCCATTCCAACGGCCTGAGGGTTTCCCTACGCTGTACAAACAAAGCACCATTTCAATGAAAGATTAGGGTACTCGAGCACAAGACTGCTGTGAAGAATAGTGCAACAAACTGAATTCGCTAAGCACGTGGAAGAGTGTGTAGCGCCCCCTGTCAAGAGAAATAAAAAATGAAAGCCGTTTACAACTCCCTGTAATGCCGAATTAGAGCGCAGCTCTTGAGGAGGAGGAGGGGAAGGTACGTAGAGGGGGCAATGCCCCTCCTGCTCTCCTGCCCTCCCGCATTTAGGGGAAAATTTTCCGCTAGATTTAGCGGGGAAAACTTTCACCTAGATTTAGTGGGGAAAATGATCCGCTAGATTTAGCGGGAAAAATTTTCCGCTAGATTTAGCGGGGAAATATTTCCGCTAGAATTAGCCGGCAAATTTTTCCGCTAGATTTAGAGGGGAAAATTTCCCGCTAAATTTCGCGGGAATTTTTTTCCGCTAAATTTAGCGGGTAAACTTTTCCGCTAGATTTAGCGGGGACAATTTTCCGCTAGATTTAGCGGGGAACTTTTCCGCAAAATTTTTCGATAGATTTAGCGGGGAAATTTTCCGCTAAATTTAGCGTGAAATATTTTCCGCTAGAATAAGCGGGGAAATTTCCCCGCTAAATTTAGCAGGAAAATGTACCCATGATGCACCGCGCGGTTACGCCGACGCCGACGCCGACGGCGACGGCGACGGCGACGCCACTCAAGCCGGAAACGGGCGCCTAAGAGCTGCGCTCTAAAATAAAATTGTGAAAGAATCGCGGGAAAGACACGCTCACCGACACGAGATGAACAAGGCTTCTAACACCACCGAGCTCCGCTCTGAAGCCAGCCACAATCACAATCATTTTATCTTCGTGTAAATAATGTAAATAAATCATTTGAGGGTTAAAGACCTCCTCAGAATGATGACCCTCATCTCCGTAACAACCATAGCAGTCGTCAATAAGCCAGGCAGCACAAAATGAACGGCCACGCAATGGCTGAAGCCTTTTGGCCAGTCACATTTCCTCCGGCCTAAGGCCGGTCAAACTACTATGCCCGAACATGGCTGTGGGCCTTGGCCAAAGACTTGAGGGGACTGGCTGTTGGAGGCTGGCCGATGACCTGTAGCGGGACAGAAGCCGAAGGCTAGCAAATAAAGACCGGCCAAAGACTTTGGTATGAACGCCGGCCAAAGGTTAGCATCCGGGCACTGGCCAATGCCGTGTGGCCGAAAGCAAGCCGAAGTTGAGCAACAGGACATTAGCCAATGACCTGCGATTAAAAGCAGCCGGAGCATAGCAAATGGAGGCCGGCCGAAGACTTGTGCCTGGACACATGCCGAAGATTAGCATCTGGGCACTGGCCAATGCCGTGTGGCCGAAAGCAAGAAGACGTTTAGCAACAGGGCATTGGCCGGTGTCCTGTGATCAGAGGCAGGCCGGATATTAGCAACTGGGCATCAGCCGTACATCAGATGTCAGGTGCTAGACGAAGACGTTTGACCGGGCACAGGCTGATGACATGCAGCTAGACACAGGCTGATCCCTTGCAACTAATCATAGGCCGTACCTTTGCGATTGGGTGCTGGCCCTACAGCCGAGGTCACACATTGGTGTGCGACTTGCAGTTAGGTATTAACCTTGCAATGAATTCACGGACGCACTGCAGAACATGAGCCTGTGCCCGACATTTTTCCTGCACACTTTGCGGAAGCTGTGGAAGCTTTATGAGTTACAATCGACCACTTGAGATAAATGTCGGGATGCACAAACTCATTGGGAACTTGTTTGTCTTGTTAAAACAAAAAAAAAAGGCTGAGGATTTCTGGGACTATTTTTATAAAACCTTTTTCATTTCTTTATTTCGCCTCTTTCTTTGCTCACTATCATGGTTGACAAATGACCACAGCCATCTCTTTGCGACGTCTTGAACTGTCGCTTCGCTCAAGTCCGCATACTTCGCCTTGCCGGCAGCTGAGAAAAAAAAAGCATTCAGTTTATACACACAATTACAGTCGAACCGTTTATCGAACTTGCAAAAAAAACCCTCTACCAGTCAAACATACTGAGTAATTCAATATAAATGTTCTAATGAATTTGACAACAAACAAGAATGCCACATTTAGGAAAGTTAATAAATCTCAAAGGAGTGTCTGTACGTCATGAGGGACGCGCCACGCAGCTATTCAGTGGCCGTTTCTTCCATTTTTCAAGGTCTCCCCGGCTCACCCTCGTCCACTCCCTCCGCAGAAGATAATTTTTCTTCTCTTCCGGGTGGTCAAGCCGGAAGAGCCGGCTTGCTCTGCAAGCT
The DNA here is from genome assembly GCA_013358835.2 of Ixodes persulcatus. NCBI lineage: Eukaryota > Metazoa > Arthropoda > Arachnida > Ixodida > Ixodidae > Ixodes > Ixodes persulcatus. The sequence goes on from JABSTQ010010503.1 coordinate 323,868, forward strand.
CGCTTTTTTCTTTCAAGCTCCTCAACACCGGCAGATGCGTTGGGGGAAAGCCAGCTCTGAAAGCTGGCTTTCCCACAACGACCAGCGTGCATTGAGTGAAAGCCAGCTTGCAGAGCAAAACGGCGCTCTTGGCAGTTCAATGTATCGGGAGACACTGCAATTTTCGCGCGATGTAACCGCATTTTTCGCTATGCATTTTCATTGCAGATACTAGTCTGTTCAGAAATAGTTCGATACAAGGGACAGTTAGAATTAACTGGGTTCAATATAATTGAGTTTGACCAGTGAGAGACAATGTCATGCACAATCATGCGATACCAAGATGGGCTGAAGTTACTTCACTTTGTTGGATATACATGCAAGTAAAAAAAAAATGAAATGGTGACCATTGTTATGTGCAATGTTCATGTGACCATTCATAAGGTAAAATAGAATTCTAAACACTTGTATTAAAAATTGAATAAGCAACCCCAATTTCGTTAGCCAGAATTGAACAAAAAACTGCAGTTATTAGAGGTGCAGATATTTTATCAACTGCAAGAAACTCCGTCAATGATCATTAATTGCCATTTTGGAGGTTTCATTCATAACCCATTTCACTGAAGACTGCATGGGATCAAGATTTCTAAAATTTAACTTTCTCATTCAGAAGAGCCCAATTTGACTGAGTTAAATATAGTATTTATTTTATTCTGTTCAGTGACCATGCAATGTGTGAGGTTACTTCTGAAACTCAACCGTCAAAGCCACTTAGGGTGGGGCGAGACTTTGAAAGTCATACTAATAAAATGGGACTAGCATAAAATTGTCAGAAATAATAAGGCCTGTGAAATTTTAAGGAAATGTGGATATATTTTGGTTATACATAATATAAAATAAAACAGTGCAAGAAGATATAAAAGGAAGAAACACAACGGATAGAACAGAGGGCTCTGTTCTATTTGGTGTCTCTCTTCCTTTTATATTTTCTTGCGCTGTTTCAAAACACAAAAACGCTAGTTTTGACTTCTCAACTGAGTTGCCAAGATGAAAAAAAGAACTAGTTATCAATCAATTGCATTTCTAAAGTGGGGCCCACAGACATGCTACCATTTTTACACATGCACACTTATTTGGCAGAAGGGAATGATGTTGTTCACTTGCATTTGGTAGTTTTAGGACAGGTAAAATTTGGTGGCTCTTCATATAAGCCAAGGACAAGTGCAAAATATCACAGAATAATGGTGTGCTAGAAAGCATTTGAAAACAATGTCATTTTCCTCCGCCAAAAAAAGCAGGTATGCAAGTAAACGGTGGCACGGCGTCCCGGCTGGTGCGCCATGCAAGTGCAGAGGGCACCAGCACGAGCAGCACACACATGAAGGTGGCTTTGGCAGGTTTGCAATTACATGTGCTTGCTGGCAGAAGCGAAGAAATGACGGTGGCGAGTTGCCCTGCTTGCAATCGTCTACAGGTCAGCACAGAAGCACACGAGTAACGCGTCTTTCAGGGGACTGCGACAAAAGAAATGTATGCTCAGGGAAAACATAACCGGGAATGTATCAATCCAGTTCTATTCTACCACACACCAATTAGTGTTAGCTTCTCACTTGTGGGAATAAAATGCAGAAAACTGGTTACACTTTACAGGTCATTACTCCCTCAGAAATTCTAGTTTTGCAGGCACCTCCTCTCTCAATTCTCCCCCCCCCCTAAGGCATATTGACCTGCTTCAAATTTTCCGGCACATAGGCCAGCACAAAGCAGATAGACCACGAGTGCTGCATCAGCATTTGGCTAGGGCTCGTGTTTTCACTGATCAGACCAAGAACTAGAGATGAAACAAACATTTTCCGAACCTGGGGTTTCAAGGATTCAAAGATGTTGAACCTTTCTAACTTTGACACTAAAAATGTAACACTGAACTACCATATTGAAACATTCGACTATTTTAGTCATTATATTTCTACGGATTTGTCAAACTTCGAACCCGTGAAGTCCAAAAGTTTGACGAAGCTCAAACTTTTGATCTGAGGAACTTTTAACCAAAACAGGATTCAATCAATACCTACATGTTCAGAACACATAGCAACTGCTTTGAATAACCCATGACCACGTTTGAACTGTGCAGATAATCATTACTGTCGCAGAAGACTGACTCAAAGCTCGAAGAGGCAAGCTAAGTGGCTGAGTGCCCACCTGCCCAGCAAATGCTGCGAGCTATCTGGTAGTAGCAACACCTGTACCCATCTCTGTTCTTTGTAAGCTTTGTTTAAACTCTGCTAAACAGAGCTCACACATCAGAAAATTACGAAATTACTTGAAACTGTAAAACTGGGACCCTCGTGCGATTTGAAGACTTCTAACTTTACAAACTTATACTTCGAACAAAATTCTTAATCTTCGAATAACTCTAACTTAAACCAAGAAATTTCAAATCTTCAGATATTTTTAAAAATGAAATTGCAAAAAGAAAGAGGAAACTCTTGAACTTTACTTTTATAAACATGGAAAGCTTCGAACTTTGTAAATTGAAACTTTGGCAATGTTCAAAACTTGTTCACTTTGCAACCCTTTCGAACTCGAACCTCAAGAGATTCGCGACACCTCTACCAAGAACCCTGCCGAATGCAGATGCAGCACTCGTGTTCAATTAGTGCACTGCACTGGTCTACCTATGCACTGTCAAATTTGAAGCTTGCAGGCGTTGAGATTTCAGAAGGTGTTTTCTAGACCCCCTGGTGGTAATCAGTTCATCGAAGAATGTTTCACCGACATATCGCTTCGTCGACGAAGACTGTCTGTTTTAGCAACACATCTTGCAACATTTCATAGTAACCTTCCTTTTTGATGACAGCCTTGAAATTGATTTTTGGTAACATGAATATCGCCAGACCTCTTTAGGATCGAAGCTCGGCCACCAGCGCCCCATTTCTGTCATTTCGTTTGCTAGAAAAGCTTTCTAAAAAGGCTCGCCGCAAATTCGAGCCCAAGAATAGATTCAGTTTCCAATTGCAAAGCAAGGGGTGACTGCACAAAGCGCGGCCTGTTAGGAATTGTAGCTTGCTGTCACGGTGCCGATGACACATCACAACAGTGAAGGTTGCGTAATGAGTGTTGATAAAATGTGCACTGATAAAAATCTGTTCATCAAACATGCATCGATAAAACGGCAGCACCCTGGGCATCCTGCTGAAATTGCAAAGCGTTATTGTGAGGTTACTAATGGTGCTCCCTCCAAGAAAGGTTTTAACAAACAGCTAGCCACGGCTGGCATTCCGCAGCGACCGCTTTCTGTGGTTGCCGTGAAATTACAAAATTACCTATCTTCGGTGGTGCATGCAGTTGCAGAAATTATTAAAAAGCAAGCGTCGACATCACACTTCAGCCAATCCCGATCCTCTGTTTACGTGCTCTTTAACAAGCCAAGACGTCGTAAATGTTCTCACCCCTTTCAGAGAAGTTCCCTGCATCCAGGTTGTGGTACACGCGGCTCTCTTCAGCCCTGTAGGGAGCAGGAAAAAAAGGCGACCTCAAGTAAGCAGGAGTACACAGGAGATAAAACCAAGAGCAAAATTGAATGTGTTCTGAAAGTAGGACCAGCTATATTAGCTTGAGATGTTTCATAATGAGCCTGAACTAACCCGATACATGATAAGCTGGCAGAACTGGACCTGAAGTAGAAGACCTTCAAACACGAAAAAAGAGAGATGCCTAGACCGAATCAAGAGTGAAACTGTTTTGTAGATACAGCAAACAATGCTACAAAAACTATAGGTATGTAAGCAGTGTTTTTTATTGTGTGGCCTTTGCAATGGCTCCCTGAAACAAAGGTAGGACTCATGAACTCCTACCCGCATCTCTGACACTTCTCTGGCAATTCATTAAAAGGAATACAGGACTGACGCTCTTATTCATGCTGACTGCTTTTGTAATATCCCACCGTAAGAGTGCATAGCTCTGTTGACAAAAAATGTTTGGATTGAGGTCTAGAATAGGCCACATTGCTTAACACAAAGCTAGTGCATATCTAAGCACCTTGTTCCCAAATGTTCTTGCATTAGAGATATGGTGAACAACTAAGGCACATTATATATTTCTTATTTCAGAGTGCCATTTTCCGAGCTATTTAAAATAGCGAAGAAAATCCTCAATTGTTGGTCGTCGGAAATAAAAGCTTTCATAAATTTGTTTTTCAATCAACAGACCCTTTTCAAAAGTTTGTACCAACACCCGGCCACCATTGCTTGCTCACCTACTCTGAGCATGTATTGGACACGGCAGTTGCGTCAGCGTTCGGCATGAATGCAGGTCGTATTGAAAAGGAGCGCCGTGTCAGAGTTCGGCGAGGACTCGGATCCAATCACGGGCGTCGTGATTGGATCCGAGTCCTCGCCGGGTCTATTGCACCACGTAAGTGAAAATAGATTAAGTATATAATATTTGAAAGTATGAAAGATCAAGCCAAACAAAGACAGAAATCAAAGACCATCGAATGGCATTATGGACTACTGGCATTTCTTAGGGGGCCCCATGGTCGACACTTGTTCACTTTTTGGCTGAGAGAGCTTTCCTACGCACAGGCTAGCCTGCGCCGGGGACATTCTTGTCTGGAAGCTTGGTTGGACAGCTAGTGAACTAATACCCTAGTTACACGGGCACTCTCAACTGCCATTGAGTCAATGACAGTTGACTCAATCGCGATCAGCCGGAGTTACACGGCGGCGCCAACCGTCATCGAGCCGCTAATGACAGTCGAGTTCAACTGAGCTCCCTTACCTCAGTTCAACCAAACGGACTTCCCCAACGGAGGTAAACTGGCACCAGTTCGCGGGACCGCTGCCGCCAACCACCGTTTGCGAGGCACTCATTGTTTCGGAATGCAGGGGGAGGCGTCTAGAAAAAATCGTAGCAGTAAAATTTCCGGAAAGGAGTAGGTTTAGGCGTCCGAGCTGCCAATAATACGATCCCGGCTAGCCGGCAAGATTCCAAACGAGCGAAGATGGCGGAGGGACCAGCTGTATAAATGGACAAATAGTAGTGGGGTACCCATCATAGCGGGCGGTAGCTTGCACCACCTAGCCTAAAATATGCGCAACCTAGCCCTGAATCTGCTTTGGCACTTGTGTAAACGCCGCTAAAAAGCAACAAGGTATCAAACATATTGTACGATATACTTATAATAAATAAAAGGTGTGTCTCCGAGTAAATGACTATAACAATTAGACTGATCACACGGCACAAGAACTAGTTTCGTGTTAGCTTTAACTGGGTTTTTGAGTTGAGTAGAGTTCAGTTCAGTTCAATCAAAATTGGGGCCGATAAATGTCGTAGACTCAACGATAGTTCAAAGCGCACTTGTAACTAGGGTATTGGACTGGCTTGTAAGGTTTAAGGGACAAGCAATCCTAGCTGATGTTGTACAGCCTCCAGCAATATGAAATAACCACTCGGAGCGCGTGGCCGAGGCGGTGGCCGAGAGGGGCGCAGTGAACGATTCGGAGAGTTTCATGTTGCTCAGAGGGGAGGCTCGCTCAAGGCTAAACCGCTTTTGGTTATTTCGGGCACTGCACAAATTTTTCCATCCAGAATCAAAGGTTGCTAACTGAAAGCTCTTAGCTGTCTGTATATATCTTTCGAGTTTTTATTATTTCAATTTTAAGTACTTAATTTTACAATGTGCTTGCACTAACCAGACTAGCCTATACTCAGTGATAAATCAAGATCAAAGAGTGAGGAAAACGAAGGTGGGAAAGGAGAAAACGGATGAAGTGTTGAAGGTGAGAGGAGAAAAACCTCCTCTTCTACCTTCCATCAGCTTTCTCCTATCCAGCCTTCGTTTCCCTTTCCCTTATTACTGACCTGTCACTGACTATAACCATTTAGCAATTTTACAATTGCATAAGGAGCTAAAGTTATTCATGCAAGTTTTGATTCATATTGAATAAGAATTTATAATGAACAGCCTTATACCGGGACAAGCTCTTCCTTTGGAGGCATCGTCCGAAGAGTCGCTGTCCACATGGCCAGCAGGCCTCCTAGCCCTTTCCTGTCTTGGGGCTACCTCCGGTCCGTCAGTCCAAATTGGATGTTCAGGCAGCTGCGACCACATGATCTGAAGCGTGCTGCAGCATGGCTGCATGAGTAAAGATCATATCAATTATACGCTCAATTAAAAAATCAAAAATCGCCAACCTACTGTAGGATGAAAAATATTCACAGGTTGATTCTACCAAGTCCGTGTAATATGTTCTTTCTCTAAAATTGCATTGAGGACCTGCTGCTTTTGCTCATAAGGTGGCTAGAAGCAGATGACTTGCTCTAGCTTCCTCACCAGCCAGCACTCAGAGACGACGTATGCGCTCCCTTCATCTAAAAAGTGCACGACGTAGTAGCAATAGAGAAGTGTGGAATCAGTACGCATTCTACCAGAATAGTAGAACCTACTTAAATCAGCTTGGGCAATGCTGGGGGCCCCGCCAGCAACCACTAACAAACCACTGACAGATTTGTTTATTTTTGGATGAAGAAATCCGCTAAACAAATTTTAAAAAAGGTGCTTACGAATGCAGGTTTCTGATACAAGCATAACGCACTCAACTGACAATTTTAACTGTAGCAGAGATCCAAAATAAATACATCTAAAAAACAGTCACGTCTAACCTTGAGCGAGACGCAAAACATCTGCACTTGACCCGCAGTGCATGACATCTTTTTGCCGCACAATTTGAAAAAGGAGCCCGGTGTACTTACGAGACGCGGCCATAGACTGAACAGTGAACACGCTACACGTAGGAGCGAAGCGAGAGGTCTGTTTAGGGCGTAGGTTCATGATGTTGTTGCTTAATTGATCTCGTGATGCTTCTGCTATCTATGTCTCGCCAAAATAAGAGTTTAGCTACTTCACTGTACGCCCCTGATAATGTGACATAGCAAGGCTGGGGTGCGAAGACCAGGCACGTAGCCAGGGATGGGGGGGGGGGGCATGCCCCCCCCTCCTCTTTTAAAATCTTCTATTTTGCTGGGACCTCCTCTCCCCCTACCCCTCATACAGCATTTTGTCATGGGCGGGCCCCCCCCCCCCCCCCCCCCGAAACAAAACCCTGGCTACGTACCTGGCAAAGACCACTGTGCAAACTTCACTGCCCAACTACTCAGCTGCTTTGTTGTAACGCAAATGAACATTTGCACGAGAGACACCAATTGAAAGTTAAAAATTAATGAACTTCTAGGCAAGAGACACCAATCGAAAGTTAACAGTTTTGTAACGAGCCGCCGCAGACTGCCGCCGCAAAACGGCGTGAGTGCAGTGCCGGGGGGTGGGTTAACACACCCCCCAGTTATTCGCTCAAATGGCGTTGTTCGCTAAAACGCCTTTAACTCATGGGATATTATCAATTACCACTAAAAAAAATCAACGATAAAAAAATTATCACTAAAAACCTAAGTATTAAAAAATAAAAAAAATCCATTATCACTAAAAACGATTTGTTGAAAAATAAAATACAAAAATAAAATAAAATAAACTGCAAAAAAGCAAATATTTTCAGCGATAATTGTCAAAACCTGTAAAAATCACAAAAAGCTTGACGAAAAAAGAAAAAAACCAATGTATACCCATTGGGGATCGAACCTGAACAGACGCCCTACCACTGAGATACCCCTGCACACGGATATTCTTATTTTACAGTTCGTGTTATACGAGACCCGACATGGCAGCTGCCGATAGTTTTTCTTCCTAGATTTGTTATGTCGGTTGCCGGCAAACTCTACACTTCCTAATAACACTCATACAATCACGTGGCTGCAGCAGAATCTAAAAAGTGCTCAAGGGCAGCTGACATGCCGCCGACCGCCTGATTTTGCAATGACAAGCCAGCGGCCCGAGCTTCCCCGACCTTGCGAAAGCGACGAAAGCGTCACCACGTTCGCACGAACGGACGGGGACGCTTTTCAGAAGCGCCGCTAATGCGGAGCTTGTCAACTGAGCCGATCTACTAACGTTGCTACTAACCCTATGCCCATTGCGTTCCAATCACTTTGCAAAAAAGGTCTCTAGTAAACATCGATTAACAAAAAATGGACTTACTCCTTGTTCAGCGTATTCATGGCCTCTTTCTCTGGACGCCGCGTGCTATCTTGGGTGACTTGAAATGTACACAAACCGATAACAAAGCTTCTCAAATCGTCGAACCTGAAACTGCTTGAAGTTGAACTAGACCTGATGAGCCCACGACCAGCAGCGACACGATCAAGTGGGTGGGTGGACTGGATAATAAAATAATAAGTTTACTTTTTGCAATGGGAGGTATTTCGCGCCACCTGGCGGACAACTATCACCACGCAGGGAATGTAAATACTAGGATGACCTCTGGGGAATAGGACGAACATAAAAAAATTTCGATTAAAGCACCAGCCACTCTTTTTTATGCAAGTAGTCACCAATTTTCGTGTGTTCAGCCTACGCAGTCGGTGTACAGGGTATTCCAAGGTAAACATAAACAAGTAATGGCGGAAGTTCCTGGGGCCGAGATAACTTCCGGTTGACCAGCTTCATCTGTATATACTCTTAGGTGAGCAGGAAGGAGCAGCGCGCCTTTTTTAAAGTTTTTCTCGGTGGAAAATCAGAAAAGGTATGTTGAAAACCGGACGTAAGATAGATCGGTGTGTGTTTCTGGACCATACGGCGCCAAGAAAAAGCACCGCATCTAGTTTGATTTGACCTCCGTGGCCAAAGTTCCGTAACCCTACATGAAGGGTCAGTGGAAATTTGTGTACACGTGCGACATTCAACGAAGTTAGACGCCCACGAATCAACCGAGGCAGCGGCATGTGATTGTTTCGTGTTTTTCGTGCACGGGAGAGCGTGTGTGAGAACTGCATCGCATCATCAACTGCGCGGCGTCGCCGTGAGTGTTCGATCTGGGCAAAGCGAAACTACGCAACGCCTGTCGGACGTAGTTGAAGGAAGGTGCGCAGGATTGTGCAGCTGGTGCTCGATCGTGCCCTGGAAGAAGCAAGCGGTGAGTTTTCGACGACGTGTAGAGATATCGTGATTGGGACAAAGCCGTCGCAGTGTGTAAAGTACGATTGTGCCGTTCGTTCCCCGCAGAAAGCTAGCGGCGTGTTCTCGACGACGAGTGGAGATCTCGTGATTGTGACAACGTCGGCCTACCACGGCGATCCCGATATTCACGCGGATACAGGTACAGACGCGGACGTCAAAAGGCTCTTTTAGATTCTAGGACCCAAGTGACAAGGTAAGAAAACTAATTTCGCGTCTGATTTGTTATGATCACGCCAGACATATCGCGTTTGTTCGAACTGGTCTGTTTGGGCAGACACACACAAGCGCTGTTGTGTTTGACGACGTGGGTGAGTAATAAAATCGAAAAGATGGTGCTGATGCTGTTTCACGTCTTGCTTTAATCATGTCACGAACAGACGCTTTACTGTGTGCTGAAAAGAGAAATATGGCTCTCGAACTTCGAAAATTGACGTGTCTGAAATTAAAGTGGAACCGAAACTCTCAAAATTAGCTTTTTCTATTTTTATTAGCTTGTTCGTGGGTTTTTGCTGGAGTTTCTTCAGGACTCGCATAAACCGTCTGTTTACAATTCACATGCACACGAAAAGTATCGTCATCAAAAAATTCTGCTCTAGGATTAAACCAAAAAGACGAAAGAACTTTTTTATGTATTAAATATTTTGTGCAGTACCAAGTTTGTCTGTGCTATGAAAACCTGCCTTCAGGCTAAAATAAGAGTTATATCTGGGTGTATACTAATTAATCTTTCAATTACCCTTTATTTGCATAAGAAATCAAGTGTGATTCGTTTTATAAAGTTCTTTCGCTGTCCGGAAGAGTCGGATATGGATGCGCCTCCATGATTTCACCCAATAGTTTGTAACCATGGCTTGGTTCGGAAAGTTGTTTTGCCCTGCACATGCTGCCATTAGCCCACTGTGTTTTTTTGTAGCCATTTCACGACGTCCTGACTGCTACCAGTCTCCTGGAGGTTTCCTCAGGTGGCAAGAGACCCGACTTCTGACCGTGATTTCACCCAATATTTTGTAACCGTGGCTTATATAATTTGATTTTTAAGTGATAGAACTTTTCTTTTATATTTGATATGGCAATACTGCCAGCCAGGTTTTGGTTATGAAATACATGTGCTTTTTGTGTTTGTTTTCAGGTTTTCTGGCTTTATCTTGGCCAGAAGTCTGACTAAAGGGAAGCTGTTGTTATGAAGAGTCATATCCTGGTCCATTTTTGTTGTGTACAACTAGTCGAGAATTCACTGCTTTGTTAAAGGCACAGTCATTTTTTCATGTTTTTTTTTGCATTTTGTACATATAATTTGTGTTCAAATAATTAGATATAATTTGTATCTGAATTAAGTTCTTTAGGCCAATTTTGTAGTATGGAATGCGCCATGGCCGGGATTCCTTGAGTGTTAATCCCGTCTCCCAGTCTTACCTGGCCTGGGCAAATATGTAGCCACGTACATGTGTCCAGACTTAATATTTGCAGAACAAGTAGAAGTCATTGCTTACCAAGCCTGTGGCTTGTATACTTTTCTCTCTGCTGGGCAATGTAATGCCAGAGAGGATCGGCGGTCCTGGATAAAAGCAGCATTCCGCATACCCATGTTCTACGGGACACTTTTTTACTTTTATTGACAGATTTGAAACAAGCCGAATAGGGTGACAATCTTTCCAATTGGTGGCCGGGGATAAAAGGAGCGGTCAGTACCCAGCCTTCTACCCGACAGTTTTTTGTCATCACTTAATAAGTTACTGCCAGTCACCACTGGCCGGACAAATGCTGTAGATATTTTTCAGACTGGTGGCCAGGGATGAAAAGAGTAGTCCGTACCCAGCCTTCTACCGGACATTTTTTGTCTTCGTTGACCAACTTGCTGCCGGTCAACATTGGCCGGACAGGTGCTGAGGATGTTTTTAAGACTTGTGGTCTGGGATAAAAAGAGTGGTCAGTGGCGAGCCTTCTACTGGACACTTTTTTCTCTAAGTTGACCAAGTTCCTGTCGGTCAACAGTGGCCGGACAGGTGCGGAGGATGTTTTTAGGACTGGTGGCCGGGGATGAAAAGCGTGGTCAGTAGCCAGCCTTCTACTGAACACGTTTTTGTCTACGTTGACCAAGTTGCTGCCGGTCAACATTGGCCGGAAAGGTGCTGAAGATGTTTTTAGGACTGGTGGCCGGGGATGAAAAGAGTAGTGAGTCCCAGCCCTCTACCGGACACTTTTTTGTCTTTGTTGACCAAGTTGCTGCCGGTCAACATTGGCCGGACAGGTGCTGAGGATGTTTTTAGGACTGGTGGCCAGGGGTTGAAAAGAGTGGTCAGTACCCTGCCTTCTACCGGGCACTTTTGTGTCTTCATTGACCAAGTTCATGCCGGTGAACATTGGCCGGATGAGTGCTAGTCACCTTTTTGAGGCGGGTGACCAGGGAGGAAACGAAGACTTGGTGGCCAAGCCCTTCCCGAACATAATTTGTTCATTGGTTGCCAATGGAAAAACGAAGACTCTGTTGCCGGGGGCTTAACAGTGATCTTTTGGGGACCTTTGGCCAGCTGCTTGCCAGTGGCCGGGCTGGCCAGGTAGGTGCCAAGCAAAAATCAGTCATTGGCCAGTGTCTGGCCGAAAGTTTGTGCTGCCTCGGAATGACTCGTCCACCGGGGAACACCGGTGTAGTCTATTGAAAGCAAGGTTCTACTTGGCACATCAATACAGTACTATTCTGGACATGTGGACTAGAAACTCAGAACTCTGGTTCCTTCCGATCGAGTTCATCCTTCAAAAGAGCCGCGTCACAAGCGAACTTTAAATGTATTACCACTTTGTGGTGGCGCTTCACCAGACCAGCGCTGCCATTATCCGGCATGTGCTACGAGCTCCTCCAGCTAAAGCCTCCTACGATAAATAAATTGACGCTCGAGTTGATCCGGGGGACAGCTGGGTCGGAGCAAAGCCGAATTCAACAGCTATTAACCACAAAAAAGTAGGTCAGTCAAAAATATTGCAAACTACTGCCGCAGCCTGTACCAACTCCTAGGAAATCGCTCGGAAGCTCTGGACGGATCGATTTTAGGGGTACTGTTTTTACAGCGACTTCCACAGCAAGTATACATGATCTGATCAACATTATCCGAGACTGGAAGAACTCGACCAGATGGCAATTGTATCATGGATCTGTAAACCTTCGCAGATTTCTGCTGTTTGTAGAACAATCATGGGAGCTGGTCTTCCCGAACAAGCTTGTATTCTGGAAGAGAAGTTTTCCCAGCTTCTACAATATAGTCAACAAGTGGCAGAGCGAGTCGACCAACTAATGCAGAACATCAAGGTCCTGTGGTCCCAGCATCGTTTTCGTTCTTCCTCCCCACCATATTTAGGCGAATCTCAGGGGGGTCAACGCAGCACGTCTTCCAACCAAGTCCAAAACATGCATCCAGCCATGCAGATGTTTGCACGGCCAGTGCAGATGTGGCACCATTAAAACGTATGTTTCACCTAAAAGATCGAACATCAAATATTCAGTATCTGCCGGACATTGGCGCCGAAGTCAGCATCATTCCTAGAACGTTAGAGGATCGCCAGAACCGCCAAAACTCCCTGGTTCCATACAGTCAATGGATTATCAATCAAACCGTTTAGACAGAAATATTTGACCTTCGATCTCGGAAATTTGACGCGTCTTCCGGTGGTGTTACTGGTGGCAAACGTTCGTCGTGCTCTCAAAGGAGCAGATTTCCTGCGAAAAATGTTACTCGTCGTGGTGGACAAGCGCCGTCTTCTCTTGACTCAGAGACGCACCTAAGCATTCAAGGCGCTTTCTGAAAGTCTCTATTGCTTAGCACCACCTGACGGCTCTTACAATTTACGGTTTGATGGGAAAATCTCCTGCGAGAATTCCCAACACTAACGCAGTCGTACAATAGTCAAGTGCCATTTACACACACCATCACCCATTTGATTGACCCCAAAGGGTCTCAAATCTTCGGAAAGCCGTGAAGCGTTGCTCCAGACAAGATGAAGATCGCCAAAGATTAATTTGATCGCATGCTGGTGCTCTGATTCATCCGCCCGTCACTAAGAGCATGTTAAAGTGCTCTTAAAATGGCGTCCAAAAATCGGATGACAAGAGAACTTCTGGGGTCTACAGAGCGAAATATTTTACTCGTCATGGATGACAAGCGCCATCTTCACTTGACTCAAAGACACACCTAAGCATCCAAGGCGTTCTCTCCAAGTCTGCATCGCTTAGCACCACCTGACGGCTCTTGCATATTACTGTTCAATGGGAAAAGTTCGTGCGAGAATTCCCAACACTAACGCAGTCGTGCAATAGTCAAGTGTCATTCAGACACACCATCACCCATTTGGTTGACCCCAAAGGTTCCCTAAACTTTGCAAGGCCGTAAAGCGTTGCTCCAGACAAGATAAAGATCGCCGAAGATTAATTTGATCGCATGCTGGTGCTCTGAATCATCCGCCCATCACTTAGTGCATGGTAAAGTGCTCTTAACAAGGCGTCCAAAAATCGGGCGACAAGAGAACTTGTGGGGTTTGTAGAGCGCTAAACAAGATCGCACTAGCTGACAGGTAGACAATTCCAAACATTCAAATTGGCACTGTAGCGCTACATGGATCTACAACCTTCGCGATAATACATCTTGTGAACACATACCATTCGATTTCAATAAAACCATTTCTTATCCACAGAACTGCTTATGGCAACACCCTTTGGATTTATCAAATTCGTGCGCGTGCCTTTTGACCTTCGAAACGCGAGTGAAAGATTCCAACGGGTCATGAATCAAGTGCTTTTCGGATTATACTTCTCCTTCGTTTACATTCAGGACATATTGGTCTTTAGCAATACACCAGAAGAACGTGAAAATGATCATTGCCCGGTTTTAGTACGCCTCCACCTATACGGCATCGTTCTGCACGCCCCTAAATGAGAGTTCGGCGTCCCCGAGTTGAATGTTTTGGGACATTACTTGAACTAACACGGCATCTGTCCTCTGCAGGACAAGGTGAACATCATTCGATTGTTCTCACAGCCCCAAACAACAAAGAATCTTCGCGAGTTTTGGGGACTCATATATTTCTACCGAAGAGTTTCTCCAAACTGGGCGGTAATCCTGCAAACTTTCAATCAATTCCTCCTTAGTGATGAAAAAAGTTTACAGCACTCAATTATAATGAAATCGCTGTTGAAGCGTTTCAGACGGTCATGTAACAGCTTGCCGATCCTACCGCCTTCTCTTACAAGATACAGGCGCACACCTTTCCCTCATGAACGGCACGTCTGACGGAGCAACAGGTACAGTTCTCCAACGGTTTAGTGACTGGTATTGGCAATCACTCTAATTTTTTTTTAAGGAGTTAACAACGACGGAAGCACGGTACAGTGCATTTGGGAGTGAGCTTCACGCAACTATTTAGGTATTAAACACTTTTGCCACTTTCTTGAAGGACGACAGTTTTTTATCATTACTGACCATACTCCCCTTACCTACGCTCTATCATCAAGCGTCACCTGATACACAGCAAGGGATGTCCGACAGATAGCGTACATTGTGGAATATACAAGCGACATCAGCTTTGATGCGATATGCCGAATTTGTGTCGACAACTTCAGCGCTGACCGCTCAACATTAAACCTCTAGAAACTGGCCGCTGCACAACATGATGAAGAGATCACACATCTCTGCCCTACCTCTACAGCGCTAGTCATGAAAGACAGAAAAATATCCGAATTAGGCAAATGTGCGATCCTTCTTCTGGCCGCCTCGGCCTTAGGCGGCAGCAAGAGCTCCGTCGTGCCGTCTACACTCTTTTTCGCACCCAGGATGCAGGCGTCCAACAGTGTTGTCTACGCTCTTTTATCGACCCAGGATGAAAAGTGACATTAGAAGTTTCTTCCAAGCGTGTCAACAGGGCGAACGTGCAAACATCCATCGCCACACCCTGACATCTGTTGGCAAGTTCTAAACATCAGATGCTCATTTCAACAAAATTCGCTTTACATAATGGGGTCATTGCCACCAGACCGGGACTACCAATACCTAGTGGCATGTGTAGATCGGTTCACCCGTTGACTGGAGGCAATGCCCTTGAAAGATGCGAAAGCGGAATCGGTTGCGCACACATTCTTAAGCATGTGGATCAGCCGCTTTGAAATACCGACAACTGTAACATCAGATGGAGGTCGTGGAAGGATTTCACTGACAAATGAACGCCGAAATTCGGGCACATGACTCATCACTCCCGTGGAGCGAAATCCTGCCAGTGGCGCTTTTTGAGATTAACTTAGTGGTTACCTTTTATCTATCCCGATATATTAGTCACATAACTAGGTTAATATCAACATTCTTGCCATTTTTGAGTAACTAGTGACATATATTACTTTATATTGGTCTGACATTATTCTCACTCTCATTATTGTTTTGAACGTTCATACCACCGAGTGATTTATTGTCAGCTCAGTTTACATTTTGATCACTCTTTTGATTAGATCAACTTACTCTTGACCCAACGGAGTTTGATTCGGCCTAACTGACTCCTTATTACTCTTGACATTACTTTCAGCAAATTATAGACTAACCGATTTATGATGAGCACGAGCCACATTATGACAACTTATTTATTAGTTCGAGTACCTCTTGACCCGTGGACTTTGATTTGCCCTAAATGACAACTTGATGACTTGATTACTTGGAGTTGATATTCAACCAAATGATTTGTTAAAACCTTAATTGATATTGTGATTAGTAGTTTTATTACTTTGAGTTACTACTTACTCAATATATTTAATGTTAGCTAATTCACACTGTAGTGCCTCTTTTGATTACTTCAAGTTAATAAGGAATCAGTTCATATATTTGCTCAATTCCCGATAATATTACTATTTTGAATACTTAGAGGTATTTTTGACCGATATACTTTAATACGGACTAATTGACATTATGAAGATTATTTTATTACTTTAAGGTAATATTCTAACAAAATATTTATTATGAGCTCAATTGAAATTATGATTACATTCTTTTTTATTACTTTGAGTTCCTATTGACCCTATCAACCTGAATGCGACCTAATTGACATTTTGAGGACTCTTGATTACTTCGAGTTAATACACCACTAGTTCTTCTACTACGAGCTCATTTCACATTATCATTACTCATTCGATTACATGGAGCTACTTTTGACCTAGTTAACTTTAATTCGGTGTATTTGACATTGTGATGATCGTTTTGATTACTTTGAGCTATTACTGAACCGATTGAGTTATGAGCCCAATATACATGATGATTATTATTTGATTACTTTGAGTTACTTTTCACTTAATGGAATTGAATTCGGCCTACATCACATTTTGACGACACTTTTGATTACTTTGAGCTCCTATTCACCAACAGATTTATTATAAGCATGTTTGACTATATAATTTCATTTTTGATTACTTTAGGTTACTAGTGACCACGTTTAAGTCAGTTTAATTTACATGGTGATTACCGTTTTGATTACTTTGAGGTAATTTTCAACTAATTGATTAATTATGAGCCCAATATACATGATTACCTTTTCGGTTAGTTAGGGTTACTAATTACCCAATGTAATTTACTTTGGCATAATTAACATTTAATGACTCTCCTGATTACTTTGAGTTATTTTATAACTAATTGATCGTTTTAGAGCTCAAATCACTTTAATGTTACCCTTGCTTACTTCAAGTTACTTTTGACACGACGGACCTTAATGCTGCTCACATAAGAGTTTATATATATTTTGATTACTTTGAGCAACTATTGACCAAATGAACTTTAATTCTACCCAATATACATTTAAGTGACTATTTTGATTACTTCGAGTTATTAAACAAATTAATATATTTGGAGCGGAATTCACAGTAATATTACTCTTGATTACTTCGAGTTACTTTGACCCGAATGACTTTAATGCCGCCTACATTACATTATGTTGCCTCTTTTGATTACGTTGCTTTAAAATTCAGACAATTTATTTATTATAAAGCTAGTTGACATTATATTACTCATTATAATACTTTGAGTTAGCTCTGGCCCAATAGACTTAAATTCAGTATAACTGACATTTTGGTGATTTTCGTGATTGCTCGGAGTTATTATACCACCAATTATGATCCATTATGAGCTCAAATCACATTCTTATTACTCTGGATTACTTCGAGTTATTGTTAGTCTAATATAAATAATAACGTTTTGATTACTTTGAGCAAATGTTCAACCAATTTAAAATTTGCTGCTCAAAGTATTAAAAAAAGTAATTGAAAAGTGAATTAGGGTCGAATTATAGCTTAGTGGGTCAAAAATAACTCGAAGTAATCAAAAGTGTAGTAATGATGTCAACTCAGCTCATAATAGATCGATTGGTGATTTAATAACTCTAAGTAATCAAGAGTCATCAAAATGTCATGTAGGACAAATAAATCCATTTGGTCAAAAATAACTCGAACGAATCAAAAGAGTAATCATCATGTCTCTTGGGCTCAAAATAATTTGATTATAGTAATATTATCTCTAAGTAATCAAAACGGACATGGAAAGTCAATTAGGCAGAAATAAAGTCAACTGGATCAAATAGTAACTTAAAGTAATGAATACTAATAATAAAAATATTAATCTTTATTTTGTTGTGTCCACGAACAGCACATAGCCTAAATAGTGGTACACAGTTCTTCATTGGAAATAAAATGCAGACAGCCACATAGATTCAATAGTATACAGAAATGATCGACTCCAGTGTACGTCGAAAAGTTGTCACGTCCCTAAAAATGTCTATAGCAGATTGGTCAAGCCTGTTAAATTCCAGCTGCATTCTTGTTAAGGGAGACGTATCATATAAACGCCGGGGGTAGAACGGGCTCTGAAACCGAATTGACCGCAAGGGAACATGGAAACAAACAGTACTTAAAAAAATCAATGAATCAACACTTCCGTTCACAACATTATGGAAAAACATAAAATCATGTAAACGCCTTCTATCGAGCAAGGTGCGCGACCCTATAGTTTCTTAAGCAGTACATTATAGTTGTAGTAACACTTGCGCCCGAAATGCCTGTCATAGATTATGCCTATGAAGCGTCTTTGAACACGCTCAATGGAGCATGACGCACTGTGTTTGATACAATTCGAAACAATTTAAGCAAACTCTAGATTTGTACGCACTAGGCAGCAAAACAAACGCACGAGACAATCAGGAGAAGAAAAGTTCCTCGTAAAACGAAATATCACCCCAAGATTCCTAAGAGAGGCATTACATATAGCTGAAACATGATTGGGAAAATTTAAAGATGAATCAACCAAAATTCTAAAATCACGAATAACGGAGACTCGGGAGATGACACTGCTGTCTATTGTGTAAGGGAACACAAGTTAATCTCGCTTTCTAGACAGGGACATAATTTTTGTCTTTTGCTCATAAGCAAAAGATGGTTCATAGAACACCACCTTGAAATTGCCAACGCGTCATCCTGAAGAAGTTTGCACTCCAAATACGAACGAACACAGCGAAAAAGTTTGATGTCGTCGGCAAATAGTAATACTTCAGAGGTTTTCACGCTATGAGAGATGTCGTTCACAAAAATCAAGAATTAAAGTGGACCAAGGTTGCTTCCTTGGGGTACTCTAGAAGGCGACAAAAATGTATCAGTCATGAGCCCTGACACACGAATATAATTTTCACGACGTGAGAGATAACTTTTGAACCAATGGCAGTACGTTGGACACAAACCATAACTATCAAGTTTGGTCAGAAGAATATTGTGATCAACCTTAGCGAAGGCCTTCGTCATATCAAAATTTATTGCATCTACTTGTGCATGGTCACGAACAAATGGAACCGTATAATTTAAAAAAGTGCACAGATTAGATTGAAACGACTTGCCCTTCAAAAATCCGTGCTCCTCGGGGTTTATTTTTAGGGTGAAGTAACGGTACAGACGTTTGTGTATTACCATCTCAAAAACCTTGGAAAAAATATACAACAATAAAACGGGACGGTAGTTGTTTACAATACTAGGATCGCCTGATTTATGAATCGGAACAACTACGGCGCTTTTCCAGATAGACGGAAATATTCCTGAAGGAAGTGATTAAATAAATGTGTGTAATAAGACGGGAGACAAAAGCTCCACACAGCCTTTCACAATAAAACTGGGAATGCCATCTGTACCCCAAGACAGCTTAGGTTTCATTTTCAAAACGGTTTCCTTAATTTCAAGTTCCTCAAATGGGGTAAAAGAAAGAAAATCTAATGTGCCTTGGCACGTCGTGCTGCCGTCAGTGGATGCCGCAGACGAAAAACTGGATTTAAAACGCACTGCAAACTTATTGGCAATTTTACTTGGATCACATGTGTAACCAGAATCATCTCTTAGGGGACGACCTTATGATTTCGCTTTTTTTTGATGCTACATATTTCCAAAAGTTGTTTGGCTTCGTGTGCATATCGGTCTCAAGTACAGCCGTATGCATACTTTCGTCTTGTTTAAAAAGCCCTCTGCCAAAGCGCGACACTCACTAAATTTGGCGTACCACTTATGCACTCCAGATTTTCTAAAAAGACAATGATAATGAAGCTTACAACGTAAGCAACGCCTTAGCTCCCTTGAAAACCATGACAGGTACTTGTTTGCCCGAGAAAAACGCTTAGGCACGTATTTACCTATGACGCTCGAAACTACTGTTGTAAGAGCCTCAGCAGCCGAATCCGCGCAATTATCATTCAAGATCGGTTGGCAGTCATAGCTCTGCAAGTGCTTGTACATATTAAAGTAATCTCAGTTTCTGTACACAAAATATTCCTGGCTGCACGAGCCTCGTTGACGCAGCGGAAAGAGAAAGGACACAACAAAAGGTGGGTGGAAATGATCAACACGTGTTAAGGGGTCCACAATTGGCAAGATACAAACAATTGGCGATGAAACTAAAACAAGGTCAAGTATATTTCCCGCTGAATTCGAGATAATATTGCTTTGTACAAATCCATTAAAATAAATAAAATCTAACAAGCTTGATAGTTTCAGGCTGGTGACCTTGCTCGCCAACGGGTCTTAACCTGCCAGCCAGTCAATTTCTGGTAAATTAAAATCCCCATATATCTGAACACGGAACTTCGTCATATCAAGTTGTTGTTCTAGATTTTGAAAATGACGTGCAAAAACCTCTGAGTCAGAGTGTGGTGGAAAATAATAGTTCCCTATTAGATAATTAAGCCCGTCACAGGACGTAACCTCAACCCATACACATTCCGGGTAAGTCTACAGGTCATATCTTCTACATGCACACAGTGACGTGTCCATGGCTGTTAAAACTCCTCCTCCATATCTCTGTCCCGTAATCGCATAATTATGGTCTTTCCGAAATTCAGCATATGACGCAGGAAAATATTGAGAGCTAGTGATACTGTCCTCTAGCCAGATTTCAGTAAGGCAAACAATGGTGCATGTATTGCCCACAATTTCCGACATAAACTCGGAGGACTTTGTTCTAAGGCCTCGAACGTTTTGGTAATAGAGCATGCATTCTATAGTAGAAGGTTAAAAGGATAAGCATTCACATCGACCACTGTCGCCGACGTGACTCTAAGAATGCCAAAAGAAGTGCGAAAAAGACATCCGGTTGGCCAAATGTCCGGTACATTGATGTCGTCAAAGTAGTCGTTCTCGACAGCCTCGTGAAAGGAAGCATAACTGTCGTGTTTCGTTACATGCTTGGAGCACTCACTGACTTGCCTCTTAGAACACTCTGCCAGGGATTCCGGAATGTCAGCTTCCTTTGTTGGAGGATCCAGCCGGGAGACGAAGAGCCCACGGCGTCTGGTTTGCTGTGGCACAAAGCTCAGCTTCCTGCCGGCGTTCTTTCCCTCGGCAGGCCTGGCTCTTTTGTTTTCGTGTGACAGTCTTGAATTCATCAGCGTCCACGGCGTCCCCGTTTCCTGGATGTGCAGGTAATGACGATATTCCATGAGCCGGGGTATTTACGGAAACATCACGACATTGTCGCTGAGTCGGAGACTTGGGGCGGGCACCCAGAGCAACAGAAACATACGACTGCGTCGTTGACACCAGAGCGTCGGACGAAGTGTTTTTGGGAGCCCCCGCCATGGTATCGTTCACAACTGCTTGGCGAAGTCGGGAGACCTCCACTCGTAGTGCACTGTTGTCTGCGCGTAGCCGCTCAACCTCAGCCGTCAAAACTTTAAGTTGAGATGAAAGCCCCATGAGCAGACGGAGGATTTCCGAAGAAATTTCTGCATGTGTCGACTCACCGTTGTCACTTCCGCCATTGTTTAATTCCGCGTTCCTTGTTGTGGCCGTAGCTCCGCCATCAATCTCAGCGCCGATAAGCCTCGTCGCAGAAGGATTTGCGCGCCTTGAACAATCCCTGCATTTGTAACTGCTTTTTACAGACTACATGAAGATGTATTCTGCTGCCTGAATATCTAGCCACTTGCAGTGGAACCGACGAGAACATGACGCACAGTGGAAAAATCGTTGTTTGCCAAAAAATTGGGCAGAGCAGCAATCGCACACGTCCTTGCTCCCCGTCATTCGCGCAGTGAAATGGCAGAAAACAATTTCTGAAAATAGTAATCATGATGGCAACTAGGATTATAATAAATCAATTACCGTAGAATACCGCACATTCATCCATTCCACACTAGGTGCTCACTCCCAAACTTGTAAGAGCTGAGAAATTACGCACAGTACATTTATACGTAAAATTGAAGACCGGAACAGCGCCCAACCCTCAGTTTTTCCGCGATTATCTCTCAATTTTGAGTAGGCGCTTGACCGGTATTTTACGGTAGGTTAATATTAGCTAAAAGTTATCAAAATTGTCATTACAATGTCAATTAGGGCGTATTAAGCTCACCGTGTCAAAACTAACTCGAAGAAATAAAAGAAGTATTAGTGATGTTGATCGGTGGTATAGTAACTCGGAAGTAATCAAGTGAGACTCCAAAATGTCAATTACGCCGAATTAAAGTTAATTGTGTCCATAGTAGCTCAAAGTAATAA
Source organism: Ixodes persulcatus (assembly GCA_013358835.2). Taxonomy (NCBI): domain Eukaryota; kingdom Metazoa; phylum Arthropoda; class Arachnida; order Ixodida; family Ixodidae; genus Ixodes; species Ixodes persulcatus. The sequence goes on from JABSTQ010010503.1 coordinate 345,944, forward strand.
ACGTAATAATCATATTATCAATTGAGCTCATAATAAATAATTTGGCTGTATATAACCTCGAAGTAATAAAAAAGTCATGATAATGTCAATTACGTCGTATTAAATATTTTGGTCAGGTGTAACTTGAAGTAGTCAACAAAATAGTCATATTATTGTGAATTCAGCTAAAAATTTATCAACAATTTGCATAATAACTCGAAGTAATCACAGATGCACCACAATGTCAATTAGGTGACATGAAGTCTGTTAGTAAATAGTAACGCAAAGTAATCAAACGGCTTATCATCACACCAATTGAGCTTATATCAAGTCTATTGGTTCAAGACGGTAATCAAGTCATCAAGATGTTAATTAGGGGGAATTAAAGTTCATGGGGTCAATACTAACTCCAAGTAATCAGAGGAGTAATTATAATGTGACTTGTGGTCATAATAAATTGGTTAGTCCTTAATTTGCTCACATTAACGTCAAGAGTAGTTGTGATGTCAATTAGGCCGAATCAAACTCCATTGGGTCAATGATAAGTAATCAAATGAGTGATCAAAATCGTAACTGCGCTGAGAATGAATCACTCGTTTCTATAAAAGCCCTAAGAAATAATGAGAGTGAAGATTATGTCAATTAGACAAAAGTGAGGTCAAATAGGTCACCAGTTACTCAAAGTAATCAATATGTCAATAATGCTGGTTTAAACTCAGTTTTATGACTAATACATTGAAGAAAGGTAAAAAGTAACCACTGACTTAATTGAGTTAATTTAAAGTCAATTGGGTGACTAGAGTAATTCAAATCTTAACTGAACTTTTATGTAGTCGCATTTGTCAATTATATTTCAGAGTAATCGACTGAGTAATCAAATGCTACCTTCTATAAAGTTATTTGCGTCAATGATACATGTATAACCAAAACTTAATCGGAAGTTCAAATGAGCTTCTACCAAGCTGTATTTTTGTCAATAATTCCTTGAAGTATTCGAGGGAGGAATCTAAAATGTGTGTGAAACTTTTACCTTGTAATTCGTGTTATTAATGGGTCAAGTACTTATTTTCCGGACTACAGTCTGTATCCGTTGCATAGTCCGCAGGGCGAATTTGGGGTCAAAAATAAAAGTGTCTGGTTAGATAGACCGCACTCGGTGCGTAGTCAGCACGCCGTGCATAGTCCAGCCATCAGTGCCCAGTCCAAACGTAAATGATCATACACAGCAAACCTTGACAAATGCCTGCTGTATAGCTCACAAAAAAAGCTTCTATAATACATAAAACAACATTAGTGTACTCCATTATTCCTAAAATCCTTCACGTCTTGTTACATTGAACGATCTAGAAAAAAACAACAAACACTTTTATAGTCCGCACCCGTAGATAATCCGCATCGGGTAAAATTTCAACTTTTAAACATGTATAGTCCGCGGACTATAGTCCGGAAACTACGGTCATTAGAATTGCAAGTCATAATTTCATTAACCTTCAAGTAAAGTCAGAAGTGTCAATAATAAAGCGAAGTAATAAAAAGAGTAATCACAAACTGCAATCGAACTTATCATCTGACTTGAATCAATAATAAGTCAAACTAGAAAGAAAGATGAAACAAAATGTCAATTCAGCCTAACTTAAAGTCGATTGCATCACTAAGATCTTGAGGTTACCAAAAGAGTAATCAACATGTTAATTGAGCTACGTCAATCATGCGACGAGTAACTCTAAGTAATCCAAAAAGTTATCAAAATATCAGTTGTCTCAAGCAAAACCTAAATCTATAAGCAATTAATATAGTTATCGAAAGTGTAAGTGAAACGCGACGACTAAAGACAAATAAGGATGTAAATATATTGTGGATTAAGTCCACTGACGCCGGCACTAAGTCGGGTTGCACTGGGATTAAATTAGATGGCACTTGAATTAAATTGGATAGCACTGAGATTAAATTAATCGTCGTTTGTATTAAAATGAGCGGGAAAACCTGTAAATCACGCGGTGTTGTCGAGCCAAAATCATCGAGTATGACACGAGACGAAATATTTTTGGGTCAAGTATCATCCACGGGCCAAGCCATCGTCTGGAACCGCTAAACCTTGCAATGTGAAGGCTAGTTTTTCGTCAGTACGCTGGTTAGCATCTTTTGTCTCTAGATTCCTACTAAAAGTGCATCCGACTCGAGCAGAGATGCCGGCAGGTCGAGCATTATAGTTTGCTTTATTTCGGTGGGTGGATCTTTTCGGACGTTCCCGGTGTTAGTATCGATTAGTTTTAATGATCGGCGACGATGTCGCAAGCCTATTAATTTATTTAAAAACAAAACAAAAAAGTATCCTTGCTTTGGGCCTCTGATCGACTAATGGTAGTCCACTGTTCGCAGTCAGCGGCTGCTGTTCTACTGGAAAATATTTAATCGCGGTTTACAAGGTAGCACGTTGTATCTACTGCGGTTGTCACGGTATTCATGTGACGGCCGTACTGCGATTTACTTCTAAACAAACCCATCAAGTGCACACTCGTCGAACTCTGACGCCAAAGCATTCGGGCATGCTGGCTGTACCGTTCGCATCCAGATCCTCCGATTGCTGCGGCTGCTATGCATACATAGCACCTAAACAAAAGGGCGAAACTCGCCGTAGACGTAGCCGTGGACGCCTAACCACCTAAAACCTTGCAAAAGGCCGCGAAAGAACGCAATATATATAAAGAGAGGAATATATGATCTGAATAAGAGCGCCCCTTTTGCTCTTAATAAGGTAGTTCCAAACAACTACGTTACAATCCAGTGCGGTTCCACTCTGCTGCGGCGTGTTATTACTGTGTGCTCGATATGCGCAAGGAAGCGTGCGAATGTACATCTCTATCTGCCGTTCTTCCTGTGTGTCATTTGGTGTTCTCGCAGTTCATTTTCTTGTTCTCGTGTTTCTGTTCTTGCGCCTGTAGCCAATTGTTATTTTTTACAGTATTAAGGTGCATGCGCTCGACTGAGTGAGCGTGCGCCTGAATATCTTTCCGAAGGCACGTACCCAAAAGCAAATCCGTAATTGTAACATGCAGGACGTTCTTGCACGGGGTATTGACAAGCTGAGTTGGGAGGTCGTTGAGATACCAGAAGTAGAGTAAATTGAAATTAACGATTAGCTTATGCAGAAGTGAAGTGCTATATTATGCATGTCCTGGGAATCGGCAGTTGTTCTCTGTAGGGTCGAAATTACACACGTAAAATTTAGATTCCATTTGCCCGGCATGCACGGTGCAAGCTATTTCAGTCTTTAGCCGATTATATTTTCAATGTGTGTATCTGCATCCGTAGGCCACAATAAAAAGAAACATTGTGAAAGTATATTATCTTATAACTTTTGCGATTAGGCTCTATAAAGATAGCTTTATTTGAAACAACTAAAGGAAAATGAAAAAGCTATATAGTATCTAAAGACAAGGTAACACACATGCACCACTCGAACACCGACGCGTATCAGTGTATGGCCAATTCGTGGAATGTTGGGGAAAATACACTTATGTTAACGACAAGCTCGGGTACTCTGAAAATGCCACAATTAGAGGGCACCCTCTGCTTCACATCAAATTGTACCTGTGAATTTGCCTTTGGTGACCCAGCAGTTGTAGGCAGGCATATGAACAAACTCACGAGGTAGGTGCTGCACGCCTAGGGCATTTTCCGTCATGGCGAACTGTGCATAAGTATGATGGGCGTTATCAAAAAAGGATAGATTGTTTAAGTTCCGCGATAAGGGACTTACTCTGACGCAATTGAATGAGAGGTTTGCGCATTTTTCTTGCGTTAGGTTTTTATAGCTCATATTTGGATTTGTTTCAAGTAATACATCTTCGATTGCGAGTTAGCGCTGGTCCTGCGTTGCATGTTTCTTCCTCTCCGTCAGTGTTTTTTTGCGCTGTTTAACCTGCTGCTGGACGCACGCAGCCTCGGGATTTTTATTTTTGAATTGGGAGGTGTGGCTGCCGGCAACTATCATCGTGTAAAACCTTGATGTTTGATTGACAGCACCATTAATTATGAAGTAGCGTAATGTATGACACATTACGCCACTGCATATTTATTGATGCTGCCAATCAAACATCAATGTTTTATACGACGATATTTTCCGGCAGCCACACCTCCCAATTCAAAAATGAAAATCCCGAGGCTGTGTGCGTCCAGCAGTCCCAATGACGAAACAGCTGTCAGCGCCAAGGCCATTTCATCTTCGCAGAGTAAAGGTTTTTTTCCACGCTTTGATTCACCATAATCCGGGCGCAGTCGTAGGCTCGAACACATACAAACACCAATATACATACTAAACACGCGAGGCACCGGCCATTTAATCCGCTTCACTGGCTGCGCATACAATAGAATACGTAGAGTAAAAAAAAAACGTTTCACATTTGGTGCTGTTTGAGGGGTTCCACTGGCTCTTCGTTTCGGCTGGGCGCATGCTTAGGTTGAAACAAAGTGTAGCAAATTACTTGCAGATTCATAGTAAACTTAAAGCGAACTCCGTTGACATTCGATTCGTCAATAAATTTTAAATTTCTTGATAATTCAGTAAACCTGGTGAGAGCATGAGCACGACCTGTGTGTGCGAGGAATTAAAAAAAAAACGAAGCTCATCGTAACCAAGCTTAACTAGCTCTAACGCACGCATCAAGCACGCACGACACATTCTGTGCTCTACGGGTTTATCAAAATGATCAAGAAAAAGTTTAAATTTTTGAATAGTTGAAAACTCACTCCGCTGTAGCTTCGAACGAGGGAACATGAAATGTTATAATTTCTTACGGATGTAAAGACGACAATGGGCCAGTGACGCGCACGGCCATCTCGCGCCAGACCCCACGTGCCGGATTGGCCTCCATAAATCTTGTGTCTGTTCTATCATCGTATACTGTCCTGTCCTTTGTGCTGCCGACAGCATCACCCTAACAATATAATATCAATCAACTAACCGAAATTACATGTATTAATATTTGGTCAATCCATATTGTGTTCACGAAACTCTCTCGAACACTCTTACCTTCGAACCATTTTAAGAGGCTTCTTTTCTAAAGGCGATGATTTAAAACGTCTTCATATAATAGAGCAGGGGTGGCCAAGCTGCGGCTCGAGAGCCGCATGCGGCTCTTCACGTGTAAAAGTGTGGCTCGCGGCTCCCTCCCCTCCCTTCCCCTCCTCGTTCCTCCCCCCCCCCCTCAAAAAAAGAAAAGAGAAATGGAACGCGGTTTAAATCGAGAGAAGTTGCCGTTTGGTAGTCTTGTGCTACTGCTACCTTAAGTACAGTTTGACTGCTTTTGACTCGGATAGAGTGAAAGTAGTTCGAGTTTCGTTTATTGCTCTAGACAAAATTTTGCCCCCCCCCCAGCCCCCCCCCCCTCCCCCCCCGTGGCTCTTGGAAGTTTGGTGTTTTTTTTTTAGAGCGCAGCTCTTAGGCGCCCGTTTCCGGCTTGAGCTGCGTCGCCGTCGCCGTCGGCGTCGCCGTCGGCGTCGCCGTCGCTGTCGCCGTCGGCATAACCGCGCGGTGCATGATGGGTAAATTTCCCGGCTAAATTTAGCGGAAAGTTTTCCCCTCTAAATCTAGCGAAAAATTTTCCCGCTAAATCTAGCGGAACAATTTTCCCGCTGAATCTAGCGGAAAATTTTCCCCGCTAAATCTAGCGGAAAGTTTTCAACGCTAAAGCTAGAAGAAAATTTTCCCCGCTAAATTTAGCAAAAAAATTTTCCCGCTAAATTTAGCGGAAAATTTTCCCCGCTAAATTTAGCGGAAAAAGTTTCCCGCTAAATCCAGCGGAAAAATTTTCCCGCTAAATGTAGCGGAAAATTTTTCCCGCTAAATCTGGTGGAACATTTCCCCGCTAAATTTAGCGGAAAAAGTTCCCCCGCTAAATCTAGCGAAAAATTTTCCCCGCTATTTCTAGCGGAAAATTTTCCCCGCTCAATCTAGCGGAAAATTTTCCCCGCTAAATTTAGCGGAAAATTTTAATCTAGCGGAAAATTTTAATCCAGCGGAAAATTTTCCCCGCTAAATTTAGCGGAAAATTTTCTCCGCCCCCACCCCTCGAGGTCACGTGACCCTCCCGCCCCCCCCCCCCCCCCGAGGTCCCGTGAACCCCCCCCCCCCCCCGCCCCCGTGCCTTTCCCTCCTCCTCAACAGCTGCGCTCTAATTCGGCGTTACAGGGAGTTGTAAGCGGCTTTCATTTTTTTTGCCGCTCTTAGGCCGAACCATTCTGGTCACCCCTGTTATAGAGCAATGGCTAAGATCTGAAGGCGTTCCTATTTTTTCACATTGCCAAGTCGGCCAACTTAGTGCCGGATCTCGGCTGTTTCTACCAGCACTAATTTAGCTGTCTTCAATTCGCTTCCTGCCCATGTATTGCGATTCCACTGGAATTTCGTAAACATAACACGGAATAAAAATAATAAAATAATAATTTTTATTTTTGCATCTGTACAGGTTACAGACGCCGGAGCAAGGGACAAAAAGTCAACGGATGTTGATTCAACGAGGTCCGGGCCTCATGCACTTTGGTAGACATCTACCCAGGTAGCACACCATGTCGGCCGATACTCTGATTACGTCGGCCAGTACCGGGAGCTGTACGGCGGATCCCGGCCAGGGACGCCGGTAAGAAACAGACTTCGGCCGATATCGGGGACTCGTTGCGTAAACTGGCCAGTACCAGCCGGAAAGTACCCGATACCGGCCGACATCGTTTTCTTGCTGTAGTCACCGGCCAGTCTAGCCATGGAGTTTCCGGTGACTGGCCGACATCGTTTTCTTGCTGCAGTCACCGGCCAGTCTAGCCGTAGAGTTTCCGCTGACTGGCCGACATCGTTTTCTTTCTGTAATCACCGGCCAGTTCAGCCACGGAGTTTCCGGTGACTGGCCGACATCATTTTCTCGCTGCTTTCACAGGCCATTTGAGCCATGCAAGTTTTGATATCTAACCGACATAGCTTTTTCGCTGATATAGAAACTATATGATGGTTACGAAAGACTGTTAGGTTGAACATGTCTTCAATATGCTAAAAGGTGACACCTATTATTAACGCCGCGTCATCCTTAAACCAGTTAACAAAGGATTATTTCAGTTTTCTTAAATAGGACGGGATTACACATGGCTGTGGAATGAAATTTAATTTGGTTTACATCAATTAACTTTTTAGAGCGCAGCTCTTAGGCGCCCGTTTTCGGCTTGAGCGGCATCGCCGTCGCACTAGCCGTCGGAGTAACCGCGCGTTGCATTATGGGAAACGTCCCAAAATGCAACGCGCGGGTCTCACTTGTGACCCGCGCATGGCATGATGGGACGTTTCCCATAATGACGGCATGTGTGACGTCACGAGGGTCCCCCTCGTTGCATTATCGGAAGCGTCCCTTGATGCAACGCGCGGTCGGCGACGCCAACGTCGCCGTCGGCGTAAACGCGCGTTGCGTTATGGGGAACGTCCCATAATGCAACGCGCGGATCTCACTTGTGACCCCCGCATTGCATTATGGGACGTTTCCCATAATGACGGCATGTGTGACGTCACGAGGGTCCCGCTCGTTGCATTATCGGAAGCGTCCCATGATGCAACGCGCGGTCGGCGATGGCGACGCCAACGTCGCCGTCGGCGTAACCGCGTGTTGCATTATGGGAAACGTCCCATAATGCAACGCGCGGATCTCACTTGTGACCCCCGCATTGCATTATGGGACGTTTCCCATAATGACGGCATGTGTGACGTCACGAGGGTCCCGCTCGTTGCATTATCGGAAGCGTCCCATGATGCAACGCGCGGTCGGCGACGGTGACGCCAACGTCGCCGTCGGCGTAACCGCGCGTTGCGTTATGGGGAACGTTCCATAATGCAACGCGCCGTCTCATTTGTGAGCCGCGCATTGCATTATGGGAAGCGTCTCATGATGCAACGCGTGGGTCGGTGACGCCAACGTCGCCGTCAGCGTAACTGCGCGTTGCGTTATGGGAAACGTCCTATAATGCAATGTGCCGTCTCATTCATGACCCGCGCATTGCATTCTGGGACGTTTCCTAAAATGACGTCACACGTGACGTCACGTGTGACGTCACAAGGGTCCCGTACGTTGTATTATGGAAAAAGCCCAACGATGCCACCCGAGGGTCACTCGTGACCTGCGCGTTGCATCGTGGCGGCGAAACTTGCTTTCGATGAATCGGCCATTTTTACTGTGGCACTGCGCTTCCGTAAAACTTTCCAGGTGTTCTCGACGGCAAGTCTCACGGCTTACACAGGGTTTTAGATAGCTTCTTCGACAAATGACTACGAACGAGTAGAAAACGTGTCTTCAGAATGCTGCCGCCAGCCTCCGCAAAGCTCCAAAAACGCGATTTTTCAACATGCAAGATGGCCGACCGGTGGCTTCACTCTGCTGCTTCACTGCAGCAACCACGCGGGGATGCGCGATTCAGCCCTTTCCCCAAGCAGCTGCCGAGCGCTCCGCGCTAGCGGTCGTTGAGCGGTTGGCCTCAGTCTGCGATCCCCCCAGTGGCACGCGCTGCCACCGCTTCCATAGCGTCTGCCCTCGCTTTTTAACAGTTTCGGTTCCCATTGCCATCTTGCTGAAACCATAAAGTTCTGATCGGAACTTTATGCTTTAAGAAAAATGTTGATTGCTACTACTTGATTAACGGTGACCCCGACGTTGAGACACTATTTATTTTTCCTTACAGTTTTATAAACCCGGTGAAGACAACTACAAGTACTTTTGTACGAACCGTAGAATGCAATAGACCCTTTGCAAAAATCCCAAAAGCCCACGCGCGCCGCGCGACAAATAATGGGACTCCTCGGTACGCCCCTCCTCCCGCTACCACGTGGCATACGCGGGGGGGGGGGGGGGGGGCGTTGGAAGCGTTGTGAAAGAGGTTGGGGGGAAAGTAAGGGAAAATAGTGGCATACGCGAGCAGGCACAGGTTACCACTGCAACAGAGCAGCCGAGTTGGGCGAGCGACGAGCCGACGGCTGCCCCTTTCTCATCCCTCTCCTTTGTACCGGCTCTGTCGTCTGCTGCACCAACGCTTTGTCGAACCTGGTCAAAACCTGCCACGGTTGCGGTGCAAACTAAATGGATTCGGTGACACTTCAATACGTGAAGGTACGTTACGAAGAATAACGTATTGAAATGAGTTCACCAGTCGCGATGCCTTTACGCTGCCACAGATACGGTACGCCGGCAACGACGTGCGACTCGGCGGGATGGCTGCAACGGTTCCTGGCGGTAGCTGCGAGGACGCGCGCGCAGTCGCGGAGGCGCAAGGAGAAAGCGCGTGCGCGTGATCTGTACCAAGGGTTCCCAAAATTTCCTGCCGTTGTGGCGCTGTACGTTTTGCGAAGGGTCTATTAAGGAATACCAAACACGTATGCCGTAAAGCGACCGTCATCTCCGAAGGCGAGTTCCATCTGCGGAGTATTTGGCGTATTGTCTTCTAGCAAACGACATACCTAGCTCTTCATCCGAATACGCGCTCACAACGTCTTCGACGTAACACCATATCTTGGGCCTCTTCGCTGGCAAGGCGTATGAGTCGGCAAAGACTTCGCCGAGAACGGCTGCCTCGTCGTTACTCGAGCTGGAGCTAAGCTGGTATCTTCGTCTCTTTCGCTGATTTCGCTGCTATTTCGTTTTATTAGACCTCCTGAAATTAACTGCAACGATGTCATCGCTGCAGTATACTCGGGCCAGTCGGTCATGAGAAGAGGAACGAAAGCAAGCACAGCAAGAGAGCCCATCCAGCAATCGAATCAAACAAGCAGCGAAACTCCTTCATTCCCCCGCGGCAACGTTGATAACGAAACTGAAATGTTGCGAATGACTACAAATCTTACTCCCCCGAAAAAGGCAGCGAGGAGAACTACTCCGGGTCCGAACGGTCTGTCCAAGGAAGACACAGTTTGGGCGGCACATTCGTTTCTTACAACTTTCTGCATGATCATAATCGAAACATCACGTGCACCTATTTTCAACCAGAAAGGGTTACTACATTTAACTCTTACGCGCTTATTAAAACCAGATCTGCTTCTCGCTACCACTGCTATTTCGAAAGGGAGGAGAGTGGCATGGTTTCGGTTTCGATCGACACGTCCACAAGAGATTATACAGAGAGCGTGAACTACTAACGGCCGTGATCTCACGTTTTGTGATCTCGAGAGCATTATTTTGGTCTCTAAACTAACCTAAATGGCCAGATCTCGAAGCTATAGCACAAGCCCGAGACGTATAGCTTGTCTTCACACGTGCTTGTTGTATTTTTGTACACGATCGAGCCTTTCGGTTAGCGTTTCGAGATATACGTGAACGAGCCAGTGCTGTGAATCTCGACGCTGCGTAGCCCGGGGATCTTGCTTGTGTACGAGTCAGCAAGCTGTAACGACCAATAAGTTTGCATACATCGAGCTCGCACCTTTACAGCTGGTCAGGAAGTTTGTTTCTTTTGCGCGTCCATAGACGAAGTGTAATTTTTTGCAACTACTGTTTTTCTTAAGACGGCTGATTACGTGAGGTGAAACTTGGAGGCGCCATTGAAAAGTTCAATTTGAACACACTTCTTCTCGCTTATCTGTACTGACCCGCAGCACTGCACGAAGCTAAGTCCCCACCCGCTTGGATTCCACTAATATTCAACATCGCGTATGCACATAAAGTTATTCTGCAATCATATAGGCACATTCCCTCATACAAACCGTTTTAAGAAAGCAAAAGTCGAGCTATTGTGTGAAGAATGTCGCGCCGTTCGCCGGAAATGCGCCGGACGGGCGTGAACCTCTGCGGTGTGCCAAAGGAACGAAATTATTCAAGCGATTTTGACGGTTGCTAATGGCCGTAATATTCATGTGTTTGCTTTCTTCCTGACCGAGTATGCCGAGATAATTTCAGACACACCGTTCAAACACAGATCTTGGGCGTCAGTAAAAGCTCGTCCAAAAAGGCCTAGCGAGGAGTAGGAGACGCTTGTTAGAGCCTTCGTCGTAGCTAGCCGACCTGATCGTTTGCGAAAACCTAATCTCCTATCAGCGTAAAATTTGAGTGGGCGATATATGATGACACGAGGAAGACACCATAGTAATTTTTGTGCAGTAGTGGTCGAATTTATTGTGTTTCCTTAAACGTTCATGCGTCAACACTGGGCTCAACTTTGATTCTCCGATGAGGATGCGGCTTGCTTTTCGCCCAATGAAGCAAGCAAGAAGCAGACATTTGAAAATAAAATAAGTGTAAGGCTCAAGGTGACCAAATTTCAGTTGTAGTTCACTGGTACTATACTTCGTTTCAGCTTCGGTCCGAGCGCGGCCGATGTAATGAGCCGAAGGGCCAATGAAACAGCGAAAGAGGCACAACATCATGGCGTGCTGCTCTCTGCAGTTGATAGGACCAGCCGATATTCGCCGTCTGTCTGTGCGTGCTCCTACGCCGGCTAGTCCTATCAAGCGCAGAGAGCACGCCATGACGTGACGCCTTTTGCGCTGTTTGATTGGCCCTTCGGTTCATACCATCGTCCGCGCTCGGACCGAAGGTGAAACGAAGTATAGACGGCATTTTTGAAAGTTAGCTCGAAGATGCTCTCGTGGGGGAGGTTACTAAGCCACATCTTACTACGTTTGTACACGCACACACAATATCCGGTGATTCGGGAACCAAGGAAATTGCCCCAGTTTTCGTTTTGTATGTTTGAGAATGAATGTATTGTACATTCGTGAAATGTCAGATACTCGAAAACGCAAGCGGCGCATTCGGTCACGACGTGATAGCATGAAAGGAAGCTGCTTAATCGAAACCGAAACTGAGTGGCCAACTAGTTCCCAGAGTGCACATCGTCGAAACGTCGTGTATTCCTTCTGTCCGCGTTTTCATTTTTATTTTCATTTTTTTTATTTTTTGAGTAGCACAGCAGCACAATGAGCACAATTATATATTTGCGATATCGTTTTTAGACTAGAACAGGCCTCATCCAGCACCCAGACAGCCGCTGATGGACTTTGCTAAAAAGCCGATCCAGCATCCAATCCAAAGCCGGACAAACAAAAATGGCGACAGAGACAGCGTATGCGTCGGCTTAGCGTTGGCGTGGTTCGCGGCATGGTTCAGGTACGGTGGCTCCAGGGTTAAAGCATTGTATGTGACCGTGGTGGCGAGTGAGAGCGCTGCATGTAAATCTATGCGGGGTAGAAATCGCTCGAAGTTACCCGCCCGTGCATTGATTTTGATGTTCGTGTTCTGTCGGTTTGGTGACCAAACCGACAGAACACGAACATGTGCGAGATTCGCGCTCTTGCCGACCTAGTACAGCACATGGCAACAGAAAAACACGTGAGGAACTCTCGGCCACTTTCCAGTGCTCGTTTTACTACCATGGGCTTCACCAAGTCGTCGCCTCCAAGAACGACACCAGAACTGGAGCTCAAGCTGGCATGTTACTCAGCGTGCCATGCCACTATCCGGTGGATAGTGGCATGGCACGCTGACTTCGTATTTGAGCGAGTTCACCTTTGTATTTAAGCCAGTTCTCTTTCTGATGTTATTATTAATAAACTATTTTCAAGAATGCGTACATTTATTGAACTTCTGCTTGTTTTGGGCTTCTTCACGATGGTCGCGCCGCTTTTTTTCGGCTTGGTTGGGGACGACTATTCGCCTATTCGCTCGGCCGGATCTGGCCACCCTGGTTTGGTCGCACGTAGGCCTAGTGAACCAAGTTCCACTCAACAACGCCGGTAAGCACCATACTGGTGGTTGACTCGTAGATCCTTCGCTGTATCCTGACGATCGTTTCGTCGGCATGTCCCGCGAGACGGAGTAGCCGTCAAGTAAGAGAAAGTACGAGCAGCAGGAAAGGGATGCGGCCGCGGATTATTTCATAGCGGCGAGCGACGGCACTTTTCTACCGTTTACGTTCGCGCACGTTTTTGCATCGGCTTTTACCCGTTCGTGGTGTAGATGCCCTTTGCCTTTCGTTGCATCGCGCCGTTTCCACGCTTGGAGCGCACCTTCGGGGCTCCCGGCCGAGTCGCGCCGGGAGCCCGGCGAGACAGCGATCGGTCGGCGGCGGCGTGCGTGTGTTGTTGTAAGCGTTGAAGTGAAATTAGGGGGGAGGGGGGGGGATAGAGTCATTGTGTACGCGCGCTAGGCGCATTTCTCACTGACTTTTCGGGTAGGGTGAGGGGAGAAAAGCGGGGGTGAGTGGGGGAGAAGATAGAAATAGAAGAAGGCGTCGGGAGCGTCGTCCGACCGTCCCGCTAGCTCGTCGTCCCATCGTCGCGCTTAATCCGTGAGAGAGAGGGGGGGAGAGGATATGGGGGGTTCCAGCACTGGTCGCTGTCATCACTCGGTGTCCGGAGATCAAGGCGGTGTCCGGAGATCAAGGCGGTCTTTGGGGGCGACCGCGCCATGTAGGAGGAGTCATGCAAGCTCGCCGAGACAAGCTTGACGAGACGCTTGTCCGTTATTTTATTTATTCTTGCATCAGGGTTTAGATTATGACGGTAACCTTTCACTGTTTACCATACTTCGCAAAGTCGTAACAATTTTTCTACAGGCGACTCCTAGAGCCGCTCGTCAAATTTTGCGGCGTGCAATACAACTTCTTTTTTTTTCACAACGCGACATTTTTTTTTTTGCATTATAAATTAGCGGCATATCGAAACTTTCTGCTCGTAGCGCAATCGCACCAATGCTGAAAATTTCCGCACGTACTGGCTAAAGGTCGTCATCGTAAGCTCGGCTCGTTTTTCCAAGTTCACATCAAACAAAACAAGGTACCTTCGATGAAAATACGGTGTATGTCCAGGCAGTTAGCGGCATCCTACGCCTTGGTAAGCGCATCTGCGCGTTGTGAAGTCCACCACCAGCATGGTACAGGGCCGCGTCCTTAACTAACGTGTCGTCATATGCAAGTAATGTGTACTCCGTTTGCCCCTTAGCTGAGTCTAGAATCTCCGCCTTCAGCGCGAGCTCGCTGGTGTCTGCAGTTCTTTGGTTGCGCGTGCCTGCGCGTTCGCACTTGTGTTAGCAAGGGCAGAAAGCTCGCGTTGAAGGCGGAGCTTCTAGATGAACGGAGTATAGTCGAAACGCCATTGCCGTTGCTTGAAAAACTGGATGTAAATAAGCTACTCGCGCAAAACCTCGGTATCACGCAACCGTTGCAAGTAAAAAGCTACAAAGCATGGTGTAAACAGACACTTACGTGCAATGAGCACCGTTTGTTTCTCTTTTACCGCTACTTCTATTACTTGGCGTATACCAGAATGCGACGTTGTCGTGTTTCATTGTGACCGTGCATGGGGATATAGCCACGGAGTTATTATAATGTACGCTAAAGGTTGCGAAGACGTTACAGTGTGAAGTATCTTGAGTGAACATCACGTGTGTCCACGCCTTTCATTCTAGTGAGGAGGAGTACCATTCATTGAAGAGAATGACGAAATAACGGTGGCGCCCGTCCCTCTGTTGTGGTTCGACGTGAGTATGAAACAACGCCGTGAGGCCAAGCAAAATGTCTGGGGCGGACATCTTGTCTTGTGTGCGAGCGGGCCAAGCACCAGACCCTGACTGGCCTTCGTTCAGAGCATCGAGTTTGCAGAAATGCAGTAAGTATTATTTTGTGTTGTTCCTTTTCATCTAAACTCCTGATGATGTGCTAGCACACTTTTTTGATCTGCCCTCTGTTATCATGCTTGACCACATTAGCTTGCCTGCAGTTTCTCAATTTAGCTAGCTCCACAATCTTCGTGTTGACACATGCACATTTGCAGTAGTGACCGAGTCCTTCAATACGCTACTGGTCACAACATTCTAGTAATGCTGTGGGAAAGCATTGCATGCTGCCAAGAACGGCCGTGGTGCTGTCCTACTCTGGAGAGGTTCGACGGCAGCTTAGAGGCTTGTTTTTATCTGCAGCAAGTTCGCTTCGGTGCCGTGCTGTGCAGCTTGTGTTTGTACCTTGAAATAGGTAGCTTGTGTTTGTACCTTGAAATTTGGTGTTTGGTGAGATTGAGATCTCGGCAGGCTTGTACTGAAGGAGCCGGCATTTCTTTAACAGACACGTCGCCTGCTAACGTGAGTAAAGAGATAGGGTTTGTCTGCCCCAGAGTGCCATTTGCTGCGGGAAACAAGACGCCGTCGCGTCGTCTGCTACCAGAACCCAAGAAAGGTGGATCATATGTTACGCACTGTATGCTGCGAGTGAAATGGTAGAAAACAAAGTTGCATTGGGAACTTCTGCTATTTAACAAGTGACGCAATTGACGACCCGTGCTTCACTTGGAAATGCCAATTCATTCTAAAGCGTCATATGCCTAGGCGCAAGATATCATGTGACCACAGAGCAGCCGCTTGCAGCCCGAGTTTCGTTTTCTATCCCAGGGCAAGTGTTCTTTACGGGATTCCTTCCCATTCTTAGACGGTTGATAGTTAAAAAAAGGCTGTCCTGAAAGCCCAGGAAATGGCAGTTCCAACAAGGGTACAGTTACCAGGCTACGCCTAATACCCACGGACCTATATATCAGATTTTTAAACTGGTGCTTATCGCAGCCAAGCGCAGAGCGTCCCGCGTGCGTCGCCGACGAATCAATATCGTTTTTATGTGCTTTGATTGTCAAAAAACATCATAAAACTTTGTGGGAGTATTCATAATTGACCATACAAGCCAAAACTTTGAAGTTCCGAAAATTGGGGCCCTGTCTTCCTTTCAGAAAGGTTATTTGATTAACACAACTGTTTTTTATTAAATTTATGAATATTGCGTTCAAATTATAATGTCTCTTAAATTTTTACAAAAATTTGAAACACTCTCACTGTGTCTGGCAACCGTTCCAAAGCTACCCAAATCCATCCGAAACACCTGAAGGTTCGGGCGTTCTTCTGAAACTTCCCGAAACCCAAGTTTCTAAAAACGTTCCTTCTCATCATCAGTGCATAATGTTGATCAGCAAAATGGGTAATGCTTTCTTATGCCTTGCTTATCTTGCAGCCTTCGACGCTCAGCTGCTAAGGTCGTGATAGACCTGCACATCCCGAATGGGCACCTACAGCAGCAGGACAGGGAACTGCAAGTCTGTTGGGCAGGTGCTCAGGCACGTGGTGTCTTTCAAGCACCAGGGAGAGCAGGCGAGGCCCGTGGAACAGGCGACACCCCAGGAACTGGCCAGGCCTGAACCACCCAAGCTGTTCCTGATGCCTCTCAGCAACATGGAACAGTTTTTGTGCTGCAGTAGCGCAGCTGAAGGACTTCACCAACAGGACACTGCCGGTATTTATGTGTCCTCTTTTTCACAATATTGACGGGTATAAGGCTGCGATTCTTACTTTGTGGTTTAACTTGGGTTATCTGAAGATTTATCCAAATGGGGTTGAAATGTGGACTGAAGCCTTTTACTGTAATATTTCAAATGGACGCCCACCCAAACTTTGTTTTAGGCACAGTCGGTGGCAAATTAAAAATGAGTAAGATGCCCCGCCTTCATTACCGTCCGTCTGTTATTTATAACAGCAGAGTGCACGCACAGCCAATGCACGATGGAAGGCTATTTATTGTAAGGGACATCCTTAAACTGAACCCTGCGATAGAATTGTGTCGAGGTGATGCAACGCCAGTAGCACGTTTCGCAAGTGAGCTTTAGTAGCCTTCGGATAGTTTCTGCAATTGTTAAACTGTGTTTCATAGAGGCTACTGAAGGGAGAAATGCCGGACGGTGGCCAACAAAAATTAAGTGTTTGTGCGTCGTTACATTTTTGAGCAGTTTTTTCCACCCGAAGGTCGTGTAGACAAGAGGCCTTCAAGTGCATCCTCATTGAACGGCATTTTAAGTCTTTTTCAACTGCCACTTCTTGAATTTTGTTTAAGTGAAACATTTCACAATGGGGGAAGTGAAATCGCCCAACACATTTGCCTTTTGGTGCTTACAAAATGTCGGCCTGCAAATAATCATAAATCATGCTGATTTCCTACGACACCTCTGCCCGTTTTATCCGTTTTATCTCGCCGTGAGTATGTGCGGAGTACGCACAAACCCGCCTGCATGCTTTTTGTGTTTAACGCTTGCTTGGTAGAAGGATCGAGATGCTGTAGTATATATTGGGCTTATTTTGGTTTTATTCCTGTTCTGACTTGAGGCTATAGTCAAGATATCTATATATTTAAGGCTATAAATTCATGTGTGCTTTTGACATCTGCTACAGAAGTAAAGGTACATGCTTGAAAATAACATTTAGCCTAGTCCAAAATCGCCCACCATATGCGTATGCCCAAACCAATTTGTAAAGGGTTGCCGGATAAATTTTAATTAATTGCATCTTTACCTTACATAAGTAGTGCATTTCCAAAATCTAACGTTAACCTGTCCTAACCAAAGATCACCCTACGAGAGCAAATAAATTTTCCAAGGTGAAAGAGTAACTGTCATTGCATCCGCCACTTCATTCAGGGGTGTGACTGCATGCGTAGCTGTGTCTCCATGCATAGCATACGGTAGTCACACAAGCGATTATCACATGTGGCGGGCTTGAGCTGAGTAAGTTGGTTCATTGGCCTACAGGGCCACCACTGAGTGAGTACTAAACAAAAATATGGAAAGAACACTACTCACACTGTGCTGCTGTTGCCAGTTTGTGCGGCTATGAAGAAGGTTTTGGTCAATTCTTGCTTTTTATGCTTTTTTTTCAATTCCAGTCTTCGTAAAGTCGTAAAATAGGCAATAAATTTGCAGGGTGACTAGCCGGCAGACTAAGCTTTAACAAATTCGAGATGTGCAGGGCCTTGAATGCACTGTTTTGAGAACAACATACATTATTAAAATTACTGAGGGGACGCTTATGAGCAAAGACGATCCATCAAAACTTTTGCACAATTTGAACGATGCAACGAATGTGACTGACTAATGAGATTTAGCAGAGTATGGAGGGAAATATTTTAATCTTTCTGATTTCGTCTAAGACAGGCAGAGTTGCCATATGTTCAAACATTTTTTATTCTCTCTCCAGTAAATTTTGTAACATTTTGATGCATGTCAAATCAAAATCAAAATCAAAATGCTTTATTTTTCTCCATTTGGAGAGGGAAGACAGAAAAAAAAGCAACATAACAGTTGCTTTTTTCGTGTGGCTTGCTGCATTTACCTGGGCATTCACATTCACTTACTTGAGACATGTTCATACCATTGTATCTGCATGTCAATAACTTTATTGACATGTTGAGAACACATTTTGTCTTTCTATGAGGAGCAGCTCGTGTCTCTAGGAGACAGCAAGAACCTACAAAAGGTGGTGCGAGAGATGGTGGGGCGCCTGTTCTCAAAGCAATTCCAGGAGCAGTTCTCCCTCCTGGGCTGCCGAGGAAAGTCAAGGTTCAAGGACGCCATGATGTGCAAGGTCGTCATCGGTAATGCATATTCATTACTAGCTATTAACTTGATGGCATCTCTATTAGAGCTCAATAGACGAGCAAAATCTTTGAAATTTGTTGACGATTAAAGGGAAGCTGAAACACTTCTTGAAAAAAAAAAACGAGTTAGAGGTGACTTTTGGCGTATTTTTGTCCTGTAAATCTGAATATTGCTTTCGTTTTCCCCGAAGGTGTAACTAGATGCGAGAAAACACGAAAAACTTCAGACCAGTCGTGATGTCATACTGGGATCTTCGGGGCGCCAAGCACGTGTCGCTCGTGTGGGCAGCGCATGCAATTGCAAGCTTGGCAGTTGTATTTTTCCACACTGACGCTAGTCGTGACGTCTATTTCTGATCTTTTTAAAGATAGCAAGAGTTCACGTGCATAGGTTTGACAGGAGCTGAAGATGAGCAGAGCTGAAATTCCGAAAACTGCCAGCTTGACGTCACACCCCGGGAAGGAGGGGCTTCAGGTGTACTTTAGAAATTAATTTCTGCAGCCTCCGCGCACCAGACTGAAAAATAAACTTGATGTTCGTGATCCTGGAGGCCAAATGAAGACTATTTTGGTGTTCTTCCTCAAATACAGAACAGCTTCAGTTTCCCTTTAAGTCTTGCAGTATGCAAAATTTAAGTCGTCAGTTCCTGTCGTTTTTTTTTTGTTTGTTTTTAGTTCGACTTGCATATTCTATTATGAATAACTTCTGTGCTAGCGTTTTCGGAACCTTCATACCAGCGTTTTGAAGTAACCGTGAAAAAAGATTTTTTTGGTCTTGTCTTGTTATCCTCTTAGTTTCCAGGTTGAAAATCTATTGAAGACCATTTAGAGGCCTTGGTCTGTAGAGTGTCAGTTGGGGAAGTTTTGCTCTTTTTTACCCACTCATCTCTGCGCCCCGCCCCCTCTCTCCCCCCGCCCCGTCTCGCCCACCATTTCAGATTAATAGGATGTTGCATGAAATAGCCATATGCCTCCATAGAATCTGCACCTTAGCGTGGTTTCCAAACCCAGAATTTCCACCTCTGTGGTGCTCTCTTTCTGTCACCTTTGAATTGCAGGCTAGGTAAGGGAAATATATTTACACAAATGAAACGCTCACAAACTGCGGTGTGTGAACTGCACCTTGTGTGTAGCAAGTACGCGAGATATTGGCTTCCCCTATCGCTCAACTAATCTTTGTGATCTGACAATTCTCTTTACAGGTGCCATACAAAGTCGCGCTCAAGGGTGCAGCATTGACGCGATGGAGAACAACTGGCGGGCAGGGGCAATAGAGTTAAAAAGACGGACACTCCACTGGTGGCTCCAACCGCCTTTGACGATGAGGGACACTCTGGTTGAGGAGCTAGCTGCTATTGATGCACGAGTCACAATAAAAAACGTCACGGTAAAAACATTTTGTATGTTTCCTTCTTGTACTACCCAAAATATGCATCTGGATGACAGATGAATGGGACATGTTGTCTCAACAAGTATACAATAATTGCCATGAGTATACTGAATACATGGAGAAAGCCAATTGTCCACACAGAATTGTTTCTTAAACTGGCTTGTTTCGGTTCAAGTTTGAAAAACATGTTAAAAACGGTCAGCACCTATAAAAGATATGAAAACCAATAAAATAGTTCGGACCCGCAATTGCGCCGGCACTGATCTGTTATTACGCTGGGACTAATCCGCAATTGGACTGGTTCTGACCCGGAAACACGCTGGCACACTGATGGTTTCCTACCGTATCACCGGTTCCATGCCGGGGATCTGTGTCGGGAGCTCACTGGGAACATCCCGTATTCCCGGCATCCCGGTTTCCCAATAAGTTCCCGGTACCGGCCGGATTCCGGCATTGTGCCCGGCCGATGTCACCCCTTGGGGCGTTTCCGGTACTGGCCGGTATCAGTATCCCGGTAGGCCAATACCGCCCCATCCCCAACCCGGCGTGTTGTGCTACTTGGGTACGTGGATACAAAAATAATTGCATAGATTGTAGAAACAGACAACAAGTAAAATTCATGCATAGAGGAGCTAAGTTTCACAGGTTTAGAAAAACATTCTATACAAAATGTAAGTACAATGATTTTCGGTTTATAACAAAAATGTCCACACCATCTACACGATATTTATTGAGCAATGAGTGTAGATTATGGTTTAAAGACTCGTAACAATAGTTCGCACGGAATAGAAACACTTTCCATTCCCCGGAGTAGCGGGTGCGGATGGCGGGCAAGTTTTTGACCAATCCTGATGTTTGCTTTAGAAAACTAATACATTCAGGGGAAGAAAAACAAAAATTACTGAGAAGAAAGGTGCTCTTAAAATTAATATATATATATTTCTAATTTTGTATTTTGAAAATAGAGCTTATGTTCGGGCTAAGAAATGTTTAACGTTCCAAACAAAGCGCGAAACATTTTGTAGTAGTATTATTTTATTCAGATTTGCCTTCTAATCGTTCGCCAAACGAGATGACAATGAGCTATTTGGGATTAAAAAGCTCTTAATATATTTGTAGTTTTTTTTTTTTTTTAGATTGGCTCTACAACGTGCAAGTACACCAACAATTATGCATAATTTATTGACGACCTGGTTTACATGTTTATCCTATTGTAGTTTTCTGAAAATATAATACTGTAAACGACTAATGCTCGCGAAGACCTATATTTCTCGAATTTCGAGAATCTCATACAATTCGCAAAAAATAGGTCCCGCGAACAATTCTAGTAAAATGCTAACACAGAGGAATCTATAATTAGATCCCCCTGCGTCGCAAAAATTAGAACCCAGGAATTAGTCTAAACTTTCAGCTTTCACCTAAATCGCGAAATATTGACCCCGCGAAAATTAAGTCGTTTACAGTATATAATCTTTTATGTTATTTCCCTAACTTAATTGGTATCGATTTTAAATGGAGAGTTTCATTTATATTTATGTATTTACTGAACGATTTGACTGAAATTACTTTTGTTTTTGAGTCATATTATATAAGCTTTTTGTTTGTGACCATAAATAATCTATACAATATAGAGATTGCTTTGGTTATTAGGTTGTCCGCATTCGCGTCACTGAGGAACAGGCTGGTTTCGTCGGCATGCAAGACAAAAAGGGCAATTTCGGAAATATTCACAAAATAAATTTTAAAAAACAATGAGCCCAAAATGCTACATTGTGGCACGCCGTACTTTAATTCTCACAGTGATGAGAAATGACCCTCGATTATTTCAGATTGCCTACGTTCATTTAAATAAGAGGATAAATGTGAAGGTGATGTGGAGGTATACTATAGCTGCTCAGTATGTCAGTGAGCATTTTATGATTGATTAAATTTTACACATTCAATAATAAAATAAATATGCCGAGTGTCAAGAGTTTGCTTTATATATTTTGTGATATGACATCTTTCTGTAAAAGAACTGCGGATGCAGTTCGATTTCTTTTTCTAAAGCCAAACCGGGGTTCTGTAATTACACAGCGTTTCCGAAGAAAACTATCAAGACGACAAAAAATAATCTTTTTATGTCCCTTTGAAAAAAAAAAAAAAGGTGAAACAGATATTGGTCTAAAATTTGACAGGGCATATCTGTCGCCACCCTTTTATATCACAGATACTTTGAGCAGTTTCGATTCTCTTTGAAACTTTCCTCATGAAAAACACAAATTAAAAATATCTACACTGCATGGTGTAATTTATCAAGAACAATTTTAATTTGTTTTATTTGAAGGTCGTCAATATCACAAGTTTTGCTGTTCTTAGGCACATAAATATGCGGAACACTTCAGGTTCGCTTGCTGGATTAAAAACACAGGGATTCACTAATCGTTTTGGAAATGCCATTTACTGCAGCCCCGCTGTATGAACTAAGACCCAGGTTCACAAAGTGGGAGTTAAAATACTCAATGACTATAGCGGACTGCGCAAGGATTCTTCGAGACTACCGAGCGGCTTTAAAAAAGTCACAGCCGCCTAAATAGCAGTCGTTGTCCCTTCTTTGCCATGGGAAGAGTACTAAAGGTTTATATTTTTGGTACATCCTCAGGTTTGCCGATCTCCACGCATATTCCCGTTCCTTAGTCGCCTACTTAATCTTTATTTGAGATAAATTTCCTGATTTAACATAAGCTCCAGGCTTGGTGTATAGAAGGCGGCAAACAGGGTCTCTATTACTAAAATATATATATGATAAAAAATAAGACCTCAATGAGGACAAGCCTAGTCATAAGCGAAAAGAGTAGATAAAAACTATTATACTTCGTCCCATCTGAAGTCTAGACGCAGCCGACTCTATAAGGTAATGGGACCAATCAACCAGCTTTAATAGCACAAGTCGCTAGGCCTTCTTTGTTTATGATTGGTTCAGCGATGGTAGAACATGCACAGAAACATGACAAACACCTTGATTGGGCGCTGTTATGAATGGCGCCCGAGGGTACCGGCCGGTCTCTCTCCCTACCCCCCCCCCCCCCCTCCCCCGCCGACGCGATGTCGCCTTTTGCCCAAAGACACAAGAAACTGCAGTTCAGCAACCCATTTCTTCAGACTGTAGCAGGACATCACTCTGGTTGTTCGTTTGAAGCTCGTGCAGTGCTTTCACGTAGTTTTGACCGTTCCGAACAAAGGACGCACCTGCAGCCGCGAACTGCCTGGTGGAGGAAAGACGACGAAAGAGATAACGATCTTCTGTGAGAGCGCGCGCCAGCGCGTGCTGTTGTTCTGAAACGCGACCTCGAGGAAAGCTGCTGACGATCATCCGCCTAACCTGTACATAGGATGTGATTAAATATGTACATACTGTACATTTTTTTACCGGGGACCGGCTACCAGCCTCCTGCACCAGTCCCGCTCCCGTACCTGGCATGAGTCGTCGCACCGCCAAACAGGGTCAACCGCTCGGTCCCGAAAACTGGTGGCAGCGGTGGGATCGGCTCACGGTCGTCGGACGCCATGGCGCAGTGAGTGCCCGGCTTTGCTCGGGGTGTGCCAAGTTCCAATCCTTATAGCTAGGAATTAACCAAGGGAAACGTGGGGATCTCTTCGATTACTGATGAAGTTTAGGCGTGTGTCGTCGTAGTTCACAGTGAAAAAAGCCCGAGCGTGTGTGTCAATCGTACAGAATGGACTGGACGAAACTAAAGAGGATGGAGCTAGTGCAGCCAGCCGATTAGTTTGGGCTGGGAGTTCCAAGAGCCGCTAAACGACAGCAGCTCATTGAGAAAATTATTTCATTATAATTAGATCACGAACAAATTGTAGACTGCTGGATGGAAGTTGAAAGAAAAGCGGCCGCCCAAAAGGGGGAAATCGATCTAAAACAGAAGCAACTAGATTTGGAATCGAAAAGGCTTGAGCTTGATACGTTAGAGCAGGAAGCTCTGTATCGGAGGCGGAAGGTAGTAATAGAGGTCACAGACTCGAAGTACCTAGCAGTGACATTTCCTCACTGGTTCACATACGAGGGTGATTCAAAGCCGCGATAAAAATACCTTGTGTCCAGAGAGGAAAGAGCGGTTGTACCGCGCGGAGCTAGAACGCGTCAGGTAGCGGCAGAGACGGTGAGTTAGAAAGAAAAGGTTGAAGAGGAAGAGTCCGATTTAACCGACGACCAGAGTCCTTGTGCCGAAGGGACTACCGACGCCGTTCCGCACAAAGCCGACTAAGAAACCTGAAGCGCGGGAAGTTGGAGGGGATCGCGATCCCGCCAAAGAAAGAGAGGAGGCCTGTCAAGCATCTGACGTCTGCTTCCTGGGGGACAAAAACAAGGCCAGCATGGTGATGCCGCCACGGAAGTCTATCCAACTTGAGGAAGGCCGCGCGGAGAAGTCAGCGGATAGGGAGGCGGAGCAGGAAGTGGGTCGTCCTGGCCGCCATTTGTACAACTCCGAGAACAAGTCAGGGCTGCTCGGGAAAAGCGTCTTGTTCGAGCCGTCCTTCTATAAAGAAGGAACAGAAGAGGAAGCAGCGCAGGGCCAGTGTTTTCCGACCTACCCCAAACAATTCTGTTCAGCAGCGTCACCAGAGGCGCGACGCGTCGAGTCAGAAGCAGACATCGTCCGGGCCGGAAATAGGGATATACGGAGGGACCCGTCTCAATGACCCATCAGCCGGCGGCGGCTGCAAGAGCAAAGGATTCAGTGGAGACGCGGATGAGCCCAGGCTGCACAAGGGAGGTCCGAGCCAAGGACTCTTAGGAAGATCGCCCGCTTCCGGACAGCCATCCAAACAGAGCTAACAAGAGAGGAGGCCACACAAGGTCAGAGTCCTACAATCTAGCCTAAACGCGTCGGATGGAGAACGACACTGGGTGCTCGACGACAGCATGTCGAGCCAACATCTGCAGTCGAGGTCGAAAAAGAAAAAGCGCAAAAGACATCCAACCCGAGGATTCATCAAGCAGCAGCGGCTGCGAGACCAAAGGGATCCAGCCGGGACGCGGATGGGACAAGACTGAACGAAGGAAACACGAGCCAGAGCCACTCGAAAACTTTGTCACCATCACAGATCAACACCGAGTGTTCGTCCAGGCGCAAAAGACACAAGAAGAAAAAGCTGCGCGGGGTCAGTGAGCTCCAATCTGACTCGAACTCCTTCAATAGACAGCGTCACAAGAGGCCGAAAAGGCGCAACTCCAGAAAGTTTTCTTCGAGACCGGGAGAAAGCAAACGCCAGGACACATATCCCAAAGAGTCGTCGACCCAGAGCAGAAATGCGAGCAACAGGCCTAAAGGGGACACCAGCAAATCTCCGCTGGATGCTGAAACGACGAGACAGAGCCGCTCGGACGAGAAGAACAAAAGCTACGAGGAGTCACCAAGCGAGAGGAAGCCGAGAGTCAAGCCGTCACATTCGTCTCATGCTTCCACGACAAGAAGAGAAGATGAGCGACATAATGCAGGAACCTTGCTGGACAAACCCTCAATCCCGTCGAAGTGCCCCGGGTTCTATGAGTACGTGCTCACCTCACAGCTTATGCTTCGGCGGGAGTTGAAGTCAGGTGCGGAAATCAAGTCAGAACTTTCCGACTGTGGCTTCGAGAAGACTGTCGAGTCTAGGAACCAGGGCATTTCAAGTGAGAGTGGCACCGAGAACAGACTGGGTGTAGGTTTGAGCGGAAGGTTCTCGCTGGTGAGAGATTTCCGAGAGAATCGGACGAGGCAGAGGCCACCAGAAAAGGGGAAAGCTCACTTTGTATTTTCCAAAAGTCGGCTTAGCCAGGGGTATGAATAGGTTATCTTTTCACGGCAGTTCGATTTTACTACTTCTGTTGAGTTTTAGCCTGTTGCGTTAAGCTAAGGATTTCTCTTAACTTGGGTTTTGTTTTGTTGCGTTCGTTGATCATTTGGTTCAGTATTGTATCATTTTGTCTGTGACATGCTCACGCTTGGGAAGAATTTAGAGTAGCTTGGAACGGTTGCTTTTCAAATTTGTTTTACTTGGCAGACCTTTTGGTGTAATTGGGCGCTTGCTGGTCTGTGGTTTTTGATGGCTTGAGATGTTGTGACCCGCTAATGCTTCCCTTCTGAGACTTCAAGGGTTAGCGGACCACTACCTCGACTTCGGTTGGCGACATCAGAAGTGGGACAAGTCTCTCGGCGGAGCGGTTGCTGACTGCTCCATCTCCAGACCCTTAAGAAGGAACGTAAACGTAGGATCCCTCCTTCCGTTGGCGGGGCTCTCAAAACGATTCCTATAATGGTCTACAAACGCCTTCCGAATATAGTTTGGGCTCGTGCTACTTACACAATGGTACTCGATCGCGCCGATTTCATTGCGGAGTGCGTAGCGTTTTTCGTCCGCTAAGGCTCGTTTTGTAGGTTGCTCTTTCATTGCGTATTTTTCTCACCAGGCACGAACTATGACACCCCGGCACCGCTCGCGATGCAACTCGCCCATTCGTGCTCTAACGCTTTCTATGTCTTCAAGACCTACGCCAGGCCTTTCGCACTCCGCCCTCAAAAGCGCTAGCAAATTGCCACTCAATCTCACGCTCACTGCTGCACGCCGCAAACGCCAAAACGTCAGATCTTTCGATAGCGATCATCCTAATTTCCTGCTTGGCGAGTCCCCACGCCTCAGGAATGTCACTCTCCATTCCCTCAAAAAGGTTTCTTAAAGCTTTACCTGCTGCTCCAAGAAAAACATCATCCTTCAGGAGTTTTATATTCAACTTCCAAAGCCTCCAGTTGAACTTGGCCTTAGGTTGCGCACTTTCACCGATTGTTGTTGAAATTAGACAGTGATCAGAAAAACAAAACACGGGGTGACGCGGTAACAACCACGTGCGCGCTCACTCTGCGACGCGCACGGCAATATGTATGTGTGTGCGTTTGTGTGTTTGTGTCTGCATTACATTTATCTCAGCGTGTTCTATACATTATAACGATGTGCCACATCAAAGACGACTCCTGTCAATGAGCACAGAAATAAATATATGATGATGATGATGATTACGGCTGTGATTTCTGAGTTAGAATTGTACACACCAAGGACTTTTAGCTTTTATTGTTCTGGTTTTGATTTTTATCTAGATAATAAATCATTTAAACGAGAGACGACATGTGAGGTAACAGCCAATAATAAAAACACAACTCCGGATAGAATGCACTGCTTAATATTTGTCTTCAGCAACGTTCCTAGCTGGAAGCGGTCACAGTTTGCTGTGTACAGAGAGCATCTAAAGCAATAAAATCAATGAGTGGAGCGTCATTATCCTCAAAACCAATTACGTTCGAAGTTTTTTATTAACTGAAATAAACCGGATTTTTACAGTATGTATAGAATAGCATATTGGACTTATTATCGGAAAACATTTCTAGCAGATGTGTAAATTTTTATTTTGCATGTGTAATTCTTTCTCACATTCCTAAGTGTATGGGAGAAAACCACTGGGTGTCCCAAGGAGCGGCTAGGCTCTTTAAGTCGACCGCGAAATTCGGTTTCTTAACCTATCGCGCTACGACTTTGTGCTGCGTTGCCCACAAATGGTGCATTTTTCGTGTAAAATTTGCAAAGAGCGAACTTATATGAGGAAAAAGTAAAGAAAGAAAAAGGATTAGCATCTATTGGAATTGCAGCGAAGTTACCGGTCTTCAAAAAATACGGCGCCGTTTCGCACGGGAGACAAGAGATGGCGCTAGCGGTAGCGACGCCAACAGCCACCGAAGAACGAACATACGGCACCGAGAGCCGGCGTCTTTAGCAGACGATATTTTCGACTCAAAAGCGGCCCGAGCTTTTCTGATTTCCGTTGCCAATGCATTATTGTATCATGCTTACTAATAAAACATATTGAATGGACACATAATCGATAAACAATGGTTTGTCGGGATATTTTGAGTGTTTTTTTTGGGGGGTACTTATATTCAACTTATATTCAAAAACAGACGCGGTAATAAAAAGGAACTGCTTTGCAGTTCCTTTTAGTTACCGCGTCTGTTTTTGGTTTTGCGAATGTTGCCGCCTGCGGAACGCGTGCCGCTTTTGCGACTGTCGCCGTATGCTCAGTTCCTTGGCGGCAGTTGGCGTCGCGACCGCTTGCGGCATCTGTTTTCTCCCGTGCGAAACGGCGCCGTATGGTTCGAAGACCGATGGCTTCGCTGCGTTTCCAATGGAGCTAAGCCTTTCTCTTTCTTTTCTTTTTCTTCAAATCAGTTTGCTGTTTGCCAATCTTACAAAAAAAAATGCATCATCAGTGGGCAACGCTGCACAAAGTCGTAGCGCGATAGGTTAAAAATCCAAATTTTGCGGTCGATTTAAAGATCCTGGCCGCTCCTTGTGACACCCAGTACAATACAAAAATGAAGGAATCAAAGCACTTAAACCGAGGAAGACGCTTCCGTTTGAGAGGTGATTGACCACAGAGAAAAAAACATTTTGTTCTATGATAAAGATATAAGGCACCGGTGTTCTTTATTGTTTATTTATGAATGACTCTTAACAAACTATGACACTCAATAATATATTAAATAGAACAGAACATTCTTAGCATTTTTGGAAGGAATATACTTTCGAGTAATGTTTATAAACGCACGTGCCCAGTACTTTACAACATATATTTTGGAAGAGTATCAACAACGAAGAGGTCAAACGAATATTTTTACGTCGCTGGCGATCATTTTAGACATCTGAGTTCATGTGCGCAAACCCGACTGGCATTCTAAACTGATGGGAACTGAGACCAGACGACGACGTCAACGCACACTCTTCTGGAGCCGAGTGCGCGAGCGGCGTTGTTCGGGATCCGCCATCATGACGTAAAGACGTTTATTGTCCTGGCTCTTCAGTTCTTAGTAGAACATATCGCCACACCGGCGATTCGGTAGTACTTTACTACATTGGCGGCGAGGAACACGGACACCCACGCTGGAAACGGTCCTCTGATCGGCGGGTCACCACCGGTCAGCTCAGCAAGGATGGCGTACAACGTTCCGCCCTTCAATGAGGCTACAGACAGGTGGGACTCTTATTTCATTAGAGTCGAAGCCTATTTCGAGGGGAATAAGATCACGTCGGCGCCTCAGAAGCGTGCGCTTCTAGTCTCTGCGTTAGGAACCGAAGCTATTCGCGTGTTGTCGGCAAGTTGCGCGCCATTACAAATATCCGAGCTGAGCTACGACGAAACTGTCAAGCACCTTCATAACTACTTCACGCCGAAGCCTAATGAGATAGCGGAGAGCTTCCGTTTTTTCAGCCGCCGACAAGGAGAAAACGAGACAGTTCACGATTTCCTGGTGGAGCTGCGGCGCATCGCGGATAAGTACAACTTTGAGTTTATGCTCGACTGCAAGCTACGGGACCGGCTAGTTTGTCGGCTGCGTAACGAGAAGCTACAGCAGACTCTCTTGGCACGCCGGGATCTGACGCTAGAGTCGGCGGTGGAAATGGCAGTTGCTGCAGAAGCAGCCACGAAATATGTCACAC
Source organism: Ixodes persulcatus (assembly GCA_013358835.2). Classification (NCBI taxonomy): domain Eukaryota; kingdom Metazoa; phylum Arthropoda; class Arachnida; order Ixodida; family Ixodidae; genus Ixodes; species Ixodes persulcatus. The sequence continues at coordinate 375,243 of JABSTQ010010503.1, forward strand.
AAATGGGGAAGCCAGGGGTAGAACTCCAGAAGATAACCGCGAGAGATAGCAGGACCTCTCAAACCCGAAGTCCTGGCAAGATCCAAGAGAAGGTGATAGCATCGGAGGCCTGCTACCGTTGCGGGAGAACTTCACACCTCCCCAAGGACTGCGGGTTTCGGAAGAAGACTTGTTTTCCCTGTGGGAAGATTGGACATGTTGCCCAGCGCTGCACTTCACGCGAGACTACGTCGCGTGCAGGGGCCAACGCCTTTGCTGGAACAGAATCTGATGAAGACTGCGGTATTGACAGCCGTTTTCCACGACCGCAGCGAGAGGACACGTTGAACCTAATTGCGCCGGTCCGACGGTTGTTCACGTGGGGGAGAGGGGGGGTGTTGACCTACTCATGGAACTGGACACCGGCTCCCCGGTGTGCGTCATTCCGAAAAGAGTATATGAAGAAAACAAAACAAGGTGGCCTCGGTTGCAAGAAACCACGTTAAGTCAGTCATGCTACCTCGGTAGGGTGCCAATCATCGGGAAGTTGAGCTTGACGGTCAGTTATGAAGGACGTCAAGTAACAACCGAGTTAACGGTTTTGGGATGCAACGGATCAAGTCTGGTTGGCCGCGACGTGATTCGAGCCTTCAGCCTTCTTCCAACTCAGCTGTTGTCCTTGATGACTGAACAACATGTAGACTTGGATCAGGTATTGGCAGAATACCAAGAACTTTTTCATCCGGGTTTGGATCTAATTAAAGGACCGGAAGTACATTTGCACGTGAACCCAGGAGAAACACCAAAGTTCTGGAAGGCCAGACCTGTGGCGTACGGGCTACGACAGAAGGTTACCGACGAGATCGACTGCCTGGTGGAGAACGGTATCCTCTCTCCTGTTACCCATTCTGAATGGGCAACCCCAGTCGTGCCGGTCGTAATTAAAAACGGCTGTATCAGGCTCTGCGGGGATTTGAAACTCACCTTGAACAAGGCTTGTCCGAGGAGCAGTACCCGTTACCACGGATTGAGGACATTTTCGCATCACTGAATGGCGGTGACCTTTTCAGTACGCTGGACCTTCGGGAAGCCTATAACCAAATTCCATTAGACGAGGAGTCCAAGAAGTTGACGGTGATCAACACGCACAAGGGCCTATATTGCTACAACCGGCTACGTTTTGGTGTTGCATCGGCCCCTTCAATGTTCCAGAGGAGAATGAAGACCTTGTTACAAGACATTTCTGGAGTTCAAGTGTACCTGGATGATGTCCTGGTAGCGGCAAAAAACGGGGACAACGGTGAAAGGCTACGTCAGGTACTGGAAGTGCTCCGTGATAATGGAGTCAAGTTGAACAAGGAGAAATGTTGCTTCCGAAAAGCAGAAGGTATCTTCCTCGGACACAGGATTGACACAAAAGGGCTGCATCCAACTGGCAAGACCCTGGAGGCCCTCCAGCATGCCCGAGCACCAACGAACGTCAGCGAGCTTCGATCGTTCCTGGGCCTCATAACTTATTATAACCGGTTTGTGCAAAACATGGCAACATTGTTGTCCCCCTTGTACACACTGTTACAGAAGGGAGTAAAATGGCATTGGGGAAAAGATGAAGACAGGGCTTTTCAACGAGCAAAAACAATCCTGAGTGAGTCCAACATTTTAGCTCACTATGACCCTACGAAGCCCTTGCTTCTTGAAAGTGACGCTTCACCACATGGAATTGGCGCCGTCCTTTCCCACCGTTGTGGAAGCGAAGTGAAGCCTTTCGGTTTTCGTTTTCGGACACTGACGAGTGCTGAGAAGAACTACTCCCAACTGGAACGAGAAGCCTTGGCATTGGTGTTCGCTGTCACGAAGTTTAGGGACTACTTGTTGGGTAGGGAGTTCACTCTTTTTACAGATCACAAGCCCTTGGTAGGTCTCTTTCATCATGACAAGGCCGTGCCGACAATGGCTGCGGCTAGAATTCAACGGTGGGCCATCATCCTTGGTGGATACAGCTATCGCATCGAGTACCGGCCAGGGACAAGTAACGCCAATGCCGATGCCATGAGTAGACTTCCCCTTCAAGCGGATTTGCAGAAATTACAAGAGGAGGATCTTCCTGACATAATTGCTTCCTTGGAGGAGCTGGACAACGGCTTGGTGTCAGTGAAACAGAGGGCACAGATTACCGCGGAAGACAAGACGTTGCGTAGCGTTATCAGTTATGTCCAGCGCGGATGGCCGCGGAAGCTATTGATGGAGCAAGAGGTGCTTCGACCTTTCTGGAGCAGGAAAGACGAGCTTTCGGTGCATCACAGCTTGCAGTACTGGGGAAACCGAGTCGTCGTTCCAAAAAAGGCTCGCGAAGCTGTCCTCAAGCTCCTCCCCGAGACCCACCAAGGTGCGTCGGCCATGAAGAGAGTGGCTCGCTCAAAGTTCTGGTGGCCCTCATTGGACTCGGCTATCGTAGACCTCACCCAGAGATGTGAGACATGTATTCAAGCGGCTTCTATGCCAGCAGCACAGAAACCTGTCGACTGGCCGGTGACCGGTGAATCCCGGTCGAGGTTACACTTGGATTATGCCGGGCCCGTCGACGGAAAGATGATCCTGATTGTCATCGACGCATGCTCGAAGTGATTTGAAGCTACAGCTACCAATCATGCAACGTCGGATTCCACAATCTGACAACTTCGGGAGCTGTTCAGCCGCTTTGGAAACCCACGGACTGTCGTCACGGATAACGGTACACCATTTACAAGTGAAGAGTTCTCTCAGTTCCTAAAGAGGAACCACGTGGAGCACTACCGCACGGCCCCCTATCATCTACAATCGAACGGCCTTGCCGAACGAGCCGTACGTACGGTTAAGGATGCCTTGAAGAAGACAAGGGGGTCCACACTGGACAACAAGTTGTGCCGACTGCTTCTCACTTATCGGCGCACGCCTGTGGCTTCGGGCAAGCCTCCATCCCAGTTACTTTTGGGATACCAGATCCGGTCACGTTTGGACACGTGCTTTCCGGACAAGAGGTCAGAGCTTACTGCACAGGGCGGGAGTCAGCCCACTCCGCCATTTTTTAAACCGGGCAGAAAGATATTCTCCGAAACTTTGGTAAGGGCCCAAAGTGGCTGCCGGGAATCGTCAAGAGTGCGGAAGGCTCACGCATGGTGACGATACAAGCCGATTCCGACCTGGTGCGTCACCATCTTGACCAAGTTCGCCAGCTGCGCACAGAGGACCCACTTGGGCTTCCCGAATGGACTGACCCAGAGGCGACAGTCACACCTACAACATCAGAGGGCAAGGTTCCCTGCGACGGAGCTTTAGCTGAACGAGCGCTGGACCCGTTGCCGGGCCAGAATCCCACTGATTCAAGTCCTGCAAACCCAAGTCCATCTAAAAGTCCCTCAACAAACCAGAACCAGCCCCTCTCAACTCCTGTGCCACTTCCAAGGCGCACGACTGGAGACAGAAAACACGGTTCAGCCCTTCCAGTCTTCTTTTTGAGGAAAAGATATGATGGGAACTGAGACCAGACGACGACGACAACGCACACTCTTCTGGAGCCGAGTGCGCGAGCGGCGTTGTTCGGGATCCGCCATCATGAAGTAAACACGTTTATTGTCCTGGCTCTTCAGTTCTTAGTAGAACATATCGCCACACTGGCGATTCGGTAGTACTTTAATACATAAACATATCATATTTTTACACACACAATGTATAACATCAATTGTCCCTTCAAAATAAATCTTAACGTTATCAATTTTAAACTCTGCGGGACAAGAACGTCAGCTCTTATTAAAGAAAACACAAACGAAGAATATGCATCCTTGAAATAACGTCCTTCTTCCGAGAGCGGTTAAACGCAGAACAATTTTTTTAGAGCATAAAATACCTCGTTGGTCATGACGAAAATTCACACTGAAAGGGAGAGGACAAAGGAACAAACGTAAACAAATATTAAGCTAGTCGTTAATGGTATATTCAGCAGGAGTTAAGCCTGCAAAGGTACGGCGATATTGTTATCACTGTAGATCAGACACTAAGTGCAGTACAACGTTTAGCCTCGAGTCTTTAAAGTGCATTACGCAATAGTGATACATGGTCGCACGCCGGTACGATTCTCATTCATAGTGATACGGCCAGGGTGACGATTGAACCAAGGATACCTGTTGTTTTTTTTAGCTCAAGCTTTCTCTACACTTGCTTAGAGCTCCAAGCCTCAACATCATAGTCATATTGCAAATAATAAAAGACTTGCTAATAGCAAACGTCGTGCAGTATCTATAGATGCATCAAGGTCGGTTACAACAGATACACCTTTGATTAGTATTACTTTCAGAACGTAATCGTAGTGTAATACATCGTGACGTCTGCACGTAGACGAAACATTGGTTCTCAACGGATCCAATGATAACTTGTTTGCTATACACAATTCAACCCTCAAGATACATTTTGCTGGAGATCACAGCAAGCTATCTTATAGCAAACATTTTATAAAAAGCTTATAATCATCTGCAAACATGCATGGCCGCGCATTTTTTGTATGTCAAGTTAAATGATTGAAAAACTATTAGAATCAAGAAAGTTCACAAATTAATTCTTGGGAAAAACAGATAGTTGAAAAAATGAATAACTCTTATGTATGCAAAATTTATTTGGGCGAGATATTTGGAACCAGTTACACAGGTTCGGGTGAATTTCATAAAGCAATAATGTGTACACTAACAGCTTATGGTTTACTGTGTTTAGAACTTTCGACAAATCAACATATAAAAAATAATCTTGTCTTCTATTTGTAACAACAGGAGCAGAGTAGTTAAAGAGGGGCATATGTTTGTTTCAACAGACCGACGCTTAAGAAATCGTGCTGGCAACTTAAGAACGTAGGGAGGAAATAAAACGGAAGTTAGTTTTCAAGGACTCGTTTGAACACTTTAGAAAACCTTCACAATAAAGATAGCAGGCTGTAGTTAGCCGTAATAGAAGCATTCCTATTTTTTTAAGATGGGTAACATGACTATATTTACAATATCGATGGAAAAACAAGAGAGCTGAAAACAGGTTAAAGATGTGAACCAGTGTATGTGTAAACAATTCACTGCATACTTTAATATTAAGTTTTGAAATACACTCAGCGCTTGTAGATAACATTTGTTTTATACTGTTTATGATATCTAAGATTTTGTCGGAATTTATTCTTTTCTAAGGCAGAAAGTCCAGCAGTTGATTTGTACATCCTGGGACAGTGCGATTTAGAGATTAGTTCTGTAGCGGATAGCAGAATATTAAAAAAATAGCAACTTTTTAAGAAGGGAAGTGAAACCTGGGATTCGTATCCGCTTGATGGTCCACACTAATGCCTTGGCTCTTATTGCGAATGGGCGTTTTTACGAACCACCAATTTTCTTGCTTTGACATCGCTTTAAGCTATACTCCACCTGGTCAAGGCGTAAATAGTTATCTGGTGAATAAAACGTTTTTGACAAGAGTCCAGTGGATATTAAACTCCATATACCAATGGGTAGAACGTATTTGTTTAAAAAGACTAAGAAAGTATGTTTTTATGTAAGGGGATTTCCAGCTTTTAGAAACACATCTTTGGGTACATTCCAAGATTAGAAGTGCGTTACATAAAGGTACAACGGGGGCGACGGAAAAAATCAGGGGCATGACAACAGCACGTATCAAACACAAATAACAACCATGTGTAACTTAAACCAACTTGCCTGTTTATTAATAGTATCATCAAAATAATTGTGTTGTGGCAGAAATATATAAATCGTGACCTTTACAACCAAGGTGAACGTTTTAGTCGTTAGCTAAGGATCAGTCATTGTGAAGATCTCGCTCCAATCAAAATTAAGGAAGTATATGTACATCCCTAAAGAATCGACATCGTGATCGAAGTAGTTAGAATAGGTTGAAAACGCCGGCCTGCTACCTGAAAAACATAACACTATAACAGGTGGCGGGTGAAATTCACCCATCGTGATCAATGGGTGGCATTATGGGCAGGGAGTGCAGTATTTCAAATATAAGTATATGAAATACGTATTTGGAATACTTTTGTGTGCTTTTATGTTGTGTTACATTACATATTTTTTATGTATTAGTCGATTGCCATTAAACACTTAACAGTTTGTATTTCAAACACTTTAATTTCAAATGCTGCCCAAGCACAATTTTGGGGACTCCTCTTGGCAATCATATGCGGTAAAGGCACTTCTCGCGATAAGAGTTATATATGGAAATTGTTTGAAAATTATTGCTGCGCTTTGCTCATTATAAACATCAAAAATGAAGAGTTAAACAAAAAAATAACGGTTTGAGTACACTTATTGACTTTTCGGTACGCTGGCTATTTTTTGATATCGCATTAACGACACATTGTTTCAAAGGGCTCTATTGCTTGAACTGAGTGTTTCCTGGAATTGTACAGAATAACAAATGCATTTTATTTTTAGAGCGGCCGTTTTTCGTATGCGCTTGTTCCTTGGTATGTATAAACTCCACTCCTTGCTTTGGCATGTTCGTTTTTTGTTCCCAAGGTTAAATTTAGGTCTAAGATGTCAGGCTATGGCAACAAGTGTATTCGTAAATGTGTTTGAAAATAATCAAATACTCTTGTAGTATATGTATATTGTATTTAAAACGTACAAAACGTGTAATTTGATTTGTAATTAAATATAAATTTGTAAAAGTATTTTATTTGCATTTCCATACATTTAAAGTATTTTGCCCATTAACTATACACAAAAATAATACACAAACTTGCCAGAGCTACACGGTTCATTGGTAATGCATAAAAAAAGTTGGTGCATTACGAAAAAATATATTTAACGTATCAAGACATGTTCTTTCCCACATCCTTTTGAAAATGCATCCTTAATAAAGATGTGCGTTGGTACCTTACGAAACGTAAATCATATAATCTATTGTCCTAGAATATCGTGCAGGTGATCTGTATTTCTTGCTACATCCATCCATTCTTGTTACATCCATTCATATTTTATGTCTTGTAGATACATGCAAAAATAAAATAGGCATGCGTTATATCCGAATGTTGTGTGGTATACTGACAGCGCGAACATCTTATGTTTTCCATGACTCCTGATACTTTACTGTAAACAACTCAAACAAATACGAGACCTATCAAGTTAAAGCTTTCATTCAGTAGAGTAAAATTAAAAAAAATACTATTGCTGGCCCTAAACTACCGTGGTAACGAGCGGTGTCCTTTATGACTGCCGGAATATTATCTGCCACGTCAGCAGGCTTCATCTGAGGCAAAATGTTGGAGCCTGATAATACAGAGATTTGAGGATAAAAATTCCAAGCGGCCACAAAAAGTCCAGACAAAACAATGAGAACAAGAAAAACCAAGGTAGTTCCCCGTGTTGGAGCAGCACAGTGTTTCCTGCCTCATGTAGCGTTGGAGGAGTCACACTCCGCAGGTCAAGCGTGCAACGCGGGGTACGGTGCGCCTCAGAGGATTCGATCGCTTGCTTTCGTGTGGCTCACGGCAAACTGCGCACTGAAAAAAACCGGTCAGCAAGTGGTCCGAGTCGTATCATTAAGAATCAGGCTAGCGAGAAAAACGACGGATGTCTGAAACGCCAGAGCTTACTCAGGCTTCTTTTCGTGTAGGGTTGTACCTGCTTATGATAGAATTACCGCGACCAGAAACTTGGAAGGCTATGTCAACATGAGCTGCTGGGCTAGTTGGTTTTGCATAATTACAATGTAGTGTAAAGACAACACGGGAAGGAGACAGAGATTGGAAAGAACGCTGCTCACAACTCGGTATTTACTGCATGTATTGTGAAAGAGTTAAACGAAGTGACAAATGCGATGAAAATCTACACTAATGGTTGTGAAAGAGGCGAACAAAGTGACAAATGTTATGAAACTCAGAAAAAAAAAGAAACAAAAGAAGACACTTCGATCTTCACTGATGATCGACTTAAATTACCCCTCCAAAAAGAAAAAAAAAGAAGAAAAAATCATTGAAAAATATTTTCAGTTGCCCGCTAGATTTAAGGAAAATGATCCAGATATTGCTGCTCTTTTTGAGACAATGCGACAGAGGGCGCACTTAGGCACTTGGTCCCGTGAGTCGTGATAGTTTTAGACTGATATATCTATCTTGCCGTCTTGCTGTGATTGCGCTTGAGGACTCTAGTTTGATTGAACACAGGGGTGCAGGCACAGTCTCTGACATGAATGGTGAGATGCCCTGATGGTGATGATTGAAGAGCCAAGGCATGCTCTCGTAATCGCAGGCTGATACAGCGGCCTGTTTGTCCGACGTACACACTCCCACAGGAGCACAGAATTTCGTAGACCACATTGACGCCGCAATTCACGAGCTTATGTTTATGATGGACTGTGCATAGACTATTAGTTTCTTGAGGTCAATTGATGTTCGAACAAAGCCTCTTAGGTTTATCCGGGGCTGAGAGTACCACTTGTATGTCATATTTTGAAGCTATCTGCTTCAAGCTATGCAATATTTTGTGGATGAAAGAAGTGCTGAGAGAAGAACACGGCCAGCAGTGGTTCCTTACATCCACAAAATATTGCATAACTTGAAGCGGATAGCTTCAAGATATAACATACAAGTGGTACTCTCAGCCCCGGATGAGCCTAAGAGGCTTTGTCCAAAAATCAATAGACCTTAACAAACTCATAGTGTATGCAAAGTCCATCATAAACATAAGTACGTGAATTTCGACGTCAATGTGGTCTACGAACTTCCGTGCTTCTGTGGGAGTGCGTACGTCGGACAAACAGGCCGCTGTGTCAACGTTCGATTACGAGAGCATGCCTTGGCTCTTCAATCATCACCATCAGGATATTCCGCATCCATGTCAGAGACTGTGCCTGCACCCCTGTGTTCAATCAAACTAGAGCCCTCAAGCGCAATTACAGCAAGAGGGCAAGAGAGATATATGAGGCTAAAACTATCATGACTCACGGGAACAAGCGCATAGGTGCGCCCTCTGTCGCACTGTCCCAAAAAGAGCAGCGATATCTATATAATTTTCCTTAAATCTAGCGGGCAACTGAAAATATTTTTCAATGATTTTTTCTTGTTTTTTGGAGGGGTAATTTAAGTCGATCGTCAGTGTAGATCGAAGTGTCTTCTTTTTTCTGAGTTTCATCGCATTTGTCACTTCGATCGCCTCTTTCACGACCATTAGTGTAGATTTTCATCGCATTTGTGACTTCGTTTACCTCTTTCACGATACATACAGTAATTGCCTAGTTGTGGGCGGCGTTCTTTCCTATCCCTGTCTCCTTCCTGTGTTGTCTTTGCGCTACATTGTAATTTTGGAAAGGCTATATTAACCATAACGAGCGGTTTCAGGTGAGATACTTCCGGATCGAAATATCGCCGGGCGCCATGTTAGTAAACTTTCAAACTCTGCATTTTAGAGCGCAGCTCTTAGGCGCCCGTTTCCGGCTTGAGCGGCGTCGCCGTCGGCGTAAGCGCGCGGTGCATTATGGGAAATGTCCCATAATGCACCACGCGAGCCCCCCCCCCCCGGGTCACATGACCTCAGGGGGGGGGAGGGGGGTCACGTGACCCCCCCCCCTCCGAGATCACGTGACCCCCCTCCCCCCGAGGTGCATTATGAGAAATATCCCATAATGCACCGCGCGAGCCCCCCCCCCCCGGTGTCACGTGACCTCGGGGGGAAGGGGGGGAGCGGGGTCACGTGAACCCCCCAGGTCACGTGACCCCCCCCCCCCCCGGAGGAGATTGAAGAATGAGGGGAGGAGGAGAAGGAGGTGTATACCCTCCCCTGAGTACCCTTCCCTCCTCCTCCTCAAGAGCTGCGCTCCAATTCGGCGTTACAGGGAGTTGTAAACGGCTTTCACTTTTTTAAGCGCGGAGTCACTGTTTTCGAACTCGGGTGGAAAGTTAGGCCAGTTGGTGATTCAAAATATTTAGGAAGCGTAACGAGGAACGGGCGAGGACGATAGGCAGGGACACTGCGCTAACTTACAACTGAACATTATTTCCTTAGTCACCTAGTATATATAACCGGTGTCAACAAAAACAAGCCAAGGAATAAACACATATTCACACCTTTAAATTACTGAAATATTGTCATATCACTCATCGACAGTAACACAAACGGCTCCCCTTTGATTGAAAAACCATAGGACTTTATCTTGCAATGACACAGAGGGAGTGCTGACACCCTGCATTCACATTCTACCGATTTCTCGAGGCTCAGGTGTTTCCCGAAAAATCTCCTGTCTTTTTTTTAAATTTATTATTAATGCATTGGCATCAGGACGCTTGTTTTGATGGAAACCCGGCCGTGACTTTGTTAGCGCAGGAAAGAGAGGGAGAAGGAGGGGAAAAAGGTGACGCGTGCGACGTTCCAATTAGTTCGAAGCGCTGACGTCAGGAAGCGTCAACCTCTCTCTCTTTTCCTGGCACTGACAAACTGAGAGACACCACAGAGTTTTTGTCAAAACGTGTCATTTCGTTGTCGTTAGTCACGCTCACAGCTGGCGCAGCGTGCCAGGGAGGGGGTCGCGCGGCAGTCCGGTGAAATCTGAGAGTGCTCTGTTGCCGCTCTGCGGTTGCTGGTTGTTCTTCGCTTTGGGTTTCCGTAGTAGCGGTGCGTGGACTGCGATGTGCGTGTGTAGTTAAAACAATAGATGCCCTTCCCTTACGAGCGATATTTATGCGTTTCCTTCCACAATATGTATGGATCTGGTTATTTCCACGAGCTATATGGATGACCTTATCAAGGGACATCAACGTACACCGACAGGCAGAGAACAGAAAAGGTGTGAAAATATTACAGAAATATTCACTAGTTGTTTCTTAGGGAATGCGTCAGCATGACCCTTGGAAAAAAATAATAATAATAATAATAATAATAATAATAATAATAATAATAATAATAATAATAATAATAATAATAATAATAATAATAATAATAATAATAATAATCTTTATTGGCTCGGGAGAGCCGTGGAAACGCGGAAAGGCGACAGCCCGTACCATGGAGGCCCGCGGTGCCACGTCTAGTGATGATGATTATGAAACGATATGTACAAAGGGAGGACGACGACGTGTAGATGACATCGAGGTGCTGAAGCTGTTCAAATAGAACCCACGGGCGAGGGCGCGGGCCGATTTTACAGGCGATATGGGCCCAGTGCTTCCCAGTGGGCTGCTCGCTGGGCCCGTCCCCCGTCCAGCTGGCAGAAGTGTCCTGGCAAGCTCTCCAGGATGGCGTCCGCAGGCCCCACAGTGCATTGGGGCTGGGAAAGCCCTGGCGGCCCGGCGGTGACGAAGACGCCATGCATGATGAGGACGACCCGCTCCTCCGAACTGCTGCGCGAGTCCTGGAGGCCCTGTGACGGCCCAGGCGAGCAGGCCAAAGAGCCAAGGCGACCCTCGGCGGGCCGTCGATGTACGTTCTTAATGGCAAAGTCCTGGCGCCTGACGGTGCGGTGGCTCACTTCGGTGAAGGCACTGGCTCCAGACGGGTGGCCCAGTCGAGCTAGACGGCTGCCACCCCCGATGCATTCATGTCCAGGGCCAGAAGCTAGCGCCGCGGTCACCCGGCACAGCTTACTGTAATCGTCACACACGTCCCCCTTTGGGAAACGCTAACACCTACCCCGTAACGAGGCCAAAAATTCGAGGCGAAAAATAAATAACCGAAGAGAAAGCAAAAACGGAAAAATTAAAGCCGTTTCCAACTCCCTGTAACACATAATTAGAGTGCAGCTCTTGAGGAGGAGGAAGGAAGAGTACTGAGGGGAGCGTATACCACTCTTCCCACCCCTCACCTCCTCATCCTGCCTGCTACTCCTCCCTCCGAGCGGCGTCGGCGTAACCGTGAGGTCACGTGACCCTCGTGACATCACGTGACCCTCGTGACGTAACGTGACCCTTGTGACCTCACGGGGGTCACGTGACGTCACGTGACCCGCGTGACGTCAAGTTGGTCACGCGAACTCATGGGGTCACGTGACCTCACGGAGGACACGTGACGTCACCGGAGTCACGTGACATCACCGGGGTCACGTGACCTCCCGGGGGTAACGGGGTCCCGTGACCTCACGGTGGTCACGTGACCTCACGGTTGCGCCGGCGGCGACGGCGACGCCGCTCAAGCCAGAAACAAGCGCCTAAGAGCTGTGCTTTAAAATAAAAAAAAATGCTCTAGCAATTTCCAAAGGGGTAAGTGTGCGGCATTTCTCGAGGGGCACGCTAACGTATTCCTTAAAAATCCACCAATGGTTCTTCTTGTTTGCTTAGTACATTACAGTCAGTGAGGACAGGACAGCAACCGCATCTACTCCAGTGCTCACCGAGATGACCTGAAATTACAGTATCTACGTTGAGTCGATGTTTCTTCAGACGTTCATTCAGGCAGCTGCCTGCCTGCCCTACCCACTGACGTCCGCACGACAATGGGAAAGATTACATGACCTCTTCCACCAACTCCACGAAACAAATTTTATGCTGCTTCTTGCAGCAGATTGTCCTCATTCTGTCCGAATAAGAATTACATTTCTTACACAGACAAGCTAACGTTTGCAAAGCTGAGAAAGCTACGTTAAATCCTGCGTGCCAACCTACACTCTTAAGATTGTGGAATACGTTATGCTGGCTACGTGGGACGAGGGCACTTCTATTTAAAAGAGGGGTGTGTATCTGTTCATATATAGCGCCGGTGCTGAGTGACATCTTTCAACTGGTACTAGATGGAATCCTGGCTAACATGCTTGAGGTATGATAGGTAGCAAAAACTCTAAGGTTTGTCGATGATTTTTTTTATCTTCTTGGACTCCAGCTCAGGCGATTTCAAGGAATGGGCGTTAGAAACCCTCTCCGCCTACAGTGACTGTCTTAACCCTCTGGTGCTAACCAATGAGAAGCCGTTACGGGGGTCCATTAGGTTCTTAGCTCTCAAGCTTAACTATCAAACGGAGCATATGCGATGGATTTATAAGCCAAGGGGGAACCAGCCAATCCTGTCATTTGGGTCAGCGCACTCGAAACTGGTGAAAAGAGGGGTTCATTAACCTCGGCTTCGGTAACGCTCTAAAAACCTCCTGCGCACACATAATGAACAAACGTTTCAATATTCGAGCTTTAAGACCTAAGTCCGCTGAATATCCGACCACCCTTCACTTAGCGGGACAACAGAGGAAGAAAAAGGAATGCCCTATTGAAAAATCGTAGTTTTATGAGAAATATCTGTGTCTAAAAAACACATATAAATTATAGAAGATATATAAGAACATATAAGAACAATATAGGAACTATGTAATAGCTACATAATATATATAAGAACATATAACAAACGTGTGCGAAGTGTATTAGAAGTTTCTTATATGGTTAATACATGTTCGTGTATATCTTATATAGTTCTTATATAGTTTTTGTATGGTTCTTTTATGTTCATATGTATCTTGTATGATTCATATCTGTTTTTTGGACACACGAAATATCTGATACAAATGGCATTTTCACTAGGGTGAGTGGTGGTCATGTCATACCTGCATAAAGTATAAAACAATCATGCCTCAATCTTAAAAGTGGGCATGCACGCATGAGTTAGCGTAGTTTTTTCAGTCCGATAAAAGTTAGCTAGTCTGTGTAAGAAAGTTAATTCTACACTGGACACGCTAAGGGCAAGCAGCTGCACGAAGAAGCATAAAACTTACTCTGGGGAGCGTGTGGAAGAGTTGGAGTACTCCGACCCATTGTCCTACAGGCGTCAGTGTGTAGGTGCAAAAGGACGATGCCTGAAGGATCGTCTGAAGGAACATCAATACAACGTAGATACGGTTATACCAAGGCATACCGGTGTGTACCGCAGAGATTGTGGTTGTGCCCCCATCTTCTCTGATTGTAATGCACTAAACAAAAAGAGAGACGAGATCCATCGGGATATACTTGAAGCCCACAAAATTGGTAGTTTGGGACTGCAATGTGTCCCACACCCTTTGTATTATTCACAGAAAGAGAACTACGGTTTTCGACCGGAGGAGAGCAGTTCGTGTTTCTTCCGATAAGTAATATGACAATATTTTAGCCTTTTAACGGTGTGAATGTGTGTGTCTTCATTGGCTTGTTTTTTGTTGACACCGGTTATATATAATACGTGAGTACGGAAATTAAGTTCAGTCGTAAGTTAGCGCTGTGTCTCTGTCTATCTTTCTAGTCCGTGTCTCTTTGTGCTCTCTAAATTGTTCCATCTCGGTGATTCTTTCGTGTCATGATTGACTGCATCTGTAAAGAAGTCCGCGCCGCAAAAGGGCAGCATCTGGTACTCGAGTTTTAAACATTCTTGCTTTGATTCAAATTTAAGAAAATCCGTTTATCTAAAAGGCGTCCCGTCAGCGGCGATAAAGGCCATATCAATGCCTCCTCAGCGACTTCGAAAGGAAAGAAATCAGAATAATTTTGATCTCACCCAAAACAAATGCGTCCTCAATTGTACTTTCTCCGTTGTTTGGTCGACGCAGCCATTCGCTGCGCTTTGGCTTTTCACCGACACCAAAAACGACTCCAATTGCTAAGCATATTCGTGAAACCATAAGTAGAAAGTGCCACACACTGTTTATCAACATGGCGGAAGGCGGCTTACGGAACATCCGGCAGGCGGGAAAACATTGTTTTGATGTCGAGGCCAAGAAAATGTGTTTCAGTTTTAAGCGTAACTCTTATTTCACCTTGTCTTGATTTCCCTATTTATTATATTTTATCTAGTCCGTAGTGAGTATATAGCCTTCTTGTTTTTCTCTCGAATACGAAATTGTAAAGTGCGTAGCTGGAATTTATGGCAAAATATAAGGCTTAAAATTCAGTGCGTAGAACGCACCTTCTACTGTTGTGTTTAGCGTGCTAAGCTGCGAGAAATTGAGTCACAAAGACCTCTGTATCGCGGCGTCGGCGTCTGCGTAACCACGCTACATTTAGCGGGAAAATTGAGGTCACGTGACCTGAAGACCAATTCTGTTTTCCTGCTAAATTTAGCTGAAAAAATGACGTCACGACTTCGTGTGACGTCACCTATGAACAAATTCAATTTCTCGGTTATATTTAGCGGGAATACTGACGTAACGTGACCTCAGTAGGAATTCAATTCCCAGCCATATTTAGCGGGAAAATTGACGTCGCGGGACCTCAGCACCAATTCAATTTCCCCGCTAAATTTAGAGAAAATAACGTTTCATGACTGTGTCACGACACCTATGAACAAATTCAGTTTCTCGGCTAGATTTAGCAGCAAAATTGACGTCTCGTGCGGAAAAAAGGAGGGGATGGAACGAAGGAGGAGGAGAAAAGGAGAACGAGGAAGGGAGAAGAGGAGCAGAAAAGGGGAAGAGTGGACATGAGGAGGAGGAGAGGAGGAGGAGGAAGGAAGAGGACGAGTAGGTGAGGAGGAGGAGGAGGGAAGAGGAGAAGGACGAGAGAGAAGAAAGAGGGGAAAGGAGGAGGAGCAAGAAAGGAGGAGGAGGATGGGGAGGAGGAAAAGAAAAGGAAGAGGACGAGGAGCAGACGAAAAGGGGAAAAAGACTGGAGGAGAGGAGGTGGGGCGGAGGGTAGTGTACAGCGAGGAGGAGGACCATACCTTCCCCTTTATAAATTCTCTTCTCCTCAAGAGCTGCAGTCTAATTTAATGTTAAGGAGATTTTGAAACGTCTTTAATTATTTTTGCCAGAGTGATAAGCGCTAAAAATTTATATAATTAGTTTCATAATATTTATTTATTATTTTATGTAACTCAAACCACCCTAATCAGGCATTTAATGTGGGGGATACAGAATTTATTGCAAGAAAAATGGCATGCAAAGAAGCATTTTATGCACGTAATGGAATATATGTAGATAACAAAATACTCAAGAAAAAACACATTTTAATATTTAGAAAAAGTCACAAATACAAGACTCACAAAGAATATCTCACTTCCACATAAAGAATTGAAAAAAAAAATGAAATGAAAGGAACACAAAAACAAACCCGAACATATGCTTCAATCCCGAGAGATTTCTATATATCACTTTTCTTGAGTAGTTAACTATGTAGTCAGAATCAATGGTGATTTTCTTTGTTGATATGGATATTGTCGTGTTTCCGTTTCCGGTCTCTATTATCAGCGCCCCTGGTAAGAGAGGCAGCGAGCTGCCGCGCCCCAAAGAAGCATTTCGTTTGTCGCATAACAAAGATCGCTCCCGAAGGATGAAAACTTGTCTCCCGGGCACCCGCGTGCATTCAACAACTGGCGACGAGTTACTGGGCACTTTTCTGCTGCCACGGCAAGCAAGTCTCGCCGATGGAATCACCATGGCTCGTATTGGGCAAGTTGAAGCTTTTGATAAATCCTTTAGTGATTTGGCCATTGTAAGAAGAACGTCTTTCGTCGTATTTTGCCGTGAACAAGATAGCAGAAGACGACAAAGTGCATGCGTTTCTTACGGCCGTATTCATAAACGGGCCTCGACTCGACACTCCACCTCGACTCACTGGAGTGGAGGAAAGAAGCTCGCCTCCACTCGAGGAGCCATTGGTCTTCAGAGACGCGCCTCGGTGTTTCCTCGGCTGAGGAGCTAGCTCCTCGAGAAAACTTCCTCCACTCGAGGAAACTCGAGGAGATGTGACAGGCGTCTGGTTACGAGGTTGTAGTAACAAGTTAAGTTAAAATCATTATTGTGGTGTGAAATATGAACATATTCGTTCAGCTTATTTAAAGGGACACATTTTACTAACATTGAATTGGGAGTCTGCAAGATTTATGCTTCGCAGCGCGCATGTTTTATGCGTTGTAGCCAGGTTTCCGACGAACAGCCACAAGCGTTCTCCAGTCTGGCAACGGTGGCGGCCGCTCTCCTGCATCTGCGTCGTAGAGGCAGCTGTTGTTCGTCGCCGTTGGTCGTCTCTGCGTTTCGCCCGTTCTTCGCCGACTCACCTTGTCTCATCGCTTATCTGCATCGCTGTCGTGGCCAAGAACTAGCATCTTTTTCACCCTTCCTCTTTCTTCAGAGTCCTAGTAGAGTGCCTTGCCCTACAACCATATCGTTCAACGAAGGTGACAAGAAGGGGCGAGTGGTTTGCACGAAGGAGGGGAGCTCCTTCGTTCTACTGCTAACAACTCCCCGAAAAAAGGTTGGGACAACGGTAACTCCAAGTTGAAGAAAACAGACTCCAAGAGGAAGCGGAGCATCCACGCAACAGGTGCGTAAGCAATTTCTGTATTCGGGCAAAATAACGCAATGCGTTGGCAAAATCACATGACAGGACATGTGTACTAAATAATTCTTCAGAGGACTTTGCTGTGGCTACCTGCAGCGTCCCCAGGAGCTAGTCAAGCAGGTTACTGTCGAGGACGTAGGTGGGCAGTGACAGTGAATTGTCGCTATCTTTGGTGCTTCTTTTGCCGGCATCATCAACTTACGTTCGCGTGTTGTGCTATATCCAAGCGACAATTACGCAGCGAATATTCTGGTTGCGCCAAACTACCTTACCTTCGGCTCCGGCCCCTTTCTTGAGGTTATTAGAGAGGCAACGTGGGCCTATAAAAAAAAACGCGATGCACGAAACTGGAACTAGCGCACGTACAAGTTACGCTAAGTAGGAGTTTAGAATATGTGAATTAGACCTAACACCTTATCTCTTTCTGTACTAATCTTTTCAAGAAAAAATATTGTGCTGGTTTAATTGACTACCAGCTCTTATGTCTTAATTGTAACATCCTAAGAAATACTATTATGTGAACATGAGACGTGCTGGAGCCCAGTTTCTGACCGTTCTTTTTTTTCAGGTGTCCATATTAGAGTGCAACCATTGTCATTTATTTTCGAGGTTAACCAGCGCATTGTACCGGCATGATTAATCCGGCACAAATTTAATTTGGGTAGTAGTATACGTTATTGATTTCAAAAAGTGTGTGCCCACAAGCCGGGTAAGGGCTTTAGATTGCATTTACTACATGCACATGAAGGTTAGTTGCTACTAGATCACATAGCGCCCAGTGTTTATTTATGAAAAAAAAATCTGTTGATCCTCTTTTGTTTATTCATTATTTCGATTTTGGCATACTGTCTCACGGAAACGCTAAAACTGTGACAATGAGCCGCGTTTTGAAGAAGGCGACTTGTGGGTTCCCCCTTTAGGGATACCCCGTATGAACACAGTAATTCCTTGGGTCTCGAAAATGATGTGTTTATTGACGAATACGCCACACATTTGCCCGAGGGCCAACCAAGGTCCGGGATAACAGCGCTGTCTCTTTTGACATTATCACCATTCGTACCCTGTGTAGTATGTGCTGCCGCTACTGACAGTATCATGGAAGAGAAAGGGTCAGAACAAGGAAGGAAGGCTCCATCGAGCAGAGCCTCCCCCAGCAAGAGTCACTCCTTGGTCGTTGTTTTCGGCAGTTTTAAATAGAGCGTTCGTGTCATTCACTGTGGCAAGGTTCATTGTCATTCAATTGGGAAAAGCATATTTGTGGCCGAGCGTACGAAGACGAAAATGGTACAATAATGCGACTGTAAACCAGCCACAGCACTAAGGGTGGTGTAGAACAGGCACTCTTGAGCAGACTTTCATGTTTACGAGCAGTTGGCATTTAACATTCATGTAGTGGGGTTGTTGTGACAGTTTCTATCAGTTCTCTCGTCTCCTTACCTTGTTTCTAGCACTCATGGCACCAATGTGTAGTGCTTGCCCAGATTCGCCTGCCTCACTGCCGCTGGACTGGGGCAACATCATTGAGGTTGCTGTTGCTGCATCGCCAACCAGGTCCCCGACTCCTCTACCTCCTCAGCCGCCACGTGTGGTTGTCAGAGTGAGGACGACTGGAGGCCGCACCGATGCTTTTGAGCAGATGCTTGCTTTCGAGGAGGCCCGTGCGGCCGCCCTCAACATGAAGGAACAGCGCAAAAAGAAACTGCACCTGCTGCAGGTGGAGCTACGTCAGTGTCAGGTTGCCTATTAGCAGGCGCAGGCCCAGGTTTTCCATTAGCAGCAGCGTAACAAGCTGGTTCGAGCTTGAGCTGCTTCAGTTCGACAAACTATTCAAGATGCAAAAACTGCTTGTTCTCCGGGCCCAGCCACAACATTAAGTTGATTTAAGTCCGTAACTTGCTTCAGTTTGTCCCGCACCAAAGGGTGTTGCAAGTGTTGCCGGTACCTCGTAGAGCAACGCCTAGAATTTTTAACTTGTTTCTTGAACGGCTATTTGTAGTGAAAATTTTACGCAAAAGGGCAGTTACGTCAGCTTTAAATGTATTCTCTCAAAGCGGAGGAAGTAACCAAGTATTTTTATGTCTTACTAATTACATTGTATGTTATGTTCTACTGTAGACGAGATATTTATCCAATGTCGTACCACAGCTCTCCTGGGGTCATTAACTTATATCACAGTAGTAATAAACAACCGCATGCCGGTACAATATTCGTCCACATTGATACGGGCAGGGGCAGGGATTGAACTCGGGACTCCTATGTTCAGCTGTGCAAGCTTTCACACCCCGTGTTCCAAGTTGTGAGGTATTAATACAGTCGACCACCGATCCCCCTGAAAGAAATATAGGAATCTAATGTATTAATGTGTACAGCCAGTTGTTTCCTAAACTTTGCAACTGTTATTTATGTAATGTCTATTTTATTATTGTGTTGTTCATGTGCAGAGATGGCAGTAATGACATTACAGGAATTGAATTACAGTAATTAAATTACTTTTTGGAGTAATGAGTAATGTAATGAAAACTTTGCTAGGCTGGTGATTTATTAATGTAATTAATTACTTTCAGGCAGTAATTTCCAGAAAATTACTCACTGCCTTTGAAATTACTTTTGTCCTAAATTATAAAATTCGTTTGCAAGCTTTAAGAAAGAAGACAAATTTGCATGGTGAAATGTTGTGAAAGAGCATTAGAGTAAATAATTGACGGCCACCTGAGCGCAAAGCCCTGTACGAAGAGCTGGACAGACGCAGAAAGGAGGGCTGGAGAGGTGAAGGAGAAAAACTCTTGTAGACATCGCTGGAAGTCAACGGCTTAGAAACTCCAGGCACGACAAATTCACGGCGTCGCGTCATCATGACGATATTATACTTCGTTCATCCATAAGCTGACAGTGCTGTGGGAGATGCAAGATAATCAGAACCAATCAAACACCTTCCTTTAATCACCTGACCCGTCCCTTTCTCTGCGCGTGGCTATGAACGAGGGCGTGGTTACGTGGCGAACGATAGGCGTGTGACTGCTCCAACAAACACGTAGCTTCCACCGTTCATCCCTAAGCTGACAGTGCGTCAGCTTAGGGATGAACGGATTATAGGCTACAAGGCGACGGGCACATCACCAGTGAGTTATCCATAATTTAAAACCTGAGTGGACAGGACAAACAGATTCCCAGCCTTGTACTTCCGTCAAGCAAGGTCAAACCGTAAGAACGGAATAAACCGTTCTTACCCTGGTAGACGGCCTGCCTGTTTGGTCTTCGCGGTTCTGCCCTAACGCGAGATCGCAAAGTGACAACAAGATGGCTGCAGTCATCCACCCGGTTCGGGTGGTATTTATTTATATATTTATTTACAATACCCTCAGGGCCATAAGGCGTTAGAGAGGGGAGTGGGTGTTAAGTACAATGTTTGTTACCGCTTCTCGGAATCTGATGGGGTCCTGAATGATGACGATGTCTTCGGGAAGGTCATTCCAGTCAACAATTGCATCAGGAAGAGGGTCGTGCCGATGTGCTGTGAAAAAACACTTTGGCCGGGCTATTTTATTGCAATGATCGAGTCTGGAGGAAAGATAAGCCGGTGGGGAAAGAAGAGACTGATTTAGAAGTGGTGAATAAAAAACTTTATGCAGAAGGCAGAGACGGAATATTTTTCGACGGGTGAAAAGCAATGGGAGAGAGAGATTTGATTTAATGAGGGAGACACTGGAAAAACTGGAGTAATCAGACTGAATAAAACGCGCAGCACGGTTTTGAACAGATTCAATGTAGTCTGTTAATGCAGCATCATGAGGGTGCCAGATTGAAGATGCGTACTCTAATTTAGACCGGACTAGGGCAAGATAAAGAAGCCTTTTTAGTTGAGAAGTGGCGGATCTGAAATTACGACAAAGGAAACCCAAGCTTTTGTTAGCCGAACTCACAACTGAATTAATATGGTTTTCCCAGGAGAGGTTTGAAGTTAGAAGAACGCCAAGGTATTTATACATATCCGTGGTTTGAAGAGGGATGCCAATGAGAAAATGAACAGGAGAGGTTTGAAAAGAGGAACGAGAGAAGCGCATGCATTTACACTTGCTGACGTTAAGCGTCATCTGCCAGTTAGTACACCAGCTCTGAACTAGGTCGAGGTCATTTTGTAGGGTTAAAGAGTCATGTGGGGATGTTATTTTTTGGTAAAGGACACAGTCGTCGGCAAATAGGGACATGGGTGAAGATAACTGCAGAGGAAGATCGTTGATGTAGATGAGGAAAAATAACGGACCAAGCACCGTTCCCTGAGGCACGCCACATGTTACGGGGGCTAACGTGGATGAACAATCATTAACATAAACAAACTGATGACGCTGAGAGAGAAAAGATTCAATCCAGGAGAGAACATTATTATCGAGGTTTAATGATGATAGTTTTAGAAGCTGTCTGTTATGCGGAACTTTGTCAAATGCTTTAGCGAAGTCGAGAAATACAGCGTCAGTGGGGTAGCCAGAATCAAGGTTGGCGAACAGTTCGTTGGTTAAGCAGAGAAGTTGGGTTTCGCAGGAGTAGTTTCGATGGAAGCCGTGCTGCGCTTTGTTAAAAAATGAGATAGAATCAAGGTGAATAGATAGTTGCTTGTGGATAACGTGCTCGAGTATTTTAGAAGGTACAGAAGTTAGGTATATTGGCCGATAGTTTAAAGGATACGATTTATTACCGCTTTTGTGGACCGGGATGACCTTGCCGATTCTCCAATCTTCAGGAACCGCCGCCGTATCTAATGATTGCTAAATTTTTTTTGGTAAAATTAGGCTTGAGGAATATTTAGTGCTTTGTAAGACCTTAGAATTTATGCCGTCGACACCACAGGAAGAGGACATTTTCAGTGACTTAATAATACTAACAATACATTCGTAATCAATACAAATTGGATCCATAGGTAAAACATTGCTAGTATTAGGTAAAGACAGTGTTAAGGGACAGTGGGCGGTGAATTGGGAAGAAAATAAATGATTAAGAACTGTGGCACACTGATTAATCTCGATAATGTTCTCAGAATCATCAATAAGCGTTAGTGGGGAGTATGGTGCATGATTCACAACATTCCGAAATTGGCGCGGGTTGTTTAGTAACATAGATAGAAGGGTCTCCTGGTAGAATATACGCTTCTGCTGCTCTAACATAATTTTATAATCAGTGGAACATTCATTATATCTAGACCAGGATAAAGCAGTGTCTTGTTTTTTGGCTACTCGACAACGTCGTTTTTTCTTATTGTTAAGGGTTTTCAGTGAGCGCGAATACCAAGGATTAGAAGACCGGGAACTGATGTTAATAGTTGGAACATGAGCTTCTCTGAGTTGCAGTAATTTGTTTTTAAAAAGGCACCAATTTTCATTTATATTCCTATCGTCAACACCCTCCAGGAAGACTGAGAAATAGCTTCAGACGTCCTGGTTAAGCTGCTCATAGTTCCCCTTATTATATAGCCTTATTTGCGTGGTCAACCTGACTGGTTTTGGTGCTTGAAATCCAAGGTTATAGAACACTGCTTTGTGGTCACTGATGCCTTCAAAACCTTTAAGAGAGGTAATAGATTTCGGATGGTTAGTCAAAAGAAGTCTAATATATTTGAACTTGTGGTGGTTACACGGGTAGGAAAAGAAATCATCAGCGAAAGGTTAAAATCCAGGCAGAGACTGATAAAATCGCGACACTCACCAGAACTTCCACTACCAACAAGATCTGATAAATTCCAATTTATCTCACGGAAATTAAAATCGCCTACTAAGAAAACAGAATGACCAGGATGTTGTGTGAACAAAATTGACAATTCATCATGCAAAGAAGGTACAAAACTAGATGACGCATCTGGCGGTCGATAACACACGCCAACCTGGATTGACTTAAAACCACATTTCACTGAGACCCAGATGGCCTCAATTGACACGCGAAAAGAAGTGTGCTTTTAATACTTTTATCAATGCATATTAAAACGCCGCCACCACGACGATGCTTCCGATCGCGTTGATAAAATGTAAAGTTTGAATGATTTGGCAGTACTTCATTGTCGTTTATATCAGGATGAAACCAGGTCATCAGTGATCAGTACTATCTTAGTATCACAGGTTGAAATATGAGAACACAATTCGTCACGCTTTGGTATTAAACTGCGCGCATTTAAGTATAAAACACCGATAAGTGAGTTAGAGTTAGAGGAAGCAACGCGTTTGTTCCCACTCCCACCGTCTGCGTATGCGGAAGCACTAACCACAGAATTGGAAACGGAGTCATAAAGGAAGACATTTGAACCTATTTGTAGGTTATCAAAACGCAGCTTATGCGGACCTCCCTGTGACTTGGCGAATGCAAGAGGTCTCTGACGCGCAACGCGAACTTTCTTCGAGAAATCTTCAGACATAGAAAAAGGGAGGCCGCGCAGCTTCGGTCCACACAAAAGTGAGTTTTTTTTTTGTTTTGTATGAAGAAAAGGTTTCAATATTAGGCCTGTTCTTTTCCCCAGATTGCGTTCCCAATCTATGTGCACGTTCAATCTGAGAGCTATCGAGTGTGACACCTAGTTTCCCACTTGCAAATTCTAAAACTTTTTGTTCGGATAAAGACCATGACTCGCCGGCAGCATCGGGTATGCCATAAAATAGAAGATTACACCGTCGCGAGCGGTTTTCAAAATCATCAAGTCGAGATAGCATAACTTCAGTTGCAGTGGACTGCACAGCGACGGAATGTTGCAGATTACAGATATCTGCTTTGGCCTGCGTGATAGACAAATTTTTTTTTCGCATGAAACAAGTTTGGCATTTAGCGCCGCCACCGAAGTCTCAAGTTGAGCCTGTTTGCTAAGTATCGCCTCGACATCGGCTTTTAGGGCAGCTTGTCCCGCCGCAAGGCCGGTTACATTAGTATCGAGTTTGAGCATTAGCTCGCGCATACTACCAAGTTGTTTCACCTGCGCTTCCAATTCAGCCTTGGTAGGCCCTGGACCAGGATTTGTTTCAATGTCACCGGACAAGAGTAGCAAATTACCAATAACGCGCGCACAATCACAAGCGAGACAACGTAACACTTTGGGGCACGGGAATAGTAAAATGTTCACATTATTTGTACTCTTAGCATGCAACGAGAAATGCTTACAAACCTGTACGAGAGGAAGCATTTCATGCGTAAGCGTCCGTGCCGCCTTAGCGTTCCCGTGCCCACTGAGGAAGGAGTGGCTTGCGCCGTCCTTATGTAGGCTGGGATCTTGTAATGCTGGGAATGCTTGAGACCAGGGTGACGTCACGGTGCTTGGGGGCGGGTCCTGCTGACGCACGGAGGATGACACGCCGAGAAACGATGCCAGTCGGGTGGATCCGCCATGATTGCTGACACCAAGGATGACTTGAGGTGGACCCGGTGATAGTGCGAAACCGAGAAAGGCCTGAAGAAGTGGGATCTGTACAAGAGGAAGCATTTCATGCGTAAGCGTCCGTGCTGCCTTAGCGTCCCCGTCCCCACTGAGGAAGGAGTGGCTTGCGCCGTCCTTATGTAGGCTGGGATCTTGGAATGCTGCGAATGCTTGAGACCAGGGTGACGCCACGGTGCTTGGGGGCGGGTCCTGCTGACGCACGGAGGATGACACGCCGAGAAAATATGCCAGTCGGGTGGATCCGCCATGATTGCTGACACCAAGGATGACTTGAGGTGGACCCGGTGATAGTGCGAAACCGAGAAAGGCCTGAAGAAGTGGGATCTGTACGAGAGGAAGCATTTCATGCGTAAGCGTCCGTGCTGCCTTAGCGTTCCCGTGCCCACGCAGTACGATATGGAATTCCATGCTGTACGATATGGAATTTTGGTACTAGTTGTATTTTCGGTACACTCTGCTGCTTGCCGGAGGCTGTCACTCGGCGAATGGTTTTGTATCAAAGTATGTTTCCTACATTATTGTATATTTGTGTGCACTCGTAAGCCGTGGTCTCATTTAAGCAACGAATGCCAAGAACCAACGAACTATCAACCTAGATGAACAACAAATGTTATTGAGCAGTGGGTGTTCGCCGTCCAGTTTGGTGGAGACGACACAAACATATGCAGACACAAAAACTGTTTACATTTGGGACTCTTGTGGTTAGCAATTGCACAGACAACTGCCACCAAATGAATGCTTTCATGTGTATGTAGAAAGTAAACACTCGCTCGTCATTTTCAGTTTTAATTTAGTTTTATTTTAAGTCTTCATATTTGAGCATCTAACGATCAACTAAAGGTTAATCTGGGATGAGACGGTGTTGTAACACAACATCGTCTTGTCCCACAATCACTGGAAATGTGCTTTGGTTGGGATCATTCTTGCAAGGAGGGTGCCCTCGGGCCGCTAATATCATTATTGTGCTCGGTAACCCGATCGGGAGTTCGTTTTATTTTAACTTATTTCTGTGCTCTCACATGAGCCGGCAACCGTCTAATGACACTCTTTTCTTTCTTTTTTTTCCGATGGACCTGAATGCGTGCACGCTCGGTCGTGAAAATTGTCGCTGGATACTGATTTGTTTTAAAGTTTTGATTGATATCGTTACGTCAGAGTTTGTACCTACGATATCGCATCTCATCCTACAGTTTGATTAATTACGTTTGACACTACTAACACAATCAACAGGGGTGAACTTACCTGCACGTTGGTGGAGAAGTATCCAATCCTGTTTCTAAAACACTTCCACATCGAGACCGCCTGCTCCTCTTAGAAATGCACCCAGTCGCCCCTGGAAACTTTATTTCGCGGCAGCCCCGCATGAATGCAAAATTCGCTGCGCCGTCAGGAAACTTCACCGAGCGGGTTAAGATGGTCCGTGCGTGGAGCCGCGAAACTCGCTTCACAACCTGGCACACTGTACGGCAGCGGCATTGTTCACACGGTTCCCGTAACAACTTGCAACGTACCGGCACCATAAATTCTCAAAGCAACGAGGAACTGCAGCATCGTTGAGGGCGGCAGGCCCGGAGTACTTGCACTCCCGGCAGAGACAGCAGAGTGCTCACTACGGTCGCCTTCGTGAAGCTGCAGAGCACAAGACATTCGCGGTCACTGAAGAGTTCCAGCGGGTTCAGGCGTTCTCTGAAACACCACCTTGTCACACGTCTTGATTTGCTGTCGCCTGCGTCGTCGAAGAGTATCTCTTCTGCGTTTAAAGCGAAGTGCACCAACTCGGCGAACGACTCGTCGGCCGCCATGACACTCGAAACTCAAGTCAAGGAGCGGCTCGAGGAAGCGCCAGAGCTACCTTGAGATTCACGAGGAAAGAGTCGATTTTTTCCTCAAGTCGAGGAGCGTTTGGAGTGGAGGTCGGTTTATGAAGCGCAAAACCGGCCTCGAGTGGTGTTTCGAGTCGAGTTCGAGTAGAGTTCGAGTCGAGGCCCGTTTATGAATTCGGCTGTTAGTGTCATTGGACCGAAAACATATGGATTGCTAAAGACACTGACGGCCCCACAAGTTCCGTCAACAAAGACATTTGAGGAACTAACAGCTGATTTGACGAAGCATCTCACCCCACGCGTATCTATCACTGGGGAACGTGCCAAATTTCACCGTCGTTCGCAGCACGAAAATGAATTCATTTCGCATTTTGTGGCTGGAGCTTTGAAGACTATCACAGTCATGCGAATTTGGCAATATCCTGGGCGAGTCCCTGTGCGACCGTTTTGTATGTGGTCTGTCCCGCACCGACATTCAACTTTACTTGTTCGCGAAGGACAAGAGGCTTACTTTTCAAAAAACGGTGGAGCGAGCACTAGTCCTCGAAGCGGCTACTCGGAACGATCAGGACGCCCATGCGCCGGATTCGAATCAAGTGAGCAAGCGCTCGAGCGGTGACGTTCACAAAGAGCGAGCAGACGTCTCGCCGCAAGCGCAATCTACAGCCGAATGTTAAAGCTGTGGTTCGCCGAAGCATTTCGCCAACTCATGCCCGCACGTTGACGCAAGACGTAGACGGCGGTTTGCACAGGCGTAATTTCGGCGGCACGGCCGCCAATACTGGTTGACGTTTCTCTGGAAGGAGTGCCTCTACGCATGGAAGTTGACACGGGCGCGACTGTCTCCATGGTTTTACGCCAACAGTACCGGCAGTTGTTTGCGTCGTCTTTAATGCAGCTGACAGACGTACACTGGCGAAGTAGTCAACCCGTGTGGCGTCATTCACGTGCACGTGGCGCACGACAACCAGCGACGGCTCCTGCCTCTGTATGTTCTTGATCAGCGCGGGCTTCTCCTAGGATGTGAGTGGCTCGAGCGCCTCAACCTGAACTGCACAGCTATTTACGGCGTGCACCAGCTCAAGGACCATGGCTCTAGCGCTGCTAAGCATAATGGATAAATTTGTCGGGGAAATTGATGTCACTTGTCCTAAGCACCAATCTAGCTTCCCCGCTACATTTAGCTGGGAAATTAATAAAACGTGAAGTGATTTCACGCCACCTAAGCAACATTTAAGTGGCCCACACTAGCATGACTAAAAAATGAATTCGTGGTTTTACTTTACTTTTTTTGTTTTTGTTCGGAGTGCGAGCACCACAGTGAGTGCTCACGCTCTGGCGAGCGCGTGATTAAGGAGTTCGATTCCCGATACCGTGGTGGTCGGACGCTCCCACAAAACTGGTGTCTCGGAATGCGGACAGTGTCGCCCACACCGCGGACGTCAGCTCTATCGCGAACACGAACCGCGGCAACCATTCATCCGGCGGTGACGCGACGGAACCATCCAGTTCCGGTCTCGCTACGATCGAGGGACGGCTTTCAGCGTTATGACCCAGGAACCCGCAAGTCGGGTTCATGCAGGTCAGCTCCCGCTTCCATCTGAGGGGGATAACTTCACAACTGGCGCGCTATTACCACGTCGTTCCATCAGTACCTGCAAGGACCGCAGATCTACTAGACGACGCGTTGACTTTGCCGCCACCTGACGACGCCTACGACCAGTTGAAAACGGAGCTGCTAGAGAGCCACTGTAACAGTGAGGACCCGCATAAAACAGCTCCTCACTGCCGAAAAGCTCGGGTACCGTCGTTCATTTCAGCTTCTGCACCGTATGAAACGGTTGCTGGGAACGCACGCTTCCAAAGCGCAGAGTTTCATCCTGCGCGTGTTTTTTGTTGAGAAGCTCCCTCAAGGCATGCTGATAATCCTGGCCGCGGCGGATGACATGTCCCTTGACCGCCTAGCCGTGCTTGCTGACCGCACTGCAGAATATTTCTCGCCGAATGTGAGTGCAGACCCAGTTCCGGACCCCACGTTTTGGCAAGCACGCAAGTCAAGTATTCAGGCCCAACTTGATAGTCTCACGAGCACCCTCGCCGCCATGAGTCAAACCCAGCAAAGATTAACGCGACCATTGTGACAAACTCAATTCTGTCGCAGCTCTGCATCCCAGCGAGCTTTGCGTTTTCCTGACCAGCACTGTCGGTACCACCGCCGATTCAGTGAGCAAGCTAGCAGGTCCGAAAAACCCTGTACGTGTTCGGGAAACGCCGACGCCCGGCACTTGCAGCGGCCGGTGACGAAGGCCAGGCAATAAGCAGCTTGCTTTATATTGTCTTCTGGATCGCAGGGCATTGTTTTCTCATTGACACAGGAGCTGAAGTCAGCGTCTTACCAGCATCACGCGCTGACCGGCTCCCGCAGCAGGCCTCTACACCTTCCCTGCGTACCGTCGACAGCTCTGCGATTCCCACGTATGGGCAAAGATCCCTCACCATCGATATCGGAATGCAACCAACATTTGGATCGGTCTTTATCGTAGCCAACTTGCGACCGTCAAATTGGGAACAGACTTTCTCATTTTGGATTGTCTGTGAGCCTCCAGGCTCGAGGACCTCGTTGATGCGATAACATCATTATCGGTGCAAGGCATCCTTCAATCTGCATGATGTATCTGTTGCGACCGTTTCCATCCGCATCGCGCTATGAAGCCGCCCTCGCAGAATACAAAGCACTGACAAAACACGATAACTTTGAACTGCCTGCCGAGCACGGAGTCACTAATCACATTTTGACTACCAGCCCGCCCGCCTCCGCGAGCCCCCGTTGGTTTGGCAGTGAGAGCCTCAACATCGCGCGTCGTGAAGGTGAGTCGCGCGATTGTCAACATGCAATAATTGGTTATCGCCTCTGCGCATGGCCCCGAAGAAAGACCCCACCGACTGGCGGCAGTTCGCGGATTATCGAGCCCTGATTGCCTGCACGATGGCCGATCGCAACTTTCTGCCGCACATCGAGAGCTTTTTGAAAATTCTTGCTGGCTCGACCATCTGCATCTACGTTGGCATGGCGAATAACTCTCAACCGGTTTCCTATGTAGCCGGCAAGCGTAGCGAAATTTGCAATCACTATCCCGTTCGGACTGTTTGAGTTCGTCTGTATGCTCTTCGGCCTGGGAAATGCTTCTCAAACGCTACAAAAATCAATACACGAAGTCACTCGAGGACTTTCCTTTGTCCTCGTCAACCTTGATTATCTTCAGGTGGGTGGTTCCACACCGGACGAAGACGAACACCGCATCCGCATTGTGTTCGACCGCCTGCAGAAATTTGGCTTTTGGGTAAGGGTTTTGGGAGATAAGTCTTGAAAACTATAAGTCCTTCTTCGTGAAGGTTGGATTCGTTGTTCAGTTTGAAGGTGGGGAACAAGGGTGAAGAAATAAAGGTTACATTTTGTATCATTTAGGTGAGCAGTGTTCGGGATTGAAGGGTGTGTTCGATGTCTGGTAACCTGTTCTTTTGTTGTAACTGCAAGTCTACTTACGGAGGTTCAGTGATGGTTGTAGTCGGCCATAGATTTCTGGGTCTATGATGATCCATGGAAGCAAAAAAGTAGCTAAGTTCTGAACAACCCTCTTTCTCTGTCTTTTACTTCGACGTGTTTTTTTTTTGTTTTTCTACCGCGGTCTTGGACACTGGAAAAACTAAGCCGAGACACTTAAGACTGCTTACGTGTAGGACTGCAAAACGCATTGCTACACCCAGCGCATTCCTACAAGCAGCGCGCCACGTCTTCCTTTCGCATAGGGCGCTCAGGCGGTTACATCAGGCCCCGTCATTGTGCAGGCTCGGCGAACCCTGCCTGACTTCACGGCGTCTTTCGTGACGAAGCATTGCGTTGCTGTACTTTTCTTTTTGTTTTATTTGTGAAGCGCGTCCGCTTTGACCTCGAGCGCACCAGCCGGCTTCCGTGACGAGGAATCTGCGTTGCTGTACTTTTCTTTGTGGTTTATCGAAAATAGAAATTTCGGTGCCGTTTTTCTACTATAGACGGTTACAGACAAGGCCGGCTTCACTCCATAGAACGGTTAATGCTTTCGCATTGAAAATAAATAATGTCCACTAGCTCTCCTGCACAAGACTGTTGCCAAGCGAGGACCATAAAAAAATATACTCGAAGATAAGTAATAAAACAGTTACCGAGATTCTGCTCTCCATAAATATATTGCGTTCATACGTTTTGAATTTCCCTCTTTGAAAAAAAACAAAAAACTAAAACAATTAACCCCCATAGACGAAAAAAAAGTAGCGCCATTCCTTTTTCCGTTTCAGTAAAAATTAAAAAGTTCCCCTTCCAGTTCCACCGATGCAAAATACAGTGGCTGTCTTCCTTCGTTCATCTTAATAAGAACGCGTTGCAGGAACGCCGTTCCTTGAAACGCCGTTATTTACAACAATGCTGACTACAAGGCTACCGGATCCCAATATCCGCTCCTAAGAAATTCATGTTCTGAGCACTAATTTATTTTAGAACACTCACTTCTTTAATTTTTCCCTGTCAGTTGTAGAAACAAGTTTATAATAGAGAGGCCTCGTGCATGCTTGATTGCATCTTGGGAGGGGAAGTTAGTTTGACAAGCATTCTAGAATTCTGTACACATAGGTACATTATTACAATCATTAAGAGTTCAAAAAAGTTGCAGTCAATACCTTATAAATTAATACTTCCACCTAGAAATACAAGACACCAGAGGTAGCGAGGCATCGATTTATCTAGTAAAATACTAAGGTCAATGATAAAGCCAAAGCGAAATAACGTGGTTTGTAGCACACATCAAACTCGCCGCACTGTTCATACAAAGCCATGTATCCGCATCTGTAACCTATTTTTCATTCCTTGCAGATCTGAGGAAAAGCTTTGTATTCTATACAAGAACAAAGTTTTAATTGAGGTCCTAACAACACCAAGATTCCAGTAATGTATTTGTTTTAGGGTTTCATCCGTCGGTTTGATTGAAACTCAACCCACACATATGTGTCGGGGGGGGGGGGGGGGGTCTCAATAGAGGCAAAACATTGGTAAATGTAGCCTTTTCGATGACAGCATGAACACTTACATAAAAGTTTTAAAGTTTATCGTGTTGCATTCTGGCCTACTTTTCATGTGGAACACCTTGAAGCAGTTTCTTTTTTTTAGATGGACACATGTAGATGTCGCACCTCACATATGCCTGTGTGCTGCTATCGAAACCCTTCCTGCTACAGAGTTGGCTATTGACATCGGCATCAAAAACAGGTCAGTGTACGTATACGTCTAGCCACTTATCAGCCACGGGAAGATAGACTTCTGTCAGAGGCATCCGTCTCTTTGATGTGCTGAGTAGTGCTTTCCCAAGCGACGCTCGGAATTCCAAGAGGTTCATGACATCCTTTTTGTGAAGTTCATTCCACCAACAGTCTTCTTGTTAATATTCCATCAAGACATTGAAAATGCTAAGGTCGAAAAAGCTCAAAAGTCCCTCAAAGTTCAGTTTCTAGTCTTGATTCATGTCCGGTAGCAGTTCATTATTTGGTCACAAATGTCCGCACCACTCATATTACAGTTGTAATGGCGCACGATTGCAGGTTCCCGAGATATCTGAGTATGACTTCGTACCCTTGTTTCAACGCTTCACTTGCTGGACAGGACTGCTTTAACTGCAAGTTAAAGCCATCACCACACTCGTGTTAACAAACGCTACCACGTCGTCTTGAGGACAAATTTCCTCGAAGTCGCCCTCCTTCATGTGTGTATCTGGGAGGAATGTCAACAGTCCTCAGGACATACGGCATGATGGCTCCTAGGCCTTCAAGTTTGTTTCTTCTTAGGGCGTCCATCAGAGGTATACTCACTCCTAAAGCACTCTTCAGAATAAAGCTCTGCACTGAAATGATCTTACTGATCGGTTTCAGGTAGAACGTTTAGTTACAAAATATAGCAATGAAAATAGTCAAACATGGAAAACCACAAGGTACAGTGCTGGGTTCATATTTTTAATTGATACGTTAACGACGTAGCACTGGTTAGGTTGAAAAGTAAGCTCCTTCAATTTGCAGATGACACGGTAATTGTATATGCGCATAGAAATTACGAAGTAGCGGCAATGACAATACAAGAGGATATACATAAATATATTCAATGGTACCATAAAAAGCAATTAATCCTAAGCATTCCTAAAACACAAGTAATATGCTTTAGAGATCCAAAAAATCGTAAATGAATTTCCGAAAAAATGCATGATCAGAACTGCAACAACTGCTTGTGCATCCTGCTAAAATACTCTGATAATATGAAATATCTGGGTATGCACATAGAAAACAATGGTAAATGGAACATTCATATAGTCCTGGTTTGTAACAAGATTAATAATGGAACATATATACATTATTGAAGAACTAGTACCGGGATCAATACCTAAAACGATATAGAATGCACAGGGGAAATCTGGACTTCAATGTTGAATAACAATTTACAGGCACTGTGCCAAGTATTTGAAACTAAGGATAGTATCGATTCGAAAAAAGAATAGTTAAGAATATTGGTTACCGAAGCAAAGAAACGGATCTCTCAGATCTTTTTAATTATAATTTTTTTTTTATTTTTATATCTATAGGTTAAGTCAGAGCTTTCAATCAGAGTTAAAACGTAACTCGCAAAATATAGAATCACTGGCCTCATTAAATAGAAACGATGCCGCTTACTCAACGCGTCATAGCAAATACTGGAATGTGGATATATGTAGAACTAATTCCGGAACCAAAATGCTGAAATACTTGCTTCTAAAACTTTGAAAAATAATATTGATATAAATTGATTTGATTAATACTACATTATGACACTTAAGGTCAATGTACTTGTAGTTATATAAGGTTCTGCTTGCTAAGATGGTGTTTAAATCTTTCTACATGAAAGTTATATTTTGTATATTTAAAAAAAATGAACATTTTTATTTTTATTTACTTGCTTTTCTATTGCTTGATGTAGCATGTTTAAGGTCGAAATTGCATTATGATGCATATTTTTAGAAACTTTTTAGATAATCATATTATTTGACAAAGTTGTCGTTTCAGGGTTTTCGTTTTGTTTGTTAAATTGATTGCTTACCACATAAACAAACTAAGTTGATGTTTTAGAAATCATTGGATTCTTTTAATGTTGTAACATTCTTTCTCTGAGATGTTGGTATTATTTCCATAGCTGGCCACTGTCAGGGGGCCGAGGGCTCGTTAAGCTGTCTGTGGGTAGCTTTTTCCCTCGGTCTCCGCCATCAATGTAAGGAAATAAAATATTATTATTATTATTATTATTATTAATATTATATATTATTATTATTATTATTATTATTATTATTATTATTATTACTAGTAGTAGTAGTAGTAGTAGTAGCAGTAGTAGTAGTAGTAGTAGTAGTAGTAGTAGTAGTAGTAGTAGTAGTAGTAGTAGTAGTAGTAGTAGTAGCTCTAGTAGTAGTAGTAGTAGTAGTAGTAGTAGTAGTAGTAGTAGTAGTAGTAGTAGTAGTAGTAGTAGTAGTGGTGGTGGTGGTGGTGGTGGTGGTGGTGGTGGTAGAAGTAGGAGTAGGAGTAGGAGTAGTAGTATATTCATGTATAACTAGGAATGTTACGTTTAAGAGATTAAATGAAGTATGATATTATAATAAAATATTTTTTCAACAACCATCATACACAGGAATATTAAAACGAAAGAAGATTAAGGCCCAATATAAATATTGTTGAACCATTTATAAGGACAAAATGTGGAGAGGCCCCAAGAAAATGTTACGTAACTAAGCTTTATCCTACATTACCGGATGAGCTACATAGAATAAAATCCCCTAGAATAGAAAAAGTAGCAAAGAGATGGATAATTGAACAAGGAAAAAAGAACCATAGAATGTAGTAGGAATAAATAATGGAATATCCCAGAAAACGCATAATATAAAAAGGTTATCTTTTCTTTTCAATTAACAGAATTACCTTGCAAGTCACGAATTCTAGTATCTTTCACGATATGTAAATACTAAATCAGTATAACTGGACATGTTTTACATATTTACTCATCAAGTCAGATGAAATTATATAAGTTGTAAAAGGAGGTGGAACAGCAGTAATTGATACTTATATTCTTATGCTTTGTTGTTTTTAGTTATCTGTGAAGTAAAAAGCACGGGGTCCTGTCGCGTCCCATGCGCACGCCATTTTTGGCTTATGTGGGCTATATATTGTATCATTTCCAGAGGAAGAAAAATATTGTTTTTGTATTGTATATTATTGAAGTTCTCAAGTGGTAGGCGTAATGACAGACTAATGTACGCCCCATTTAAAAATTCAAACTTTTCCTGGAAATATTTTTGTTGCCATAATAACTTTGTTAGCGTGACGTGGCGCCTGAGCTGTTTGACCTGCTGGTATACATGGGTAAATTACTTTCAAAATGTAATTTAATTGCAATTACAATTGCCTTGCTTCAAAAGTATTTTAAATACAATTACAATTACTACTACGTGACAAGTAATTAATTACAATTACAAATTACTTTTCAAAACTAATGAAATTACTTTACAATTACTTGATTCTGAGAGCGACCCCACTTGGGCCATATAACTTTAAAGTAGTTGTATAGAATGCAACGTATTTATTCATTCCATGCCCCAATGTTTGAGGAAACTTAAGCATCGCTGCATAAACGTCATGTATTGTACTTTCCTTTTATGAGTTTTGTTAATTTAATGATAGAAATTGACAGTTTGGGGCAATGATGTACTACGTTCTTATTTTTTTTAATAAATAATAATAAATTGGTTCCTATGATAGAAGACGCAAGACGGCTATCGGAAAAATGAGATTGACAGACTTTTGTTAGCTCGGCAAATAAAAATGCGACAATTAGTCATATATGAATATTTTACAAGTATTAATCCGTACTCGCTAACAGGACTGCATTCACATACAAACATCAAATGTTAAATATTTACATTGAGTTCAAATTATAATAGCTCAGAAATCTTTAAGAACCGAATCTAGGCCTCCGAATTATTGGTGACAATATTCACAGGTGCGAGGTCAGTCTTCAAAATGCTTATGCAAATAATATCCGAAGTAAAACGAACAGGAAATAAACTTACAAATAATACAAAGATACAAATATGCGGCAGTACTGGAAGAAAAACTTATAAAACTGGCAAACAATATAGACAATTAAAATTTCTAAGCCAGGCTGAAAGCTGAAGCTCAATTTTTTTCAATATTTTGGCATGTTTACGCTATTGTTTGTGGTCGCTCCGCAGACGGCTCCGCAAGGCGCCATTGAGGTAGACTCCAAAGAGGGTTGTCTCTCACCCCGCAGTGTAAGCAACAAAAGAACAAACAACGCAATACTATTTATGTTGTGTCTGTATGTGCATGCGTGTCTATGTGTGTGAGCTTGTCACCGAGCGCTAGGCCGCTTGTGCGAGCGCTGAGGCTTTCAGAGAGGTTCCATCGGCTCAACAGTCTTGTAAAAGTAATTGTAATTGTGCCCGAAATTTCGCAATTAGTAAAACTAGAAAGTAATTAAATTACAGTTACAACTCCCTCGAGCCGAAGGTAATTAGTTACAATTACAAATTACCAGGGAAAGTAATTAAATTACAGTAATTCAATTACTGTGGTTGAATTACTACCCAAGTATGGACTTGGTATTGACCATCTTGGTTTTTCAGGGGTTTGAATAACCATTTGCTTTTTCAAAGCTTTTTTTGCATGGCTTGTTAAGTACCGGTGTCGGCCTCTAGGTTTGGTCCTGGAATCTTTCATCATTAGTTAACGCATCTTCAATGTCGGAGCCTTCCAAAATTGTGAGGATTTCCTTCGTGTCTACTTTATTCTCAAGTTTGACTCCTCCTACAAAAAACATACTGCGAATCAAACTAGAGGCAAAACATGCCAAGTCGATAGTTTAAAAAAATTAAAAATAAAATTGTTTTTTTTTATTATTGGTGTTGTCATACAGACACAAGAAAATCGTGAGACCAGAGTCCGGACCCGCACAAATGTGTTGGGGTGAGTGAAACGCTCGATACCACTTGCAACAGCGGACTTGGCAACTTTCAATTTGCAAGCAATATATAGATGGGGTTTATTTGCGTGCCTGCAAACAGCCAAGTGGCCTGAGCAGCCGTGCACTGTCCTGTACACAGATACATAAAAGTATGCATAAAAACACAATCAGGCGAAAATGTCTGTTTCACCAAAAAAGGCATCGTGAGTCTGTTGCAGACGCGTCATTGGGCAAGTGGCCCGCACATCAGGATAAAACGTATTTTTACACTTTGATGTCCTCCCTGACGGTACCCGAAACCTCAGCGACATCAGCAGCTGGGCACAATCAAGAGAACCATGCACAATTTGACGCAGGAGATGCATGTCCTTTGCAATTCGTCTATCGTGCAGAGGCACTAGATCGAGGTCAGTGAGCAGGGTATGGTAATTCTAGAAACGGCGGCGGCCAATATATCGGTCGTATAAAATTCTTATAAACTTAAGCTGCACGTTTTCAATAAGATTACTATGTAACATCGTTACAGAGTTCCAAACCACAGACGCGAACTTGAGGCGTGATCTAAACAAAGCACAATACAGACATAAAAGACACTCAGAGCGACGAAATCTGTTTGTCAGCCGCGAAATTACACCCAGTTGGCGAAGTCCTTGACCAACAATGCGAGAGACGTGGAGGCGAAAATCCAATATCGAGTCCACAAAGACATCAAGATCCTGTGCATAGAGAACCCGCAGCATTTGCTCTTCAAATATAGTGTAGTCCAAGACTATGCTCCCCTTCTTTCTAGTAAGGGACATTACTACAGTCTTTTTTGGATTCAGTTGAAGTTTATTTTTTATGCAGCAATGTTCAACGGAGCGGATGTCATTTTTTTTTTTGAACTTGAACTTTGAACTTTATTTCAGCAACATTATGCCGAGGACACCGGACAAAAAGCTAACAGAAGCTAGCTTGACTGGGTCCGGTGCCCTTGCATGTACAGGGAACACAATCACATTTAAACAATCCTAAACATTTCTTACAATATTCAAATCAAACAATTTAAAACGTTCCTATAAAATTTTAAAACCACCGACAATAGAGAACAATTTTGTTTTTAATTTAACAACACAAAAAATTACGCAATGTTTTCTTAGTTATACAATGAATATCGATGCGGTTCATTACAATGTTGTTAAGCAATGTAGGTAGATTATAAGCAAGAGACTGCAGTGCATAATTTGTACGGAAATGGGGAACCTTCCAGAATCCTCTACGACGAACATCGAAGACTGATTCACGCTTAGTCAGGTTTGCTAGCTCTGACAAAAAAGCAATAAACTCCAAAGTTGAAAAGGCGTAAGAAAATAGCAAACGATAGTCATAAATACAAGAAAATTTCATAATATTGTAGCTCAAATATAATGGTTCAGCATGTGTGTCGTACGGAACATTAGCAATGAAACGAATAATTTTTTTCTGAAGAGTTATTAGTTTGTTGACGTTACTTTTGGTCGTTGTGCCCCAAACCAAATGGCAGTAGTTGATTTGTGAGCCGAAGAGAGCATGATAAATTTGAATCTTAACTTTTGTAGGCAAAAGAGAGCGACAGTGACCTATGATGCCAGCTACCTTTGCCAGTTTGTGAGTTAGAAATTCTATATGATGATCCCATTGCATAAACTCTGAAAAAATTACGCCTAGCGTTTTATGATGACTTACTATTTCAATTTCCCTGTTTCCAATCTTAAGAGCATAACTAGCATCAATATGTTTATTTACAGGTCTAAAAACAATCGCTTTTGTTTTGGTAGTATTTATTTCGAGGCCATTTTTTTCTGACCATAAAAGAAACTTTTCTAAGATAACATTACCTTTAATAATCAGTTCATCGATATTCGTCGCAGAAATAAAAATGCTAGAATCATCTGCATATATTATAAAACGTGAGTGTTGACAAATGTTGACGATGTCATTTATGTACACGTTGAACAGAAGTGGGCCAAGTATGCTGCCCTGCGGAACACCAGACTTCAATAGTTGCAAATATGAGGTATAACCATTTATTGAGACACACTGTTTGCGATGTTGTAGATATGACTGAATGAGTGCCAAAGACGTGCCCCGTACACCATAACAGGAAAGTTTATCAAGAAGCGTTGCATGGTTAAGAGAGTCGAAAGCTTTGCTAAAGTCAATAAAAAGTCCCAGTGTCATCTGTCGTTGCTCTACATTTTTTAATATTAGTTCCTTCTGCGTTAACAAGGCGCATTCCGTAGACTTTCCCTTACGGAAGCCAAACTGGAAGTCAGTCAGCACTGAATGTTTATCAAAAAAGTTATCTAAACGACGCAAAATAATTTTTTCTAGCCCTTTGGAAAATATGGGTAAAACAGATATTGGAATATAATTTGTAATTACATCGTTATCACCTCCCTTATGCAAAACGGAAACTTTCGCGAGTTTCATGTTATCTGGGAACTTGCCAGTTGACAAGGCCAAGTTAAATATATATACTAACATTGGGGCAATTATATCAATCACAAATTTGACGGGCTTTATTTGTATGTCATCAATGTCGTGACTTCTGCTATTATTAAGTCTCATAAATACATTAAACACTTCTGACTCGTCAGTAGGGGCCAGGAAAACAGATTCGTCTACTCGACTCGAGATAGACGAGGAAGCACACGCATTGTGAGCGCGGGTGGGTAAGTTTGTAAAATGGCGATTAAAATAATCAGAGAGCGGTATTCCCGACACATTTTCACCAGATATCGAAAGCGTATCTATTGATTGTTTTTTATTGTTACGTTGAAGTACTGTGTTTATGGACTGCCATACAATGGCGGGGCTCTTTTTGTGCGCAGCATGAAAGAGACGTTTGTGATAATCTGACTTTGCCTTTTTTAGTGTAGATGTAAGTTGATTGCGATATTTCCTGAACGCAGTATTATCATCGTCATCTCTTGACGAGAGATAGGTCTGATACAATCGATTTTTTTTCCGTATCATTGCTAAAATAAACGGGGTAACCCATGGTTTTCTTATTCGCTTTTTAATCGTGACAGTCTTGTACGGAAAAGATGCGACGTAAGTTGACGTGAATGTACTTATGAACTCGTCATACGCGCTGTTCACGCACTTTTTTAAGAATACAGGGCTCCAGTTAGTTTCCATGACTGTGCTTCGAAAACACCGCAGTTGGCGGTCTGTCACAGGTTGAAAAGTAAAATTTTTACCAGCGCCGCTGGATAATTGTTGAGTTTTAAAACATAAAAATATAGGTAAATGATCGCTAATGTCACTACTTATCGTACCTGCGCTGGCAACAACGGTGTTTATATTTGTAATGAAAACATCAATAGCAGTTGATGTAGAATCGGTAATTCTCGTAGGAGACGAAATGACATTGTGAAACCCGCTACTACTGAGAGTGTCCTTAAGTCGCGACGAAACAGACGAGTTCTCCAAAATATTCACATTTAAATCACCACCAAGAACAAGCAAATAGTTATTAGCACTAACAAAATCCAAATATTTTTCAAGAAAATGCAAGCAATTATTCAGATTGCCAGCTGGAGGGCGATACAATACAGATAGTAGCTGGCGCCCATGTTTCAGACTTAGAATCTCATAGTCATCTGTGATTTCATTAAATGGGCCAAGTATTTCACACTGAATATCTTCTTTGACATAAATGCAAACCCCGCCCCCTCGTTTGCCACTCCGGTTTAAGAAAAAATGATTGTAGCCAGATAAGATAAGAACATCGTCTTCGCTTTGGTACCATGTTTCGGAAAGGATTATTATTTTAAACATAAAACAAAACTGGTGTAAAAGTGTAATAAAACTATCCGATTTACATTTCACAAAACGAATATTTAAATGCAAGATAGAGGTCATGCCATCTATTTCTGCGTGCTGCTTTACTTCATCGGGCAACAAATTTTCCTGGTAATCTGTCATGTGGTTAGGTTCGTTTGCGTCCCCCCGACAGCGCCCGAAACAACATTTCTATCTTCGCTTCCGAAACGGCGTGACGAAGGGAGCGGACCAAAAAACTGCCTGAAAATACTGCCCTCTGGCCAGACAGACACGCTGTTTACGGCCTCAAATGCATCTTTATCAACAAGAACGTG
This sequence comes from Ixodes persulcatus, assembly GCA_013358835.2. NCBI lineage: Eukaryota > Metazoa > Arthropoda > Arachnida > Ixodida > Ixodidae > Ixodes > Ixodes persulcatus. The sequence goes on from JABSTQ010010503.1 coordinate 415,882, forward strand.
AAAAGATGCGTAATATGGGAGTTTCGTTTTTAGCTTAGTGCAGGTAAATGATTTACCTTGAAGAACAGGTGCGACGAGGTCTTCAACGTCCTTGGTTGTTGTTTCAGGAGAGAGCCTTGCCACAAATAGAGCACTTTTTTGGGGGGCAGGGGGAATTGCAGATATCTTGTATGATTTTGAAGTGCCGACAGATGGTTTAACGGGCTTGCGGTACGTGACATGAGTGAAGCCGTCCTCATCCATGTTCTTTCGCCGAACAGCTCCTTGGTGCTCCGTAGAAACAGGGGGCAATGGTCCAGAACGACCGGTGGTGCCCACCGAAGCGTTACCTTGTGGTGCTTCTCGATGCATCTGTAGCCTCTGATGTTGGAAATGCAGAGGCGGAAACGCTGCAGCAGTTGAGGCATACGAAGGCAAGGTCGAAGTACCAGCGTCATCTCTTGTTTGCGAGGCGTGTTGTTTCACAAACAAAGAAACTGTCTCGTTGAGGCGATGTACCTCTTGACGGAGCAATGCATTTTCCGCTTTCAATCGCGCGAAATTGTCGACGAGTTCTTCGAGCACTGTTTGAATGTCTTTTTTGTCTTCGGTGGGGGAGTGGCGTTCCAATCTTGCTCGGTGCCGGGTGCAGCATGACTTGGCGTCGTTTGAGGCGTAAGCTCACCGCCCTCTTGACTCGTTCGCTTGGTGCATTTTGAGCATTTGTATCGGCTCACGCCTTCTTCCATCAGCAGGTCGCAGTCCTCGTTGACGATGTCGACGCATTTGCAGTGAAAATAAATCGAGCACACACAGCATGCGATAACTTTCTGTCGATGGTGAAAACCCGCGGAGCAGCTGCCGCATGCATCCTTCGGGCCCGGCGCCATCTTGTATCTGAATACAGTCTTTTACATTGTTAACCACACGGAAAAGTTTAAAGTCATCGGCGAACATTAGCACTTTAGAGTTTCTGATAGTAGATGGTAGGTCGTTTACAAATATCAAAAACATGTGTGGTCCAAGGTTAAAACCTTGGGGTACGCCAGATAAAGATGCAAATGTCTCCGACACACAATTTAAAAATCTAACAAAGTTTTGGCAATTTGAAAGGTAACTTTCAAACCATGCGCAATACAAGGTGAATAGTCCGTATACTTTTAATTTCAACAAAAGTATCTGGTGGTCAACCTTATCAAAGGCCTTGGTCATGTCAAGGTAGACTGTGTCCACCTGACCACGGTTGCATACTGCAGGACCACTATGACCGAGGAAAGTAGCTAGCTTCGTCTACACTGATCTGCCCCTGAGGAATCCGTGTTGCAAAGGTGAAATGTTTTGCTTAAAATATGAGTACAAGCGTTCATACACCACCATCTCAAAACCCTTTGAGAAGCCACAAAGAATAGACACAGGGCGGAAATTATTGACATTACAAGGATTTCTGACTTGAAGACTGGTATTACGACTGAAACTTTCCACCGAGAAGGATAAACCCCATACTGTAAGGACAGATAAAATATATGTGTCAGGATAGGTATAAATCTTTCAGAACATCCTTTGATAATACAATTAGGAATGTCATCACAGCCAGTTGAAAGTTTTGGTTTGAGCTTCCGTATCGAGCACATCACCTCATCCTCGGTTACACTGTGGAATGCTGAGGAGTCAGCAAAACCCTCAAATTCAAAATTATTAGGCATACTGTCACGTTCGGAAAAGGAAGAGCTAAAGTAATTAGCAAATGCTTGGCTCACTTCTTGTGGCTTGCATAAAATCGTATCGTCAATTTTTAAAACAGAAGTGCTGACACTATCCTTGCTTTGGGCCCGAGCATAATTATAAAAGCAACTTGGTTCTTTTTTAAAATTGTGTTTCAAACAGCAGTGATAACGAGCTTCATCTCGAGAAAAAAGCTTCTTAACTATTGCTCTGCAGACTGAAAACCTCTGATACCAATATTCACAATTCGACGTTTTATAGAGTTTGTGGTAATGCTGCTTTTTACACATAGAATATTTCAGGACACTGTTTAGTATTTCCTTGGACACTGTTTAGGTATGATTTCTTCTATAGCCCGCTGGACAGTTGATGTTACCAATTCGACACAAGAAGTAACATCCATAAGGGGAAAGATGCAAGACCAATAATAGCCACGAAGACAATTGTATAGGCCGAGATAATCGCCACGCTTATAGATAAACTTGGGTAGTGACTGCTCACGTAGTATTTGAAATGATAAAAATTAACATGTTGTAAAGGGAGGGTGAAAATAATCGACCGGAACAAGCGTCTCGCGTGTCGCTTTCACGTCGAAGACGGGTACATTCGATATGATCAAATCTAAAACATTTCCAGCACAGTTTCTTATCGTATTGCGCTGATGCAGCCCGTTAACATAGATAAAATTGGTCAGGCACTGTACTTTATCTCGTACTACAGCGCAGTCACTCTGGGCAGGGCCGTTTAACCAGTCGACCTTTGGAAGGTTAAAATCGCCGTAAATGTTTACTTTGTACTTTGAAAAATCAATTCGGTTCTCTAGGTCTGCAAAATGGTCTACGAAATTACAAACGTCGGAATTCGGTGGAAAATAATAACAGCCAACAAGGTAGTTTAAGCCATCCGATGCCGGGATTTCCACCCAGACGCATTCGGTATATGTCTCAAGGTCTGTACGCCTAATCGGATAAAAATCAGACTTGCACGCTATTAGAACACCACCGCCGTATTTAACAAGTTCAGTGTATTTTATGTACGTTCTAGATACTGAGAATTGACTTGGAAAATAAGAGCTACTAGTGCAAAATTCATTTAGCAACGTTTCCTTCAGACAAATGATGTCATGATCACAGGAAAGGGCATTACCAAAACATTCCTCACTTTTGGTTCTGAGACCTCTTGTATTTGGATAGTACAAGTTAGTTTTCCGCGCCATCATTGGGGGTAGCTTGGACAATATTAGAATCTTCAAAGTACCGTGAAGGCGACAACTTGCCATAAAATGGACGGAAGACGGAACCAACAGGCCACACCTCAAGCTTGTTCAAAAGTTCAAACAAGTCCTGTCCAAATAGACATGGAAAGAGCTGTACGTCGGATACCTGGTTTTCAGTTTGGTGCACACGACAGTCTTGCCCCCAACAAGCCCTGCCAGAAGACCTTGCACATCCGATGCTTCGGTGCTCGCAGCCAGACGGGAGACAAAAATACCCGTCACTGCCGATGGTCTCGGGGCGGTCTTCAGCACGGACTGCTTAGCTGTGCCAACTGTGGTTGGAGGCCTCTGCGTCTGCCTCTCCGGGTTGGGTGAGCGGTGCACAACCGTGCGTTGATGACCACCAGGAGACTTTTGCCGAGCATGAAACTTCGGTAGCGGTACGCCAGCACGCGATGCACTTGTGCCTGTAATAACAACTGATGCGAAGCTACCCGTGGTTGGAGCTGGGCAGTCGCTGCCATTGGGCAGTGCAGGGAATTCTACACTCCCACAGACAAAATCCCGCAGGTCACGCACCGCGTCACGAAGCGATTTGTTTTCCACTCGAAGCTCCCGCACTTCGGTTGTAATCTATTCCAGTCGACTCGCCATTGACTGAATCAACTGGATAATACTTGCAGAAGAACTACCGTTGTCAGCGTCTGCAGATTTCAAAAGAGCCGCAGAATCCTCGGGGGGCGTGATAGCGATGCCGGGCTCGCTGATAAGCTCCACTGTCGAAGGATCCCGTCGCTTCATACACTGATTGCGTTTGTACTTGCTGTTCCAGGATTCCACGAAGAAATTGTATTCATCGGCTTGAACGTTTATGCACTTGCAATGAAAGCGCATTTCGCAAGACGCACAAGGCAAATATTGCGACCAGCCACGAATCGGCTGGGAGCAGCGCGCACATGGGTGCGTCTTGGCAGCCATCTTGTCTGAGATATTATGTCTTAAGAATATTACACTGTTAAAAAGTATAAATACAAAAACAATGACAGCCGTTTACTCCCCGTAACGCCGAATTAGAGCGCAGCTCTTGAGGAGGAGGAGGGAAGGGTGGTGAGGGGTGGGCTAACCCCTCCTCCCTCCTCCTCACCTCCTCATGCTGCCGAAGGATCATCAATTTTGAAACACGCTTGCTAACGGGAAGGCGCTTAAAGGTAAGAACTGACGACTTTAGCTTCTGTTGTTAATACCCTCTAGTTTTTGAGGGTGGTAGCAAAAGGGAATTTGTCATTGTGAAACGCACATTTTAAGTCGATATTTAATTTCGACTGATTGATATGTTGGAACCGCAAGATAACCAAGGGTACAATTGGTAGATATTTGATATGAATAAAATATTGTGTTACATGAACGTATTATTTTTAGAAAAATATTTTTTAGCACAATTCACAAGACAATCAGGAAGAGTAATCAGGAAGAGTAAACATGACTCAACATTGCGCTTGCACTCAGCTTGTTTTTTCTTCCCGCTTGGCTTAAGGCACCGTAATACATTTAGGAGTGTAGAACTGTCTATCGTGCAATGTTCTTCAAATACCTTAAACAAAACCTTCATTTTGCTATTGTTTATATTCCATATGTTACTTAAATTTAAATGACTTGAGTTAGGTAAGGACCAGTTTATCTACAGCTGTTATATATATATGGGCTGCTTTGTTTTGCTTCTTTAACTGATCAAATTGATCAGGAAATTACTCTCTGGCAAGGCGGGCATGCCCAATGACTGGTAAGAGCGAAGATTACAAAACAAAACTCTGTATTTTTCTTCCGTGCTCGTGTCTTCCAACTTTTTTTTAACACCCAGACTTCTTTTTGCAAAGCTCTCTTATTCAGTTGCCAAACGTAAAAATTCATCAGTAGTTTAAAGCAATGTTGAAGGTCGTTTAGTAAGAAAAAAAGATCACGAGATAATGAGTAAGAACTAACGAACATTGTCATAAAGCAGATTTAAACCCATCGTGTTGCCGGCCACATCACTCAGAAGAACAGAAACGAAGTGGAGCCTCACTTGAGAGTTTGCTCGGGCGTCAGGATCTATTGATTCCCAGCTTCAACCAGATGTACATGTAGAGACACTCACGGCCTGCTTAATTCGCACAGACGACGACGACGAGGTGAAGATGCCTCGGCAGCGCGCGAAATTAAAATATCAATTTGAATCCAAACGCTGTCCGAGCTGGTTTCTTTCGTCCCGGGCTCCAAAAGATTTGGTGACCCGGAATCGAACTCGCTCCTTCAAAGACAGCTGCTCCGTGGCTCATGCCGGCGCGTCCAACGCTCCTGACGGCGACCCCCTCCAGTCAACTTTGGCAGCTGTCCAACATTTTCGGCTGCCACCTTTTTGACCGAAAAATCCGACCGTGTGGCTGATGCAAGCCGAGGCCCAGTTCCGTCTCCGGCACATCACCAGTCAGGAGACGCGATACCTGCACACCGTGTCCTCCTTACCAGCTGACGTCGCCGAGGAGCTAGCTGACATTCTCGCCGCTCCGGAGCCGGTCAACCCCTTCGACCAGCTGAAGGCCGCCATCCTTGACCGCAAGACCGAGTTGGAGCGCAGCAGACTTCAACAACTCCTTAACACCGAGGAGCTCGGTGACAGACACCCTTCCCAGCTTCTCCACCGCATGTGTCGGCTGCTGGGAGCCCAGAACCCAGACCCCAACAACCACCTCCTGCCTGAGTTGTTTTTGCAACGACTTCCATCGACCATGCTCCCTGTTCTAGCGGCTGCGGAAGACATGTCGCTAGACAGGCTCGCTGAGCTTGCCGACCGTGTCGCCGACTACTCGCGAACCCCTGGTATCAGGGCTCTCACTAACCAAGCACCCATAACAACTTCGGAAGATTGCAGTCTGTCTCGTCTTGACGACCATGTCGAGACCATGAGTCTTCAACTTGCTACCCTCGCACCCTAGTCACGACGTCGTCAGCAACTGTCACTCTCCCGCCAAAGCCTGAGCTCCCACTCAACCTCAGTAGAGCGCTCCACCTTCTCCAACAGCAGTCAAGTTGACTCGGGCTCGGGCATGTGTTGGTACCACTGTACCTTCGGCAACGATGCCCGCAAGAGCAGCCAACCCTGCTCTTCGGCGGGAAACTATGAAGACCGGACACTGACGGCGGCAAGTGATACCGGTCAACAGGAAAGGCGCCTTTTTATGTAGTTGACAAGGTGGCTGGCCATCGCTTGCTGGTCGACACGGGAGCCGAGGTCAGCGTTCTACCGGCCTCTCCTTTAGACCGACAACGCATACAAAAGACCTCTCCGCTCCAGGCGATCAACAACTCGCCCATCGCAACCTATGGTCACCGGTCCCTCACGATAAAGCTTGGATTGCACCAAACATTCCTATGACTCTTCATTGCTGCCGACATTAAGCACGCCATCCTGGGAGCGGACTTTCTCAGTTTCTACAAGCTGGCCGTCGACATCTATTCACGACGCCTCATCGACAAGGCGACACATCTCTCCGTGAACGGCGTGCTCTCCGCGACCATGGCAACGGAACTTCGAGCATTTTCACCAGCATCGGACTATGAGAAAATTCTCGCGAATTTTCCGAAGATCACGAAGCCACACACTAGGGAGTCGCCGGTGAAGCATGCCATCACTCACCACATTGTCACATCTGGCCCCCCTGCTTTCGCTCGTCCTCGACGCCTGTCTGGAGAACGCCTGGCCATTGCTCGTCGTGCGTTTGAGCATATGCTTCAACTTGGCATTGTTCGTCTTTCATCAAGCAACTGGGCCTCCCATTGCACATGGTTCCCAAGAGAGACCCCAGGCGACTGGAAACTATGTGGCGATTACCGCGCCCTCAATGCCAACACCGAGCCTGACCGCTACCCGCTTCCCCACATACAAGACTTTACAACGAATCTGGCTGGTTGCCAGATATTCTCCAAGATAGACTTGGTGAAGGCGTACCACCAGATTCCGGTTGAGCCTGCCGACATACCAAAGACCGCCATCTCCAAGCCATTTGGACTTTTTTAGTATGTGAAGATGACGTTGATCGACCTGCTCGCCACCAAGAAAGAGCCCTCTGCGCCGCGTGAGTTGAACGAAGATGCAGCCTCTGCTTTCTCTTCAGCGAAGAAGGAGCTCGCTGACGCTGCCATGCTTAATCACCCCGTTCCAGACGCAGAACAACGACTCGTCACCGACGCGTCATGCGTAGCTGTCGGTGCGGTTCTGCAACAGAACGGCAAGGGCTGGAAGCCTCTCGGATTTTTCTCGCGCTAAACTGAAGAACCTTGAAAAAAAGTATAGCACTTTTCCACGCGAACTGCTGGCAGTGTACTTGTCAATCAAGCATTTTTGCCACTTTCTCGAGGGCCGGAACTTCCACGTTCTTACAGACGACAAGCCGACGAAACCAGCAGCGACCACACAGAGCGTGAGATCCGGCACCTGTGCTTCATATCAGAGTTCACCGTCGATCTCCGCTATATCAGCGGCCACGAAAGCACTGCTGCTGACGCACTCTCCCGCGTCGGTGCTCTTTCTTCGGCACATCCACTAAGCTGGGAAGAGCTGCCAATCGCTCAAGGAAACGATCCTCAGCAATCCGAGAGAGGCGCTTGCGCGCCTCTCCCGGATTGCTGAAGTTTGCGGACGTTCCCCCCCCTTTTTTCCCGGTAACGGTAACCTGCGATGCATCAACTGGCGTGCCCCGCCCATTCATACCACCAGCGTTTCGCCTCGCTCTTTTTCACCATCTACACAACAAGAGCCACCTCGGAATCCGCGCTTCACAGAAACTTATAACGGCTCGCTTCTTCTGAACGAATATGAACGCGGAAGTACGTCGCTGGGCACGAACGTGCGTTCAATGACAACGCGTCAAAATCACACGACACACATCACCCTCTTCTCGCCCTTTCGTCCACCGGACTCCAGGTTTGCCCACATCCACATCGACTTTGTGGGACCCTTTCCATCATCTCAGGGAGCGAGGTATTTGCTGACGTGCGTGGACAGATCCACGAGATGGCACGAGGCATTCCCTGTCCCTGACATCACAGCAAAAACAGTCGCTGCAGCCTTTGTCGACGGCTGGGTGTCCCGTTTCGGCTGCCCTGCTGTTGTCACTGCTGACGGGGGACGGCAATTTCAGTCCACTCTGTTTTCCGCCTTCACCACCGTCCTAGGCATCAGACACATCCACACCACCTCTTATCATCCGTCGGCTAAAGGCATGGTGGAACGGCTACACCGCCAGTTGAAGGCAGCTCTTGCCAAGTACGAGCCGCGAGAACGTTGGGCCGACCCCCTTCCTCTCGTTCTGCTGGGCCTTCGCTCGGCGCTCAAGGCAGATCTTGGCTGTTCTGCAGCCGAGTTGGACTACGGCACCCCGCTGCGCCTACCTGGCGAGTTATTCTCTCCATCCACCTTCATCTTAATCAAGAGAAGACCCCAGGCTTCGTCAACGACCTGCGACAAACCTTTCGTCTTCCCCGCCCCGTTTTACCAGCTCAACGGTGCCATCGACACATCTTCGCTAGCCAAGACCTCGAGACGTGCTCGCACGTTTTCTTGTGACGCGACCAGGTCCGTCGACCTCTGGTACCGGCCTACGATGGACCGTTTCGATTGCTTGATCGAAAGCCAAGACATTCACACTCGACATCAACGGCCATCGTGACGTGGTCACAGCCGACCGCGTCAAGCCAGCATATCTAGCCAGCAGCTCTTGCTTAGCTGCTGCTGCAACCCCTGCCGCCCCGTCTTCACCTTCGCTGCGCACAGCCAGCACTAAGCACATCACATGGGCCCTCCCGGGGCCTCCGGCTCTACAGGGGGGAACCTTGTAGCGATACTCACTGCCTGCTCATGTAGCACAGACGACGACGTCGACGAGGTAAAGATGCCTCTGCAGCGCGCGAGATTAAAATATCAGTTCTAATCCAAACGGTGTCCGAGCTGGTTCCTTCCGTCCCAGCTCCAACATACACATGTAAACAAATTAAGTGTGAAGTGGTACACCCCTTGTGGTGACCCAGAGTGGATCAACCGCTGCGCATCAGGCATTCACCACCTCCACGTCCCACGACAGGAAACACGAAACCGACCGCCCCGGTAACTGTTCTTACGCTCGTTACGTCTCCACGCGGTTCCGTCGCAATCTTCTCGCTTCCCCTTCTCGCAAGATTGCTATGCTAATAATAAATCGTACCTCCAGCAGGACAAAGTTACTGCAGAGTTGGTTAAAAAAACTTGCCTCACTTACCCGACGACTACGTCCGTTTTAACTCCAGACTCAGAACTATGGTTTGCCCAATTGAATCGAGAATTTGCACGTAGGAATGTCACCTCCCAGATGGCAAAATTTTGCGAAGTTTCACATCCCTGTAGTCATCCGTGGCTTTGAAAGTACTTAATTTTGCAATTTCACCAAGCGCGTAAGGTTCCTACAATCGCCTAAAGATTGCGTCGATTTGTTGAACAACTGCTTTGTAGCAGTGTCGACTGCGACAGTTGTTCACAAGCGAGGATGTTGACGATTGGAATCTTTCCAACTTCTCTAAATTAAACACTTTTTGAGGAGCCAGACGTTACCCATTGACACTTCAGTTCTGCGGGTAACTTTTCCACAACGGCTGCGGTTCAACGTGCGCATGATCTTGCACTTTTCCTGTATTATCTCTTTCCTCAACCTTGACGGGCGTGCTGGAAAGTTCAGGAAAATCAGCGCCTTTCCTCACACACCCCTCAGGCGCAGCATCGTCTATGCTGGTACCAACAAAAATATGGACCTCAAGTACCTTACCACTCTCCTCTATGCAATTGGTCACACGCCGGCAACCAGCAATTTTATTAACGTGACGGGCCAGGTGTTACCACTGCAGGTCACTGGTTTATTTTCGTCGAACTAATTAAGAAATTTTAATTCCTGATCGGCAGACGAGCACAAGTCAGCGTGATACCTCTTTCCCAGCATACCGCCATCATGAAAAAAATACATCAGTCCTTTCAAAAGTCGGTCATTCTTGATTTCGAACTTCCGGATTTTTTGGTGTGTTTTTGTTTTGTGAGCAACCTAAATCACATTATTTTGGGAGAAGATTGTAGTCCTAACTTAGGCTATGCATCTATGTCCGCCATTTCCACCTTTTTGATCCCAAGAAACGTCCGGCGGTGGCAGGAGTAATTGCGGTAGTGTTCCCATTATCACCATAAACATTTCTAAACAATGTCATCTATCACAACCGTTTAAAAAAATGTTGCAGATTTCGTGCGACTTTGCAACGTCATGCGTCATTTTAAGCATGACGTTACTCACCACATTGTGACAATGGAACCAACGATCCACACACATGCTCGCCAACTTGCTCCGGAACGCCTCAAAAATCGCCAGGAAGAACTTTGACCACGTGTTGGGGCTTGGTATTATACGTACATAAAGCGGCTATTGGTCCACGCAAATCCACATGGTGCCTAGATCCATACCAGGCGATTGGCGTTCATGAGGCGATTATTGTGCTTTGAAGAACATCACAGTGGCCGATAAGTGCGGCGCACCCCACATTCGACTTTTCCAACTATTAAAAAGCGCGACTATTTTTTCGTAAATTCATTTGACAAAAGCATACCATCAGATGCTCGTGGAGTCCAGTGGCATTACTAAAAAATACAATGATCACTCATTTCGCCCTTTACGAGCTTGTACGAATGTCGTTTTATTCTCCGAAATACGGCTCGCATATTTTTCACTTCTCATCGACCAAGTCACACGGGAACTCAACTTTGGTTTGCTTACTTAGACATCCCTGTCATTGCTAGCGAAACACCGGAACACAATGGACACCTTCGTCTTCTCTCACGCTTACAAGACAATAGTATTGTTATTAACTATGCAAACGGTTATTCGGCGTCTCTAAATTCACTTTAGTGGGTATGGCCGCGAGCGCAGCTGACCAAGCAGGCAGCGCACTTGTGGCATAACGGTTATCGCGCTTTTCTTTCACGCAAGAAGCCAAGGTTCTATTCCTGGCCGCGGGAACACATTTTTGATTGGCTCTGTATTATGACGCTCTGGTAAATTCTTGAACCGTGTTGCTGATTCGAGGTTAGAAAGCTCCATGCGCGGGACCTTCTACGTCGATCGTTCCAGAAGCCTACGCGTGTACAAAAGGGGCTCCGCGTGGCAAGGCGAAGTCAGTCTCGCCCAAGCGTCAGATCCAGCTGTTACGCCTACTTCGACGCCCGCGACGCTCTGTTGTCATCCTTTGTTTTATTTTTGGTTTTGGGCACAAGTTCGCCCCCTTAAACGTTTTCGTTTTACACAGTCATTTATTGCTTCGTCACCTCATTATTCGTGACACTTTTGTGGAGGTGCGGGGTAACGCATGTTCGTTTAGCCCACCCCTCCAAGGACCCGTAGTACAAGTACGACCCCATGCCCCCGAGGACCCCACGAAGACCAGACCAAGATCCGAACAAGTGGCCGCAACCAAGGGCTACCCCCAGAATTGAGACTTTTCCCGAAAACTCAAAGACCAAGACGACGACGATGTCCCAGCAAAACCCGGCCGCCCCTTCCGTCGTCTACCTGCCCGACGCTTCTCGAACAGGCTCCCTTCCACGGCGAAAGCCACGAAGACATCGACCGGTTGTGTACAACATTACACACACAAAAGCCAAAGTAAACATTCTTCAGAATGTTTTCTTCGCTTTGAAAGCAACCGCGCGGAACTGGCTCGAGAACCACAAAGCATCAATCACCTCCTGGGAGCAACTCAAGACTGAACTACGAAGAGCATTCGCCAGCAACCAACGAAGAGAACGCGCCGAAGACCTTCAAGTGAGGGTTCAGGGCCCTAACGAGAGTGTCGTTAGCTTTGTCGAAGTTGTTCTTAAACTGAGCAGGCGCACGGATTCTGACGCCCCTGAAGAAAAGAAGCTGACTGTCCTAATGCGGGGTGTGAAAGAAAACATCTTTGGGCGCTTCGTGCGGAGCCCGCCCACGACCGTCGAAGGTTTTATCACGGAGGCCACCATCATCGAACGTGCCCAACTTCACTGCACCCTTGTCGTCCAGTTGCAACATCCCGGACATCCGCGAGATAATCAGGGACGTCATCCGGGAGGAAATAAAGAAGATCCTTCCTGCTGCCCACCAGCCTGCTTTGCTGTTGATTGCCGAAGTTTTCCGCGAGGAAGTTCAATTGGCCTTTCAACCTGAGGCCCCTACCATCGTAGCAGCACCCGAGGAGCCCTCCCCGACCTACGGGGCATTAGCTCGGAGACCGGCACCAGCTGCCCGGCAGTATTCCACGCCGCTGCGACGTGAGCCAGAGCCGCAGACCTTCCGACGTACGGAAGGACAGCCCCAGCTCGTCCGTACTGAACAACCGGAGCCTAGGAAGACGGATGTGTGGCGCACGGTCAATCGACGCCCGCTGTGCTACCACTGCGGTGGAACGGACCACATCTACCGCGGGTGCCCCTACCGCCAGCTGGGCCTACGAGGGTTTGCGCTCAACGACCCTCGACCACGTCTTGGAGAACGACCTCGGGACATCGAAGACTACCTACGCCGCTCTTCATCTCCTGAGTCGTCTCCCCGCCGGGTATTCCGTTCACCGTCTCCCCGACGCTCGCCATCGCCCTTCCACCGGTCTCGCCGAGACAGCCTGTCACCCATCGCTTCCCGTCGGGAAACCTAGGCAGGGCAATGCCGGGAGGTGGTGTTGCCGAAGAAGAATGATGCCAAGATCCTTCAAGATTGTCAAACCTCTCCCACTCTAACGCCACAGCGCCCCGAAACGACGTGTCTGCAACTGTGTCAAATATCCTCAACGATATCATCGACAGCGACGACGCGACGGCACTCGTCGACACCGGAGCAGACTACTGCGTTTTGAATGGCAGGCTCTTCCAACGCTTTCGGAAAGTGACGACACCGTGGGATAGCCCGCAGATATGGACGGCCGGTGGGCACCACATCGCACCAGTCGGGATTTGCACTGCTCGCGTCGAGATCCCCGGTGAGACCACTGTCAATTTTGTCGTTCTGCAAGATTGTGCGCAAGGCGTTATCCTCGGAATGGACTTTCTCTGCGAGTATGTCGCTCTCGTCGACCTCGGGGCAAACCGGCTAACGCTGCGAAAACCTGCTCCACCACCGAAGGAACCCGAAGTGACGTCATCCGCGGTCCGAGCATTCGCAAACCACGTGAGCTTACCGCCGCCGTCGAGTGTTTTTGTACCCGTCGGGATCAATAAGGCTTTCTGCGGCGACGTTCAGCTCCAGGGAAGCCTCCAATTGCTCCTAGGAAGAGGAATCGGCGTCGCAAGAGGTACCGCGGAGCTCCAAGACGGACACCCTTTCGCACTCGTAAACAACTTCCGACAGGAAGCTCAGCACCTTACGAATGGCACCGCCATGGGTCCCGCCTAGGCACTCCCGGACTCAGCCGCAATCGCGGGAATATCAGTAGACCTCTCTTTGTGGTCAACCAAGACAGCGCCCCCTTAGCAGTTCGACATCAAACCAGCCTTGCCTGCCCCACAACGACAACTCAGTGACCTTCTCGTCGAGTTGAATCAATGCCTCTCCACGTCCTCAAAGGTGCGCCAAACGGCGATTGCGAAACACCGAATTATTACTGGTGAGGACGCGCTTGCTGTTTTTCGATCGCCGTACAGTGTCTTCGTGAAAGAGAGAGGAGTCATCCAGAAACGGGTCCAAGAAATGCTCGACGACGATTTTTTCCAGCCTCAAGCAGTCCGTGGGCTTCACCCGTAGTCCTGGGAAAAAAGAAAGACGGGACAGCTCGGTACAGCGTGGACTATCGTGAACCGAACGCCGTAACAAAAAGGACGTTCGCGCACTTGCGAAAGTGCGCGAAATTTTTATAGTGCGCCTAGTGATTTAATTAAGACCAAGCTAACTTTTAAAATCTTTGTTTAAGAGCCGAGGTGTGAATTGGAAAGTTGTAGAGCGCAAAAAGAAACACCCAATTAAACTGTTTTCAACAAAGTGCACTTTGCATGCTCCTTTTTGTAGCCTTCGAAAAACGCCCGCGAAATAAAAAAAAAAAATACCGCGTGACAACTCGCTTCCCCAATCACGGCGGGCGGTCGTGCCGCAAATGTGCGTTCTTTGAAGGCCGGGAGAAAGCACGAAAGCGTATTATGTTGCAAACACTTTAATTGGGTGTTTCTCAAGGCGCCGTGCAACTTTACATTATACATCTTGGCCCTTAAAAGAATATTTGAAAGGTTAGCTGATGAATCTTAGTTATTTAGATAACCAGGCGTATTCAAATATCTGTGCACTTTCTCAAGACGCTTGCTAACGAGTTGATTTCACTCCTGCAGAGCGCTCCGGTGTTTTTTATGTAATGGTTCAAGTTATCTGGGACTCCGTGTATGGGGGGCGTTCTGAATGAAAAGAACGGTCTAAAATTGGCCAGAAAAATGTGGTGCCTGCATTTAAAAAGCTGACTTTTTAAAGATGTTTCTTTGAACGGCTGGATTGCAACTTGTGAAATTTCGTGACATATAGCTCCATTCTTGTGAAATGTTAAGAAACATCGTTGACAACTTAAATGATGATAATGCAGAGGCGCCGCAATCGGGAGATGCACTCTTAAAAATGAGTCAGGAAATTTACGAGGAAATATTTGGCAGCTCTATTTTAAAACATTCCTCGTGAAAATGACGTACCAGCGTCTTCTGAAACTGTGTGAGAAAAGCCATAAAGAAACGGTGCATTGCATTTTCAACTGAAAGTATGTATGTGGAGCATGCAAACATTATGATCAGTGTTCTTCATGTAATTGATAAGACATAAATTGAAATACTACTTATCAGTTTAATCAAGTTTCCGAGTCTGCCTCACTGTACACTCACATTTGTGATGATGGTGTGCCATTAAATCCTGCGTAAAAAGAGAAGAGAAAATTACCCTATGCCTCCCTATGATATAACATCACATAACTCGCTCAAAGGACCACTATGTGAGGAAGGCAAGATTGTAACAACTTCATCCTGATACAAGGGTGAGGAAAATCGGATAATAGCATTTCTGGAAGCCTGATTTGTCAGACATTCGTGGTGTGCCTTCTTTGTGTGCCCAGGGCTATGCAACAGGTAATAGTGTTTTTTGCAAATCTTAGCACCATAAAGAAAATGTGTGACAAACAATAGCCTTTTCCAGATTCAAGGTTGCAGCTGCTACTTTTTAAGCACATATGCATTGATGAAGGCGAGCACGAAAACATCCGAGAATGGCCATTTTCAGGGCTGTGCTAATATTAAAATTTATTTTAGAAGTTTAGTATATTACGGTATTCGATATTGGTTTCAAGATTAATTGTACTACTGTAAACGACTTAATGTTTGCGAAGGCTAATTTTTTGCGAGTTTATCGAAATTGCTTAGAATTGGTCATGCAAAAAAGCAACCCCATGGATTCGAATGCACTGAACATTACTCCTTATTGCGAAATTTTGTACCTGCAAAGCATTCCCAACACTAAGACTTCATAAAATGTATGAAATATTGAGCTCGCGAAAATAAAGTCGCTTATGTCATTCAAACCTTTGAAAACGCTCTCAAATTCACCATTGCGATGGATTTGCTTTGTTCAGCGCGCTTCTCCGCATGTGCCAGTGCGCTGCAGAGATTAGTTCTGGATGAAAACCCAAGAATAAGACATTTGAACGTGGGACATGCGCACTTTTTGATAAATAGAATCTCAAAAGTTTCACATTGAATGGCTTCCCAGGAGACTTCTCTGGTCCGTATGCACTGTTACTCCGCAACAAGCAGGCTCCCTTGGGATGACAAGAAAAAACCCAGCGCCCTGAATTCTGTTCGAACCAGCACTTGGGAGAGTTGAAAAGCCTGTCAAGAGATAGCTTCCGGGACAAGCCGCTTACTTCCGGTTGCTTCATACCTGTCTGCTGGATGCACCATCCAGCCACCCATAATAGAGATCAGTGGGCGGACGTCACTTTTAGTCTTGTGATGCAGTTTCCGGCAGGCTCCCATAGGTTGCAACCTGCTAGCCAAACTGAGTCAGGCCTGCAGCCCTGCCGGAAATGTCAATTCCACTCTTTTAGACTTAGACACCCACATTTTGCGTGTACCTGAAAGAAGCTCTAACACAGATAAAACAAAATGATTGTCCCTTTTTGATATCATCCTCTTATTTAGCTGAGAACATACATACAAGTCACACGCTATTACACATTCAGTGGTACGGCTTAATTTATGATGAGCACTTTTTTATATCACTTCGAACTTTTAATGAAAAGATTCAATACAATGGGTCGGACATAAATGGTTTATATAAACTATCGTATACATTTACACACTATCCTATACATTTACACATTACCTGATATCATAAAAGCACTAGAGCAGGGTAGGGCTGTACTGCATCAATTACAAATTGGTAACCAATTAAAAGTTGGTTCTTATTTAATTTATTACTATTGCCTATTATTTTTTAACAAAACGTAACTGGGCCAGTTGGTACGTTGGTAGTCTTTCAACTTCATTG
This sequence comes from Ixodes persulcatus, assembly GCA_013358835.2. Taxonomy (NCBI): domain Eukaryota; kingdom Metazoa; phylum Arthropoda; class Arachnida; order Ixodida; family Ixodidae; genus Ixodes; species Ixodes persulcatus. The sequence continues at coordinate 432,376 of JABSTQ010010503.1, forward strand.
AATATTCAGGCCCTTTTCGCATTTTTCTCATGATTTTGCTTTTTATAACTGCTCTGGTTTTTAAAGCGGCTTTCGCCGCCACTAAAAAACGTGACATCCAAAATCACTTTATTTACATAAAACAATCGTAAACTTGGAAAGCGTGCCGCTTCGGCATACGCAAAGAGACCGCGCATCTCTAAGGCACTGCAGGCATCCGCACAGCAAGACATCATGCTGCTCGCTGTTGTAAACGTTTTTCTCGCTCCCGCTTTATGAAACCAATCGTTGGCGAGAAGCTTTTGGGACCACACGTCAGAACTAGCATGACCTGTGATTGCTTGAACTGCCGTCAAATTGCACTTGAACGCTCCGGAAATCCGTAGTCGGGCGAGCGTCGTACAACGGCGCCCAGAGCAGGCCCTTGGCTGGCCCTCGGTTCCGCCGCACGCGAATCTTTCTCACTTTGCGGAGAGAGCCTTAAATGTTGAAGATACGCTCGTTTCAAATAACGAAATAACACCAGGTAGAGCATAGTTAGAATCAAGCATAGCGTAGCAAGCACACGGTACAAGACAAAGTTTGAAACAGCGGCGCACTTCGTAGAAACAAAAGAAACATCCTCAACGCCGCTTGCACCAGTCGGCCATGACTGTCCGAAACTTACTTGCGTTGGTAAGACGCAGCGCCTCCCAGCTCTCAGTAATCGCTTGCTATTGTTGAACACGGTATTCGTAAGTAATATATCTAAAATATCCGCTGAAACGTTTAAAACGTAAAAAGGAAGCGATGCTCGAAGCCTCCGGAACCCCAACTTCGGCGAACGGAAGCTGATAGCAATAGCGATGGTCTTGCACAGTTTTCAAAAGTCTCTTTTTTGTTCTTTGTTTTTTTTAAGACAAATCTAAGCAAATCAATATATATTAATAATAATAATGTCACTATATTTTTTGTAAAAAGAAATTTGTCAATCTTAGGTTTTATCTAAACTTTAGGTTTTATTTTTTTCAGTGTGAAACCGAAAATATCTCAAAGAGTTTCGCCTTCGTCGCCAAGGCTATTCTGATTCATCTGCGCATGCCTGCACTCCTGGGATTCCGGTTTTTTTGGAGGGCTTGGCTCTCGCGGTAAATAAATGATGAGAGCAACCTCGTATTTTGAAGCAATGAGCGTGCCCGTTATTTTCGGCGAGGGAAAGACACGTAAAATTTACGTCGATATTTTACAGTGTGGAACTCTCAATCGACTGTGTTGGTTTGTTCATTGTTGCAATTGTCAAGCTCTTTTCACGTGAATTGAGATGTCTTAGAGTTTTGCAAGATAAATCTATACCATGAAACACTTTCTGTGAAAGCTTGAGGTTGTTACATGAACGCGCCGATTTCTCTAGCCAATTTAAGAGCAAGCTTTCATTCATAACACCACTTCGTTTATGCGGCTCAGAAGTTGATTTGCTCTGCATGTGACTATACAAGGTGGAGCATCTTATGTCCCCACTATTAACCGTAGTTTCCTTTGCCTCCTTTCCTTTTGCGTGCTGTGGATGCAGATATCTGAAACAGCGTATAGCGCGCTGAGACCTGCATGAGAAAAACACTGGATAATCATGCAAACGTAATTTGTCTACTAGCCTATGAGGCAGCACGCAATTGGCGGTGCACTTTGAAAACAAAGACATGTGCATGCTTTTGCATCAGCAGCATCAAACACTTGGTGCAATTGCCCTCGATCGTCTAGCTTCCGAATAGTGCTAACATGTTTTTACAGTAAAATTGTATACTTCAATAAATGTAACAAATACAGTTCAGGGGAAATAAAAGCTGTCTTTGCAATAAAAATAGCATTTGAACTTGATAAATATAGTAGAAATGACTAGCTAATATAATTATTTACAAGTTGGAAAACGTTACTTTCGTGGCGTACAATGTAGCTAATTTTTCTATTTGTGCTTTTTTTAGGGCTATAGTCCATGTTGCATTTGCGACGTAAGTATGCTGTGACAGTGCTGGTCGTTTCCCCGGGGAACTTTTCGACCACGTGGTTTGCAGTAAAATAAAAAAAAATGAAGCATCCCTTTGTCACAATATTTCAGCTATACCCGGTGATATTTTTTTTATCAACAGGTTTTTAGAAAAAAGGGGCTCACTGCCACGTTGATGCAGTCTTTAGTGTGTCGTGCTTTTCCGCGGACCTTACATAGGTGAATAACCGTGGCAACATTTTTATTAATTCAATAAAAATCCGTAAATTACCTTTTTTACTATTGTTTTAGAGGCAGTCATTATTAGAGCCTAACCCAATCAAACCTATTCACGAAACAGCAAGGGGCTTTGAGATATTTATCAAGTTTTGCACTCTCTTCCCCCGATTCAAGAACCACGCACGGCAGGGGCGGGGAAGGTGGAGAGTGACTTAGCGGTGTTGACATGGCATGTCCGTGATGACATGTTTGTTTGTGTTAGTGAGAGCGTCTCATATTGGAGTTCCCTGCAATATTTAATTTTCTAGTGAAGTTACAACACTCAAAATGTGCTGTCGATGTGAGCATGAACAAACTTGCACACTTTGGAAAGCGTGCCTTTGCTGAATTGATGCTCCAGCATCATACTTCGAACGGTGCGTCTGAAGGGACTACGTAAGCGTAACATCCTGAGCTCTGTCCAGCGGGCTGTTTTTTAATCAGGCGACGAAAGGCAGACTTTTAGTAATGATTAACCCAAACCTCACCGCCTTTTTGCAAATTGTTTCAGTTGGGCTAGAGTTTATTCATAGCCCCTTTAATATTAAAAAAATCAACATGGTCGATTACACTGTACATTAAAACAGTTAACTAGACAACGTACTGTGACGTTTATTTACCATCTAATGTCCGCCGAGCCCCACAAATATTCTACTTATGTATCGTGTTTTTAATGTGTTGATGTTAAAAAATCGCACTCTACACCCACATATACGAGGGGCGTTCATAAAGTTTGCATCATTGTCACGAAGGAATAGATATTGATCAATCAAACTTTAGTAGGAGTTGAGACTTTCTCTACACTTTCGCCACCAAGAGTTATCCACTTTTGCAAGCAATGGAACACATGCCGGAGGTCATTGTTTTAGAACCCCTCGTTTTGAGTGTTCAGGAATTACACCACTTCAGCAATCACTTGGTCGCAGTCCTTGAAATGCATTCCTCTTGTTTGGCCACACTGGAAGCGTCAACGCCATTTAACCATAGTTTCATAAACTTGGGCGTTGTGCCAGAACAATGCTCCCAGATTTTAATAAATATCCTTGGCATTGCTTCCCCTCAAATGAAAAAAAATAGATCACTGCATGTGCTTGGCTCCGACGGGTGGCGCCATTTTGGTTTCGCCTCCCTAGCGGCGTTCCGCGCTACTATAGCACGCGATGTGTACACTGTGCGGAAACTAGAGGGACGAGCGCTCATGTTGATGCCTCTTTTGTTCCAATTATTTAAATTTTTTGTGTCGATAATACGAACTTTTTGAACGCCCCTTGTGTATATATATGTATATATATATATATATATATATTGCCACGCGCGTTGCCGAGCGAGCGCGTGCATGGCCGAGTGGGTAGCGTGCTTGGCTGTCGCGCGAAGGATCCGGGTTCAATTCCAGGGAGCGGGATCTTTTATTCATTCTTTCTACTGTTCCTCTCGGCCGATCCAGTTACTAATGTTCTACGAGCCGAAAGTTCTAGGCCGAATGTTTCAGAGAAACACGCGCGTAAAAAAAGGTGCTCCGCGTGGCTGGGGCCAGAGTCAGTCTCGCCCCAGCGTTCGACTCTACGCTTACGCCGATTTCGACGCCCGCGACGCTCTTCTGTAATCTTCTGTTTCCTTTTTTTTATTTTTAGGCACAAGTTCGCCCCATTAAACGTTTAGCTTCTTCAGTTATTCGCCGCTTCATCACATGTAATTCGTGACATGTTGGTGGAGCTGCGGGGTATCACTTTTTATGCCCTTGAAGCGTACACTTTCGAAGACATCCCGGCCAAGTGAAGTGCTCGCCCCGGAAGGCTACCCTTCGCAGAAGACGCCAACGTCCGAGCAAGCCGCCATACCAAAAAAACAATCCCCTTAATTGGGACCCTTGCCGCAAAAACCAAAGAAGACCGCGAGGATGACCACTCCACCCGTCGTTGTCCTACCCGTCGCCGCCCGTACGCCCGTGTCCTTCCATGGTAAGCCTTAGGAAGACGTCGAGGACTCTCTACAGCAGTACGAGCGAGTGGCCCAGCACAACCGATGGACGGAAGAACAGTGCCTACAGAGTCTTTACTTCGCGCTCGAAGGAACGGCCCCGCACTGTTTCGAGAATCGCGAAACTTCCCTGTCCTCGTGGACCGCCTGCAAGGATGCGCTGAGACGCAATTTCACCACCCAGAATCGACGGCAGTGGGCCGGGGACCTTCTTCGAATGAGGACCCAGGGCTCAAACGAGACGAATACCAGATTTGTTGAGGATGTTCTGCGCCTGGTCGCTCGTGCCGACCCTCAAGTCACCGACGAAAAGAAGCTGCGGATCCTGATGCAAGGCGTAAAGGATGACATCCTCAGCTGTCTTCTTCGCAACCCAACAGCCACCGTTGAAGATTTCGTCAAGGAAGCCACAAACATGAAACGTTCCCTCCCCGCAAGAGCCAGCCACTACCATCGGCACTCGAGCATCGCTGCTTCTTCTGCATTGGGCCACAACATCAGCCCTAGCATTCCCGGCATTCGCGACATCAGCCGTGAAGTCGTCCGAGAAGAGCTCCGCAAGATGCTCCCCACTGCGGAGAGCCGGTCCTTACTATCGATCGCGGAAGTTGTCCGAGAGGAAGTTCACCGAGCCGTCTAACCTGAAATTCCCATCAACGCGACGGCGCCAGAAGAACCGACGTTGAACTACGTCGCCGTGGCCTGACAACCGCCGCAAGCGCCCCGCCAGGCCCCGTCGACACCCCGAAGAGACGCCCAAAACGTCGCGGTATCCTCAGCGTCAGGAGGAACAAGCCCAGTACGTCCGCCCGGAGCGACCCTTGACGAGGAAGACCGACGTGTGGCGAACGGCCGACCGACGCCCGCTCTGCTACCACTGCGGCGAAGCCGACCACATCTACCGCGGCTGCCCTTACCGTCGACTTGGGCTGCGTGGTTTCAACCCGAATGACCCACGCCCGAGGTACGTCGAATGCCCTCGCGACATCGAGGAGTAAATACGACGCTCGCTCTCCTCATTGCCGTCTCTCCGCAGTGAATCTCGCTGACCATCCCCACGACGTTCAGCGTCTCCAGCGCCGCGACCCTGCCGAGAAAGCTTGTCTCCTCTGCGTCGCCGGGAAAACTAAGTGCGGCAACGCCTGGAGGTGGCGTTGCCGAAGACGACCGAAGTAAAGAGCCTCCAAGAACGCCGGAGCGCTCTAACTCTCTCGACGCCACGCATCCCAACGACGCCCCTGCAACAGTGTCCAACAAACTAAAGGTCATCATCGACGGCCACGACGCATCAGCACTCGTGGACACCGGAGCAGACTACTCAGTCTTGAGTAGGAGGCTCTCCCGCCGCCTTCGAAAAGTCATGACGCCGTGGGATGGACCTCAAATACGAACCGCCGGAGGACAACTCATTACACCAGTCGGGAGGTGCACTGCTCGCGTCGAGATCCACAATGAGACGTGCCCTGTGAAGTTCGTCGTTCTAGAAGACGGTTCCAGAGACGTCATTCTCGGCATGCACGTTTTGTGCAAATACGGCGCCGTCATCAACATTGGTGAGAGAAGATAGACGCGGCGCAAGCCTGTTCCGCCTTCAGAGAAAACCCAAACAGCGTCTGCCGCCGTCTGAGTTGCTGCGGACCACGTGAACCTGCCGCCGCGATCAAGTATTGTCTTACCCGTAGTGACCGATGCAGCTACATGCGGCGAAGTTGTTCTTGAAGGCAACCTTCAACTGCTCCTCGGAAGAAGAATAGGCGTCGCAAGAGGAGTCGCTGAACTTTAGGATGGGCGCACCGTGGTCCTCGTTACAAACTTCTGACAAGAGAGGCAACACCTCGCAAAAGGTGCCACTGTGGGTCACGTCGAGGAACTTCGGAACTCCGCCAAAATCGCCGCGATTGCATAAGAATCATCGCCACCTCAGCAAGACATTACGCCGCTGGTGCAGCTTGACATTGACCCCAAGCTTCCAGGCCCCAAACGACGCAGCTGAGTGACCTCCTCGCCAAATACAGCGACTGCTTCGCGACGTCGATGAAGGTGCGCCAAACCACCGTTGCGAAGCACCGCAGCGTTACCGAGGACGACGCGCGCCCTTTGCACCGATCGGCGTACCGAGTTTCCCTAAAAGAAAGGAAGGTCACCTAAAAGCAAACGCAACAAATGCTGAATGACGACATAATCCAGCCTTCAAGCAGTCCGTGGGCCTCACCAGTCGTGCTGGTTAAGAAGAAGGACGGAACGTTTAGGTTCTGCGTGGACTACCGGCAGCTGAACGCGGTATAGAAGAAAGTCGTCTATCCACTCCCCCGCATCGATGACACACTAGACCGGCTGCGCCACTCTCGATGTTTTTCATCCATGGGCCTGAAGAGTGGCAGATCGAAGTCGACGAACGGGACCGAGAGAAGACAGCTTTCGTCACGCCCGATGGGCTGTACCATTTCAAGGTGATTCCCTTTGGACTATGCACGGCGCCAGCAACTTTCGAGCGTGTCATGGACACTGTACTGGCAGGACTAATGTCGCAGAGCTGTCTCGTCTACCTTGACGACGTCGTAGTGTTTTAATGTGACTTCGACGAGCACTTGCGACGACTCCGAGCTGTTCTCCAAACCATAAAGACCGCCGGACTCACCCTCAAGCCGTCAAAGTGATGGTTCGCCTATGACGAACTGAAATTCCTAGGTCACGCGGTTAGTAACGAAGCGTCCGTCCAAACCGCGAGAAAACTCGCGCCCTCGCGGCCTTTCCAGCGCCACAGACATGAAGGCTGTGCAAAAATTCCTTGGACTTTGTGCCTACTATCGACGCTTCGTTCGGAATTTCGCGAGGGTTTCCGCACCACTCACTAAACTCACGAAGGACGCCGAGAAGTTTGAATTGGCCGAGGAGCAGCAGTACGCCTTCGACGAGCTGAAGCAACGACTCCAGACTCCGCCTGTTCTGGGACACTTCGATCAAGAAGCTGAAACCGAGATTCATACGGACGCAAATAACGAAGGACTTGGCGCGGTACTGGTTCAAGTGCAAGACGGCACCGAGCGAGTCATCGCTTATGCAAGTCGAACACTGTCCAAAGCGTAGAGAAATTACTCCACGACTGAAAAGGAATATCTTGCGGTCGTCTGGATAATCACAACATTTCGCCCGTACTTATACGGGAAAGTATTCTGCGTTGTCACGGACCACCACTCGCTCTGCTGGCTTGCGAACCTAGAGGACCCGTCAGGACGTCTCGCTCGATCGAGTCTCCGACTGCAGGAGTTCAACATGACTGTGGTCTACAAGTCAGGCCGCAAGCACAGTGACGCCGATTGCCTGTCCAGAGCCCCTGTCGAGACATCTCCCGGTAGCAGCGACGACGATGACGACGAGTGCTTCCTAGGCGCAGTGAACACCGACGACATGGCGCGACGTCAAAGAGACGATCCTGAGTCGCGCGCGCTATTCGAGTACCTCGAAGGACGAGGGGGTACTATCCCCCGTGTCTTCTCGAGAGCCCTGCCGACCTTCGCCATTCGACAAGGTGTACTTTACAAGGAGACCTTCGGAGACAACAGCTCGCCATGGCTGCTGGTAATCCCTGCCGACCTTACAGAGGACATCTTCCAAGCCTGCCACAACGACCCAACGAATGGGCACCTTGGCTACAGCAGGACGCTCGCCAGGATTCGGAAAAAATACTACTGGGCAAGGCTACCGAAGACCGTTCACTTCTACAGTCCATCACGTCACGAGTCTCAGCGACGCAAGAAACCACCGACGAAGTCGTCAGGGCTTCTGCATCCGAGTACTCTCCCGTCCACGCCGTTCCAGCAGATCGGAATGAATTTACTTGGCCCTTTTCCACCTTCAACATCGGGAAACCGCTGGATTATCGTCGCCACAGATAATCTCAGGCGGTGCAACGAAACGAATCCCCTTCCTTCAGGGACTGCTGTTGAAGTCGCCAAGTTTTTCATTGAGTCTATTGTCATCCGGCACGGCGTCCCCGAAGTCCTCATTACCGACCATGGATCATCGTTCATTGCTCAGCTGACGCAGGAAATTCTTCGTCTCAGTTGCACCTGCCACCGTCGAACCACTGCGTACCATCCACAGACAAATTGACTAACGGAACGACTAAACAAAACTATCGCCGACGTGATCTCCATGTATGTCGACGTAGAGCACAAGACGTGGTACGAGGTGTTACCCTACGTCACGTTTGCTTACAACACGGCGGTGAGGGAGACCACAGGAGTAACACCGTTTCAGCTGGTGCAAGGCAGAAAAGTAACGACCATGCTCGACGTGATGCTGCCCCACGAACCTACTGAAGATGGGAACCACGACGCCCAGGTGGTGGCTCAACGAGCTGAAGAAGTTCACCAGCTCGCCCGATTCCGGATTCAAGATCAACAACGTGTCGACGCCGCTCGGTACAACCTTCTTTGGATCGACGTTCGCTTCAAGCCCGGAGACCGCGTGTTGGTCTGGACCCCGATACGATGACGCGGTCTAAGCGAGAAACTCCTGAAAACCTACTTCGGACCCTACAAAGTGCTTCGCTGACTCGGGGATCTGAACTACGAGGTGATGCCCTACGGAATACGGATTTCATCACGCCGCACTCCACGACCAGAAGTCGTCCACGTCAGACGTCGTCCACGTCGTGCGCCTGAAGCCGTACTACGATCGATTGGATTGTGAATCGTGTCTTGTACTGCGCTCGATAGGACTGTACTTCACAAGTTTCCGTAGTTTGCCATTATTTTTGTTTGTTTTGATGTTTTGTTTCCCGGCAAGTCGCATCGAGGCGATGCGCTTTTAAATGTGGGGAGTAATGCCACGCGCGTTCCCGAGCGAGCGCGTGCATGACCGAGTGGGTAGCGTGCTTGGCTCTCGCGCAAAGGATCCGGGTTTGATTCCAGGGAGCGGAATCTTTTATTTATTCTTTCTACTGGGCATTCTCGTACGTTCGAGGACCTTCTCGTCCGATCCAGTTACGACTTTTCTACGATCCGAAAGTTCTATTCCGAATGTTCCAGAGAAACACGCGGGTGCAAAAGGTGCTCTGCATAAATCTTATATATCTATATATAATAGTACGAGGTCCAGGGTTTGGGTGCCGAGAGTTTGTATAAAATAAAGAGCCACTTTAAAAACTTCCTTTACTTAGACGTTTCGACCCGAGACGGGTCTTCATCTGTATGACAGCAATTCAGAAAATCACTCTGGTAAACCCCGATAATTAAAAAAAAAACACAAACAAATACAAGGAGGAAGGAGGCAAGCAGGCACAAAAATGTATACACGCACACAAAATGAGAAAGGTCAAGTTGGGAAGGGGGGGCAGGGAAAGAGAAGTGTCCAAACTCAACCAGGTGAGTCCCCGGAGGCGGCAGTCCCCCCGCGCGCAACCACTCTAGCGCACAGAGTCGTTAAAATCAGGTTTGCGGATAAGGCCACAGACAAAACAACAAAGCGACGGAAAAAAAAAAGAGAAGGGTAGAATTATTTTTGGGGACAGCAGGATCTAAAACATGAATTCCGCTATGTGTGCCCCGGCGTTTATTGATACCATTCCTGCGTGTGTCAAATTTGTGGATGAGGTACTACTCCGTTTGCTCGCGTTCGTAGTTTGATTTAAAGCCGGTCTTGAGAATGGTCACTTTTACTTTTTCGAACAAGTGATGTTGCAGCTTCATGTGTTTGGATAGTGGCAAACCAGGGAGAGAGTTGATGTGCGACTTGTGGTTGTTAAACCGAAGTCTAAATGCTGTTTCTGTCTGTCCCACGTACTGCACTCCGCATACGGTGCAATGGAGCAAGTAAATAACGTTCGTTGAGTCGCAAGTAAGGCGCCCGCGTATCATCAGACTGAATTTTGAGTTTGAGGTTCTTGCCATTTCAGTGGAAACAATATGGTCACACACCTTGCAGCCTGGTTTTTGGACATGGCCCGCAGAAGGACTTTGCGGGGGCAGATACTCGAGAATTTACCAGTGTGTCCTTAAAGTTTTTTGACCGACTGTAGGTGACGCGGGGAGGCGAGGTAATAGCCTGGCGTAGTCGAGGGCTTTGTTCAATTATGTTAAAATGTTTTTTTTTTCTTTAATTTTGTTTGGGTTCGGAAGGTTCGCGTCGTTCGTTAGGACCAAATTGGCGGGCGGGCGGTCATTCCTGATCTTCGCGCAATCGGATAAACGTTTGTTACGGTCCAGTGCCGCTGCCAGGTTGATAGCAACATCAACAATGCCCTTCGGATACTTCTGCTTGTCCATGACATCCCTCAACTGATCGGCGCTGAATTTAAAGTCGCTCTCGTTTGAGCTGATGCGTTTAAATCGGTGAGTTTGTTCGTATGGGATGTTATTATTACAGTGCCGCGGGTGGAGCTGTGGTAATGCGAATACTCTTGTCTGTCTGAAGGTTTTCTATAGACATTTGCCTCTAATGCGGTACCAGATATCCGGACCGTGACATCTAGACAGTTAGTTCTAGATTTCGAATATTCGTGGGTGAACGAAATACTAGGATGTACAGTGTTGAATTCTTTAATGAATTTGAGGAGTTCTTCTTCCGAATGTCTTCATATAAAAAAAAAATATTGTCAATATAGCGTCGGTAGAGCAAGCGCGTAAGGTGCTGCTGAGGAAGGAATTTATATTCAATGCTACCCATAAAGATGTTTGCATAATTTGGGTACATTGTCGTCCCCATAGCCGTACCGATGATCTGTAAAAAGAATTTTTCATAAAAAAAGAAGCTGTTGAGCTCCAACTCCAGTCGCGAGAGAATTGAGACCGTGTAGCCATCAGGTGTGTAAGGCTTCTATGGGATTCGTAGGCCTCGATAAGGGCGGCGATGCCGTCGTCGTGGGGTATGTTTGTGTAAAGTGGGGAAACGTTAAGCGTTACAAGAAAGCTGTCCTTTGGGATAGAGAGGGACGAAATAAAGAAAGAAATTGGACACCGATTTCTCCCCTAATGCACCACAACAATACAACTGCTTACCGATATGTGGTGTAACACGCACAATCAGAAACAAGAAATCATCTGGAATGGGGTCAGATCCCGCATCTTTGAGAAAATTAAATCCGATCTCTCTAATGCAACGATGCTGAGATAGCTCTGCTAAACACCCCCACATGCGTCATGATAGATACGTCCGACGGATGATGGTCATGCCGCAACAGGTTGGGCAGCACTGCCAACCCTTCTCGTTTTCTCATAATTACGACCAACCGAACATAGGTACAGAGCGTTTTGACGAAAGCCCTCAACGATCTATTCCGCCATCAAACCTTGTTGACACTTCCTCGAGTGTAAGATCTTAGCCACTTGCATCTACTTCGAGACCTAGATGAGCTGGGTATTCACCAAGGTAAATAAAAAAAAAGAGTTCTATAACAAAATGCACAACATACGTTTTACGTATTGAAAGAAGCCACAACCAGAAGGTTGATAATCTATCACGCGCAAACGTTCATGAACTGCAAACAAATATCTTGAACCTCACCATTCTTCGCCGGCTCGCAGAATTACATGCTGGTGAAGACCCTCGAGTCCTACGTACTGGAAGCGGTGCCCTTTTGTTTAAAGTCATTCAAATTCCTGGATCCAGCAAGGTCGTAATATGCGGAATCTCCACAGGCATCCAACGACCATTACTTACTTCAGTTGTCCGTCGTCCGATTTCTGATTCGCTTCATTTTCTAGCACATCCAGGTATTTGTGGAATTCAACGCCTTGTCGCATCCAGGTTTTTTCTTGCCAAAAATGTCTCTTTTATTCGTTCGGTGAACATTTCTAGATCGCACTTCAACTTCGCTGGTGACATCGCAAGGCAGTGTCGAGGATTGCAATATATCAGCATTTTCCTCTTCCTCGTCGGTGAAACGATCATCTCCACTTGATGAAGGCGGGATTACCAAGTCGACACTTTCTTCTTTGTCGTCGTCTAGAACCATTTGAACGGCCTCTTCAAGTGTCAAGCATTGCCGCCGGAACATCTATGAAACGAATATTTATGGTGTCATTATTCCCTGCCTGAACGCTGAACCGAGGTTCCGCCACCACTGCATATATATTCGTTCATTGTTCTGTTTTGGGAACTTCAAAGATTACAAGCCTCCAACATGCAAAATATCTTTGTCTCTACAAATTCAACTTTATAGAATAAAAAAATATATGTTTCTTGTATATGATGTTAAAATATTGTCACAGATGAATAGCCAAGAAAACAAAGAATAACTGGAGGGGGAAACTGAAACGTTTAATGGGGCGAACTTGTGCCAAAAAATAAAGAGGAAAAACGATAACAACAGAAGAGAACAGAGCGTCGCCGGCGTCGAGGTCGGCGTGACAGCAGAGTCGAAGGCTGGGGCGAAACTGACTTCGGCTCGCCACGCGGAGCCCCTTATGTACATGCGTGGGCTTCTAGAATAATCGGCGTAGAAAGTTCGACGCGTAGAACATTCGCACCTCGAACAAGCACCAGGATTCTCGAATTTGCCAGAACACTAAATGCAGGGATAAACAAAAGACACGTCGCTCCCAGCAATCGAACCCTGGCTTTTCGCGTGGGAGGCAGGTACGATAACCGTTAGGCCACGCCCGCGCTGCCTACTTGGCCAGCTGCGCGCGCGGCATTACTCCCCCCTTTAAAAAAGTGCATCGCCCCGATGCAACACAAAACAAAAATAAAAATGAACGATAAACAGAAGGGTCCTTTGGAGCACATAAGGTCCACAGTCCTATCGAGCGTAGTACGGCTTCATGCGCACGACATGGACGACCTCAGGCCGTGGAGGGCGGCGTGACGATGTTCGTGTTCCGTCGGGCATCACCTCGTAGTTCAGCTCGCCGAGGCGACGAAGTACCTTGTATGGTCCAAAGTACCGTTTCAGCAGTTTCTCACTGAGGCCACGGCGACGGATGGGCGTCCACACCCACACCCTGTCTCCGGGCTGGAAGCGGACGTCCCTGCGACGAAGGTTGTAGCGGCCCGCGTCGACGCGTTGCCGGTCTTGAATCATGAGTCGGGCGAGTTGGCGGACTTCCTCGGCCCGTTGAGCAACCGCCTGGGCGTCGTCGCTCTCATTGTCAGATGGCTCATGGGGTAGCATGGCGTCCAGCATGGTCGTTACCTTCCGACCGTGTACCAGCTGGAAAGGTGTGAATCCAGTGGTCTCTTGAACCGCCGTATTGTAGGCGAACGTGACGTAGGGCAACACCTCGTCCCACGTCTTGTGCTCTACGTCGACGTACATAGAGATCATGTCGGCGATTGTCTTGTTGAGTCGCTCCGTCAGCCCGTTGGTCTGCGGGTGGTACGCAGTGGTACGACGATGGCTGGTGTGACTGAGCCGGATGATTTCTTGGGTCATCTGTGCCATGAACGATGATCCGCGATCTGTAATCAGAACTTCGGGAGCGCCGTGCCGGAGGACGATTGACTCGATGAAAAACTTGGCGACTTCCACAGCAGTCCCTGAAGGAAGGGCTTTCGTTTCGGCGTACCGCGTGAGATAATCAGTGGCGACGATTATCCAGCGGTTCCCCGACGTTGACGGCGGAAAAGGGCCAAGTAAATCCATTCCGATCTGCTGGAACGGTGCTGTCGGGGGAGCAATCGGCTGCAGGAGACCTGCCGGCTTCGTCGGCGGTTTCTTACGTCGCTGGCACTCGTGGCACGATCGGGTGTAGAGGTGGACGGACTTGGGGAGCTTTGGCCAGTAATACTTTTCACGAATACGGGCCAGTGTTCGGCTGTAACCGAGGTGTCCGGACGTCGGGTCGTCGTGACATGCTTGAAAGATCTCCTCCCGAAGGTCGGTCGGGATTACCAGCAACCATGGTGTGTTGTTGTCCCCGAAGTTCTCTTTGTAAAGCACACCTTCTCGGAGGACGAAGGTTGGCAGGGCTCTCGAGAAGACACGGGGGACAGTCTCCCCTCGTCCTTCGAGGTGCTCGAGTAGCGCGCGCAACTCAGGATCGCCTCGTTGACGTCGTGCCATGTCGTCGGTATTCACTGCGCCTAGGAAGCACTCGTCGTCATCGTCGTCGCAGCTGCCGGAAGGCGTTTCGACGGGGGCTCTGGACAGGCAGTCGGCGTCGCTGTGCTTGCGGCCTGACTTGTAGACCACAGTCATGTTGAACTCCTGCAATTGGAGACTCCATCGAGCGAGGCGTCCTGACAGGTCCTTGAGGTTCGCAAGCCAACAGAGCGAGTGATGGTCGGTGACTACCCGAAACGGGCTCCCGTACAAGTACAGACGAAACTTCGTGATTGCCCAGACGACCGCAAGGCATTCTTTCTCGGTCGTGGAGTAATTTTTCTCCGCCCTGGACAGTGTCCGACTCGCATCCTGATCGAAATATCCAAGAACAGGTGGAGTCTGCAGTCGTCGCTTCAGTTCGTCGAATGCCTGCTGCTGCTCTTCGGCCCATTCGAACTTCTCGGCGTCCTTTGTGAGGTTTGTTAGCGGTGCGGAAATCCTTGCGAAATCCCGAACGAAGCGCCGATAGTAGGCGCATAGTCCAAGGAACCTTCGCACGGCTTTCTTGTCTCTCGGCGCTGGAAATGCTGCGACGGCGCGAGTCTTCTCTGGGTCGGGGCGAACGCCTTCGTTACTAACCACGTGACCTAGGAACTTCAGTTCGTCATAGGCGAACCGACACTTTGATGGCTTCAGGGTGAGTCCGGCGGTCCGTATGGCTTGGAGAACAGCTCGGAGTCGTCGCAAGTGCTCGTCGAAGTCGCCGGAAAACACTACGACGTCGTCGAGGTAGACGAGACAGCTCTGCCATTTCAGTCCTGCCAGTACGGTGTCCATTACACGCTGGAAAGTTGCTGGCGCCGTGCACAGTCCGAAGGGCATCACCTTGAACTCGTACAGTCCATCCGGCGTGACGAAAGCTGTCTTCTCTCGGTCCCGTTCGTCGACCTCGATCTGCCAGTAGCCGCTCTTTAGGTTCATCGATTAAAAGTATCGGGAGTGGCGCAGCCGGTCTAAAGTGTCGTCGATAAGGGGGAGCGGATAGACGTCTTTCTTCGTCACCGCGTTCAGCTGTCGGTAGTCCACGCAGAATCTAAGCGTTCCGTCCTTCTTCTTAACCAGTACGACTGGAGATGCCCACGGACTGCTTGATTTCTGGATTATGTCGTCGTTCAGCATCTCTTGAACTTGCTCCTGGATCACCTTTCTTTCTTTAACGGAGACTCTGTACGGTGATCGATGCACAGGGCGCGCGTCGTCCTCGGTAACGATGCGGTGCTTCGCAACGGCTGTTTGGCGCACCTTCGACGACGTCGCAAAGCAGTCAAGGTATTCGGCGAGGAGGTTAATCAGCTGCCGTCGTCTCGGGTCCGGAAGCTTAGGGTCGATGTCGAGCTGCGCTGGCGACCTACTGTCTCGCTGAGGTGGCGAGGATTCATCAGTAATGGCGGCGATTTCGGCGGAGTTTCGGAGTTCCTCGACGTGGCCAACGGCTACACCTTTTGTGAGGTGTTGCGTTTCATTCCGAAAGTTCGTCACGAGGACCACAGTGCGGCCATCCTGAAGTTCAGCTACTCCTCGTGCAACGCCTATCCCTCTTCCTAGAAGCAACTGGAGGTTGCCTTCCAGAACAACTTTGCCGCAGGTAGCTGCATCAGTCACGACGGGTACGACAACACTTGATCGCGGCGGAAGGTTCACGTGGTCGCTAGCGACTCGGACGGCGGCTGACGCTGTTTGGGGTTTCTCTGAAGGCAGAACCGGCCTGCGCAGCGTCAATCTGTTCTCACCAAGGTCGATGACGGCGCCGTATTCACACAAGAAGTCCATTCCGAGAATGACGTCCCTCGAACAGTCTTGCAGAACGACGAACTTCACAGGGCAGGTTTCACCGTGGATCTAAACGCGAGCGGTGCACCTGCCAACAGGTGTGATGAGATGTCCGCCGGCGGTTCGTATCTGCGGTCCGTCCCACGACGTCGTAACTTTCCGAAGGCGGCGAGTGAGCCTCCCACTCAAGACTGAGTAGTCTGCTCCGGTGTCCACGAGTGCCGATGCATCGAGGCCGTCGATAACAACGTTTAGGTTGTTGGACACCGTTGCATGGGCGTCGGTGCGATGCGGGGCGTCAGGAGAGTGGGAGCGCTCCGGCGTTCTTGGAGGCTGTTTGCTTCCGTCGTTTTCGGCAACGTCACCTCCAGGCGTTGCCGCACTTAGTTTTCCTGGTGACGCAGGGGAGACAGACTCTCACGGCGGGGTCGGCGCGCTGAGGACGCTGAACGCCGTGGCGATGGGGAGCGAGATTCACGGCGGAGAGATGGCACTGAGGGGGCGAGCGTCGGAGGTACTCCTCGATGTCGCGAGGGCGTTCGCCGTACCTCGGGCGTGGGTCGTTCGGGTTTAAACCACGCAACCCAAGTCGACGAAAGGGGCAGCCGCGGTAGATGTGGTCGGCTTCCCCGCAGTGGTAGCAAAGCGGGCGTCGGTCGGCCGTTCGCCACTCGTCTGTCTTCCTCGTTGAGGGTCGCTCCGGGCGGACGTACTGGGCTTGCTCCTCTTGACGCTGAGGATACCGCGGCGTTTGGGCGTCTCTTCGGGGTGGCGCCGGGGCCTAGCGAGGAGCTTGCGGCGGTCGTCGGGCCACGGCGGCGTAGCTCAACGTCGGTTTTTCTGGCGTCGCACGTGTTGATCGGAGCCTCAGGTTGGAAGGCCCGGTGAACTTCCTCTCGGACGACCTCGGCGAGCGACAGTGAGGACGGGCGATCCGCAACGGGGAGTATCTTGCGGAGTTCTTCCCGGACGACTTCACGGATGATCTCCCGAAGGCTGTCGACACCGCTGGTATTCAGGTCCAGAAGGGA
Organism: Ixodes persulcatus; assembly: GCA_013358835.2. Taxonomy (NCBI): domain Eukaryota; kingdom Metazoa; phylum Arthropoda; class Arachnida; order Ixodida; family Ixodidae; genus Ixodes; species Ixodes persulcatus. The sequence continues at coordinate 449,420 of JABSTQ010010503.1, forward strand.
AGCAGCGATAGTTGGAGCAGCAGGCGCGCCGGCGATTCGGTGGTAGTGGCTTTCTCGGGCTGTCAGGGCGCGCTCAATATTGGTGGCTTCGGTTACAAAACCACTGACAGTCGTTGGGGGATTGCGTACCAATCCTCCGAAAATTTCTCCCTTCACGCCACGCATGAGAGCGCGAAGCTTCTTCTCCTCGGTGGCATCTGGATCGGCCCGGGCACTTAGACGCAAGACTTCTTCGACGAAGCTTGTCACACTCTCGTTGGGGCCCTGCACCCTTGTTCGAAGAAGGTCCTCCGCTCGCTGTCGACGGTGGTAGTTGATGAACGTCCGCTTCAGTTCGGCGGCGCATGGCTCCCACGAAGTAAAGGAGGACTCGTGGTTCTCAAACCAGTTCCTCGCGGTGCCTTCAAGCACGAAGTAGAGGTTCTGAAGGCGGTGCTCATCCGTCCATCCGTTGTGGCGGGCTACACGTTCATAATGATGCAGCCAGTCCTCTACGTCTTCGTGAGCTTCATCGTGGAAGGGCGTCGGAGTGCGGGGGGTGACGGGCAGGATGACGACGGGTGGCGTAGTCATCGTCGCGGTCCGCTTCTTTGATATCTGCAGCAGGGGTCCAAGTTCCGGGAGAAGGCCTTGGTTACGGCGAATTGACCGGGCCTTGGTCTGGTCTTCTCCGAAGGGTAGCCTCCCGGGGCTGAGCACGTCACTTGGTCGGCGTGTTTTCGGAGGGGTACGGTCCACGGGCATAGAATGCAGGTACCCCGCACCTCCACCAAAATGTCACAGATGAATAGCCAAGAAAACAAAAAATAACTGGAGGGGGAAACTGAAACGTTTAATGGGGCGAACTTGTGCCCAAAAATAAAGAGGAAAAACAATAACAACAGAAGAGAACAGAGCGTCGCGGGCGTCGAGGTCGGCGTGACAGCAGAGTCGAACGCTGGGGCGAAACTGACTTCGGCTCGCCACGCGGAGCCCCTTATGTACATGCGCGGGCTTCTAGAATAATCGGCGTTGAAAGTTCGACGCGTAGAACATTCGCACCTCGAACAAGCACCAGGATTCTCGAATTTGCCAGAACACTAAATGCAGGGATAAACAAAAGACACGCCGCTCCCAGGAATCGAACCCTGGCTTTTCGCGTGGGAGGCAGGTACGATAACCGTTAGGCCACGCGCGCGCTGCCTACTTGGCCAGCTGCGCGCGCGGCAATATAGCGCGTTTTAGATTTTTAACATACCTTTGATGCCGATTTGTGTCCGGACGGACGTAGGCAAAGGCAGGAAGGCACAAAAGACCAAGAAAAAACGAGATTCAGAAGAAAACGAAACTATAATATTGGATACGAAAAGTTATCTTCTGAATGATTCATCTTTTTAGAACATCTCAAGCTTGATTTTAAAAACTTTGAAGTAGAAGTGGAAAAAACTGGGTGCTGTTTTGCAGTTGCAGGTTTTTTTCCCAAATGGGAACATTGGCCCTTAGTGGGATAGCCAGCTCGATTCCACTGCAATTCAGCCAACGTATTGTAACGTACCATAGTCATGCCTAGCCAAGTTACCCTTATAACCTAACCGTTGCCAATCCGTATCGGTGTTGTGGCACCACCAGCCGGGTTTTCAAGTTCGAAGCCGCTAAACGGTGTCAACGACGCCGCAATTCTTAAGATGACAGCGCTCTTTAAAACAAACGTCTATTGAAATTTCACAAGCGACCAGCCGGCTCAATACAGAAACAAAAACGGGGGAAGGGGAAGGAAGTAAGGAGGGAATTAAGGAGGAAAAGGGACAATATGAGAAAAGGCAAAGTCAGGCGAAAGAGTTATCTCTGATTTGAAAATTTCATCCTGTTTGTTTTTTCAAAAAAAGTGATGGGTTAGATCAATTGTCGTCTGCGCTCTTCACCGCACATTACTATAACCTCCCTAAAAAATCTGCTTTTACGCTTTCCTATGTATTGGCTCCTGCATGTCAAGGGGATGGAGTACACATTTGTTTCTTTGCATGGCTAGAATGCTTTTTTTTTTGTTTGACAGCGCAGCAACTGAGAATCCGATTAATTCTGATTTGTCGGCAGAGTTGTTGCAGGCGCATACGAAAAAAAACACGGCATTTGTGTAGACCTTCGGTGCAATAAATTACAGCCGGTGACCAGAATGGAGCCACCGACACGATTACCACGTTACACAACCAACACGATTAACACTAAATTACACTATTTTTGTGAGTGCTCATTTGGACAATAGCACGCAACTATTCGGCCGACGCGATGATGTAAGAAAACCCTTGGAATCGTTGCGTGTTGGTCCTTATATTGGGCTCAAACGCCAGCCCAAGACCTCCCTTCAGAATCTTAAACACACAATATTCATAGCAGCACACTTCCCCGGCTCATACTTGGGCCAGTTTGGCGCAAGCTTGTGTCAGTCTTGAGCCATGTTGGCTCTAGCTCGCGCTAGTTTGGCCCAAGCCTGGGCCGAGGAAGTGTAGTACTTGGAATATTTTCTATTCATCAGTCGACACAAACGCGCTCAATATGGACGCGTTGAGATATCCACCTCAATAGTACTCAATCCAGCGCTCAGGTATCGTGCTACACATGAGACCAAGACGTCAATTCGTCGCAGTGGCCGCTGGTGAACGAGCCCACGGCCTTAAGAGCGGTCCAAACAGGCCCGGAATACGGGACCCGGGCCAGCCCGGGGGCCGGAAGCCGTAGTGACGTAATCACTTCCGGCATCCGTTTACGGGAGCTGACGTCACGGTTTGGTTTGAGCGGCGCGCGGCACGGGCCCCGTCTACGGGAGCTGACGTCACGGCGGCTCCCCAGGCAACCAATCAACGGCTATCGTCAAGCGGGGTCGTCGCCGCTTGCGCGGGCGAGGCGAGACGCTCTGGACGAGGCAGGCGACACAGCCACGCCGGCAACGCTACGCGCTCCGTCTAGAGCGGCACTGGCGCCTCGTTTTCGTCGCTTTGTTTCGCGATGGCGTCGTCTCGGCAGGATCCCGGCTACGAAGAGGTACGTCACAAGTGCAAGAACTATCAACTGGCGTCGGCTGACTACTTTCGCGGCTGCGTGTGAGCAGTACCTGCGGAGCGTGAAGAAAAAGAAGAAGCGGAAGGCCGTCCGCGAGCTCCTGAAGTCTCGGAAAACGCTCGGCGAGTATGCCACCATCGTGAGACAGATGTACGAAGACTCCGACGGCCGGGACTTCTTCGAGTGCTTCCGAATGTCACGAGCCAGGTGGGGTGTGCTGCTTTTTTATTTTGGATTATTTCATGTTATATATCAAGTGGCGTTCCACGTGGGCCCGCGCGTCGCTCGCAGAAATACTCACGTGGAGCGTGCGCTCCCGCAGTGAAACCACGTTTAGATCATTTTTAACGCGGCAGGATCACGAGAGCAGCTTTCGTAACAGTCACACGCTTGTCATATTTTACTGCGTCCGTGCTATAAAAAAAATAGCAATGGCATGCACATGTGCAGCTCATACGACACACTCTTTCTGTTCACAAAACCTGGTCACGGTGTTGTGCTCCTTTGAGTGCATGTATGACGGAAGCCCGTTCTGCTTCCTTGTCCTTTGTGCTAGCTAGGATGTGTGCTTACAAGCTGCTTGTGAGTGAATTCTGCACGAAAGCTCGCGCTGCAGAACCCAGGGATCTTGGGTTAAATCCCCACCCCTGCCCGTTTTGATCTGGATGAGCATCGCACCGGCGTGCGTTCGTGTTTCACTACTGCGTGACGGGTGTTAAAGACCCTAGGCTAGCGGTCATACAGTACTGCCTAAAAACTCTCATCTACAGCGCGTACCGGTGTCGTTGACCATTTTAACCTTTTAAGTGCATCCCATTGCCTTTCTGGTCTCTTTGCAGCCAGCAAGCCAACCACTGCCTGCCTCTACAAACGGCCTTTCTAAAGGCCACTCATATTTGCATTGAAGATGCCGTTTCATCGGGTTTCAACCACCTCCCGTGTCTCTGAAATCATGTGAATAAATTATTAAACGCAGTATCGAGTTCTTTCGCTTGTCCTGGTCCTTCTGGTAGCTACGATACCTGTCGTAGATGCAGGGGTACCGCTGAACTAGCTGAATTAATTTATAGGTTTTCTCGGGTACGCCAAACGCAGCGGCAACTTCAGCCCTCTTCGGGGCAGCGGCACTCTTCTTTGCAGCTTGAGCAGCTTTCCTCGCGTCGGAGACGGGCGGGAAGTCAAGTACGGAGCGTGTGAGTGGTGTGAGGCAATTGCACGCGGAACCACGTGAACGCCGGTGGCAAGGAGGGCGGAGGAGGGAAGCGCGCCGCGCTGATTGGCCGCAGAGAAAATACGGAAACCTACGTCACGACCCGGGAAGGAGAAAGTTGAAAATTTTTCAACTCTTGACCCGGACGCCGGAAGCCGTAATTACGTCACCGTCCGTACGCAGGGAGCGCTGACGTCACTACGGGTTCCGGCACACCGGGCTGGCCCGGGTCCCGTATTCCGGGCCTGTTTGAACCGGCCTTTACAGGGAGGGGTAGAATTGTAGGGACACAGCACCTAAAAGGAAGACGATGAAGTTGAGCCTTTCTCAACGGTTAGCTCGGGCAGCAAAGGCATTCGACCTTCAGTCACAATCAGGTATGCATTTGTGAATAAATGGAGTGTACAGCCGTATCTTTCAATAGCATTTAACATGAGCTAGTTTATGTGCTGTTAGCCCAAAAGCTGCATTACATTTTTAAACTCCATTTTATTTAATAAAATGTGGAGTTGTTCTCAAAAACATCAAAACGAATGTGCAACAAAATGTAACTTTCATAAACATTCATAAAAAAGGTAAAGCTATGCTCTAACTTGGATCTCGGGTCTGCTAGCTGCCCGTCCGAAATGTTCATGTACGTTTTCTTTGAATCTGCCAAATTATATTTGTTTAAATGCTAAATATATGCCAGGTTTCTCCTGCAACTAATGTAATTGTGACTTTTAAAATGCAAAAAAGTACTTAAGGCTTTGCTATGTCCTATATAAAAGTAATTTTAAAAGCTCGTTTAAGTGATTCCAACGATTAACGAGTTGGGCGGAGTGTTCCTTCTTCCTCAACGTAAGAACCCGATTGAAAGCAATATATAACTCAACAAAAAAGGAGTGAAAGATAAACAAATCCGTTACAACTCCCTGTAACGCCGGATTAGAGCGCAGCTGTTGAGGAAGAGGATGGAAGGGTACTGAGGGATAGGATGGAAGGGTACTGATGAATAGGTGACTCCCTGATGTCACATGACCTGGGGGGGGTGACGTGACGTCAGGCGGGGGTCACGTGAATTTAGGTGGGTGACGTGACCTCAGAAGGGGTCACGTGACCTCAGGGGGTCACTTGTAATCAGTGGGGTCACATGACCTCAGGGGAGTAACCCTCGTGACGCTCGTGAGGGTAACCCTCGTGACCCGCATGAGGGTAACCCTCGTGACCCTCGTGAGGGTAACTCTCATAACTCTCATGACCTTCGCGAAGGTTACCCTCGCAACCCTTTTGTGGGTAACTAACCCTCGTAACCCTCGTGAGCGTTGCGAGGATTACCAGGGTTACTCTCACGTGGGTTACGAGGGTAACCCTCGTGATCCTCGCGAGGGTAACGCTCGTGAGAGTAACCCTCGTAATCCTTGTAACCCTCACGAGGGTTACGAGGATTACGCGCGGTTATGCCGACGGCGATGGCGACGCCGCTCAAGCCGGAAACGGGCGCCTAAGAGCTGCGTTCTAAAAAAGAAAAAAAGCTTTGCAGGTTTTGCATCGCTAATCCTTGGTTCCCGCGTGGTTGAAATATTTTTTCGATGAGGTATGAAGAATATTTTCATTCGACTGCAGGTTAGTTAGGGAATCCCCTACCGTCATGGGAGAACGAAGTCCATCAAGACCGTTTCGAACCCTACGGATTTTCATTTTCGTCCTTCGATTGATTCCCAAAGAAACCGTGATTTATTGCTAAAGAAAGACAACGTGATCTGCAGCGCCTCCGCGCTGTGGAAGAGGAGTTTCACCAGATGTTTTAGTTATGCCGCAGAGGTGCATGCGGTGGTAGGGTGATGAACGTTGGAAGCGTAAGTGTACGTGCTATAATGCGTGACGACAGCAACATGTTTAAAAGACAGGGGAACAACGTGTGAGTGTTTGAAAGGACGAGAGGCAAGCAGCGACAAGGGGCCAGTGAAACGAACCGAGAACGGCAACACTTTATTAAGTGGCATCGAAACGTAATCTGTAAAAGGCGCATCCCGCATGAGGTGTGCAAGATCAACTTTGGGAATAACGCAAGCCGGACGCCAAGCCGGCAAGAGGACCATTGTCAAGAGAACGGCGCAACGGCGAACGATTATAAAGGTACGTATTGACCAACAAGTACATCGGGAAGCATATTTTAGCGCCTTGTCCGGTCTGGGCGGTAGTGGGTGTAACTGTTTGTGATAACAATTGGACGTGAGTGCCGTGAGGAGGCACTTCTTGGGTTTGCTTACAGCAGCGTTATCTGAACAGTCCACACAATAAGAAAAAGGATGGCCTCAAAAGACTTACGGCAGTATTTGATGCTATGACCTCCCATTAGCTCCTCGAAGGGACCATTTGTTTAAAGCTAGCTACCGTGTGAAAGAGGCGGGAAACAGCCGCATTCGTCCGGGTATACCCAAGAAGCTTGCGCGAGCGAATGCAGCCATAAGTCCTCCTCAGACAGGGGTACATGCGTATATTTTCGCCCAAGGCTAAGGAAATGCTCGTTTGAAAGACATTGCTGACATTAGTTTCGCTCTCACTCTCCCAGTTTCGGTACATGGTCCATCACTAAATCGGAGAGAAAGCCGTGACTCCTCATTGAGCTTTCCCATGACGAACATTTCGGTGTAGTCTTATGTCGAGCTCAAAATACGCCGTGGCACACTTAATGCACATTATGTTCTACTCAACACATTCAGGGCGCTATCCAGTTGACCTCATGCCGTCATTACTCTTTCCCATAACTTTGCAGAAAAACAACGAATACCGATTTTTATGCACCAATTACTGGCAAACTCAGTTCGCTATTTGTTAGCAGTCACTACAACACCGCGTTTGTGACAAAACGCACGCGAACTGAAAATAAAGAAACGCCCGTAACAACAAACTAACTAGAACACAATAATTGCATCGTCTCTGATCACGTGTGGTCGGAATGCTTTTGCTCGTCATTTGCTCTCACAAAGCAGATCGTTGGATTCAGCTTAGTTTCGCAGTGCTTAAACGCTGCCAGAGATGATTAATTTGGTCTGGAGTCACACGCTAAGGGTATCTAATAACGTTATGTGGGTATGATATACTGCTTACTAGCTGTACGCATTCTCTGTGGCTTGAGAAAAAACTTTTATTTTTAGGAACATTCTCGAAATGACAGCGTGCGTTTTGCTTTATTCGTTTTTGCGCCCTAGATCTTTATTTTCTTATGTGGCACATATGACGTGAAATTCAATTGAATGCAGTTATCTGATCAGAGCAAACAATTCGGCAATTGTAGCGATGGCTTGTTTTTGTGTGCTTTTTAGACCCTGACAGCGGCAGCTGCCAGTATATCGCATCCTTAATGCGGATCGTTACAGAGCTTACGCCTAAGACTTGCTATTATATGATGAGTGCGTTATCTCTTATACATTTGTCGAGCGATAACGTACTTTACACTTTCAGCGTTATTTATAATTCAAATCCCTCCTAAACAGGCAAGAAGCTGTTGAGGACCAGGGGTTGATACCTGGACCACCACCGGTTTTGACAGACGTCGCAGAGTCGAAGACATCGGCGACGGAATTGCACCCTTCGAAATTTGGCCTTACTATCAAAGCTTCCGCTCAAGAATTTCGACTTTGACCATCCTTGAACGTGCTGTGTTTGTACAAAGCAATAACGATCCATCTTAGTTGATCTACAAAATTTTGTTTATGAGATTGCGAATAAATGCAAAGGCACAATGTTTAATCATGGGGGTCTAAATTTGCGGGACTAACTGGAGGGACTCAATGATTGCTCCCGTCCCCGAAATCACCCATTGGACCAATGGTTGTGGCAGGGTATATAGATACCGGAAAGACTAAGTTGCGTTCCTTTTTCCTTAAGAGTATAGCGACGGGTAGGTGTGCGTCCTCGTGGTGTGGGAAAAGTGCAAGACAAGCCTCAACATCTGTAAGATTTCCTGTCTCTCTTGCAGCGAAGCATTACAAAAGGTGCAAAATGCCATCGCATTTCAAAAAAAACCTGCGAACCCATCTCGGCAACATTTTGTTTTTACTGGGAGTCTAAACATATACCAATGCCTATGCAACGAAAGTCCGCCGCCACGCTGGCACATCTGATACATTTGTTTCTTAAGCGTTTACCTTACGTATGTCTTAATGCAGCTACATCTTCTCCATCACTCAAACATTTTTTACACACACAAACAAGTTCAAACTAGTGTTTAAACAAACCAAACAAGTTCGAAGCTGGTGTTTCATTTTTGTTGCTCAGATGATCAAAAACTAAGTAGGACTACAAGATATGCGGTGACCATTTTTATCAGCTGAGTAAGTCCGTTACTGTATTCGCGATTTCGAATCTGCAACGAAAATAGAAGGTATAAAAGTATCTGGCCCAACGCAGATAGCTTATTTATGGGGGCTATATTCGGATCATGGCACATTAAAAACTCGAAATTAGGTGTTGGTTTTACATGAGGGATACGAAAACAATTAAAGGAAACTCCCCAAGGTTGAGAAGATATGCACTAGGATAAATGTATTCTTCGTAACAGACACTGGTGAAAAAAACATTTGCTATGAGAAATGTCTTTTGTTCAATAAACACATCTGAATCATGCAATACATATATAAGAACATATAACAACAATATAATAACTATATAAGATATATAAGAACATATTAGAACCATAAAAAAACTTATAAGAAACGTTTCACAAGTTTCCTATATGATTCTTATATGTTTTATATATCTTATATTGTCCTTATGTGGATGTTATATGGTTCGTATATGTTCTTATACGTCTTGTATGATTCATATGTTTATTGGGAAAAAAAAAACCTTTCATACAAATAAGATATTTCAATCGGAGAACCAATGAAATATAAAAGTGCTTCATATATTCTCTTCCTAAGTGAACCAGATTGGGATGAGATACTTTTTCTGCTCAAAACTAAGCAGACACTTTGAGACCCGACCAAAACATTTACTCTGACTTGCGATTTATTACTTAGACCTGCTTCGGTTTGTTCTCAAACAGCGCCATTTCTCTGTTAATTGGCTCCTAAAGCAGAGCCAGGGAACCACCGCGTAGATCCTTATTTATTCGATCTCCTTCGTTTCTGGCCTCCAATGGGAGACATTCCGTTTCGTTTTTGTTGAGGTTGCATATATTTCTTACTTGATACAAGTTAATTGTGCGAGCCGCGACGACAGTCGCAAATTAGAGAAGTGCGAACAAAACCCTGAGTCTTCCGCGAAGTTTAGGTTTTATTTGTTTTTTTTTTTATTTTTGCCTCTTCTTTTTGCAATGTTCCTTAACGCCGGTATCCTTGCCGAGAAACAACGTGCAATGTGCGCCGTGCTTTTAAGCGGCCTGGTCAATCGGCACTAATCAGGAAAAATACGCCGCTGGAAGAACGATTATTGGCGCCCGAAGGCTGGCTTTCCTCTAGAGTAACCAGTGGGGCTCGTCGTGCCGTGAGGCCAACAAAGAGAAACGGGCATACTGTACCAAAACAAGAACAGCTTTGGACATCTAAGCCGCACGTAGGAAGGTGAAAGAGTGCCGGGTGATTAAGAATTAATCGGGATAATATGTTTCGTAATTATTGGTTCGGCTCAAAAAGATAATTGAACTTTATAAATAAATATTTGATCACACTTAAGCAAATGCTAATAAAAGCTTTTTTGTCAAACCTTGAAACGTTTAAGGTGTTAATGCAAGCAAAACAGAGCAATGGTGAAGATCAAAGTTTTAGTTGATAATGCAAACGGGATATAGACAAAATGGCGGTCGTTGATTTAAGAACAAAGTAATATATACAGTCAGGTACGCTAAAAAGCCTCGATATATACACTTTGCTATACATATCTTGACCTCCTTGTTTACAGTATTTAGCAGAAGAGCATCTCGAAACATCTCAAACTTGTTTTCCAACACACTGAGGATTATGGTCTTGCTATCAGTCCGGGCAAGTGTGAGTTCGGCGTGACTGCGATATATTTCCTCGGCCACTCCCTCGAATAGTTTGAACTTTGACCCCTTGAGAACAATGTAAAATCGTCCAGAACTTTCCTCTCCCTTCGTCTATCCTCAAACTCCAATAATTTCTTGTTTTAGATAATTTTTATAGCCCCTTCCTTTCCATCTCCGCAGATATGCTTAAACCTCCGACGGATTTCCTCAGAGGTCTCCACACACTTTCTACAGCACTCCAGTTGTCCTCGGAACCTGACTAAGTATTTGAAAACGCCAAACAAGCACTAGCCAACGCCACTCTCCTATATCTGTAAATTCACAACATATCTATATATTCACGAACCACAAGCTTTTTTATACCCCTTAAAACGTCCAGCGGCAAGTTGTTTTTGCGAGAAGCACGATACCTGACTTTCCTCGCTGAATTCATCACAAACGTCCGTCATGTCAAGAAAGCTCACACAACAACAGCGGACGCTCTTCCGCGCATTGTATCGACCTTTCATTGCAGTGTGTTGCCTTCGGTGATTCACTTGAATTCCTGAGCTGTAGCGCAGCAGAACGGCAGTGACATTCGCTCGCTCACTTTCGCCTCAAATCGGCTGCAGCTTAAAAATATCACATACTACTTTGTGATCATCTTGGAATTTGTGATATCTCCACTTGTGTGCTGCAGCCCGTCGTCCCATCTGATTTTCATCATCAGATTTTCGCCGCACCGAATGGGCTGCCGCACTACGAAATACGTGCGACACAAGGCAATAGCAACCAACGTTTTCTTTGGAGTGGGATCAAGAAGGATACCAGAGAATGAACACGAACATGCATAGGCTGCCAACAATTAAAAATGTATCAAAACACCTCTCAGCCTTCTCGAGAATTCCCACTACCCACCACTCGTTTCGATAAGGTTTACACATATTTGTGCTCGTTACTTGCAAAATGTAATGAATTACAATTACACATTATTGAGCCTCAACTGTAATTACAGTTACCAATTACTTTTGCTGAAGAGTAACAGATTACTTTACTCGTTACGTTACAAATTATTTCACGTTATTTTTTCCGTACACTTATGCAGAAAACAGTAAAGCAATTTTTATATTTTCCAAAAATGCTCTGCAACACAGCTTTTCATTTTTTATACGCCCGCATTATGGTAGTCCTTGAAAAAATAAAGTATTGTATTCAAGAGAAAGAGTGTAGGTGCACTCCACCTGTAAGCTGGCAAGGCACCGAAAGCTGCAACCACACCCGCCATCCCGCCGGCTTACGGCCTCTCGAAATGATCCTTGCAATTGTGCAGACAGAGTTAGCGGTGCGCATGCTCAGTAGCAGCGACTCTTCCGCTACGAGATTCGGAGCTAAAGAAGCGATCTCCGAAAGCTCCGTGTTGACTCGGGTGTTTCGCCAGCTATTCACAAGAAAAGAAAAACTTGGTTTGAAAGTTACAATGTATAGCTAATGCAGAATGCAGGCGTCCCAGCTTACATTGATGCGTTTCCGTAGATTAGAGTTTGATGTTCTTGCTGATGACAGTGTTTTTTTTTTTCTTCTGGCGAGCAAAGTATGCACTGAAACTCTAGGCTTCCGTTCTCCTTAATGCCCTGAAGTTTTAACATCCCATTAAGAGATCGCCATGGAGACAACGGACACCCGATGAACGAAAACTCGACCAGTCAGACAAAACTTTGCGGTTACTGGTTATCGATCGATCATCGTCTCTCACTTTCATACCAATATTTGTGAAGGCCAGGGGAGGGGAGGGCATAGAGAGCGAGAGAAGCGGTGGACATCGGTCTCGCAAAACGATAGAGGATCACACCACTTTTACGCGTTCTATCTTTCTCTATCTCTCTCAGTCAGCACTTCGTATATGGCCTACCCCCCCCCCCCCTTTTATGTTGACAGTTGACTGTAAAGTGAAAAGTGGAGCTGACCACCATGCCCAGACAAGTAAAGCAGAAGAAGTGTCGTCCGTACCCCCGAAGACGATGCTCTTGGCCTCGCGGTGAGCGCTTTTCAGCAGTGCCTCAAGAGCGTGCTAGAATAAAGTAGCTCACATCAAAGAGAAAGAGAATTCGACCCCCTCGCGCGAGGCTATATCGTCAGTTATGCGATCTGTGAACCCGCGAACCGAGGGGGTACGGACCCGCGTTTGATGTCTGTGCAGGTGGCGGGAGACGTCGAAGAAGTTGGAAAGGGAGAAACGGGGTAAAAGACAAAAAAAATAAACACGAAGAACTTTGTCCTGCTCGGGGAAGAAGAACACACGATGGAAGGCAACGGAGAGCCTACCCGGCGTTGTCTTACTTTATCTTTGTATTTCGTACATTCGTACATGCTTTGGCCGTTTCTCTAGTGGTTCTAGTGAACGGTCCTATAAAAAAACCGAGTTTTTTTTCGGCTATTCTCCCCTTCCTGACGTTTTATATTTTGTTAAACTTGCATCCTTTAGGCCCCTGAAATTTCTGCTCAAAATCCTCCAGTTACTGTTTTATGCTCATATTTTAATAAGTAACGAGATAATAAAGTAATTCGTTACCAATATTTTGTAACGAAACTACGTTGCAAATTACTTCCGAAAAAAAGTAATGTGGCAATTACAAAATACTTGAAAAAGTAAGGGATTACAAGTAATTCGTTACTTGTAACGGATTACTTCCCAAGTCTGGTTTACATTGATACCATTGGCCCCTTAGGTCTATCAACTGATAATACGTATATACATGCTTGCATTGACTGATTTCTATGTTATCCAGAAGCCTACCACTTTCCCAATATCAGAGAAAACACCATCACCAGGTCTTTCATTAGTGGATGGGTCGCAAGGTTTGGTGTACCTTTTGAGCGCAACAACTGACAGAGAATGATGGTTCGAGTAATCCTTATTTTGTTTTCTCATGCAGCTCATCGGGACTCATCACAGTTACACGGCTTTCTACTACCCTGTATACAACAGTATAGTTCAAAGACTGCGCTGGTCGCTTAAGGCATTGCTCAAGGCCCATGGAGATTCCACCAATTGGTTCACACTACAAGATCTCATTCTTCTTGAACTCCGATAACTGTCAAAGGTGAGTTCGGTTGCAGCTCCGCAGATCTCGCATATGGTGCTGCTCTCCGTTTTCTCAGAAATTTCTTTCCACCAGGTGATGAACATGTCACTACCGACCTCACGAACGACGCCGCCGAATTAAAGCAGCCATGAGCGATATCCGCGCAGTTCGGCCAAGACCGCAATGTTGGTCACCGATTTTCGTACCAAAGGCTCTCCAAACGTCAATAGATGGTTGCGTTGTGCCAGACGCCGTTCGAAGGCCGTTGTATCCGCCACATGACGACCCCTTTCACGTCGCAGAACGACCGATCAAATATTTTTTTTCTTTATTCTTCGGCGGCCGAACAAACACGGCGTCTTTCGACCGACTCAATCCTGCTTATTTGGCCATGACCACCAAGGCTCATTCACTCCATGATCCTATGAAACAAATATTTGCTCTGACCCCCCTTCAATCTTTTTACAACTAGGAGAAGTGCCTTCTGTAGCAGGCGGGAGAAGACGAAGAGGACGAGTGTAAAATTTGACAGGATTGCGTACAGGAGAAGTGAGCTTGAGCTAGATTTCTAGGGCTGCTCTCAACCTGAAACACGTTTATTTACTCAATAGTAGATGATTTTATGGAGCTCTCATTAATCTTGGTCGAGAGTTCATTGTTGAACTAACATTTTGCGATCAAGGCTCTTTGAGATATTTACCCTATATATAACCATTTTAGTTACAAAATGTCGTTAAGAATTCAAGATTATTTATTGTCCCCATAGTTTTCCTACTAAGACTTTATTTCCTAACTAGTTATGTGCACGAGCACACTTTGAGTTCTTTTGAGCTAACGTCCATGGGTAATTTCGTTTCAACTTGCATTCAGCAGAGCCCTAGTTAGATTGGTCGCGAATTTAGGTATTGCCTTTCTTAGTTTGACCCTTTTAGTAAACGGCTGTGAACGTGACGTCAATGACGATATATTGTGAAACAAGAAAATTATTATTTATTTTTCTTGTTTTCTTCGTGAAACAAATTTTACATATTCCACTGTTCACGATTTTAACCAGTTATATCTCAAGTCGTAATGATGCGTAAAATATTATTTTTTAACATCTAGAGAGCTTCATCTCTATCGATATACTGTAAGCTAATAATTAAATCAAAAAACGACGCGTGAATCCTGTAAAGTGTTCTTAACAGAAGGTTAGAATAAAATTTAATACACATCTAACTCTGCTGCATTTAAAATAGGGACCCTACATTGCCATGGAAATTTTTTGCATCCCCTCTGTCAACTTTAAATACCAACTACCAACCTTGATGATCATTTATGTAGCCACTAGCGACCCAGTGACTATCGCCAAAGTATTTATGCATGGTTCCTGTAACGTTTTTACAATCGATAATTTCACAATCTCAACAATTACTAATATACACTATTTTAGTGATGATGATGACGCTGTTCGATGTTATGGTCCATCGGCAGACTTTTTACAACAATTGTTAAATTTGGTTGGAGCTCTGATGACAAACAGAATTAGTTTGTTGTACGGTATTCGCTTTGTACGGTCAGCACTTTAAAGTTATGTTTTAAAGAATCTTATCAGTCTATGCACCCGGAATATGCCTTACTTTGTAAACTTCATGGAACGCACGTGCATTGTAAAACTAAAGGCGAACTTTATGAAAATATTATATAGGAAAGCTATTTAAACTGACTATTTTCAAATATAATAAGAAGTTTTTTTTGCACAAATCAACATTTTATGTTATTTCCAATACACTTTCGCTGGGTAGTATTACGTTTCTTTTAATACCCAAGTGCACTGTTAATATGGATCGATTACATAATTATGATGCCGAAATATTATAATATTTATAGTTTGAGACGTGTCCTTGGACGCACTTCTTTCTTTTAGGCGTTTACATAATCTTAACATTATGCTCAACAATTCTTCCTGTTTGACGGAATATATAACATTCTGTCTCATCGCGCATACCGGAGATATATGTGGCTATTTATACAACTCAGTTGCAGTTGTCTTGTCAGCTGTCTCCCAAGGTCCAATTTTCGCGTCACTAATTATTTATATTTATTATGCATAAATATTTGTTCAGTGAATGTCTCGACTAACATATATCCTGAAACTTACAATTGCATGCTGTGAAAAAATAAAACCTTTCTTTGCGCATCGTCCTTCAAATTATGTTGCGAGCTCCCGGGGAAGCGCACAATTAAGCCAGCTTGCTTGGCGCCGAAAACACAAGCGACACATCAAATCTTTTTGCGACCTTTTTTAAGATATCTGAAATTTTGAACAAGTTAGAAAAACCTGATGTCTCGCTTTTTTTTCATACCCCAACACTTGTTTCTGATCTTTTTGAGCAGCGTCTCGGCAACTCCAAGCAAAATTTAAAGTGCAATAACCGGCAGCTCTATGTCGAATAACCTGAAGGTTGAAACTGTCACGCATAATATGGTGGCATGACTGTTGAAGTGCCGCCTGGACAGAAGACCAAGTAATAACCCTTTTTACTACTATGAAATGGGCCGAGTCGTAGGGGAGGATTCCCTTTTTGGATCGTGGGTGACAACAACGTGGTTTCCCATGAACTGCCATCCCAACTCTAGAACTTGGGGAAATTGGTCATCTGAAAGTTTGTAAACGAACGTTAAGCCATTTTAGTTGTCATCGAACACTTTCAAATCACTCTCAACAACCTGGTGCGTCAAACGATTGTCAGAGCGTTGCAATAGCACAAGATTGTACTCCACACACATGACAACCTCACATACTTGTTTCCCTTCCAAGCTATTTTTGTCGAACTTAGCTAAGAAAATCAGGGTGTTGAACCGGCCATAATTTCGGTTCGGCTCGGGTTTCGGACTCAGTAGCATTGTATTTTGTTCCGGTTCGGTTCCGGTTTAGGGTAGCGCACATAATATCACTCAAGTTACCGGTTTTAGTAAGTGCGACCCAGTTCGAACCGGTTCCTAACTTCACCTTTGAATATTAACCGAGCACTTCCAGCAGCCTTTTCTGAGCACGAGATACTTGCGATAGACCAATCCCAAAACTACTCCCTCTTCTGGCAGATCTGAAAACCCAGCACAGTGACGTGCGCAAAAACAATGTGACAAGGCTATTTCTTGCAATATACTGTTCTTAAGTGAACTATATATAATCGATCGTCTTTTCTTTTTTTTATGGTGTCCTTTGCACACGCAACTGTACAGTATTTCAAACTGTGCCAGAACAGGGCGTAATTTCGGGATGGGTCTATAGACCTTTTCAAAAAAAGAACTTGTGGTCGGTGCCATCTTTAGTGTTCGTGTGTACAGCGTGTGCTTTGCTGGCTTTCTTTAGCGACGAACACGCACATGCTGGGTTGTGAAGATCGCACACTGGCCGAGCGGCTCACTGGCCAGCTCGGCCACTCTCAACTAGCGCCCGAAAGCGTTCGCTTAGGTTAGCCAATGGCTCACATACTGACAAACGTGTTGTCAACTTTGCCTTACGGGAAGCCGGCACCGTGTTCTACATAAATAGTTCAATCCACTAGCTTCTCAACGAACACAAACACGTGCGGAAGGTGCTAGTCTCCAAAAATAGCAAAACATTAAAACGCACCAAAGATGGCAACAACCCTGAGGTGCCCCGTCTCCACTGGGCACCCAAGTTGGGCAGCAGTCCCCGGGGGTCTGCTGCTTGAGAATGGACGAAGTAATTTGGTGTGAAAGTTACGAGGCCGCCCGTGCAGCGACGTCATAAACCATGTTAAAAAAAAAAAAAAAAACATTAGCGTCGTATTGAAACGAATTTTAGAAGGTTTTCAGGCCAAGCGTCTTTGTTTTGGCACGGGTTAAAACATTTCAATCGTATAATGAAATGTGACTACATCTTGACAGCGCTTCGGGTTCCGGTGGAAAAACGCTGTTCTAAAGGTATCGTGGCAATGCTTTGTCTTCTCACTTTGACTTTTTATTACAAACCACGCTCTTTGCAATTGACCCGGTCTGAGGGACTCAGAACCAGTGACATAGCATGAATGATTAATGTTAAGAGCGTGATAATATTATATAACAGTACTTACATTTGAAACTGTCAGTTACCGAACACAATTCCGGTAATGCCACCACAGCGAACAACGTTTCTCGAATGCTCAGTTGAAGACGATAAAGGAGGACTTAAAAACAAAAATGAGAAAGTGGTTGAACAGGCGGCATGCTGGCCTTGCTAGTCTGACAAAACTACAAAAGAAATATACAAAGAAACATTTTCTTCTTACCCCTCCCCCCCCCCCCTCCCCTCCTGCCCCCGGCCTCCTTCCAAGGTGCGGCTCGTCAGCGAATCATCGCCGAGTAACGTTGCATCCGACGACCCATGTTTTTTTTTTTTGTTTTTTTTTTGTTAGGTAACATTTTGAACACGTTGAAGAAAAGATTGTTTTTCGTTGAAATGGACCACAGGCGGCCCTACAAACTATACTGCCGATGCAGCGCGGTACTTGTCCCACCTTCCTTCACCGTGCCGCTGCACTCAAGCGGAAGGTCACGAGGTGCGTTCTCAATGCTCGATTTGCTCAATAGCACATCGATTGCAACTGCGGTCCATCTTGAGTTCAAACATTCACGGACGCGTAGGCCTCTGTGCATTGAGTGGCGCAATCCACTCTGACACTTGGGCATTTCGTAGCAAAGTGGCCAAGCCCAAGCGGTGCTTTGAAATCGCCGCGCCGCTACCGCGCAACCAGGGTCAATCCAAGAAACAAAGTAAAGTTTAAGCTGTCCATATGCCTAAGTAGAAGTGGAAACTAAACGAGCTCACTGACCACGCGCTCTCTTTGTGTCTCTGCTATTGACGATCATGTATCGTTTATTACACATGAAATAGATACGAAATGTAAAAATATCTGACAGTATGTAGGAACAGTCTTGGCAATAGTATAAGAAAGAAATACACAAGCAGCCAATTATTGACGGAATTGGCCCTGAACCGCTCTCATTGAACCGGTAACCGCCATATCAGATTATGGTTTCGTTCCGGTTCGCGTTCAATATGAAGCGTTCGATTTCGGTTTCGGTTTTGTATCGGTTCGGTCAAAAATAACGGTTTTGATCAGGTTTTCGGTTCGGATTCGGGTTCGGTTCGACACCATGAAGAAAATGTCACAAAAGACATGGGCGACGCAAGATCCGATGCAAATACCTTTGATTTTTTCGTACATAATACACGCCCTCTTTTTAGCCTTGTCTATTGTCAGCTTTTTTTAACTTTATAAGTCATAAACCGACTCGACCGCTTCGTCACTTTAGTTCTGTTAGTATCGTTTTATCTCGAAGTTTATTATTTGTTTTGACATGAAGTGTAGTTTAATGCTCTGTGTGCCAGCATGTTCTTTCCTAAAATTGTCCGCACATTGTCGCAGCAGTAAAAGTGTAATAAAATTAAAATAAATAAAATCAGTCATTATGTGCTCCAAAAATATCAACTAATGACGGTTAACTTTTCAATCGATAGTGATAGAACTAAGATATCTTCTCCAACTAGGCTTCTCCTATGAGGTGTGCGAAAAGTAACAGCTGAAAGAAACAGAAAGTGTATAAATCTTATGGAAAAAATAGTGTCATTTTTGGGGGATACCTTCAGTTTGCCATTTCCACAATCTACTGTTTTGTTAGCAGACGCTTTTGCACTACGTAGTGATTTATTCCTGAGAGTATGTTGGCACGCAATACCATAAACGCAGCCAGGTCCACTTGCTAGAAACAAGCACCTCAACTTTACACTTTATGCACACACATAATAGGTCGCTGGAATTGAAGACGCAGTGTTTTCATCTCGTGGTTTCCGGAAAGAACGCCTTAAGATACTGGTTGCTACCCCAACGAGAACTTCTCTCATTCATTCATTTTCAATCTTATTATATTTCCTAGAGTTTGAAATTAAGAACAAAAACGAAGTGCCCGTCGTACTTTGGTTTACTGAGAATAAAATAGTAATAGCGCTTTTTTTCTCGTTTCTTCGCAATATAGCTTGAATTGCATAGCAAAAATTACAAGGAATGTGAAAATATAATTTCCAAATTGTATTTGTTGCATATAAAAACTAGGATATCTTATTAAATTCTATATTAGCTCATTTTACTTAGGCTCGATGCAAAATAAACTTTATCTAGCGTCTAACTGAGAATAAAAAAATAATTACAATTCTTTTCTTTGCAGGAATAGTTTTAACTTCAAAACACGCTTGCTTGGCATTGCATGCAAGCCCAGCGTTAACAAAAGAGGCCACAAAAAAGCTAAACATAGTGAGAGCGCAATCCACTCTGACACTTGGGCATTTCGTAGCAAAGTGGCCAAGCCCAAGCGGTGCTTTGAAATCGCCGCGCCGCTACCGCGCAGCCAGGGTCAATCCAAGAAACAAAGTAAAGTTTAAGCTGTCCATATGCCTAAGTAGAAGTGGAAACTAAACGAGCTCACTGACCACGCGGTCTCTTTGTGTCTCTGCTATTGACGATGATATATTGTTTATTACACATGAAATAGATACGAAATGTAAAAATATCTGACAATATGTAGGAACAGTCTTGGCAATAGTATAAGAAAGAAATACACAAGCAGCCAATTATTGACGGAATTGGCCCTGAACCGCTCTCATTGAACCGGTAACCGCCATATCAGATTATGGTTTCGTTCCGGTTCGCGTTCAATATGAAGTGTTCGATTTCGGTTTCGGTTTTGTATCGGTTCGGTCAAAAATAACGGCTTTGATCAGGTTTTCGGTTCGGATTCGGGTTCGGTTCGAAAGCATGAAGAAACTGTCACAAAAGACATGGGCGACGCAAGATCCGATGCAAATACCTTTGATTTTTTCGTACATAATACACGCCCTCTTTTTAGCCTTGTCTATTGTCAGCTTTTTTTAACTTTATAAGTCATAAACCGACTCGACCGCTTCGTCACTTTAGTTCTGTTAGTATCGTTTTATCTCGAAGTTTATTATTTGTTTTGACATGAAGTGTAGTTTAATGCTCTGTGTGCCAGCATGTTCTTTCCTAAAATTGTCCGCACATTGTCGCAGCAGTAAAAGTGTAATAAAATTAAAATAAATAAAATCAGTCATTATGTGCTCCAAAAATATCAACTAATGACGGTTAACTTTTCAATCGATAGTGATAAAACTAAGATATCTTCTCCAACTAGGCTTCTCCTATGAGGTGTGCGAAAAGTAACAGCTGAAAGAAACAGAAAGTGTATAAATCTTATGGAAAAAATAGTGTCATTTTTGGGGGATACCTTCAGTTTGCCATTTCCACAATCTACTGTTTTGTTAGCAGACGCTTTTGCACTACGTAGTGATTTATTCCTGAGAGTATGTTGGCACGCAATACCATAAACGCAGCCGGTCCACTTGCTAGAAACAAGCACCTCAACTTTACACTTTATGCACACACATAATAGGTCGCTGGAATTGAAGACGCAGTGTTTTCATCTCGTGGTTTCCGGAAAGAACGCCTTAAGATACTGGTTGCTACCCCAACGAGAACTTCTCTCATTCATTCATTTTCAATCTTATTATATTTCCTAGAGTTTGAAATTAAGAACAAAAACGAAGTGCCCGTCGTACTTTGGTTTACTGAGAATAAAATAGTAATAGCGCTTTTTTTCTCGTTTCTTCGCAATATAGCTTGAATTGCATAGCAAAAATTACAAGGAATGTGAAAATATAATTTCCAAATTTGTATTTGTTGCATATAAAAACTAGGATATCTTATTAAATTCTATATTAGCTCATTTTACTTAGGCTCGATGCAAAATAAACTTTATCTAGCGTCTAACTGAGAATAAAAAAATAATTACAATTCTTTTCTTTGCAGGAATAGTTTTAACTTCAAAACACGCTTGCTTGGCATTGCATGCAAGCCCAGCGTTAACAAAAGAGGCCACAAAAAAGCTAAACATAGTGAGAGTGCAATCCCGGATGGTAGTCCTGTATTTCAGAGTGTAAAAACCTATGCATACAGCGAACAGGTCTTCAAAACATTTGCTGATTTTTTTTTGTTTTGTTTTTACTTTTGCCAAAAACATGTTAACAGGCCGGTTGTGACTCAAGGGTGACTTACACCATCCTGTTGAACCAAAATTAAAGAATATACGTACAAGAATATTAAACGATGTGAGACTGAGCAAGTTTATTTATGTTTAATTATTTTTTAAAGTAAGAAATAGAGCACATATCCAACGTTTAGAAATTAGTAGGGAGCCAGATGGCAAACCAGATTCCACCTTGTTTGATCACGATTCCTATTTACAAATGCATCTACATGTTGGCACTCTAAAAACATTATGATACGAAGCTAATGCAATGCACTTGTTTTAGGCGCTTATTAAGCGCCTGTAGTTTTCTGGTGCATAAATAGCGGAACAAAAGCAATTGAGAGACGAACTTCGCAAGAAACTAAGACAGGGAGAGTTTTTGTAAAAGCTTGCTAAGACATTTTTTTTTGTAAAATAAACTTACTGTTGGTTCACACTTTTTATCTAAAAAAGTAAAACTTAACTTTCGTTTTATTGAAGATCAAAGTATGCATAAAACACTGCAAAAGATTTATTCAGAGGAGATTGCGTCCATGCTAAAAATATACATGAGTGATAAAATATAATGTTCTAGAAAAACCTCGAGTTCGAAAAAAAGCAAATTCTTCACACTCTTAGCACAGACGGGACGCGAAGACTGCGCCTAGCAGCATTTCATAACTCTATACCCAAAAATATAACTATAGTATCAATATAGGTAAATTGAATGTCAAAAGCGAACCCAATTTTAAAACAAAATGTTTCTTTTAACGTTCTGTCTCTCCTCAAACAGTAAAATTAATATTTCTGCAAAGATTAAATTGTGGTTCTCCCCCTCCCCCCCCCCCTCCCCACACACACACATCTCCAACATTACATTGGAGGCGCTAGAAGAGTTTCATAAATAAGTGAACAATAATTTTAACAATGTAAACAATTTTATAGTAGACTGCATTTAATGTCAAATATTGGCAAACAAATTGCAAATTATCACAGAGAATATGGATTCCGGACATTAGTAACAATTTGTCTCAGGAACAAAAATAAATAATCTGGCGCTGCTACCAGCGGGCAAACGGGAACCAAAATGAGATATTCGCAACTTCTCAATGAACCACTTTGTAACGTCTGGAGCTGCAGAGGAGTTCATATCCAAAATAGTAACATACATTTTATAATCCGCAGAGCACCAATATATATATATATATATATATATATATATATAAACATATGTATATATTTATATATTCAATTTGGGAATTTGAAGCTGAAATTATTGTGCTTCATATTATGCCTCTACAAAACAATTAGAATATATATATATATATAGAAGTAGAAGCCACCGAGGGTCAAACAAACTTGGAAGGTTTAATTCAACATGTATAAGTTATACAGAAACCGCGACGTTTCGAAGGGGGACCCTTCTTCCTCAAGCTACTACATATCTAACTACATAACTACATACCTCAGAAGAGTGTCAAGGCAAGATTCATCCCAACAAATAAGTTTAGTTAACCTAGGCTCAACGCAATCCTCTTAATCAGTAGTTCTAAATTTACATTACATTTACTGCGAATTGTCATCTCTTTTGTACCGACACAATTCACTTTCAATACACAACTTCCAGCGATGCAAATATGACCAATATTGCTCATATTCCAGTTTTGATAAGCATAAGCAGACTTGCAAGCGAACCGAAAGCACGAAGGTATACTTAAAATCATTAGCTAAGGCACAGATCGATACATTTGGACCAACATAGATAACGTCTTTATCGTCTTTACCTCTGTGATGCTCCATTTGACGTTTTTGCGCTTTCGGTCAAGATTTGTTTGCTGTGATACGAAGCGCAACAACGAGCAATTCGCTGAAACAATCGTTACAAATGGTGACTTCGAAAAAAGGAAACGGTCGCCTCGAGCGAAGGCAATACTCGTTATTTTCCGCCTGGGAAGGCTGCTATTAGCACTGCCGCCTAATCAATATCGCGGCGGAACGGGGGCCGCCTTGGGACTTCTCTGAAGGCGGGATGCGCCCGATCGGGAACGGGAGCCAGGACGCAGATAACTACAAAACAACGTCGGGATCCTGGAAAAGAAAGCGCACACGGGCACCGTGGAACGCCGACATGACTCTTTTCCTCTGGTGATGCCGAGTGAAAAACATCGTTGTGCCGTTCCAAGACATACCATTCCGCACCCTCGTCTCCCCTTTTGCCGACGTCTTTTCAAGAGTAAGGTTTGTCCCCATCTTGCTGCAAATGGAACCGCGTAGACTCCCTGTCCGATGACGCAATCGATAACATGCCTTCCGCCTGCGTGCGAGCCGATGATCGATTGGAGAGTTGGTGCAGCCTCACTTTCTACACGACGCTGACAATGATCGGCGTGTTGCTGCTCCTGCCTTGCCGGTGGGCCCGTGTACCGTGTCCGGTGGGATGAAGTGGATCGGAAACCGATAGGTCGAGCGATTACGGCTTCGCTGACCGCTTCCTCGGTCCTCACGCTTTCCGCCCCCGGTTTCGTTATTACCGAGGGTGCGATATTACCCGACTCGAATCTCGGCAACAAATATGCGCCCTGCTGTTATATGCGAAGAATTTCGAGGACACAAAGAACGGCATGTTCCTGTGATATATATTTATTTATTTATGCGTGTGTTAAGTGGTGAAGGTCTACAAACGCTTCCTTTGCTGTACATGCAAAAGCAAGGTCAGCAGACACAACAGCCGTGGGAAGGTAAACATAAAATATATATTCGAATGGCGAATTTAGAAAGAAGTCCCACACGAATAAAGAGTAAAGTGCCGAAACAATATTGTTAGTTTACAAGAAGAGAATGCGGAGAATGCACTTAAAAACAACAGAATAATTGTCAAAATTAAGCACAAAAACTTTCAAAAATACGAGGCAGTGTACAAAAAACAAAAAGTAACCGCGATTTACCCATGAGAAAATCAAATCTAGTGATAGACTGCTGTGCTGCAAATATGTTTTGACCTACCACAATAGGGAGGTGCACGCCGGCCTCGCGTCTTCATGGAAATGTCATGTTACCAGAGCACTTTCAAAATAGCCGTCCTCTTGTTTGCATGCACTGGGGAGGACGAGCGTTCGCTTATCCGATTTTTGGGTGCAAAGGGCGAAAACCCTGCGGATATTCATCGCAGGAGGCTGAAGCAGTATCGAGATGCCAGTGTATCGCTTCGGCAGGTGTACGAGCGACACAAAATTTTCAAAGTGGAGCGTCCAGTTTGACGGACGCCCCTCGCTCTGTCCGGGCTCACACTTGAACGACGCCGGACGTAATCTCTGCTGTTGAGCGGCTCATACAGGGGAACCGGCGTTTCACCATCGATGAATTGGCAGAAGAATTGAATATTAGTCATGGCTGGGCCCACCATATCATTCATGATATCCTGCATTAAAACAAAGTATCCGCCACGTGGGTACCAAAACAACTTATGCCGGACTTGAAATAGCGTCGTGTGGATGCTTGTGAAGTGCTGCTGCGACGCTACGAAGCCGAGAGAGGTGATTTTCTTTGACGAATTGCCACCGGTGATGAATGCTGGGTACACTACGTCCTCCCAGAGGCAAAGCGAGCAAGCAAAGAGTGGCGACACGCAACTTCACCAAGGCCGAAGAAGTTCAAGATAGTGCCAACGGTTGCCAAGCTAATGCTCACGGACTTTTGGGGCCAAAAAGACACGAATAGTTGAACATTACATGCCCAAGCGACTTACTGTGAAAAGTGGATCATACAGCAACATTCTTGAGAACCACTTGAAGCTTGCAACCAGGTCAAAGCGTCGCGGATTGCTCAGCTCAGTGGTGTTGCTGCAGAACGACAATGGGCGCCCTCACACGGTGCGCACGACAGTGGGAAAAATCAAACAACTGCGGTTCGATTGTATTCAGCACCCACTATACTCGCCAGACGTCGCACCGAGTGATTGTTACCAATTTGAAACCCTCAAAAGGGCTCTCGGGGGAAAGACGTTTGATACGGATGATGACCTGAAATTGACTTTGCATTCCTGGCTCCGTAATCAGCCACAAGATGCTTTTTTTTTTTTTCCGTGGCATCTATGCATTGGCGAAGCTTTGGCGCTCATGTGTCGAGCGAGGAGGTGACTATGTTAAATAGCAATAAAGGGCTTTTTATGATATCTATACTACCACCTAAATAAAAACAAATTGCCGTTACGTTTTCACATTCTTTTGTACAGTCTTAAATGGAAAATAGAATAGAACCTCCAAAATAAAAAAGGGGGGCCTGACGTTCATTGACGTTTCCACAGTTTCACTGTCTTCTTTAGGACGTTATCCCAAAGGGCGTAGTTGGTTGGTTTTATACAAGATCTAGGGGGAGGGGGTTAACACGAAAGCTCAAAGGAGCTTGTTGAACAAGGGAACCGCGGGGCACTCCAGGGTTGAGTTCACTTCGTCGCAATGAGAGATAAAATGCAATGCAATGTGCAATGAGAGATGGTTCTGTCTGGAGGTGCATTCAGGCTGAGGGAAAATGGTGCAATGCGTCATTAGTGACGATCTAGTATATACAGGTCATGTGGAGCTATCTCCTCCTCTGTTTCTGAAAGCTGGTTCGTCCAGGCCTCAAAAAATAAAAAAAATAAGCAGGGTGGGTGCACTGCGACAGATGGCTGTTTTAGCTGCGCATTGCTGACAGACTTCCCAAATCCTGGTTAATTTTCATTGAAATTTATTAATTACATACGACTAGCTAATGTGTCTATTTATTTGAGTCTTGACGCCCCTCTGCATGATGACTTTATTTGCATTCGTTACTACTTGTCTTGGCTGGCTGAAATGTTTTGATACTGAAGGCTGGATTTGCACCTGGCTTCGGCCGTATTGTTGTTGAATCCGAGACGAAACGCAGTTTTAGTTTATCTAATGTACTGTTCTTGACATGTGTCACATTCAATAAGGTATATTAGGTTGTCCGAGTCACACTCGATACCCCTGCTAATCGTATGACGCAAGTGCGAATTTGTGCTAGATACAATGTATGTGGAAAGCATTTGACGACAGATATTACAAAGAAATTTTGCATGACGTTCATCCCGCTGGTTTGGAAGAACTTGGTTTATTTAGATTTGCATGTACGAGATTGCCACAAATGTTTCGATGTCGTTTAAAAACCGCTCTAGTCGAGTCGGGGAATATTTCGTTCAGTTTAGAAGATTGGCGCAGCAAATACGGATGTTTCTTTGAGATCGAGCTGATGGCTGGAAGGTTAATACGGTACATGAGTGTAAGGTTCACGAGATTTTTTGGTGCATTTGGCGTGGTGCAACGAGAGAGTACTAAATTACGATCTCGTGAGCGTGTCTTTTCTATCGCGTTATCTACTAAGACCGTTGGTTATTCACGCCTTTGTAACGCTTGCCTTAGTTGTTCCAAATGTTTGTCTAGATCGTCATCGATTGAATAGATTCGGCGTCATTGGAGGGCTTGACGATAGGGGATGTTTGCTTTGGAATGGCGGGAGTGCGAGCTCTTGAACGATATATTTTGCGGTGAATTTGTTGGTTTTGGGAAGAGCGTGGTGCTTAGTACACCATTTACAAGTTTCACTGAGAGAACCAGAAGTAGATAATTGTGAGGGAATAAGAGCTTGTAAATTTTATAGTAGGGTTAAACGGATTAAAATTTTTATAAAACAAAGTAGATCGCTAATGAAATGCTCCCAAATTTTAAATATGACGCAAATATTTTTTTTGTACAAAACGGGTTTGTGCGCATTGTCAAAAAGAGTCAGTCCTCCAAATCTTCTATGAATACATTAGCGTAGTTTGGTGCCATTTTTGTACCTTTTGCTCTACCATTAGTTTGAAGATAATGGTCGTCGTCAAATTCGAAATTATTTAAAGTATTGAAATAGTTTCGTAGTCGACAAGTTTATATTTTTTGCGGTTGTAGGCAGTAGCCGTGGCCTGAACTCTATCGGCACGCGGTATGTTGGTGTGTAGTGAAGATACATCTAAGGTTACCAATAGTGCGTTTGGGGGAAGTCTACTTCAAAGATAAGATTTAGGAAGTGATTCGTGCCTTTGATGTATGAATTAAATGTTTTGAGGGGATCCTTGATGAATTCCCATTTCAGTCACAGTGCTATTGGACGTGACAATAGGTCGGCCTGGGCTTCCTGGTTTGTGGATGTTGGGTAGGACATAAACAATATCCTAGTTTTAAGTCGGAGCGAGAGAGAAAATTTAAAACGTGGTTGTCTTTTTTTTTGGTAAGCCCTTTAGTGATTGGGTGACCGTGGCGTCGGATCACAGGTAAAGTATAAAAAGTTGCGTCATGAAGTTCACACAGAGCTTCTGCTGTACACAAGCGGGATTTATTACGACAGTGGCCCCTCCCTTGTCCGCCGGCTTGAATACAATGTCGTCTCTTTGTTGAAGGTTCTCCAGACGTTTTTCTCGTCATGTTTTAGGTTACCTTTTACCATTCAATGTTTTGCGTCAACAATGCCTCAAAATATATTTTTGAATTTCATTTACGTATAGGTCTGGAGTCGAATCTTTGCAAGCGAGAGTGAAAATCCAGTGGATTGTCTGAAGTGATGGGTAACGGGACGAAACATTTTTGTAAACGTGCTCTCGAAGGCTGATATTTCGGACGAGGTAAATTTGGTATTCTTTCGAGGTCGAGGTAAATTTGGTATTCTTTTGATGGTTATTGTCAAGGCAGAAGGAAAGCCCCTTTCTTAATACATTTATGTCCGAGTTTGAAAGCTCTAAGGACGATAAATTGACCACTGTGTTATCAATGATGCCGAAGCATTAGGCATGCTGGCAGGTTCACTCTGGCTTAGGGGAGGGGGATCAGCGTCTGGTGACCGTGATCGAAGATAAGCCACCCCTTCTCCACAGGGTTGACAAGTTTCTGGTAGAGTGTCTGAATCGGGTGTTTCTAAAGAAATGTGGTCGCGGGAATACCTTTTAGATAGTCTTACATGTGATTAGTGTGACGTTTGGTGATGAATCTAGCTAATTCAAGGAAACAATTTTTTCGAAAGTGGCATGGTTTTGGATAGTTCTTCCTCCTGTCGGCGTAGGGATGTTATATTAAATTTAGACTGGGCAATTACGATTTCGGCCTCGGGAGCGACTCGTTTCCTTGCGATGCGTGTGCGGGATAGAGTGGGAAGGTTGGAAGAGCGGATAACCTAAGACCGTTAGGGTAAATCTCCTTCTGGGTTTATAGTGATAATGATATGAGATGGTTTTCATAACTAAAGCTTTTTCCAGTTGTTCTGCAAATGCACAAATAAATGCTGATTAGGGGCGCTATGGTCGGTTTTAGGAAACGGAGAGCATGATAATGCTTCACCAGGTGACAGTCAGTTCGGTTGCTGGTCGAATTTGGGCCGGGTGCGGCGTGGCTCGGTGCGGCGTGACTGGGTGTGGCGTGGCTGGCTGCGTCGGGCCTCCGTGTGCTCCATCCGTGCAGCCTCCCCGAGCGTTGACAAGTGCAGGTCCGGCGCCAAGGCACCTTGATGTCTCGGGATCCGGCGCAGGAGGCAAGGGGTGAGTGCCCTGAGGTTGCGGCCATGATGTCCATTCCGCCGAAGGTGTAATGGAAGCCATCCGCAGCCAGGACCCGGATGAGCCGGCATGCCTGTAAGTTGTGCGAGTAAAAATACAGGCCGGACGTGGACATGCAGAGGTCTGTCAGGTGCTGGCTGAAGATTCCGGCTGAACGGTTGAAGGCATGCGTGAAATACTTGTTGGGAGAATGGAGAGGACGATTAATGACCTGGGGCACGATGTGACAGCAGACAACGAGTTGGATGCCAAGTCTTGTTCGGATGTGATGGAGTAGGTCAAATATATATATAAAGTTTTTTTTGTGTTTTTAGAGCGCAGCTCTTTGGCGAACGTTTCCGGCTTGAGCGGCGTCGGCGTCACCGTCGGCGTCGCCGTCGGCGTAACCATAAGGCCACATGAATTCCCAGGTGACGTGACCTCCCGAGGTCACGTGACCCCCCCAGGTCACGTGACCCCCCAGGTCACGTGACCCCCCAGGTCACGTGACGCCCCCTACCCAAGGTCACGTGACCCCCAGATCACGTGGCCCACCCAGGTCGCGTGACCACCAGGCCACGTGACCTCTCCCCGAGGTCGTGATCCCCAGATCTCGTGGCTCACCCAGGTCACGTGACCCCCCAAGGTCACGTGACCCCCAGGCCACGTGACCTCTCTCCGAGGTCACGTGGCCCCCCCGGTCACGTGACCCCCCGAGGTCACGCGACACCCCCCCGTGCCTTTCCCTCTTTCTCAGGAGATGCGCTCTAATTCGGCATTACAGGGAGTTGTAAACGGCACAGATTTGTTTAAAAAATGCCGTGAAAGTTACACTTATGCGGTTTGTGCAGGTGGGTCATACGGCGAGGGGTACATAATATAGGGGGCTAGTCGTAACGATCACTCCGCTAATTATTGAAATGTATTACTTAACTTTTTTAATTAATACAAATTGATACATGGTTTCAAATAGAAACTAGCTCAGCGTCGTCGAAAACTACTAGATCAGTAATTATCTGAAAAACATTGAGTGCGTGAGAAGCGTTGTATTGTACTAAAGTTGCCACTCGTGGAGCAGGTACGAGGCTGGGGCTAGATAAGAGAAGGAAAAATCGCGCGGGCGCCTTACCGCAACCGCTAGCCTTGTACCTGCGTCACGAGTGGTAACTTTAGGGCACTACTACTCTTCTCACGCGCACAAAGTATTTCTGGAAATTACTAATTCAGTGGTTTTAGATTACGCTCAGCAAGTTTCTAATTAGAACCATATGTCTATTTTTAATAATTAAAAAGTAAATTAACAAATTTTAGTTAATTAGCCGACTGAACGTTACGATTATCATCCTTTACTGTGTCCCCCTGGGCCACGAGATCTGAGGATCTCGTGGCCCAGGGGCACGTAAGTGCCCCTGGCCACGAGATCCCCAGATGCACGTAAGTGCACGTAAGTCCCCCTGGGGAACTTACGTGCACAAACCGCATAAGTGTAACATCTATGGCTTTTTTTAACATATCGTTAATTAAAAATTAATGAAATAATAAATAAAAAAATAAATAAATATATATATATATATATATATATATATATATATATATATATATATATAAAAGGGACGAAAAGAAAACCCTTGGCGAAAACAGCAACAACGGAGGGGTTATCCCTCGACGTTTCGGCCGGAGACCGCCCTTCGCCCGTTGTATATATATTTGTTTATATATATATATATATATATATATATATATATATATAAAGAGAGAGAGACAGAGAGAGAGAGAGAGAGAATGAAAAGTTTATAATGCACTTGAAATCTCACGTTCATGAGATGCTGTTCTAGCTTGGGTTTGTCTGCTTCAAGAGTGGAACACGTTTAGATAAATAAATTTATTTTAATAAAAAGATACACTAAGAGTCGAGCTTTTTGAAGACCTGCTCTTGTTGAAGCCTTAAGGCGAGTGAGCCCAGCTTGCTCTAACAAACTAGGGTGCACATTTGCGTGTTGCACAAAAGGCTGTGTTAAAAAGCCTGACTTTGACTTCCCAGGTAGCACCGAGTTCTGGGTCAAAATTTGGCTTTTGTCTGGGAGTTTAGGGAATTAAAAAGCCCGAAAAAGCCAAATTAGAGCCAAACCTGACCTTCCTTGGCAAGAGTCTGGGTGTTTTGGCCCTAATTCGCCAAACTACTGCCAAATTTAGGCTTCACTGCTTGGTAGTTCGGCTGTCATCTGGCATATTTGGGCCTAAATCGCCTAACAAATGGCAAAGTTAGGCTTACTGCCCGGTAGTTCGGCTGATATTTGGCTTTTTGGGGCCAAAATTGCGAAACAAATCCGAAAGTTATTCTTCACTTTTTGATAGTTTGGCTGTCGTCTGGCACTTTTGGGCCAAAATCGCCACAGATGTGCCAGAGTTAGGCTTAGTGGCTTGTAGTTCGGCTGACATCTGGCATCTTAGGGCCAAAATCGCCAAACAAGTGCCAAAGTTAGGCTTCACTTTCCTATAGTTCGGCAGTCATATGGCACCTTTGGGCCAAAATTGCCACAGATGTGCCAGAGTTAGGCTTACTTCCTTGAAGTTCTGCTGAGATCTGGCATTTTTGGGGCAAAATCGCCAAACAAGTGCCGAAGTTAGGCCTCATTTTTTGATAGTTCGGCTCTCATCTGGCATCTTTGGGCCAAAACCAGAGAAAAGCCAAACTTTGGCACGTCCTAAATACCACACTTAGGCGTTGCTCTGGCAGTTCTGGCTGAAGTATGGCACCAACTTTGGCGCTTCTCTGGCGGACCAGAGAAACGCCAAACCTTGGCATGCCCCGAATTCACCATATTAGGATTTACTATGGCAGTTATGGCTCAAGTATGGCACCAACTTTGGCGCTCCTCTGGCGGACCAGAGAAACGCCAAACCGTGGCATGCCCCGAATTCCCAGATTAAGGTTTACTATGGCAGTTATGGCTCAAGTATGGCACCAACTTTGGCACTCCTCTGGCGTACCAGAGGAGAGCCAAACTTTGGCATGCCCTAGGATCGCCCAACTAAGGCTATATATAGTTAGGCACCGTACTTTGGCACTGATGAGTGCCATGGTGCAAAAACCTAACAGCGCCAAAGTTGGGTCCTTATATTTGCCAGACCTTTGCCCAAGTTGGTCACTCCTCTGGCGTGCTACCTGGGTTACGGGTGCCATTTCGGAGATTCGTTCTCCTCGAATAGCTTCAACTGTATAATAGGACTGCTAATATTTAAAATGCAATGTTTCTACTGAGTATAAACGGTTGTTTTCATGGGAGTAACATAATTTCCAATTCAGATAATGGATGCAGATGTTGAATTTCAGCTCTTTTTAAGGAATTCGAGAGCATCTCAAAAGAAAACAAATATTCAACTGAAAAATAAGATGTTCAGCTTGTGAAAGCCGCTCAACCACAATTTCACAAGGAGCCATGTTATGGTCAGGGATTCGGTGGGAAACTAATGCAATTTTCTGCATATATTATTTGGTGAAAAGGACTTAGAAAAAGTGAATTACTGCACACATTGGACTCCTTATTTCCTAGCTCGCTTTTCCATTAGATGCCTTGCGTTTTTCTGAGTAACAAGCCAAACAAAATGAGTTGTTTTTGTTTCTCCTATTAATGGAATATAATTGGGAAGACAGGCTGATAGTTCCGTTTAGTATTCTGCCATACTTTTCGGAGTTTCTGAAGCACAAGGTCTGCATTATTCCGCTTTTGATTTTCGAGACTGACGAAAACAAAAATAAATTTACGCCAGTACCCAATGGGCATCGTGACATTGGGCATTTCTTTTAACTTCTTTTTTTTCTTCTTGCGATGAGCCTTATATGTAGTTTATAATCTAGACTAAATAGTTCTGTAACGACTCGCTTGGGATTCACATAGAGGTGAGCAGAAAAAAAGACAAACATGGCGGTTAGCCGCCGCAACGGAATGCGTCTATGACACTAATATTCAACTGACTGGATTAAGTCATACACCTGGAGTCACGGCCTATCAAAAATTTAATTAACTCGACTACAATGTTCCATTCTCGCAGGGCATTAAACCTACCATAGCTTACATTTATAATGTGGTGAGACATTCTTGTACAGCAAACCGACGCAATCAGAAAACGATGTCGAACAATATACTTCTTGCTAAACACGCTACTCTATCCTAAGGTATTGATGTAAAGTTTGTGGTTGAGTTGCCTTGCTGCATGCCCATTCGGGAGGAACAACACGAAGCCGGGGTTTCCATAACGAGAAACTACATTTATTAGAGTAACAGGAATGGGTCGTTAGTATGGAAGTAAAAAATTGCCGGAGCGTTCGAACTGCACTCCTCCGTGACCTCCGTCCGTCTCCCCCTGTTCTGTGGGCATGCCCTCCTTTTATTGGCACTTTCCTCGTGCGCTGTCGTGCGTTTCGGACTGTGTCCTCTTTTGGGCGTTCGGCAGCGGCCTCTGGCCGTGGTGGCAGACTCTCGCTCCCACACTCCCCCCCCCCCCCCCCCCCTTAAGCGTCTGGCATGTCGATGCCAGTGTTGTCTTGGTCGTCATTGGGAGGGGGTCGTCTTCGAGGGTGTGGACGGCGGCGCTGAATCGGCGCTAGGGCGCGCTCCAGGTCGCGGTCGTCCTTAGTGGCCCTTCCCGGAATCACCGGCAGTTGCAGTTTTCGGTGCCTGTGGAACGTCTTGCCCACTGGCCGCAGTTCCGTGGGGTGGGCTTCGCCGGTTGCCGCCCTCGGTGACTGGGACCGCCACGTGTCCTGGGACCCTGGCGTGCAGATGCCCGGGACTGGTGTTGGCGTTTCCCGTGATCCATCTTCATGAATCAGAACGAGCAATTGCCATGGGTTACTCTTATGTGCAACCCCTGGCTCTATGTTGCATAAAAAAGGATAAAGGATCTGGGGTGGGCACTCAATCGCGCAATATTTTCCCCCCTCAGAAAGGCGATCAGATCCGTGGGATGATATACGATCGAGGTACAACGCTCGAAACCCGAAAGAAAGAAAGAAAGAAAATTTATCTTGTCCAACGCTTTACAACTTCTCTCAGCAGTCACCAACGTCACAGGTTGTACCGCCTGTGTGGCGGCAGGGGGGGGGGGGGGGGGGGTCCGGGACCGGGCCGTCGTCGGCATCGGTCCGATCCTGCGAAGAACCATCTTCCGGGATGTGGAATTGTTTTAGGTCGGTGACATGAGTTGGTCCTGTGGACTCACCACTGAAATAGTGAATTAGTGTGTACGTAAGCGGGGAAAGCTTTTTGCCTACACGAATTTGGTACGAATTTGGTACGAATTTATCATGTCTTGATAAATTCGTACCAAAATTTCAGAAAAAGAAACAGCACAACCCCTGGATAACAAGGGACATAATACATTTGAAAAGAGCTATATCTCGAAAACGTAAATTAGCTCGTAAAGATAATAATGTCATACCTTCCCTTTCAGTAACACTGAAGCAAAAAATACGGAGCGCTCGAGATTATTTTTTTGGAACGACACTTGTAAACTTCATGAAAAACGCGCCGCAAAGGTTTTGGGGATATTTCTCTGGCAACGATAGGACTGTCGACCAACTTCACATTGATGGCTGTGGGGTTACTGACGCTTATAAAATTGCCAATGAGCTTAACAGCACATTTCATAGTGTTTTTGGTCGTCGGGGCACGACCAAAAATAAAATCGAACATTGTTCTCTTTCATCTAATGTAATGCAAGACATAAATTTAAACGTGAATGGCATTCGCCTTCTCCTTTTAAAACTTGATGTAAAAAAGTCTTTCGGCCCTGACGGTATCCCCAACGCCTTTCTGAAGCGTTATGCGGACTATGATTTCGCAGTATTTGTATGTTTTGTTCAATGCATCCTTAAATCAGGGATGTCTGCCTCCTGATTGGCTGTGTGGCAAGGTTGTGCCGGTGCACAAGGACGGGAGCAAACTGCTGGCTGCGAACTACAGGCCGATATCATTATTCAGCAGTTGCTGCAAACCGCTCGACCACGTAATTTCCAGCCACATAACTTCGTTTTTAGAATCCAATAACATATTAGCCAGCTTTCAACATGGGTTTAGAAAAAAGCTATCAACCACGACTCAACTCGTATCAGTTGTACATGACTTCGCCAATGCTATCAACAAAAGGAAACAAATTGACGCAATATTTTTGGATCTATCAAAAGCTTTTGATAGGGTACCGCACTATCTACTGCTAAGAAAACTGCAGCGTGTAGGAATTTCTCCCCGCCTTGTGAACTGGATTTCCGCGTATCTGACGAACAGAACGCAGTTTGTAGAAATTAATGGTTGTCAATCGCAAAATCTTGATGTCCTGTCAGGTGTTCCCCAAGGGTCTGTCTTGGGACCCCTTTTGTTCTTGATATATGTCAATGACATAGCTGACAACCTTGACTCGGGTGTGCTGTGAAAATGTATGCAGACGACTGTGTGATTTATACTACTGTCCTTAACACCTCGGACCCATTATCGCTTAACGAAAACTAGTGTAGAATTGCGGACTGGTTTGAGAGGTGGCAGATGGTTATAAACTACTCGAAAACATGCGCTCTTACAATAACACACAAGAAATCTCCTCTCGACTATACATATCATGTCCGCGATAAACTCATTGAATCTGTGAATAACGTAAAGTACTTAGGTCTAACTATTAATACGAAACTTAGCTGGGACACCCACATAGACAATACTTGCGCCAAGGCCTACAAAAAACTGTGTTTTTTAAGAAGGAAATTGGGAGCGTGCAATTGGACTGTCAAACTTTCAGCCTATAAAGCCCTTGTTCGCCCAGTTATGAAATATGCATCAATCGTGTGGGACCCATATTTAAAGAAAGATATAGAAAAAGTGGAGAGGATTCAGCGACTAAGTGCACGATTTATTTTTTCTGATTTTAGGCGCCTCTCCTCGGTTTCTGAAATGTTGAATAGATGTGGGCTAGAATCTCTCGAAGCCAGGCGGAAATTTGCAAGATTAAGTTTTTTTTATAAACTTTATCATAACGAAACTGGCTTAAGTAAAGGCTTGTATATTCAGCCACCTCCTCAGCGCTCAGCAAGGCTAAACCACTCAAAAACTGTCAGACAATATGATCCTAGAAATAATCTATTTAAGTACTCCTTTTTTGTACGAACCATTGAAGACTGGAACTCACTACCGTCAGACTGCGTGAACGCTTCAACCTCCAATAGTTTTGACTCCTTTCTTATAAACATGTTGTAACCCTCTCCTGCTAGGATGGTGGAA
The DNA here is from genome assembly GCA_013358835.2 of Ixodes persulcatus. Lineage (NCBI taxonomy): Eukaryota > Metazoa > Arthropoda > Arachnida > Ixodida > Ixodidae > Ixodes > Ixodes persulcatus. The sequence continues at coordinate 485,595 of JABSTQ010010503.1, forward strand.
ATCCATCCGCAGTATTTCCTAAATAAAAATAAAAAAAATAAAAATGGACCATCCCACCTCTTGGCCAGTGAGGCCGTGAAGCCTTTCGCCGCGTCACTCAGGGGGTGAGTGCGCCGGAGCACCAAGTCTCCCACCTCGAACTGCAGGTCTTGGCGTCCCTGGTTGTACTGGTCGGATTGCTGCAGTATAGCAATTTCAAGGTTCTCCCGGGCTTCCTTGAGGTTGATAGTGAAACGCTTTCGCAGGTCGTCTGCGAACTTTGTGTAGTTGCGGTCCTGTGCCCTGGGCTCTGTCGAACGGAGAGTGTTAGTGAGAGGAAAGACAAGCTCTCTGCCAAAATTAAGCTGGGTAGAGGTGAGCCCGGTTGACCGGTTAACCGTTTTGCGGCTGGCGAAGGCCATTTCTGAGAGCTTCGCATCCCAGTCTTTGTGACGCTCTGTATGCGCAACAAGCATCATCTTAAGGTTTAGATTTACCCTTTCGGTTATATTTGCCTGTGAATGAGTCGGCGAAGTCCGTTTATGTTCAATTCCCAGAACCGCGCATGCATCGATGAACACTTTGCTCATAAAATATGACGCATTATCCGAAATGAGGCTTGCCGGGAAACCAAAATGCGCGAAAACTTGTAGTAGGCAGTCCCATATTTTCTGAGAGTCCAACTTTCGTAAAGGGAACAGCTCCACCCATTTGGTGAAATGGTCTGTTACTACGAACAAGTGCTGGTTTCCGCGTGGGCTACGTGGAAATGGGCCCATGACGTCACAACAACAGATCTGCCAAGGGCTCTGGCTTGCGATCGGTTGCATGAAACCTGGGGGTTGACCATCACGTGTCTTCCCTTTCTAGCATGACGGGCAACTTCGCGCATACCTCAGTACATCTTGCCGCACGCCGGGCCACGTCGCAATCTGGGACAACTTATCGTAAGTTTTGCTCCCACTGCTGTGTCCGGCTAGGGCAGAGCTGTGCATGTATGTGATGAAGGCTTACGTAACTTCTGAGGTATCACTGTTCGAAACGGAGAACTGCTCAGATCATCATCAGCCTGAGGGATGTAGCGCAACAGGGGTCCGGCAATGCTCAGTAAGTAAGAGTCGAACTGTTCATCACCCTTGGTGTTGACTCGGCTGGACGCTGCCAGCCAGGCGGTCACTTGTTGGCACAACCCGTCGTCGTGCTGGGCCTTGAGAGGATTCTCTCTCGAGACCAATGTTCCCAACCGTGAGTCAGGTAGTCCCTGTGCTGTATTAACGACCGCAACCAGACCGGTAACTTCCTGCACGTGCTCCTCAGGAAAAGGGGCGCGGGAAAGTGCGTCAGCAATTTGGTTTGTAGCACCCGGCCTGTACACGATAGTGTAATCGTATTGTTGTAGCGTAGGTGCCCAACGAGCGAGGCGACCAGCGGGGTTCTGAAGTCTTTTCAGCCATGACAACGCTCAATGATCACATTGAATTTGGAATGTTGCGCCATCCAAATACATGTCAAAGTGCGTTAACGCATACACTATGGCTAAGGCTCGTTTTTTTCGGAGTTTCTTTTTCGTGAAATTCGAAGGGTGTTTTTCGGTGTTTATTTTTTAGGAAAAATTCGGTGTTTATCGGAGTTTATTTTTCGTAAATCCCCAATTCTACGAAATTCGGGGATTAATTTAGCAGTGTTTCCCATTAAAAATAATAAATAATAACCGGATGCAAACGTATGCCACATAAAAACTAAAACGCGCTTGTATGAATTACGATTTCTTCAGTTGAATTTGGCGTTGGTGTCATTGGCAATACTAATTTGTCCCACGACAAAAGCCGCACACAAGTGTGGCTTCGATAAACGTCGATACCTTAAAATCAATAAACTGCCGGAGGTAGCCGCAAGGAAGCTCGTAGTCATCCCATCAATCTATCCCGCGGCCGCGCGAGGTGGAGTGGTTAAGGATGTAATAGAGACGTGTCAACTGCCCCTCTTCCGTATTTTATACACTCTCTATGGTCCATAGCTTTCACTGTTACCCCCAGAAACATACCCTCTCCTTTCTCTAAATCCCAAATCCCATGGCCCAAACTGGAAACCAAAAGAGTGGCTTTTGTCGTGACACGAATGATACGATGACCTGTTTCCCTAAACCAACCTTGACTAGACAAGCCGTAAGACCCCCTTGTGACAACAGTCCGAGGCTTGAAAGATAATTATGGTGTCATTTTCCCAGGACCATTGACCCTGCGCTGCTCAAATCCTAAATATATATATATATATATATATATATATATATATATATATATATATATTTTACCGTGGGGGGGGGGGGGGGGCGGCATGGGCACATAACAATTCGGAGTTTATCGGATAAAATTGACAAAAGTTTACCGGCGGGTTTTTTTCAGAGTTTTTCGGATTTATCCGAAAACACGGAGCCCTAACTATGGCTAGGCATTCTCTTTCTGTAACACTGTAGTTACGCTGTGCGTAATTGAGGGTCCGACTTGCGAAAGCAACCGGGCGAAGTATACCGCCATGTTCCTGCATTAAAACAGCTCCGACGCCACAATCGCTTGCATCTGTCTGCAAAACGAATGGTTGGTTTAGGTCCGGAAGATGGAGACACGCGTTCTCTATCACTGCTTTTGATAAGGCTATGAATGCGCTTTGTTGCTGTTCGCTCCAACACCATTTGACGCCTTTTCGAAGAAGGTGATTAAGCGGCTGAGAAATCTCCGAGCAGTAAGGAATGAAATCCCTATAGCATGCAATCATTCCGAGATATCGCTGTAAATTTTTCACGTCATGGGGGCACGGGTACTCAGTGTGCGCAGTTCTTCTTCGTTGGGACGGAGCGTGCCGCTATCGACAACAAATCCGAGAAGGTTAATTTTGGTCTCGGCCAATTAAACTTTCCCCGGGTTGATTGTTAGACCCGCGTTCCGCATCCGCTCAAGCAGGATAGTCAAGTGTTCGAGATGCTCCTCGAATGTACGCGAGAAAACAACAGCGTCATCCATATATGCCATCGCGAATTCGTATTTTGCGTTTCCGAGCACAGCGTCCATCAGGCGTTGAAAGCTCGCTGGCGAGTTGGACAAGCTAAATGGCAAGCCGGTGAACTCGTATAGCCCTCTGTGGCAAATGAAAGCGGTTTTCTGCACATCTAACGAATGCACCTCGATCTGAAGGAATCCGCGGCTGCAATCCAACGTGGTGAACGCCGTCGCGTTACCGAGCGCGTATATCATACAGGAAATGCTGGGAAAAGGGTAATTGTTCCGTACAGACACTTCGTTAAGCCGTCTGTAATCTACGCAGAGTCTGGCAGTTCCATCTTTTTTCGGAGCGAGAACGACAGGAAAATTCCCAAGGGCTCTTTGACTCACGTACTGCGCCGGTATCCAGCATCTCCTGAAGGGCCACGTCCAGGCGTTCTCTTTTGTGCACGCAGATGGGGCGTGGATTGCACATCCTAGGCGGTGCATTACCGGTTTCAATTCGATGCAGCAGGATGTCTGTCTTTCCTGGTCGCTCCGTGAACATCAGAGAGAACGGCCGCAAGACGTGCTCCAGCTGTCTCTTTTGGAGGTCAGTGACCGGACACTTGTGCAGGGTATCCGAGATTTCGGATGGTAGGGCACCTGCGGGCGTTGTGAAGTGGGCTGGGAGGGTTGGGACAGGGATGCAGTTCTTTCGTCTGGTGAACGGAGTCAGGTCCGCCTGGTTTCCCAGACGATAGCCGCCACCAGGGAAGTCGAACGTCATGCTTACGCCTGCGATAAAATCCCGACCCAAGATCACGGGTACGGCGAGTCCCGGGAGATACAGAAAGCGCTGACGCCGTTTATTCTCATTAAATGAAATTTTAAGCCTTACGGCTCCGCCCGCCGATAGTGTTAAACCGGAGGCTAACTGTAGACGTGTGTCTGCCGAACGAAAGGTCCCCTATAAGCGAGATAGCAGCCCGGGTATCCAAACGCGCGGCAAAAGGAAAACCGAGCACAGCGATCGTCATGCGTGGCTCGATCATTTCGCTGTTAGGCTGAATTCGACATACCGATGAAACAAGTGACGCTGCGTGTGTGATTGATAGTGGCCATCGGCGGCTCTTCACTGGGGCTCATAGGCGCCGGCCGTAATAGCTTCCCGATTGGGATGCCACGTGACCTTCCGGATTTTCACGGCCCATAGGCGCGCGAGGGTTGACCGGATTTCCACAATCCCTCCGCTCAATTCCAGCCCTTCCGCCATTTGTTTCGTTCTGCCTCGGGTTTGTATTTGGGAACTTTTTGGAAGTGGCCGCGCTGTCCACAGTTGTGGCATTGGTCCAAATACCTGCTTGAGTCGCCGGCACTAGGGCGCTCTTCGGACGTCCTCCAGTGGCCCCGCATTGAACCAAAACTGGAGCGCCTCCGGCTGCTTTGATTGGGCACTCTGTGCCAGTCCCGTGGAGGTCTTGGCGCCAGGATTGCCTCGGGGCCCTGCCAAGCACATGCTGGTTTGAGAGAGTTTGCGGCCAAAGGTGGAGGGAGATAGCTCTTCTGAGCGAGGAAGATCTCCTCTGTGCTGCGGGCATACCGGGCTAGCTCTTCAATGGTCTCAAAGGTGCGGCCGTGTAGGTACAGGTGGCACTTTGGGTGACATTGTCTGTGGACCCGAGCTATAATCTCCGACTCGAAGGCATTAGGTTGTGCCCTTCGTGTGAGTTCCTGGAATGGCGAACATACTGAACCAGGCTTTCGTTCGGATGTTGCGTTCGGGACTCGAGTTCTCTCAAGATTCGTAACTCGTAACCAGGTGGCAGGAACTCTGCTCGGAATTGCCGCTCGAACTCCGCTAGGCTGGTGAGCGTAGGTTGCAGCCTTAACCAGCACGCAGCGCTTGACTGTAGAGCGAGAGGAAGTATTCTGCTTATCACGAGGGATTCCGAGGCGCCTGAGGCGGCTTTGTAGACGTCGAGCTCACCCAGAAAGTCGGCGATCGACTTGGCGTCGTTGTAGCGAGTGTATACCGGCACCGTCAGCTGGGGACGCAGCTCCGGCTCACGTGACTGCTGCACGGTGAGTCGCTGTGTGACCGCATCACACATGGCTGCCACCTTCAGTAGCAATTCGGCTTGCGCATCCGCCCAGCCTACTCCGGGATCCACGCTTGCTCCAGGCTTTTCGCCATCCTTTGTCTCGGAGAGTAGTGTGGGAGACATAGCGGGAAAAAACAAAAACGCCAAGCAGACAAGAAAACGTGTTTGCCAACAGACGGTAACTCCACTCGAGAAAACTAAACACGCCCCCGAAGCGATAAACACGCCCCCGCGTGACTAAGCAATGATTTGAGGCTCCAATTCAACGAGTATCGCGCTGTCGCGAATACAAGCACTACTTCGAAAAGAAACGCTGCAGTTGAAAACAACTTACCGAGAGAAGAAACCCAGCCCCGTGTCGTTCCGACAGAAGGGCAGCAAAAGTACGTTGGGCGCCATGTGGTAGGGTTGCCTTGCTGCATGCCCATCCGGGAGGAACAACGCGAAGCCGGGGTTTCCATAACGAGGAACTACATTTATTAGAGTAACAGGAATGGGTCGTTAGTATGAAAGAAAAACATTGCCGGAGCGTTCGAACTGCACGCCTCCGTGACCTCGGTTCGTCTCCCCGTGTTCTGTGGGCATGTCCTCCTTTTATTGGCACTTTCCTCGTGCGCTGTCGTGCGTTTCGGACTGTGTCCTCTTTTGGGCGTTCGGCAGCGGCCTCTGGCCGTGGTGGCAGACTCTCGCTCGCAGAAGTCAAAATACAAAAAAAAATAATTGCAAAGAAAGAAAATGACGTCGTATTTTCATCACACGAAACGAATTCTGTTTTACAAATACGCTCAGTAGTTTTGGGATTTGTAACAGTGACTAGATTTAGGATAACAATGAACAGTAAAACTACACATGAAGTGAGTGCAATGAAGAAACGGCTGAACATGAGCAACGCGAATAATTTAAAACTTGTGTTCACTGAGTGAGAACATCATGCCGATGCACAACCAAAAGTTCTAGCAGGACTGCCTAAGCATTACGTTTTTTAATGTTGAAATATAATTCGATTTCTAAACCTCACGGATATGTCTCTTAAAGGGACCATGAAACGAATTTTGGGCTGGATAAATCAAGTTAGATTGGGATTTTAGTTATAGCACATCGTTCAATGGGCCAAAAAAAAAGATATAAAGTCAAAAGCCGGACTTTTGGTATGAAAAATTGAAAACACAGCGGACTATTTCGTACCTCCTTCCCTTCGCAAGCTCTCTGTTTTTTCATTGTGATACATCCGCGGTCCCCAAAGCGCGTCACCAGGTTCAAACGCACGTCACACGACACCGGACCTCACTTATTCCCTTCATCCCTAAGCTGACATTGCGGTGGAAGCTACGCGCTGGTCGGACCAATCAGCCGCCTCCCTTTCATCACCTGCCCCCATTCTCTGCGCGTGGGTATGCTCGAGGGAGATTCATCACGTGGCAAAAGTGTGCCTGGCCCAACGAGGACGTAGCTTCCACAGCACTGTCAGCTTCGGGGTGAACGGGGTTGGGAAAAGCAACTTTTGTCTGAATTTTGGGCGACGGTCTAATTACACAATCGAGAACCCAAGCGCGAAAGAGCGAAGGTCTCCCCTCTTTCCATCTTCTTAAACTGTTTGGTTCAATGCGCGATTTTTGAGTTGAGGAGAAAAGCTGAACAGGATAAAGTTAGAAAATTGTTTCATGACCCCTTGAAAGCTGTTATGTTATTTTATTTTTATGCCGGCATTCTCCGCAGTTTATCACGTATATTGAGTGTGAAATAAATAATAATTGTGTAATGAGTACCGGTAAACAGTAGAACGCCATGTTAGTTTAATGTGCTTCACCTCTGTTGTAATGAGCAAACAAAGATGGCCGAGCATTTCAAATCTAAAAGCTATTAATATGACTCTGAGAGGAAAATGTAACTTCCTAGAGCGCAAAATTTACCCGAAAGCTCGTGAGCTAGAAGCGCAATTGGAAAAAAATATCGGCCTAATAATTTAGCTTTCTTTTTGTTTGGTTTGTGCTTTGTAAATGTTTTTGTGCTAAAATTAAATTTCAAATGTTTTATATCGCTAATAAAAACAAAGAAGTCACTGTGTTTTCCAGGTTTTAAAAGGGTCCTGCAAAAAGCCTACATATGCCACTTTATTAAAATTGTTCCTACGTGTCGTTCCGTTAAAGGCATCTTTATTTTTATTCTGTTACTCAGCAGTCACATGTTTTCCAGACTATTGAACGTTGGGAAGCCGTCGGCGGCTGTCGGTGTCCCAGGCGAGCGTCAATCTTTTTCGACCCCCCCCCCCCCCCCTCCAAGTTTTATTTCAACGGCTGTCATTGACTCTTCATGGCATTTAATGACACCGTAGTTTTCCTCTTTCTTTTCTTTTTAGCGCATATTTACTTTACCTTATTAGTTTACCTATTTCTACCCATTTCACTTAAACCGATTTCTTGCATCATCTTCCCCAGCTCTTCTCATACATTCCGGCGCACCGGTGGAGCGAACTCAATACCGCACTTCCTTCCATCCTGTTCGACCAACCGACAAAAAACTACAGTTTTTTTTTCTTGGAGTCAATGCACTTTTTAGGAGAAAAAGAAGTACTAAAAAAGGAACGGGCTGCGATCTGACGTCTTTCTGAATCACACAGCAAAATCAATTGTCTCATTCCCTACGAACTGAATTGTCGAAGAGCACCAGGCGCCTCAAATACAAAAAAACGGCGAGTTTTTTTTTTTTTTTTGCTCCTCATCTTTGTTTTATGATTGGGGCATGCACCATTGCCGGTTCTCTTATGCTTAATGACCTGAACGCGAAAACATTAGACAAGCAATTTAGAATATTTCCCTTTTTTCGCTCCTGTGCAGCTATTTAAATTTTATGTTTCCAACTTTTTACTGTAGGCAAGAAAGGCGTAACTTTAATGGCGATCTCAAATCACAGATGAGTGTCAAATACCAGAAAAACTTTATATGGTTTTATTCGAAACACACGCCTCAGTTTCTGTTAACACTGCAATACAATTCATGCCGCTCCAAATGACTGCGTTTATAGAAGGAAAAGCCGAAGAGTAGAACGTATGTCGACTACCTCCGTTTTAAATGCCGAGCAGCAAACGTTTTAAGGGCAATGGGCACTTCAAAGGGCATTGAACATAAACTGTCGAGAGGCTGTCAGTGATAAAAAATGGATCAAAGTAGAATGCAAAAAAGGCCTAAAATGGAACGTCACTTGGTTGTTAAGGCTATACACGTCTGCAAGTCCGGCCTCAGGGGCGCCGCCATCTTGCTCAGTGGGGTGCTCTCTTGGGCGCGGCCATAATTCGATTACGACGCCTTAGCAAAGCTTCGAAATCAGATTATGATGCGTCCACGCGCACCCCAGCCGAGCAAGTTGGCAGCGCCCAGAAGCCGGACTTGCAAACGTGTATAGGAAGTTTGTGCAGCCAATATATACCAAGGAATAGCCAGGCATCATGCAAATTCGGCTCATAGCTTGCCATGTTTTGTTTTCGGATTATCTTTTTTATTACACAAAGAACAGTGACTATCAGCATGCACAGAACACTGACTATGAATATGTGTGAATATATTATTTCAACGATGTTCCCTCTCAAATATGTTTTTGGGAGTAATTATATTGCCGCGTGCACGGCAAGCCAACTAGGCATCGCGCTTAGCTCCCACGCACATGGCCGGTGTTAGGATTCCGCGTCCGACCACTTGCCTCTTCATTTTATTTATTACAAATTATAAGGTTCGAGAAGGTTGCGAATTTATCGCGAATGCTCATGTTCAAAATGCATAGTTCGAAAAGTATCGTGGCAGAATGTTCCAGGCACCCAGGGGAGTCTGAAGAGATACTGCGCCGCGCCGTAGAGAATTAGTCTCGCCCCAGCGCTCGGTCCTGCTAATAAGCCGCCATCGCCGCCAGCTACTCTAGCGTGTTTTTATTTTGTTTTGTGCACAAACTCACCCTATTAAACGTTTAGTTTCCTTCAGTCGTCTGTCACCTCATCAGTTATTATTAGTGGTATTTTTATGAAGATCAGGGTGCCGCATTCAATGGCCGTGAAACGTATCCCTCGGAAGATCCGTAGGGCTCGATATTTTTCAAGTACCGGAAAGCTAATCTCCGTCTACGAACCCGAAACCAGAGATCACCGCCGCTGCCAAGGCCAGCCTCAGAAGTTTGTTCGACTATTAGAGCAACTGGGGAAGATGACGTCGACGATAGAAACCGAATCTCAGCAGACGCCAGCTAGCCCTTTTTACTTGCCCTCTGCGCTCTGGACAGTGGCACCGTTTCACGGGGAGATTCACGAGGACATTGAGGAATGGCTCAAACAGTGCGACCATGTCCCGCGACACAACAACTGGACACTAGAACAGAGCCTGTAGAACCTATACTTTGCATTACAGCGCACCGCTAAGCACTGGTTAGAGAACCTCGAGCCAACGTTAACATCGTGGGATCTCAGCAGGGGCAAGGTGCTGCGGACGTTCACCACTTGACATCAACAGAATAGGTCAGAGGATCTTAGTATGCGAAACCAGGGTTCAAACAAAACCGTCACGAGCGTTGAAGACGTCCTGCGTTTGAGAAGCCGTGCCTACCCTCAAGCAATGGATGAAACGTAGCTGCAAATCCACGTGCGCGGGGTTAAGAACGACATTTGTTTGGGCCTCGTGCGAAACACGCCGACTACAGTCGAAGCATTCGCCACTGAGGCAACGAACATCGAGCACGCACTTGATGCGCGCGCTTCCCACTGCCAGCGACATCCCGGCGTCGCCGCATCTACCCTGCGTAGCGGCGAAATCGCCACTGGTTGAACCGGTGGCGATTTCCGGAACGTCGTCAGGGAGGAACTCCGAAGGACGCGGCCAGACGATACTCGTCCACCGACTCCCTCCATCGCCGAGGCTGCGCGCGAGGAAGTCCAACGGGCGCTCCAACATGAAGTTTGGATCAACAGGACGACCCCGGGGAAACCGAGGATGAGCTACGCAGTGCTATGTTTCTGGCGGTTCGACGACGGAACGGCTGCCGAAAGAACACAGACTCTCTCTGATGCTGGAAGACCAAGTGTGTTTATATAAAAGCAAACCGGCTTTTAAGGATTCTGCATTAAATCAGGACCGAAAAAAGAAAGAAATGCAACCCCGCGCCGCTCGAACTAGTTTTATCAGGAACCCGAGAAAACGCATAGCGTAGCCCAGCACAGCACTTGTTACAGGTCGGCCAATGCTACCCAGTTCGGAAGTTGGTCAACAGGCTGACGCCTCTTGAGTAACTGGAGACGTAGAAGCTGTCGAAACATCCAAAATGGCGAGAGCCGACTTGCGGCCGTTTCACCTCGATGTAGTCCGTGCTTCCTGGAGGAGTAGGAGACAGGAATGTAGCACGCTGAAGGCCTTGGTAGACGACGACTTTATAGAAGTGCGCTTGCGAGTCTTGGCAGAGTGACCAGGCTAGAAGGCCACAGCCGCCAGGTCTTGGAAGGGTCGCTCGGGCCAGGGTGCTGAAGTGCGGACGCTGCTCTGTTCTCGGGCAAGGGTGCTGAAGCGCAAGACGCCGCTGTGCTTCCGAAGCTCCGGAGCGGCAGGACCAGGGAGTTGAACGAAGAAGACAGCCGGCAAGGTCCCCGATAATTGTGCAGTCTGTAGCTCGGGTACGATCGCAGCGATGTGCTGAAATGACTTGGGAGACGAGCGGCAGAAACGACATCGGAGGCAACCCGGCGCCACAACTGAGCAAGGCCAGACTACTTAGAAACCATTGGGAGAAGAATAATGCAACGCACTTTCTTGACAAATTTAAGTGCAGTCATAAGCCTGAACATCGCAAAATCGCCAACTAAAATTCGCAAGAAAAAAGAAACACTTTCCGTGGGGACTAAGGAATGCGGCTCAGGCAATCGGCATTGGCGTTATTTTTGCCCTTCTTGTGCCGCACCATGAAAGTAAATTGCTGGAGTGCCAGGCTCCACCTCATTAAACGACCTTTTTCGTTTGACATCTGATTAGGCCACACGAGAGGGCAGTGGTCAGTCTCGAAAATAAATGAAGATCCTTTGAGATAGCAAGAGAGGTTTTCGATAGCCCGTACCATACAAGCACACACTTTTTCTACTCTGCAGTATGCCTGTTCGGGTGTTGTTAGTTTTCTGCTGGCGTATACAACAGGATGTTCCTCGTCCTTCTCGTTTACCTGACTGAGGACAACGCCCAAACCACGGTTGCTCGCGTCGCACTGTACTATGAAGGTGCTCGTGCAGTCTGGTGAAGCCAGCACAGGATCGCTCGCTAAAAGCTCCTTGATCCGGAGAATGGTGTTCTTACGTTCCTCGGTCCAGCGCACGACATTTGGCTCGACCTTGCGAAGAGCGTGTGTGCGTGGGCCAGCTATATGCGCAAAATTAGGAATGTAATTTCGGTAATAATCAGCTAAACCGATGAAAGAATGAACGTCCGTCTTTGTTTTCGGCAAAGCGAAATTCTTTATGGCCATAACCTTTATTTTGGACGGGCGTCGCTTCCCTTGGCCCACAACGTGGCCCAGATACTGAACTTCAGACTCGGCGAGATGACATTTTGCCATTTTCAGAGCTTATTCTGCTTTCTGTATTCTAGCGAATACTTCCTTTAGGTGCTGCAAGTGCTGCTCCCATCTACTGGAAAAAATAGCCACGTCATCGAGGAAGGGAACTGCGAAAGACTCGGCACCCTTGAGCACTTTGCGCAATAGCTTGGAAAAAAAGGGCGCGTTCTGAAGTCCAAATGAAAGGACAAGCTGGCGAAAAGTTCCGAAAGGGGTAAAGATACCTGCCAGCTTACTAGCGTTCTCCGTGAGAGGCACTTGCCAATAGCCCCGCACGATGTCTAGTGTTGACACGTACCGCGCCGCCGACACTTTTTGAAGGAGTGCCTCAACATTCGGGGTGGGAAACACTTTTGTCTTAGTTATCGCGTTCAGTTTGCGGTAGTCTATGCATGGCCGCGGTTCTTTACCGGCGCTCTCGATAATTAACATCGGAGAGATGTAATCACTTTCTCCAAGCTGAATTATACCCAAGTTTAGCATGTTTTGGGCGGATTCATTCAACAGCTTTTCATGACGGGGTGCAATTCTGCGCACACGTATACGGAAAGGTTGGTCAGAGGTCAACTCGATGTCATGTTGTAACAGGTTAGTTTTACTTGGACGCGGGCTAAACAAGGCCGTGCACAAGTCTAGCACCTTTTCTTTAATTCTTCCTTTTGCTGTGCATTCAACCGTGCAACTTCAGTTGTCCCCGTTAATATCTCTTCTGTAGAAGGAAGCGAGCACGGGAATGGGAGTGGTGGGATTGGTATGACAACTTCTTCAGGTTCATTTAGAGCGATACTAATGACCTCGGTGCGTTCGAGAAAAGGCTTCATTAAAATACAGTGATAGATTATCACCTCATTCCGTTTGCTAGGAGACGTTACCAAGTAGTTAGTGCCTGAAATCTTTTATTGCATCACCACCGAACCATCCCCTGCTACTTCCAGCTTATTTGCTTTTGACGTCTTGAAAATAGTACTTTGTCACCTTCTTTGAACGTTCGGTTCCGAGCGTTCCTGTCGTAGTACTTTTTCGCACACTGCTGGGCTTGTTTCATGTTCAACTCGAATAATTCCTGCGATTCTCCCAAGCGCTTCAACAGGGTAAGCACATACTCGACGACCGTTTTGTCGACAAATTTGTCTTCCCATTTGTGTGTCAACAAGGTTAACGGAGATCTCAGTGCGCGCTCGTCAACCAATTCCGCTGGGGTAAATCCAGTCGCCTCGTGGCTGACAGAGCGCAATGCGAAAATTATTGCCGGAACAGCTGTGTCGCAATCCGCTTTCTTTTGTAACTAAGCGCACGCAAGATGCGCTTTATTACCGAGTGAAACCTCTCCATAGAATTGCTCTGCGGAAGGTACGCGGAGCTGTAGTGGATGGCTATGCCACATCCAAGAAGGTTGTGGTTAGCGCACTGGTAAAGACCGAACCCTGATAACATTGGATTTCGCTGGGAAATCCGACTCTCGAAAAGACGCCGAGCAGCACGTTATCGACTGCTGTAGAGCTTTGCTCTGGTCAAATGACTTCTTCGGGGAACTTTGTTGCAGGACAAAGTAGCGTTAGCAGGTACTTCTTTTCTGCTTCAGTTGGTGGTAACGGGCCAACAATGTCTACCGCCAACCTACGGAATGGTTCACCAATTATGGGTACGTGAATCAAAGGTGCCTGGACTTTCATTTGGTCGACCCGTCTTTTGGCAAATATTGCATGAGCGTACCCAGTTCTCAGTGTCTTTGAAGCACATAGACCAGTAGTAGCCTTTCAGCAACCTGCTCTTGGTGTTTATTTATTCCTAAATAGGCCAGCCCAACTGTCACTGTGAACGAAGCCCAAAAGCGCTGTACGATACTTATGCGGCACTACCAGCTGTTCGAAAAGACGGCCTTGCTTGTTCTTGAGCAGTCGGTACAAAAGACCGTCATTCGCAACAAAAGAAATGCTGCCTTAGCGTTTACATCCAAGTTTTTCCTGGCACGATTGTAGTGACGCATCTTCTGCCTGTTTCTTTCTTAGCGTGTGTTTATAACCTTCGCCAAAAGCTGAAAGTTTTCGCTGACTGGGCTCATCAGCGCTCGAGTTGATTGAGAAGTTGCGGTCTCATCGTCGCGTTCTGGTTCAGACGCGGACCGAACGGCGCTGACTGTCTCGCTCGCCTCATTTCCTTTTGATACCGCGACAGCATCCGTCATGGTAGCTTCCGGCATTCGCTTCGCGTGCGCCCTTGTTATCACCATGACGGGCTTTACGTCTAGCTTCATCCCTGCATTTTGTAATTCCCGCATTGACTTGTTGGAAAAATCTAAGGAATATTCTGAGGGAGCTTCTTGGAAACTGCTGCTTCCGTCTGGAACTTGCCGAAGGTGCCCTCCATTTCGACTTTCGCTACCGGCAAGCACTTTGTGTCTGGTTCGAGTGCCTGCCGAATCCATACACATGCACCTGTAAACATTCTGGCTGAACGAATGACGGATGAACGACATCGAAAGTTGCACTCGTGTCTCGTAACACTTTGCAGCTGACTCCGTTCACAGTCATATCGTATATGTAAGGCAGAAGCAAGTCACACTCTTCGGTTAGCAGATTAACAGACACACTTTCTCGCCGACAGCCCGCGGCGATATGTCCTGGCTGTTGGCACTTATAACAAAATAACAGCCTCTTTTCTTCGTACTTTGAGATTTTTACTTCCTCTTTCTTGGCCGTTTTGGGCTGCTCTACCTTCTCGGACGTGTTCGGCAAGTGTGTTTCCTTTGAGTCTTTTTTAAACTTTCCGAACGGTTCCGAAGGTTTCTTTTTTTGCAGTTCCTCAAAACTATCCAGCCTACGGGAGCAGTACTCATCAGGCTTATTAGCTGCCATTTGCAAAGTAGTTACATTTGGCGCATCCTGAATTCATAAGCGCATCGGTTCCGAAAGAGTTCCGTAGAACCGTCAAAGTGCAATCAGCTGAATAACACTCTGCTTATCGTCATACGCGCACGCACTTTTGAGCCATTCCTCCAGAAAGCTCATGGCGTTGTACGCAAAATCGGAGTATGACTCCCATTGCTGACGCCTTGTTTTACGAAACTTCAGTCTCAAGGCTCCCGGGGACAAACTGTCTTTGCCTAAGCTTAAGTTTCACATTGTCGCAGTCACGCGCCTCTTCGACAGTCATTCGTGCGCTTACGTCTGCAGCCTCGTTTGGGAGCAACGTCAGGAGCCGTTGCGATCAAGTGTCCTTCCCAAACCCTGCATTTGTACATGTCCTTTCAAAGTTCACGAGGTACAAGCTGATGTCGTTGCCAACAGAAAACGGCTGCATGAAACCGCGCATGTCGAAGTTTTCGCGGCGTGTGGCAACCTCAGATGCGGCTGCACCTTCTTCAAGTTTGTGCAGTTGAAACTCTTTTAACTTTAATTGAACTTCCCGCTCTCCTAATTAAAAAGAGACCACCTTCCAGCATTCCTCTATTTCGTCGGCTGCTGCCCCGCATTTGTATATTGCGTCAACAATTTCCTTGCTTGCTCATTGCCTTCTGGATGGTTATGCCTAGCTCTTGAGCCAGCATAACGAGCTCGGATTTCGTTAGCGACGTGAGATTCATGACTGCCCAGTCTTTTTAATGTAAAAGATCCCACTACCACTAATTTCACCCAGCTAAGGCTGTCAATGATAGCAAGGACATCCTGCGCTCACGAAATCGGGCACCAGGCCGCCAACGACGAGCGCTCCCTACCGCCGCCAACGCTGCCACCAGCTGTTACGTTTCCGGTGGTTCGACGACGGAACGGCTGCTGAAGGAACAGACAGACTCTCTCTGCTGCTGGAAGATGATGTGTTTTTATTATAAAAGCAAACTGGCTCTTGAGGATTCTGCATCCATTCAGAACCGGGAAAAAAAAGTAATGCAGCCCTGAGCCGCTCCAACTATCTTGTCAGGAAGCCGAGAAAACGCATAGCGTAGCCCAGCACCGCAATTGTTACAGCCACCATGGCCCAACGACCACCGCAAGCTCCGCGCCAAGCCCCGCGTCACCCCGACGAGAGGCTCGAACTTAGCAGTATACCCGCGCCAGGACGAACATGCTCAGTACGTGCGCCCGGAACGACCATCGCCGAGGAAGACCGACGCGTGTCGAGCGGCCGACCGACGCCCGCTTTGCTACCACTGCAAGGAAGCCGGCAACATCTACCATGGATGCCCCAACCGACACCTAGTTGTGCGTGGGTTCCACCTGAACGACACATGCCCGAGGTACGGCGAACGCTCTCGCGACATTGAGGAGTACTTCCGAGTTGAGAGTCGAAAGTTTCGGCTCTCAATTTTTCTTACTTACGTTCGGATATGTCCTGAAAATCATATGATTTTTTATTTGAATTTTAAGGTAGTGTCACAATTACAGAATGGAATCATTAAAATGTCATCGCTGATATTACGAATAATTGTTCCAGCGTCATTGATATCTGTGCTAACATTGATATTAAAAATTTCAAGGCCACTTGAGGAGAAATATAAATTTTGTTGGAAGACTTCTCACAAGACTACATTCATGAAACCATTTTAACTGATTAT
Organism: Ixodes persulcatus; assembly: GCA_013358835.2. Lineage (NCBI taxonomy): Eukaryota > Metazoa > Arthropoda > Arachnida > Ixodida > Ixodidae > Ixodes > Ixodes persulcatus. The sequence goes on from JABSTQ010010503.1 coordinate 501,776, forward strand.
GTGTGTAATTTCAATAATAAGGGCGAGTCTATCAGCGTGTTTAACTTGAAATCGCCTCCAAGTCAAAGTGCTAATGTAGTTTGTGGTAGAACTTCAAGATGCGTATCTAAACAAATAACTAAATTTATCAAAACATGCCGATAGCGGCTTATAAACTACAAACAAACTTAGTTGTGTTTTCTTACAGCTAGTATTTAAAACTAATATGTTATTTTAGTATGCATTGCCAGAAGTTTATGTATAAGGCTTTTCGATGAAGATCGAAACTCTTCCTTTGTGTTTCCCATGACGATTTAAGAAATAACGCTTTGAGCATTGCAAAGCGTACATCTCATCAACATCGTGATACGAAGTTTGTGGGAGCCGAGGGTGAAAGACGGGGCAGAGGGCACGTGACAGGTGGTTGGCGGAGAAGTCACTAGCTGGCGCGGGACAGTGCGTGCCGAGCGAGGCAGGAGCTGGGCAGGAACATCGGAGCCGGGCTGCCTGGCCTGGCCCATGGCGAACCCCGGAGCGGTCCACCAGCGAGCTTCGAAGTCCGGACCGGTGGAAACGGCAAGCCCTGGCCATCTGGCCTAGGCCACGACGATCCCGGGGAGGTTCCGCAGCGAGACTCGAGCTGTGATAGCCCTGGACAGGCAGCGTACGCAGCGCGGGCCTGGGAAGGACGGTCCGCAGGCCTGGACACGGACTCCGACTGCGAGCTCTGAACGACGTCGGGCAACCGGGAGGTTGCCCGTCGTCGAGAGACTCAGAAGGCCCATCGGGAACCTTCAGTTCCTTGTAAGGAGAGTGTAGTATATGAGATACCGTTAACGTGTGGATTTAGGTACGTGGGACAAACCTCAAGATGCCTCAATGGCAGGTTACTAGAACACAAGAGGAATGTACGCCTGCATGCGCCGAACTCCGAAATAGCAAAACACATAGAGGAATGCAATAATTCTAATGCGCATTGGTCAGAGACAGAGGTTCCGCATAATGAGCGACGACGGGCAACCGGGAGGTACGGTAAACTCATTCGTTGTCTTCTCGTTGTGTTGTGTAGCTCCCTGGGTGACGGGCGGAGCGCATGCCGATCGGGCGGCGATTATTAGTCGAGCGACCTGCGTAAAGAACCCCACAACTTTTAAATAGTATGCGAACATTGAACTTTGGTGAAACATAAGAAAACATTATATCAAATGCATTCACGTTATTTTAAAGGAAGCGTGCGTTAAGACGAAATACAGAAAAAGCGTTTTAGCTTATAAGCATTGAATTACTGTTGCTAGAAAAACACAGTCGTGATACCGCATTCCTATGTAAAGTGATTACTCCTTGATATCAGTACCCAACGAATTTCGGCGAGGTCATCTTCACAAAGAAGCTGCATTACAGGGACACTGTCATTCCACTTTGAGGACATCTTTCCATTTTTAACCCATACCAATTTCCAGTCAAATTCATGCTTCCTGCCGATAGCTTTGCCAATCAGGCGCTTGAGCGCTGGGCATAAATGCTCACTAGAAAAACTGGCAGAAAAACAGAAGCGATACGCCTTTTTTGTTGCTTTGTCAACTACAGCATTGCGTTTACAGCAGCTCATAAAATGAACTATGATGTTACGTTCTTCGGCGTTACGTATCGATACACAATGGCACACTTGAAGTCGGCTTGCGACATCGTTCGCCGAATATGTCTCCAATGTAAATCAGAACGATTCTTGCATCCTGCTTGTGACGCTTTGCAATGCCTTTGCTATTGAGGTTTGTGTTTCGGTGCATCGCTGCATCGCCGAGTAGCAGCCTAAGCCTGCACAGTTTAATATTTTGTGTGTGTGTGTGTGCATAGCTTTGCTTGCTAGACGAAGGCTTTCTTGCATTATCTTATTTGAATTCGTCCTTTTTATTATAATCAACATCGTTTCCTTTATATTCTGCTCTAATTATCTCTTCACGAATTCAATACTAGTTTTAACATTAAGCAGGTCAGTTCTGATCTCCGTATCTAGCAAGTCTTTCAGCCTCCTAAGTTATTTCATTAAAGCTATTTTAACTCACTGACCGTTTTGGTAAGGTCCTTTGGCACATCGTTAGTATGCAAGAAATATGTAATAAAACGGCACAATGTACTCTGGCACCAACGACAGAAGAGCAAAAAAAAAAAACGAAACAGACACCGGATAGGGGACTCACCTGCAAATACGTAGTTGAGCATTTTGTTAAGGAAATTCTGTTCTGTCGCTGCTGCCAAATGAGGATATGTCGACGGCGGTCCCATTCGATGCTGCCGCATTGATGATATAGCCGTTCGCAGACCGCTAGAAGAGCGAAAGTAGTTGGTGCGTAGCACCTGGTGGCAGATCAGAAGACATTAGCAACGTTCCCACGGTAAGGCGACAATCCTGCTCGTCGTCGGATGACACAGAGCAGCACAGGACATGCGGAATATGTCGTTCATCGTTCGGGGAACTGAACTGTTGGCTGTCGCTGCTGCCTAAAGGTGCATATGTCGGCCAGTGTACAAAACTTTCGCAAATACCTCTTATATTTTGGGGCTAGGGACGCAAGCTGGAAAGGAAAATAAAGCAGAGTGCGTGTATTGAGCCTATTGTGACAAACAGCTGCGTGTGACATTCTCAATAGCGCAGTGATTATTTAAAAAAAGGCCAGATGGCTAGCATTATAAATATAAAGCACATCAGCGCACTTTGCAGTCGTCTGAACATTTATCGCTCCTTCCCGGAATATGAGATTCGGAACGTCTGCACTTCTCCCATTTCTAAATAGAGGACGTCTAATACATAGCCGACTAGGTAGTCAATTGTATATTATACAAAAATTGTCATACAAATTGATAATATCTTTTTTAGTTTTTGGATGATTTCATGTATATTCAAAATCTATTCATTTCCTTGTCATATCAAATGACAATATTAAAAATTGCCATTTAATCAGTTTTATAAATATTTGGTAATAAGACGCAATTTTTTAAAGTTGCACCATTAAATAAGAGGTGAGAAAAGGAGACTTACGACGTACAGAACGGTTCAAGGTTCCTATAATACAAACACGTTTTGAAAAAAAAAACATCAAATGTCACGTCGTTTCTTTATTGTTCAACACTTTGCGCGAGTCTTCGCTAAGTTTAGCATCCTTCCGCGAGGTAAAACGGAATGTAAACGAGTGGTGCCTCATGCTTCCGCAATAAGTATCGTATAAATACTTAACGCGTATTGTAGACCGCTTATGTTGTGTTTTTTTCTTCAGTATTTAATTATGTCACGGTTGTTCGTTGGCAGCCTGGTCCCACACACAAGCATATCTGCTTTCGTGGGCCAACACACTTCAACATGTGTTTTTCAAATATAATAACGGCGTTATTAATAATATCAGTCATATAAGGAGTATATGACTGATATATGATTCACCTGATATATGATATATAATTTGACTGACGTGTAAAGGTCCACTTTTCCTGCTTTTCATGTATACTTATTCACGTGTAAATAATTTCGGCGCCCGCCTTTCAGGTGGCTCGGAATAGCTAAACTGTGTTACCGCTTTTTCCATTTTTATATTCCAACTCTATACGTTTGGCAAATTTAAGAGAATGGACACAAAACGCTAGTATTAGGCTGCTGCTATCGTCCTTCAACAGGATCAAACTACTTTTGTTGAGCAACTTCATGATGCAATTAACCTTGTCCTTGTTCGCTTTCCAAACTTACTCATTTTCTTACGGGCGACTTTAATAATCTCCGGCATCATCTGGCTCTGATTTAAGCTCTTCATAGAGAAAACCCTCAACCGAATGTAACCAGTTTTTAGATCTAAGTTCTGACTTTAATCTTTCACAAATTGTAAGATTTCCAACAAGGGCAACACACTCTTTGGCGAACGTGCTCGACCTGATACTGACTGACACACCTGATTATTTTCTAATATTTTATACCTTCCATGTCTTAGTGATCAGTCGTTGCTTATTTTTTCTTTTATAACTCCCGTGTGCCGTAATACAAAACAGATCAGACTAATTCGGGACTACAAAAGGGCCAACTACGCAGCGATTAATAGAGGTCTGTGCTGTTTTTCGGGGGACGTTTTGCCAGCGTTTCGCGAGCGTTCCGTTCAAACCAATTGGGATTTATATCAAAACAAAGCCATTTCTTTATTTAATGAGCACATTCCATTACGCTCAATTATAACAAACTCAATCTCCATGGTTCACTCCTCAACTCAGAAGGTTCTCAAATAAAAAAGAAACGTTCGTTCAGAAATGCAAAGCGCATTGACTAGGAGGAATACAGGCAACGTTATAATCTCGCAGCCAATGAACACAAAAAAACAGTCGCGGAGACTAAATATTAATTTTTTAATGAGTGCCTCCCATCTATGCTAATCAATAATCCTAAACAATTTCGGAGTGTAAGAAATCCCAGTGTTGAGCGTTCCTTCTAACTTAGACTGAAGTCCGGTAAAATGATTCCCGATTCATTGTGTTCGACTATTCTCAATAACATGTTTTCTAGTGTGTTTAACAATGTTACTGATTCATTTTGTCTTTCATATCCTTCATATGACTCTTTTTCATGAATTCAATTGCCATCGATGTGAAAGGCATTTAAACAATTATACGAGTAAACTAAACAATCATCGTCGTCTGGTGTTGACAATATTAATTCAAAGTTTCTATAGAATACGAAAGAATATACATAAATCATTTTGTCTAAACTATTTGAGCAATCTCTTTCACTAGGTCAGCTTCCAGAGGAGTAGAAAACTGGAAGGGTGATTCCACAACACAAGATTGGAGACAAGCATTCCCCTTCAAACTTTAGACCCATTTCACTCACAAGTATTTCTTGTAAAACAATGGAAAATATAATTTATTCTAATCTCGTTAATTTTCTGGATCTTAGTTCATTGTTCAACGTTAACCAACACGGTTTTAGGAATATTGTTTTCATGCGAGACAACTTGTAAGACTAACAAATGATTTCAATCAGGTTCTAGATCGTGGTTCACGAATTGACAGTGTTTTTCTGGACTTCTCCAAGGCGTTTGACAGGGTGTCTCATAAACTTCTTCTTAAGCTTCACAAACTTAACATTGAGCATCATGTACTTTTGTGGATTCGCTCATTTCTGACTAATCGTTCACAATTTGTAAATTATAATAATACCGACTCGTCCAAAGTTTCAGTAACGTCCGGAATACCTCAGCGATCTGTGCTGGGCCCTCTTCTATTTCTTATTTACATTAATGTCCTACAATTGAATGTCAACTCTTTTTTTCGTTCATTTCCGGATGATTGTGTTATATACCACGAAATTGTTAACAGTTCTGACATCTTACTTCTTCAAAAGGATCTAGATTCCATATCAAGTTGGTTTGAGACTTGGCACATGTCATTAAATGATGACAAATGTAAACACATGAAAATGTCCAGGCGAGTTAACAATCCTTCTTCCTATGTACTTAATAATCTGACTTTAGAGCGCGTTGACACTTACAAATATCTGGGCGTTCACAACACATCTAACCTCACATGGGAATCGCAAGTTCACCACGTCATTTCTAATGCCAACCGCATGCGTGGCTATCTAAAGGGTAATTTTTTCCAGAATCCTTCGACCTTGAAACCCTTTTTTTTATAAAACACTAGTCCGGCCAAAACTTGAGTACGCTTCTGCGGTTTTGGATCGTAACACTGAGAGCCTCGTCGCCGCCTTGGAAGCTGTCCAGAATAGATCTGTGCGTTCTATTCTTTCTAATTACCATTGTACATCAAGCGTAACCTCTATGAAAAAATGCCTATCCTTGCGAACTCTTTCTTTACGCCGAAAGTTATATCGATTAAGACCATTTCAGAAATTATTTTTTCACAACCCAATCTTAAGACTGAACTCTTACTGGAGCCATCCTACATATAATCACGCAATGATCAGATAGATAAAGTCAAAATTCCACAGTGCCACACTAATACCTACTACAGATCATTCATACCTCATACGTCTGCTGACTGGAATCACCCTTCCACATCCATCGCCACAATTGTTAATCCTGTTTATTTTAAAAATGCTGTATCCATATTACTAGAACTTGATTCGTGATTTGAGTGTTCTATTAACTTGTGCGTAATACTCCCACCCCCTCTGTAATGGCTTGGGGCTCTGAAGGTTTCAAAAATGAAATAAATGAAATGAAAGACCTCAGGCTTAAATGTAGACGCACGTGTTGCACTAGTCGATTCTTAGAATCACTGGGAGAACAAACAGAGAGGATGACACTCTAGGAATCCACAAACAAAGTAAGTTCCCTTTTTTTAATTAGATAAAATTTCAATTTTTCCCCAATAGTCATGAGCTTGCCATAAAGCTCTTCACTAAAAGTGCTGGTAGCAGGGTCAAACCGTCTAGCCTTCACAAAGTAATCTGAATATCCAGCCGAACCAACAAAGTTTGGAGTTTTCACATCATCACTGAAAAACAAGGCTTAGTCCCTATACTTATCTTACTAGAGCATACACTCTTGCTGAAGGACTGGTGGTGCAACATATCGTTTATTGTATTTGGCCGGAGACCAGTCACAGGCATATTGCACTGCCTTCCAATAGGAAACGCTTAAAGCTCTCGTCATCAAGCCACGCTCATGAAGTGGAAGCTGCAGGAATGCAGGAATACTTTGAATGCGGAGGCTTAAAAGCCGTACAATACTTGGCTTCCTCTCAAAAAGGCGTAAAAATTGAAAAGACTGAAAACAGTAGAATGGGTGTTCAGGATCGGATATGACTTTAAAACTATGCCTTGGCTATGGTACTGCCTTCATTTTTCGAACGGAATTTGGTATGTCTCAGCATACAAATTCTTGGACACGCGACGTTCGGAAGGCACCCGTGTCAAGTCGAAGCCCAAGGTGAAAGAGAGCATCTAGCATTTTTAAATACGACGGTCCTGACGAGCCATATACAACCGCACCATAGTCGAGACGGGCAAGAAACAGAGTTGTAGACTGGCAGGGGTACCTACCTCCTTTCAAAACCTTAGGACAAGTGCGTGAGAGCCTTGGGAACATTAGCAGGTTTAAACACATTCGCCTCAGTTCCTTCAGATGGGTCTGAAAAGTAAGCGTCCTATCAAAAATAACCCTGATGAAATTGTGTTCATTTCTAACGGTTATGTCAGTGCTATTCATCCGCATGCTGGGATCTGGGACAACCCCCGAAGTTGTGAAAAAGACATACATATTGGTGTTTTTTTCTGGCGCCAACCGGAAACCATTGTCGACGGCCCACTAACTCATCCTATTTGTTTCCACCATACATTGGCTCACAGATTGAAAGGTTTACATGATGTGAAAGCGATCTGAACATCGGCTACGTATAATGAATAAAAAAACGATGGTCGTATAACTACATTGAGGCTGTTGATCTTAATCTCAAACGAAGTAACACTCAATATGCTTCTCTGCGGGACACCGTTCTCCTGAGTTAAAATATCTGAGAGCGTAGATCTAAAGCGAACCTTAAATGTACGGCCCGTCAGTAAGTCCCTTTAGAACCCTAATGTCCAAATCTTTCTTTTTTAAGTTAACAGTGTAATGCGAGGAACTGGAAACTTCTAAAAAAATTAACAAGAATGTCAGACTGATATTTTAGTGAAGGCCATGATGGAGGGAGTGGGGGAATGCTAACAAAGTAGTAGGTACCCCAAATTTTTCTAACGCGATCCCATACCTCTTTTGCAGGTACAAAGCTGTTTAGGAAAGACAGATATTTTACGCATAAGTTCCTCTTGGCTTGATTTCGTGTCCAACAAGCTTTTGTTCTGCACTGTTAGAATCGGATCTTTTTCTGAACAGTCGGGTTGCGCCGAAACCTACCAGAATCATTACTTTGAGCTTTCATCGTGGTCGTACACTCCTTGTTTCACCAGGGCTCGTATTTTTGGGAAGTATAACCAGAAGTTAGGGGAACTGGCACAGAAGCAGCATTTTTAATGTTTTTCAGTAAGGTACAAGGTTACTTTCTGAGGAGACGTAGCTAGAAATGCGATGGGATTGACCACAGCCTCTAAGAAAAATAGAGCCTAGTGGACTCTATCTAACTTCCGCCTGCGGACAAAAGTTCGAAGAGAAGGCAATACTGCACTTTCTAAAATGACAGGAAAATGGTCCGTACCAAAACGATATATTTAAAACCTTTCAAGAAAAGAAATAATGTAGGAGATGATATGTAGAAATAAATGGTTGCAATAGTATTATGAGCAGCGCTAAAAAAGTTAGTTGTCTTTCGTTTAAAAGGCAAAGGCCAGATGACAATAAAAAAAACGTTATATTTTTCTACGCCACGTGAGTCCCGGCGAGCACTTCCCCAGATGAGCCTGATTGCACTAAATGTCCTCAGACAAACAAATGGCTGCGTGGGTTGACCCAGAACTCCATGCAGGGCCTGTGAATGCAGGGGAAGGTTTGGTGGAAGGTAACCTTAAATAATTGTAATTAGTCGGTCAATGAGAGCACAAACCGCCACTGCCTCTAAGGGCAGGAGTACAGGCGATACCACTCTGCATGACCACAGCTAATCCACCAAAAAAGCTGTACAAGAAACACGGTCCTTTCGAACAGCCTGATTTTTCTAATATTCGTTTGCTAATCTAAGAATTGCGCTCACCGTTCATTTTAGTTATGGTAAGAACGTATTTTTTTCTATACAATGTGCAATTATGTTTCTGAAGTTCAGCTAGACGTAGTCAATATGTCATGCAGGATTTTCACTCGAAGTCTTAAGCTTTTGTAATGTCAATTCTTGTTCGTCAAGTACTGTCCCATAGTTTTGTCTATCGAAGCCCTAGAACTTAATGAATGTGCTTTTTCCTTAGTGGTTTCGTTTTAATTTAGATGAATAAGAAAACAAAAAATTATCGAAAAATTCAGGCATTGCCTTTTACTCTTATGAAGTTGGCAAACAATGAGTCAGTAACGAAAAGTAAGTCTAATATCGATCTCGATTGGTATTTAATGCGTGTTAAGTCTCCAACGAGCTCTGTAATGCTACCAGTATATATCAGGTGTAGGAAAAAAGAAGATATTATGGATTCCCAATGGGCGGATAAAAGACACTCCAGTCCATATTAACAAAATTAAAATCGCCAAGAATTATAGCTTTCATCGAGTGAATCGAGTGATTGCCAAATATTTCTTGCAACTCCCCCACAAATTCTATTCCCATACTAAGAGCTATGTATATCACTTCAATAATTATTTCAGCCTTAGATACCGAAAGTATATATCTTTTTTTTACGCTTTAGTTTTTTTTCATATTATCAGTACAAACCAACGAATCCTTGACAACAGTAACTTCACCATTGCCCCTAGTTGTTCAATCCCTTCAAAAAGTACTATATTTGTGAATAATTACTTCGCAATTAGGTAATCAGGAGCTCAGCCACGTCTCGTTTATCACGATAACATGATGATTAGGATCTTTAAACATGAGATCAAGGTCAACAATTTATTCAATATTCCTCATGCATTTATATTGATAACTATCGTGTCTTGGTTACAAATAGGATGCCATGTCGTTGGACGTCATGTCAATCAAGCTCTCTGCGAAGTTATTTCTTCGCTCTCATTACTATCTTCATTCCAGCCCTATACTGCGTCCTCGATTCGTAACTTATCATATCTCTGACTGACTTTTACCTATTTGGTTCTATTTTTGCTGGCAATATGCAAAAACGTATTTTCCTAAGCTTCTAACATGGGTAAAAAAACTTCTACTTAATAAAGCTAGATGAGCTTTTCAATTCCCAGCAATCGCAAAGGACATGTTATTTTTTCATAGGGTTACTAAGTGTAAGTTCGATTGGCCGGACCTTCCTTTGTTGATTGCTTCCAAGACTGTGAATGTTTCACTCCCCTTCAACTGCCCACGTGTGTTCAAGATTGTATTTAACTACTGTCGACTTTAACATGCACTCAGTCTCATGTTCAGCCTCACTAGCAACTGCCAACTTGTATTTAATATTGTCTTTAACTACTGCGTGCATAAACATGTGCTCAGTCTCATGTTCAGCCTCACTAGCACTACGAAAACACGGCGTTGTTGCCTCAACTTGTATTTTATATTGAATCAACTTTTCCCTCGAGTCCTTTGACACTATTTTCCTAGTATCTTATTCTCTTTTGAGATATCTCAAATTTCGCAGGGTGATCTTTGAAATCCAGGGTGGATAATTTAATTGCTCCATTTCGGTTATCAAAAAAACGGGGCTTCTCTTTAAGCTCCCTGATGTCGGCACACATTTTGTTTTGCCCGTCAAGTCTTATTTGTAACAGATAACACTCAGGATCAAGCTCGGGGAGGGGGGGGGGGCATAATTTAGTTCTGCATCGCCACCCAATGGCAGCAGCAAACGCAACTACACACCCTCGTTAACCATTTGTAACGGGTAGACGGGGCTCCGAAGCACCACGCGCATGTAAGTCTCCAAGTAATGACTTGGTGCAACAGCGGCTTTTACCCACCTTCGTAAAGAACACGAGAGGATTAATCATCCTCCTCGCTTTGGTGCTGCCGATCCCAATGAAGCCGGTGATTGGACGCTCCCGATTATTGTAGACGTCCGATGACGCCCAGGTCAGGCCGATTCGTTTTCGATGTGGACGACCTTTGCAGACTCATTCCTGCGGCCGGTCGAATGCAGCCTTGATAGGGTCCCAGTAATAGCCACGAGTGCTTCATCGATTTGACAAGCTGAAGCGCTGTGCCTTGCATCACTGGCGGCTTTTGCCATCGCTCAATATGCATGAAGGTCATGAGCGGATGGATCATCCTGTGATTTATAATGATTATATTATCCCAGTATAAGATTTCAAATGGGTATATTGAACTATGAACGCTGCTTTCATTGACGAGTGATCACTATAAAAATAGAGTTCAGAGAGGTAGATAAGGGAGCAACAACCTCATTATCAGGGGGATTACATGTGGCACAAATATTGTGAGTAGAATTACGCCCGTACTGCCACACACGCAGTATAAATATAAAAAAAATAAAAAAAGCTGCAGTTACGTGCAATATTGTTTTAAATGTAACAATCATTCCAATTTGATTAGCAAGCTTAAGAATAATTGCCGACATGGCAGTTTGAAACTCACGATTTAACTTTGGGGTGCGCCGGATAAGCCGTGATACCCCCACGCCTTTGCACTTCAAAAACATATGCAAGATGTGCACAATGCACAATTCAGTGTGCTTCATATGGCCTATAGGATTCGTTTTTTTATAGGTTATCTACAGGCATATAGTAGTCCAAAATAAAGTACTTGGCCAATCTTGCCGATTTATCTCATTGGGATATTTTCGGTTCGCTTATGCAGAAATCAGTGGGGCTTCACGCAGAATTCCATGGTTGCGTAAAAGTAAAGGTCGCTCACACAGCTCCTCCACACAAAAATGCAAAAAAAGACGCTGCTCAACATTTAAAAAGCAGAATCTTTTTTTTCTTTTTTTTTTTAGAGCGCAGTTTTCAGACACTTTTTTCCGACTTGAGCGGTGTCGCCGTCGGCGTATCCGCGCGTTGCGTTATGGGACGTTTCTCATAATGACGTCACACGTGACGCCTCGTGTGACGTCACGAGTGATCTCACTCGTGACGTCACCGCTCGTTGCATTATGGGTAAATCTCCACACTAAACTGAGCGCAAACATTTCCTCGCTACGTTTAGCGGAAAAAAATTCCCCGCTAAATTCAGCAGAAAAAGTTTTCCAACTAAATTTAGCGAGAAACATTTCCTGCACAATTTAGCGAGAAAGTTTCGCCGCTAAATTTAGCGGAATATTTCCCCGCCAAAGTTAACGGAAATATTTCCCCGCTAAATTTAGCGGAAAATATGTCCCCGCCAAATTTAGCAGGACAAATGCCCCGCTAAATTTAGCGGGAAACATTCCCCGCTAAATTTACCGAAACATTTCTCCGCTAAATTTGGCGCAAACAATTCTCCGCTATATTTAGCAAAACAGAATTCCTTGGTAAATTTAGCGGGGATTTTTTCGCTAATTTAGCGCCAAATTTAGCAAAAATTTCCCGCTAAATGGGAGGGGAGCAGCAGAACAGGAGGGGAGGGTACGGATGAGGAAAAGGGGCATACCCTTCCCTCCGTACCTTCCCCTGCTCCTCCTCAAGAGCTGCGCTCTAATTCGGTGTTACAGAGAATTGAAAACGTCCTAATTTATTTTCATTATCCTTTTTTAAATACATATACTAGCAAGGCAACGAAGAGGATGAGGCACCTTTGGCTGAGAGGATCGTGCACAAAGCTCAGGGCAGTTGACACTTTGATCGTTTTACATATTTTAAAGTGATGACGGTGCCTTAGTTCCCTTTTCTCTCAACCGCCCCATCCATCTGAATTCCTCGAGCTTCAACTCCGCAGTGGCAGCGTCACCGCCATCACGCAAGCAAATGCCAACGGAGCCTCTTCCCCGCTCGCAGCTGTAGGCACCACCTCAGCAGCAGCAGAGCCTCTTGTTCCAGCGCGAAAGAACTGGCAACGCGACCCACCTCGGAGTCGAACGTTCAAAATTGGCTCGAAAATTACGACCGAGCAAGCCGGCACAATCATTTCTACGACTAATTTAAACTCGCGAATGTTGTATTTCTGTCTTAAAGACCCGGGGCTGCCATTGTTTGATATCCACGACGACGATATAAACTCTTCCGACGCTTTAGACGATGTTTTTAATTAAGTACGTTTGGGAAACCGGAACAGTGGAAGCAGACGTAGAAAAAATAACTGGCCTGTCGCTCTCAAGTCAATCTTTAATCGTCCATTCGCTACATCAAGAAAGATCATAAGCTTTGTTCCCACGTTGATGCTAACATTTTGGAGCGGGAGCCGTGTCGACACCTTTAAGAAAGCCTGAATCAGAATATTCTGGCGGGCTAGCTGGTTACACATACTAAATTACAAATAGCGCTAAGACAAGGACGGACAAAGAAGTGGACAGGACAGGCGCTAACTCACAACTGACGGTTTTATATACAACGGTAAAGAAGAAGGTGAAGGAAGTGGCTGGTGTTGAAAAAAGAAGAAATAATTCTATTTCTAGCCTGGGCGCTCCAAGAAGGTATTAAAAATTAAACGAGGGTATAATGAATTTGAACTACATACGATAATATTTTGAAAGGTTAGAAAATAACCTTAGACCGTGAGAGACAAAATAAGAATTAAAAATATGAACGATCATTTATTATTTTTTATTCTTATTTTGTCTCTCACGGTCTAGAGGTTATTTTCTAACCCTTCAAAATATTATCGTATGTAGTTCAAATTCATTATACACTCGTTTAATTTTTAATACCTTCTTGGAGCGCCCCGGCTAGAAATAGAATTATTTCTTCTTTTTTCAACACCAGCCACTTTCTTCACCTTCTTCTTTATCGTTGTATATAAAACCGTCAGTTGTGAGTTAGCGCCTGTCCTGTCCACTTCTTTGTCTGTCTTTGTCTTAGCGCTATTTGTAATTTAGTTTAAGAAAGCCTTTCTCAGGACCTGTTTATGCAAAGGTACAAGGGCGCTGGTATAAGGGAGCTGGGCAAGAAGGACGAAATTAATTCCTAGAGAAGGGGAACAAAGGGGATAAAGGTCAAACATAAATCTCCAAACACATCTAGGAGACTGGTGCGCGACCGAAAAAATCCTCGTGGTTCTGGTATTGAACCAGGGGCCTCTTCATTTATAGTGGAGCGCTCTACCAACTGAGCTAACCAGGAGTAAGAAGTCAGTAGAGCAACCGAGTTTTATAAGCTGCCACCAGTTAATCACTTTTTATCACAGTCGCCTTCAAATAGACTCCTAAAGTACAACTGACCGACGAAAATAGGATGTGTGAAGAAATTCAGAGAACCAGAACTTTTTTAAACCTAAGTAAAGCCGTGTTTTTTTTAAATATTATTCTAGGCCCCTTAGTCATAAAAATCGTCCCTAACGTCAAAACGCTTGGGGTCTATTTTAATAAACGGCTGTATTGAGATTTCCACGTTCATGATTTTGTTATAACGATATCAAGAGTGGTTGGGAAGCTACGCCTATTCAGAAATGTATTGCCTCGTCTCCTAAAAAAGGCTCGAAGTACACCTAAGCACTGCTTATGTGTTGTGAATGCGAAAGCCTGCATGTCATTCTTCCGCTCCCTTATTTAGTCTGCGGCCTATTTATGTCTACGGCAAATGGCGCGCTCTCTTCGCCGCTCTGACCTCGGACACTTCGTGTTACCGGCGCGAAAACGGCGCGGGCACGCAGCACCAAAAGGTGGCGGTCCTTTAAACACACTCACAGCGGCCAATGGAAAACTCGTTCCTTGAAACTATGACGCGCGCCAGCCAATGGGACTGAAGCTGAAATCCATTAGCATACCTCGCTCCTTTGGGATTGGGGAAACTAGGTGATGTTTGGCTAGGTTTTTTGAGTGGTTTCGAAGCTGGGTGCCGGCTTCACTTGGTGAAAGGAGATAAGGTGCCATTTGGCGCTGCTTCAAAGCTGATGACGTCGGCTCGTTCCACGTGACATTTAATGCTTTCGCATTAAAATGTTTCTATACAAAGCACTTTTTGTACCACATTTGAACTAGTGTATTTTAGTGCGGTGTACCACATCTTTGTTGAATATCAACAATTACACCTTCTCGAAGAAAGGATGTTCGCACAATACTCAATGTTTGTTTCGATAAACATAGATATCCATTGGTTGAAGAAATACGTCTCCTAACTGTCCCAGACCAATATGACTAAAGCTATACTCTAATGACACTATATAAATCTTCCCTTCGTTCGAACGAGCCTTTCCATGGACATATTTCAAGCCTAACACCGAATATCAGGGTATACGACCTTCGTGAGGGGAAGGGTAGGAAAATACCAATAAATCGTACAAATTACGGGTTCGAGATGATAAGGTATAATCTTCCACTTGTTCTAAACATACCTCAGAAGCCCAATTTTACGAATATTAAGAGGCTGGATATGAGTAGAATTAGACTTTTCTTTCTGCATTAAAATTTCGCGTGTATTGCGGGTTCGTGCTTTCTGTATATATTTGTTATCCTTTAGGTAATACGATTATTATTTTTAAAGTCCTGTCATGTACCTAAATATGTCGTCATGTGCCTAATATGTGTTATTTGTTTATATCTTTATAGTGTGATTAGTTTATGCTCGTCTTTGTTATATTTTTGCTTAATTTTAAAAGCCTGAACACTCTAAATATCAACACTTGTTATGTAGTATGTCGCAGTGTGCCAATCGCAAGGCAGCAGAAATCTTAACAAGTCAAACTTCTAAATTTTTGCCTCTGCAGCCTACATCAGTTTCATATGTGAAATAAATGATTTTGTAGGAATCAATAAGCATCAGCCAGCATGAAGATTTTAACGAATGATCTTTCTTGCGTGCGCTCCGTGCTCGTGCTCAAACCACGGCACCTCTGAGAGATAGGTGACGACATGTCTCGCGGGTTACTACACCTCTTTTCTCTGGAAAAGTCAGCGGAGAGCGTCACCGTCAACATGGTTGATGTATCGCTGTGGTGGCTTTCTTTCCCTTGCTCCTCTTCGCGGCTGCGGTCCCAGGTGAGGCTGACTCTGATTAAAGTCACTGGGACTCTGTTCCGTGCCGGCTGTCTCTTTCTCCGTGGAGGTCAGTTCTTGTCGAGAATCTGTCCCCAGTCGTAAGTGTTCACGGGTTCTTCGGTGGACTTGACCTTCTGGGGTTAGAACATTGTAGGACCTCGGCGCTGGATGTCCTACAACTATGGCAGGTGACCATGTGCGCCGCAGGGTGTTGTAGACGGTGATTGTAGAACCCGTGTCAATGTCTGGCAGCGTTCTTGAGTTTCTATCGTAGTTCGCCATTTGTTGCCGCCTTATTTCTGTGAGACGACGTTTGACAGCCTTGGGTGGCACAACAGCGGGCAGGTAATGTTCCGATCGCGCAGGTAACAGTGTCCTTGCGTGTCGGTTCATCGGTCTCGGTACTGGCGATTGGAAGAGACCGTCTCGTGGAGTGTTGCGCCACTCAAGGTGGGAGCAGAAAAATCCTTCACTGTTGGCACTCTTTCGCAAGAGTTGTTTGTCCTGTCTCACTGCTCGTTCAGCCATGCCATTTCATCGAGCGTGGTAGGGGCTTGATGTAACTTGTTCTATCTTGAGGTTTTCCAGGAACTGCTTGAACTCCTGGGTCGAAAATGGTGGGCCATGGTCGCTTATAATTTTCAATGGCAGTCCAAGTGTTGCGAATACTTTAGGGCAGAACTCTTTTACTTTGGAAGCTGTGGTGGCTTTCATTTCTTCTACCTCAAAATAAAATGAGTAAATATCCACCAGGAGTATGTAGGCTTTTCCTTCATGAGTAAAGAAATCGGTCCCGACAAACAACCAAGGAAGCGTTGGCAGTGCGTGGCTCAGGAGTGGCATCTTGACGTTTCTTGATTTGTACTCCTCGCATTTGCTGCATTTGTCATGTTCGCGGTCAATGTCAGCGTTCATTCGGGGCCAGAACAAAATTTGTCGGGCTTTTTTTTCATTTTTGTCTTTTTCCGCGATTGCCGTGTGGAGCATGTTGAGCATCTTGGATCTAATGGCCGCTGGTAATATTATATTGTTGGACCGCAGCACAAGGCCGTCTTCATAGTGGATCCCCTCTCTGTAGGACCAGAATGGCCTTCCGATTTGAGGAACTTGCTCTTTCTGCTCGGGCCATGACGTCTGCGCATACTCGCGCAGTAGACGCATCTGCGCATCAGCTGCAGTTGCGTCTCTTATTTCATTGAGAACATCTTGTGTGACAGATATGTGCTCCAGTGCGTTGGCTTGAAATTTCTCTTCTTCTTCCTGCATTGTGCCCTTCGTGGGAAAGAGTGACAGTGCGTCCGCTAGCTGCAAGTGTTTTCCAGGTATCAATTTTACTTCCAATGTGTATCTTTGGAGAGCCATCTTCATCCGCTGCAGTCTCATCGGGCACTGATGCAACGGTGTCATGAAAATAGCTTGTAACGGCCTGTGATCGGATTTTACTGTTATGTTTGGTTGGCCGAATATGTAATGGTGGAACTTGCTGCAACCATGAACAATAGCCAGCATCTCTTTCGCGATCTGCGCATATTTCATTTGTGGGACTGTCAAAGATCTCGATGAGTACGCTATTGGTCTTCGGTCTTGGGTGATAACGGCAACTACTCCGTATTGGCTTGCGTCGACTGACAGCATAATTGGCTTTTCTGCAGTGTAGTAAGCCAGCACTGGTGCCTTTGTCAAAGCGTCTCGGAGGTCTTCGAAACTTCTTTGTTGATCTTCCGTCCATACCCATGCGATCTCTTTCTTCAGCAGTTCTCGTAGTGGTGCCGCACGCTCGGGAAGTCGTGGTATGAAGCTCGACAAGTGGGTGATCATTCCGAGAAATGTTCGAAGTTCCTCGCGACCTTTTGGTTCATTGACCTCCTGTATGGCTTTGATTCTCTCTTGGTCAACAGCCACTCCATCACCAGTCAGCACTTGTCCGAGGTAGCGGACTTCTGTCTTGGCCAATGGGATCGTTTTTTGGTTACGTCGTAGATTCACCACTCGGCAGCGTTGGAGCAAGTGTCGAAGATTCTCGTCATGTTCCTGACGGGTCTTTCCCCACACCAATGTGTCGTCCTTCACGACTGTTGTTTCGGTGAGTCCATCTAGTACTTCGTTCACGACACGCTGAAAAACTTCAGGTGCTGTGCTTATTCCGAAGGGCATTCTCTTAAACCTGTACCTTCCATACGGAGTACTCATGGTGCACAACTTTGTACTCTCTTCATCAAGTTAGATCTGCAAGAATCCTGAGGATGCGTCTAGCGCTGAGAACACTTTCGCTCCCGCGATTAGAACGGCATTGTCATCCATTGTCGTCATCGGGTGGTGTTCACTCCTCAGGGCTCGATTCAAGTGAACTGGGTCCTTGCCGATGCACACTTTGTCCTTCTTTGCGACAACTACCATGAAACTGTCCCATTCCGTCGGTTCTTTTACTTTTGTCAGAACTCCCTGGCGCTCCATTCTTTGAAGGTCGCACTTGACCTTTTCTTGCAGTGCCATAGGCACCTTCCTGGCTGGGCGAATGACGGCTTGTGAACCTGGCTTTACCTTCATGTTGTACTCAAAATCATTGACCTCTCCCAGTCCGCGGAAAACGTCTGCTTAAGGTCCGGCAGGGTAACAAAGATTTGTACCTGGAGCATTTCTGTCTTTGTGTTCTCTTGACACTGAAGCCAGACGGTTGATCATTCCAAGTTTTTCACTCAGTTCTTCTCCGAACGTCACCGGTACCTCTTCCCTGACCACAAAGAACTCCTCCTGTAGAGTTCTGGCTCCATTCGACACTGTCAGTGTTGCTCTTCCACATGCTTTTCTCTTGTGGCCAAAAAACAATGACAGTGTGGTGTCGCACTTCCGGACTTTTTTGTTTGATATTTAACGGAGCAGTCTCTCTGGGATGACTGAGCAATTAGAGCAAGTGTCGAGCTTGCAGCGTACGCTATCTTTTTCTATTGTTACTGTCTCCTTCCATCGGTCTTCTTTCTCTATCTTATCTACGGTTAAATGGCACAGCAGATAATCTTCATCGCTGTCGTCCGTATCCTCGCGCTCTACTTGTCGTACTTTGCGATCAAATTTTCGTCCTTTTTTCGACTGGCGTCGCTGACGGCTGTCTGATGTCTGGGTCCCGCTCATGCAGCATTTTGCAGAATGGCCTAGCTCGCCACAACTAAGGCACTGTTTTCCAGTCGCTGGGCACGTGGTCGCGCGATGAACGAAGCCGCAACAGTGGCACTTGTCTTGGTCCGATCTTCTAAGCACCTTTACTGCCAGTAGGTCCTCGTGTCGCTCGTCCTTTCCGTGGATTTCGTTGAACTGTTCTTCAGTTCGTTCCCTTGTTCAGCATATATCCAGAACTTTGTCAAAGGTAGGATTGTCGTTATTCAGCTAATCAAAACGATGCAGTGACCAGAAAGAGAGGTGGCGCCATCTCTCGCTGGTTACTACATATTGATTCATTGATGGATATTTTGAGCGCTTTTCCAATGTGAACCTTACCCTCATTTCACACAGACATTACAACAATGATCCGTACAATTGTCAGTGATGATCTATGGCCCTTAGCGCACTTGCAACCCTCTGTTGACGTCGCCCAGCACCATCTGCCGTACAAAATTGTTCTGAAACACGAAATTCGGCCTGCCTCAGCACACCTTGCTTCACCAACTCTAAAACATATGACAGTACAACTACCGAAATAACTTGTTTGCGCCACGCCGTCCGACTCGCGACACTACAGGTCGCCAGTTGAACACTACCACACGCCCTCCCGAATCTTAATCTTCGGTGCACAAAGTTGAACGTACATCTGACAAACGAAAAACAGCAGCCCAATTCGTTACAACTGCCGCTCGCCTGGCTATATCGCACATTATTGCCGTCGCTTTAGAAAATCTGACGTCGACCCATCACTTACAGAAGACTCGTCCCTCTACTTGCAACCCGACAACACCACCTTTTCTGACGACGACAGTGCCAGAACTCCATCTTCGTCACCCAACTACAGCCGGGGCCGATCGCCATTGAAATCCACTGCTCGTTTTTGGATCGCGTCCTGGATCAGTAGACCAGATCTGAGCTGTAACACGCGATCCAGACAGATTCACTCGGCCTCCGAGTACCGAGTGGAACATGACCTATTCTCCTGCATCGGCGGACGACTTCCCATCATTCACCTTCCCGGGAATCTCCTTCCCGCTTTCCCGGATCTCGAACACGTGTTTTTGCAATCGCGGTACTAACCATACGTGTTCACCGCACGAGCTAAGTTACTCCCAAAGTGAATGATGTCCCTCGATAAGCGATATACGTCAGCATACCCCACTTGCCACTTCATTGGAATACTCGTGAACGGTGTCCAAGTACGTATCGATGTTCGGCCTCTTCTGCGGAAGTCTGAAAAGGGCAGTCGAATTTGTACGGGACATACAGGCAAGCAATCCTCGTCGTCGCTGCTACTCAAGCCGCTGCTGCTGGAGGAGCTGCTCGAGCAACTTGACTATTAACTGTCATCAAGTAGCAGCAGCAGTAAAGCGGGCGGCAATTCGCGAGTGGCCATTATGAATTCTTTCGAGGCCAGATGCCCCGCAAGAAAGGAAGTCACGAGGGCGCGCGAAGAGGTGGCCAGACGTATTTCTGGTCCAATCTGCCGAATCTCGATTCGGATCGCCCTTGACAAATATTCACGCTCTAAAAAAGACGATCCTGGCGCGCTCCCAAACGATCAGTGGAATTCGCCGTTAAGCTTGGCCTGGTGTTTGCACCATTTTGTGGGCATCTCTTGAAGGGCGCAGATACCGAAGCTCACAAAGATGCCAAAGGCCATGTCTTAGGCGCTCTCCTTGTCCAAAACATTTGTATTACTCAGCGAGTAATAGCGTATGCCAGTAGAACTCTCGTAAACAGTGAACGGAACTACATCATTACGGAACGTAAATACTTGAACCGCATATAGGCACTTTCAAAACTTTGTCCATACCTTTACTGCATTCACTTTTGCGTCCTGGGAGACCTTTAGGCCCTTTGTAGGCTCACAAATGTTAAAGACCCATATGGTCGCCTGGCACGTTGGTTCCTCAAAATATCAGACTGTGTCTCTCCATCGTCTACATGTCAGAGAAACGTCACCGGGACACAGACTGCTTGTCAGATCTCCTATTCTTACCGACACTTCTACGTATAAGTCAGAAGAAGTCGTTCATCTCTGCCGTCTTAGGCGACACTAACATAGGGGATATTCAATTATTAAACCAAGACATACAAACCGTTGTTTATTACATCTCTGCACACAGTACCCAGTCTACACGCCAGCTCCAACGGCGTGCGCGTCTTTTTACACTTTATGACAAAGCCCTCTGCAGAATAAACTCTAAACCACACCGACGCCCTTGGCCCCTTTAGTGTCCCGTATGCTACAAAATTGCCCAACGATCACACAACGGGATGCGCTTAGACAGCGACAGCTGTGCTGCTTATTCGAAGACATGACGATGGTGATCGATTGGCAATGCGCCGATTGTGCGCCATACGGTGGTCTGAAATTGAAATGACGTTACTTTGATTTGGTGTCGATACGTTGTTGATGAATTAATAATTTTAAGATCGTGAGAGTTCTCCTGCCATATTTAGCGGGGAAATTGAATTTGTATATAGGTCAAGTGGCTTCAATTTTTTCGCTACATTTACCGGGAACATATTTTTTTTTGTATTTCCCGAGACGTCAAGTCACGTGACATAAATTCTCCCGCTAAATTTAGTGGGGAAACTGAACTGGTGCATAGGTCAAGTCACGTCCATTTTTCCGCTAAGTTCAGCGGGGAAACTAAATTGGTGCATTGATCACGTGAGGTAATATTTTCTGCAAACTTTAGCGGAAAACCTTAATTTTTCTTTAGGCACCGCGATGTCCGGTCACCTGACGACAATGTTCCCGCCGATTTTAGCGGGGAAATTGAGTTGGTGCATAGGTCACGAACGTGAATTCTTTCTCTTAAATTTAGTGGGGAAACAGAATTTGTCTGTAGGTCCCATGACGTCAGATCACGTGACATCATTTTTTTGCCGGGAAAGTTACCGGTGAAACTGAATTATTGCGTAGGTAGCGTGACTTCAGTTTTCCCCTCAATTTAGCGGGGAACCTAAATTTGTCTCTAGGACCCGTGAAGTTGAGTCACGTGACATCAAGTTTCTCTCCAAGTTCAACGGGGAAACTGAATTGGTGCATAGGTCACGTGACGTAAATTTTTCCGCTAAAATTAGTGGTGAAACTTGCGGCGTTTACGCTCACGCCGTCATGAAATCGGGGAACGGGCCACAAACAGCTGTCATTGTAAAAGACCTTGTACGAGCTCACCCTGATGATCCGAGAGCTGGACACCTGGGATTTAGTAAAAACTATCTCCGGATCCGGGCTCCTTATTTTTGGAAGTGTATGCTCCACACCACCATTAAATACACCCGCTGTTACCATCTTTGAAACAAAAACGGAGAACTAGACAACCAGGAGATCTTGGCCCTTTCAATCAATTACACCACCCGCAAACCCGTTCCATAATAATTGCAATATTTCTTGGACCCGTTCCCACATTCCACCAACAACAACCAATGGGTTCTTGTCGTCGTCGACTACCTCACGGGGTACGCTACGACCTCGTGCGTACCCGCAGACACTGCCCAGCAAGCCGCAGACGTAATTCGCCAGGAAGGTTTACTGCGTCACGAAGTCCCGCAACTTAACACTAGCGATCGGGACACACCATTCATCGCCAAGCTTGTTGAAAAAAATACTTGCCTCGTCAACGCAGTTCACAATGAAATCAGAGTTTACCACCCACAACCCAACAAACTGGAAGAACGTTTGAATCGAGCACAATCACCAATGATACCAAAGCGACGTCGACGACCGTCACACCAACTGGGATGTGATCAATACATGCGTAACCCTCGCATACAACACTGAGCGGCAAGCCATAACGGGGTTCTCGCGCTATTTCCTCCTTTACGCCTGTGAGTCACTTTCAACTCTTGACGCGATATTGCACTTCATTGACGATCAGTCTATGACCATTTACGCGACCGACATTATATGCCGAGTGGACGACGCGCCTTGACTTGCCGGACTGAACCCTGTATGGTCAGAATAACAGCAGCAACTTCGCTTTCCTGACAGCCCTCACCTAGCGTCTTATGAGATTGGAGACAAATATCTTCTGGCCACACCCATACGTCAGCCGGAACGATCAGATAAACTGCTTCAGAAATACGTTGGCCTTATATTGTTCTCTGTCTCCTAACCTAAGAGGTATAAAGTCTGCCCGAATGTCCCCCCCCCCCCCCCCCGAGATCGCTGTACCAAGTCCAGGAACATTGTTCACAACGCTGAAATGAAGCTTTTGGACACTCCCAATGACGACACATCGAACTTATCGACATCCAGCGCCCTGCCCGAGCAGCCGGAAAAGTTTGAAAAAAGACATATCCTTTCGTTAAACGAAATGTCGGAGTAATTGCGGTATACTTACTTCATGAGTGATAATAAAAAAATAAAAGCAGTCCTACCTTTTTTCTTGGTAGTTAATCGTTGGAAACAACAGTTTGGGCAAAAATACACGCATATAGCTTTCGACAACAATAAAAAAGTTTCACATTATTTTGTTATTTTAACAGACTAAATACAAACCGTCTAGAATGCCCGCAATGTTTTTTTTGTATTTTTGGGGGTGGACACCGTATGGTGTCCACACACAAATGATGATAAATATATTTTCTTTTTATTAGTGGCGTTGTACCCTGCCATACTTTCCCGGCAAAATGTCCCGTAAATGTCATTGATTAATGGGAATAAATGTAGCGTTAATAATATGAGGCAGAATATATTAGACAAGAAACAACAAGTACGAGTACACTGATTAGAGCACAGCACGGGCCGCTTTTTTGATCCCAGGCCCGGCCCGGGCCCGGCATCATGGCAATTTGCCTGCCCTAACCCGGCCCGTGTGGTTGAAGCGGGATCCGGCCCTGCCGTAGCCTTAGAAATTTTAATTAACCACCCGGCCCGGCCCGCCCGCCAACTTTTAGAAAGAAACCAGGCCCTACCTAGCAACAAATTCGATGGCATGCTGTCTAGACTTTGCTGCGTGGTGTACAAAAGTATGAGGCAACGTAAATTGATGCACTTAATGCGATGGTTGCATGTGAATCGTTGGTACGCAACTTCTTTCAATGTACATACGTCAGTACCTGACGGAGTTACGAAAACCCCGTGTAAGTTTAACTAGACTAGTCGAATTGAAACAGCGAAAAGTGTTACGCAAACAGTATTATTGTCACGGATGACAATTGATGAGTCGTTAAAAACTGAAGCAAACTAAACGTTAATGGGGCGAACTTGTGCCCCCCCCCCCCCACACACAAAAAAAAAACAAAAACAGGAGATAACAGCAGAGCGTCGCGGGCGTCGAAGTCGGCGTAACAGCAGAGTCGAACGCTGGGGCGAGACTGATCGCGGCTCGCCACGCGGAGCCCCTTATGTACACGCGTGGGCTTCTGGAATAACTGCGTAGAAGGTTCGGCGTGAAGAACATTCTGACCTCGAACACGCAACACGGCTCTCGTATTTAGCAGAAAAATACGTTAGAGTCAACAAAAAGACGTCCCCAAGGACAGGAATCGAACAGTGGCTTTCTGCGTGGAAGGCACGCGCGATAACCGTTAGGTCACGAGCGCGCAGCCCGCTTGGTCAGCTGCGCTTGCGGCATTATTCCCCCCTTTAAAAAAGGTCCATCGTCCCGATGCAGCACAAGACGAAAACACAGATCCGCAGCAAAAGGATAGCAGAGTCGCGAGCCACAGTTCACAGTTCATATTTTGACGAGAGTCCAAACTTCTATCACTTGTAATACGGCTTCAGCCGGACGACGAGCACCGCCTCAGGTCGTGGCTGGCGTCTTGCAAATGGGCGCGTTCCGTCGGGTAGAACTTCGCAGTTTAGATCGCCGAGGCGTCGGATGATTTTGTATGGTCCGAAATAGCGTTTGAGAAGCTTCTCGCTGAGACCGCGGCGTCGTATTGGTCTCCACACCCATACCCGGTCTCCGGGTTGAAAGTGGACGTCCCGGCGACGAAGTTTATACCGGCGTGCGTCGACTCGCTGTTGGTCGTGAATCTTGATTCTTGCCAGTTGGCGAGCTTCTTCCGCGAGTTGCGAAATCAGTTGAGCTTCGTCGTTCGAATCGTCGGCCGGCACGTGAGGCAGCGTGGCGTCGAGCATCGTAGTAACCGTCCGGCCGTGTACCAGATGAAACAGTGTCATTCCCGTGGTTTCTTGAACCGATGTGTTGCACGCAAACGTGGCGTACGGCAACATCGTTTCACACGTCTAGTGCTCTACGTCGACGTACCTGGAGATCATGTCGGCGATCGTCTTGTTGAGCCGCTCCATTAGCTCGTTGGTCTGTGGATGATAGATAAGCGGTGGTTCGTCGATGGCTAGTTTGACTCAGCCGAAGGATTTCTTGAGTTAGCTGTGCCATGAAAGATGTCCCGCAATCTGTGATCAGGACTTCAGGTGCGCCGTGTCGAAGGAGAATGAACTTGACGAAAAACTTGGCAACTTCAACCGCTGTTCCCGATGGAAGGGCTTTCGTCTCGGCGTACCGTGTGAGATAATCAGTGGCGACGATTATCCAGCGGTTTCCCGACGTTCACGACGGAAAAGGGCCAAGTAAATCAATTCCAACCTGCTGGAAGGCCGTAGTTGGAGAAGGTATCGGCTGCAGAAGTCCTGCTAACTTCGTCGGAGGCTTTTTACGTCGTTGGCACTCATGGCAGGGTGGTGTGTACAGATGGACGGTTTTTGAGAGTCTCGGCCAGTAGTACTTGTCACGAATCCGGGCGAGCGTCCTGCT
This sequence comes from Ixodes persulcatus, assembly GCA_013358835.2. Classification (NCBI taxonomy): domain Eukaryota; kingdom Metazoa; phylum Arthropoda; class Arachnida; order Ixodida; family Ixodidae; genus Ixodes; species Ixodes persulcatus. Next base: position 527,291 of record JABSTQ010010503.1, read on the forward strand.
GTAGCCAAGGTGTCTATATGTCGGGTCGTCGTGGCATGCTTGAAAGATTTCTTCTCGAAGGCCAGCAGGAGCCACCAGCAGCCTGTCAGGGTTGCTGGTTTCGAAGTTATTCTTGGAAAGCACGCCTAGCCGTAGAATGAAGCTTGGCATGTCTCGGGCCAAAACTAGCGGAACTGAGCTTCCTTGACCCTCGAGTTGGTCGATCACCGCGCGACGTTCCGGGTCGGCTCGTTAAAGTGCTCCCATGTCGGCATCTGTAACTGCGCCGAAAAAACGGTCGTCATCGTCGTTGTCGGTGCTGTCGGAAGGAGATTCAACTTGGGCGCTAGACAAACAGTCGGCGTCGTTATGCTTGCGGCCAGACTTATGCACAATGATTACGTCCAATTCTTGCAGTCGGAGACTCCAGCGAGCGAGGCGTCCTGACGGGTCCTTGAGGTTGGCGAGCCAACAGAGAGCGTGGTGGTCCGTGACAACGCGGAGCGGGATCCCGTGCAGGTACTAGCGGAACTTGGTTAACGCTCAGATGACAGCAAAACATTTTCTGTAGGTCGTTGAGAACTTTTTTGCTGCCTTGGACTGTGACCGGCTTGCTTAAGCGATCACCCTCTCTGCTCCGTCTTGTCTTTGGACGAGTACCGGGCCCAGTCCGGCGTTGCTGGCGTCCGTGTGAACTTTCGTTTCCACTGATGGATCGAAGTGTCCGAGGAGCGGTGGCGACTGTAGTCTTTCCTTCAGTTCGTTGAACGCTTGATCTTTCTCCTCTTTCCCCTGGAAGTTCTGGTTGTCCTTCGTCAGATTCGTGAGCAGAGCAGCAATATTGTCAAAATTCCGATCGAAACGTCTGTAGTAAGCGCACAGCCCAAGAAGTCTTCGTACGGCTTTCATGTCTGATGGCTTCAGAAATGCAGTGACAGCGGATGTCTTTGACGGGTCAGGGCTTACACCCTGAGCACTCACGACATGGCCCAGTAATTCGAGCTCGCCGTAAGCGAACTGACATTTTGACGGCTTGAGAGTCAGTCCAGCATTCTCGATAGCCTGTAGCACGGCTCGCAGACGTCTCAGGTGTTCGTCGAAGTCGCTTGCGAATACCACGACGTCGTCGAGGTAGACGAGACTGCTTTGCCATTTCAAACCTGAAAGGACGGAGTCCATTACGCGCTGGAAGGTCGCCGGTGCTGTGCACAGTCCAAACAGCATCACTTTAAATTCGTGCAGTCCATCTGGCGTGACAAAGGCAGTCTTCTCACGATCCCGTTCGTCGACCTGAATCTGCCAGTTCCCACTCTTCAGGTCCATCGACGAAAAGTATCGGGCGTGACGCGGCCGGTCCAGAGTGTCGTCGATGCGGGGCAGTGGGTAGGCGTCCTTTTTGTAGTGTGAGCTACACTGGCCGAGGTTGAGCAGTTTCGCGTGGCTTTCAAGAAGCCGGTCTGCGCATGCGCGAGGAGCTGTGACGTCACGCGGCGCACAGCTGGCGCGCCGGATCCGCCGCCGCCGCGCGCTCTGCCGCCGCCGCGCGCTCCGCCGCCGCCGCGCGCTCAGCCGCCGCCACGCGCTCCGCCGCCGCCGCGCGCGCCTCGCCGGTCTGCGCATTCCAGAGGAGTGACGTCATAGCCGCGGCAAACGCACTGGCGCCGCCTCGTGCCCAGCTGTGCGCCTCCATTGCGCAGTAGCCAAGTCTGACGCTGCACCGGAGCCGCTTGATAGCGCCTCTCATTTTGTGCGCATAAGCTCACGCTACGTATATCCTGGCATAACCAAGCTAAGCCACCGCAATTTTTGTTTTGTTACGGCGTTCAGTCGACGATAGTCCACGCAGAACCGAAGAGTACCTTCTTTGTTTTTCACCAGGACTACCGGTGAAGCCCACTGACTGTTTGAGGGATGGATGATGTCGTCGTCGAGCATTTCTTCAACTTGCTTCTGGATGACTGCTCTCTCTTTTACCGAGACACGGTACGGCGACCGAAGTACGAGAAGCGCGACGTCATCAGTAACAATTCGATGTTTTTCAACCGTCGTTTGGCGTACCTTTGACGACGTAGAAACCCATTCACTGAACTTGGCGAGAAGGTCACTAATTTGTCGCCGTTGTGGGGTAGGCAGGGTTGGATCGATGTCGAACTGCGAAGGCGGTGTTGTCTCGTGTGGACACGAAGATATGTCTTCTGATGCTCCGGCGATATCGGCTGAGTCGGTGAGTTTAACGGCGTGACCCATGGCGGTGCCTTTTGTAAGGTGCTGAGCCTCCTGTCGGAAGTTTGTTAGGAGTGCAACAGTGGTTTCGTGTTGGAGCTCCGCGATGCCTCTTGCGACGCCGATCCCTCTTCCTAGGAGCGGTTGGACGCTACCTTCCAGCAAACCTTCTCCGCGGATGTCTTTTTCGGTCGCGACAGGAACAAGTACACTCGAGCCCGGTGGCAAGTTTACGTGGTCGGAGTGTGCACACACTGTAGCTGACGTGACTGCCGTAGTTTTGTGATCCTCGGGCATTATGACACGTTTCCGCAGCCTCAACTCGTTGGCTTCCAGGCCGATGACGGCGCCGTATTCGCACAAGAAGTCCATTCCGAGTATAAAGTATCTCGCACAGTCTCGTAGAACGACGAACTTTACCGGACACGTCTCGTCGTGAATCTCGACGCGAGCAGTGTATCTTCATACTGGCGTGATTAGATGCCCTCGGCGGTCCGTATCTGCGGGCCATCCCACGGAGTCGTCATTTTCCGAAGGCGTTCAGAGAGACTTCCACTCAAGACAGAATAGTCTGCTCCGGTGTCGACGATAGCCGAAGCGTCGTGGCCGTCGATAACAATGTTTAGGTTCTTTACAATTGCAGGAGCGTCGTCTCGGTCTCTGGTGGCGTTTGAGTGGGGGCCTTCCGACGTTCGCGGAGAATCTTGGCGTGGGTCGCCTTTTTCAACTCCATCTCCAGGGGTTGCCGCGCCTAGTTTCCCCGGCGAGTAGAGAGGGGTGACAGGCTTTCACGTCGGGGTCGGTGCATCCGCGAAGCTGGACGTCGTGGCGACGGTGACCGGGACTATCGGCGGTACGCAGGCTCGGGGAACTGAGGTCGTCGCAGGTACTCGTCGATCTCCCAAGGGCGTTCACCATAACGGGGGCGCGGGTCGTTCGGGTGGAACCCGCGCAGGCCGAGTCGTCGGTACGGGCATCGGCGGTACACATGGTCAGCTTCCCCGCAGTGGTAACACAGCGCGCGTCAGTCGGCCGTTCGCCACACGTCGCTCTTCCTGGGCGTCGGTTTTACTCGCCGGACGTACTGTGGTCGATCGTCGAGACGTCAGGGGTACGGATGTGCTGGTGCGGCCCGTCGTTGTGGCGTAGGAGGTGGACGGGCACCCGGTGGCGGTCGTCGGGCCATGGCGGCGTAGCTCACCGTCGGTTGTTCAGGTGGTGGCAGGTCGACAGAAGACTCCGGCTGGAAGGCTCGCTGCACCTCCTCTCGCAAGCTTCGGTCATGGACAGCAAGGCAGGGCGATCGGTACTGGACAGCACCTTCCTAATCTCCTCCCGAACGACGTCGCGGATGATCTGACGGAGATCCGGGCTGTTGCAGCTGAGAGGCGAAAGGGCTCTGACCTTTTTTTTTTTCCCCATGACAAGTTTAACGGCGTTAACTAGATTGAGATAATCTATTTCCACACTAAATTTGTACACATGCGTCTCTCTAAAAAGAAAAATAAAGGATTCCTTTCGGTGCCGCAAACTTAAAATTATTGTTTTTGCTCATTCTGCAGAACTTTCAGGAAAAACAAAGTCGGCAGCGACACTTAAAACTGCTTACGTGAATGAATGCGGAAACATTGCTCCACGCAGCGCATTCCCACAAGCAGCGCGCAACGTCTTTCGCACACGACGCTCCGGCGTTGATATCACGCTCAACCACTCCGCAGGCGCGGCGAAGCGCGCCGGCTTCAGGACGGCTTTCGTGACGAAGCATCTGGGTTGCTGTGCTTTTCTTTGTGTTTTATTGGGAATGGGAATTAAGGTGCCGTTTCGCTCAGCCAATGGAAATTAAGGTGCTGTTTCGCTCAGCCAACAGGAATTTAGTTGCCGCTTTTCGCTGCTACAGAAAACGCCTGCTTCGCTGCATGGGACAATTAATTATTTCGCATTAAAATTGCAAAAGCCGAAATACTGAGCTCACGTATAAATCTGAGAACTACGATATCTGTCGGCTTGCGATTCAGCCGAGATAAATATCTTCGTTATCATATCATCGTGCTCTGCTTGCCAGTTATTAATTCATCAATCTACGTGCGTGAATATATGCAGGGTTTGTAAAGATTTGCTGGTGAGTTATTTTTCGCCAAGGAAAGTTGTCTGGATACAAACAAAAAATCAGATGAACTAGTTCCACACTGAAGCTTCACAGTGCAACTAGACGTACTATTTAGATTTTCGGTGGGCCTGAATTAGCCGCCGGACACAGCAACGAGCCCGATCTTGGACAACCAAGATGCTGGCCCGAGCCCGGTCTGGTCCTGCACTAAAGACAAAAGCCCTCCCGATCCCGGCCCAGGCCCAACCAAAATTTGCATTACCAGGTCCGGCCGGGCCGGGCGAGGCTTGGGCTTAAGGTGAAGTTTTACCACGTGCAGTGCTCTAACGCTGATATCTGTTGCCAAACGACACATAAATCATCGCATGATGTAAATTTTATTCCATTTTAATGTGATGGGGTACAAATAACAACATTTATGCTTTTTGATATTAATAAACTCTCAAGTGTACACACGCACACCTATGCCGAACACAGGGCTCAGGTTGCAGAAATAAATGAAGCTAGATGCTAAATTTTTGTTGCTCTAGGACAGCTGGCCACACTGTAACGCCATTGAAGGTCTTATCGCTCAACAATTTAGGAAATGCGTCAACTTTTTAACTCCGACTCTTCATGGTGGGTGTATCAAGTGACGTCGCATTTACATGTCCCCCTTCCTCGTTTTCATCCATTCTTATTTGAACCTTATTATATTTTCCTAAAAGAATCCGATCAAACCTTTTACGCTCTTGGGCCCATTTTTTTACGACCGAAGGAGACGTAAGTGCTCTAAGCCATGGACTGCCTTCCACTGCTCAGGCTGCACTCATTTTAAGGTAACAGAATATTGAACGGGGGATAGAAACTACCCCGAGTAAACCCCACCGCTATCAGGGACACTGGGACATATGAAGCCGACTTCAACACAAAGAAGTAGTTCGGTGTTCTAATGACAAGCGCATACGGCCACTCAATTCATCGAGTGGCTCCTGAGATTTGCTCGATATTTCAAGAGCGGAACGGACGTATTCTCACACCATTCCCCGGATCTCGGAACCAAAGCGCGTGTGTGTCTGCATGTGTATATGTGTATTTGTGTGTGAGCGGCGCGCGTGTATCTATCTTATTCAAAGCGAAAATTTGTTTGAGAGGCTCCGTCCTCAAATTTCAGACTAGAAATTGCATCACATTACAACTCGTGACGCACGCATCACTTTTTAGACCTAGTGGAAATAGGAAGCTATGCGTCAGTGTAGTATTTGTTTTTGTTTAAATAGCACTCTCGTTAACAAAGCACAACCTTCAGGCCGATCGAAATAGAGCGTATTTTCGATGTATTTACTGGCGTTTTGGCGAGCGTAATCCCGCCGTATATCGGGCGCCGGGACAAGCGCTTCCTCTACGCTTCAAGGTCGGCGTAAATACGCGCGTAGTCGGTGATCCGGCCGAGACAGATCTGGACGCTCCGGCGTATTTCGACGTGGCGTATCCGGAAGCGTACGGCGCGGTGTCGGCCAATCACTTCGCGAGTTGACAGCCGGAAGTTGGTTGAAGACTGGTTAGCCTAGCTTTACGGCCAGCTGACTGGCTTGACTCAGCCGTCGAAATGGGCGCTTGCTTTTCGCGTTCGCCGGTTTATCGGCAAATTGTACTAAATCGCTATATCTCTATCGAACAAGTTATAAACAACTGACAGAGAAGAAAAAAACACCTATGTGGCGGGCGATATATATATAAAAAAAAACATAAAACGAAGGGTTTTTAGCAGAGATCACCGCCGTCCTCCGGCCGGGAATTGTTGGCAATTTTGCCATTGCAAGGTACCATTTTGAGTCAAGCACTAGAAAATTAAGCTTTCGTTGCTGATTAACATTTAGTTAATTCTATCCCCTTGTTAAAGTCGATAATTTAGCAGCCGATTGACATTTTCCTCGTTTCATGAAAAACGCGGGTGTGGCCACACTGCACCAGACGCCGAGGAGACGAAGGCCTCTAAACTCGTCAAACTCTAAGTTGGGGCCGAATTTGACGGAGCGCACCGATTGGCCTATCACAACGATGACTTCCCGCTTTCCTCGACGACGTCCACTCGTAGCGCTCCGCGAACTTTCGGCTCCAATTTTGTGTTTGACGAGCTAGGGCCCCAGAGGAGTCGCCAACGATGAGCGCTGTGTGTGATTTCGCGACCTCCCCCTTTTCCCTTCCGTGAAAAAGGCGCCGACTAAATTCCGTGATTACGCCCGCTTAAATGAGGATATATTCGTCGAGAATACGCCCTATATTCTCACAGCAGAACTGTACGGCCTCCTTTTGGCTACGGAACACATAGCCCGCCAAAGGATACCCCTGGCAGTGGTTTTCACTGACTCTCTTAGTGCCTTGCGAGCCATCTCTTCACTGCTGCCTACAAGGAACTCCCTTGTTGTTGAAGTTCAGAAGAAAATTATTGTGGCAGCCAGAAAGCATTGCACCATTGTCTTTTGTTGGATTCCCAGCCATGTTGGTATCCCAGGCAATGAGGCGGCCGACCGTGCTGCCCGCACATGCGTCAGCAGAGAGGTAGATATTAAAAGGATCCCTTACATGGACTATCGCCCTTCTGTGAGGTCTCGCTTACGAGCACAATGGCAAGCAGAGTGGAATGAGGAGATCTACAACAAGCTGCATCTCATTAAACCAAACCTGGGTGAATGGGCGAGCGCTCGGCACCAGGAACGATTTTATGAAGTAATACTGTGTCGGTTGCGCATTGGCCACACGCATCTGACCCATGGCTACCTGCTCCGGGGGGAGGATACCCCTTTATGTGAACAGTGTAACCAACCTCTAAGTGTTCTTCATTTTCTAATTGAGTGCCCTTTCTATGAACGGGAACGCCAATCTCACTTCGCACAGTTATACAGAAAGCACATTCCCTTACACCCAATGTTGTTATTGGGTGATGAACCATTCGTGACTTACAATCAGGTTTTTAAGTTTTTAGATGCTATTGGTCTTCTACATCGACTGTGAACTTCAAAGCTTTTCACTCATGCCCTTTTTTGTTTGTGACATTATCCGGTTCATGTTTCATTCCTTTATTTTTAACCCTGACCACTAGAGTCCTTTCTTCTCGCTTACCCTCAATGCAATAGTTTTCTTCTTTGGCGCTCTTTGGCCTTAGCAGCCCTTGCGCCATAAAAACCCAGTCCAATCCAAACCCAATACGCCCTATGTCGGTCAGCCATAGCTTCCTTTGCGCCAAGGCGTATTATGCATTGACCTGGGAATTTCTTGTTTTCTTTTTGGAGGGGTCAGGGGGGGGGGCGGTAGGGCGCCTTCAGCATTTCTTATGTTGCAGCAAACCATGCACTACGCAATTGTGGAAATTGTCGCAGATCATTTAAAAGTGCTCGTACACACTAACTTGAGAGAAATAATTTCTACAGAACGTATGATATATTTGTGTCGGCTCACACGACAGGATGTTTACATGCTCTTCTAAAACTCGTGCCATGTTTTGTTTGTTCTATTTTAGTGTGTGAAATTTTGTTCTCAAACCGAACAGCACCCTGAACTAACAAGTAAGTTTAGAATGTCCTATGTGCCTCATACCAAGGAACCTTCCGGCCACTTCAAAAAAAAAATACAAGACTACAATATAGGAAATTTTATGCTGGCCCAAATGTATGTCGAAAGGGGACGCCCAGACCAACACGTTTAAATAGTCTCAACAGTATATCCATTTGATAAATGCCGACGAACTAAAACGATAAGCGACAGAAATACAAGATGAGTTTCTCAAGACTACAAGACATCTAAGTTACTCGGCAATCAGAAGTCTCTAGCTACTACAGTTGAAGCTATGATCTGGTCCACAAAATCTAATTAGAAAACTTAGTCAAACAAAAGGCCCGCTACCTTTCACCATTCTATAAGTAAGAGTACAATATAATATAATAATATTATATTCTAATATACATCTAATAACAATAATCTAACGATCTAATCTAAGAATAATAGTCGTGCAAATGTGACGTTTTGGATATCGCTTTCACGGAAAACCTGTTAAACTCCAGCTTGTGAGTTTCAACACGGCTGACAAGATTACGATCATCGGTCATGCGATAATTCTGCTAAGGTCTGGAAGATACATGACCGTGCAAACAAGTTTCTGTTTGATTTTCATTTCAGGTAATGTCCTTTTGCAGTGTAATGAAAGAGGGAGGAAATCACAAAATAGCACAAGTTTTAATTGGTCACAAGAAAAAAATGAAACACGTTTACAGTTCTCAGTAATGCCGAATTAGAGAGCAGCTTTTGAGAATGACGGGAGGGTACGGAGGAGTGGGTATGCCCCCTCCCCCTCCTCCTCTTCTGCTCCCCTCCTAGGCAGCGAGAAATTTTGGCTATATTTTCCGCTAAATTGTGCGGGGAAGTTTTTCGCTAAGTTAAGCGGAGAATTTTTTCAGCTAAAATATTTTTTTCCGCTATATTTAGTCGAAAATTCCCTGCTAAATTTAGCGGACAAACATTCCCCGTTAAATATAGCGGGAAAAACTTTCTCCTCAATTTGGCGGGTAATGCTTTTGCGCTTGATTTAGGAGGGAAGTGTTTTCGCTAAATTTAGCGGAGAAATTTTTCTGCTAGATTTAGCGAGGAAAGTTTTCCGCTGAATTACGCAGGGAAAATGTTCAGCTTAACTTAGCGGGAAATTTTTTCCGCTATATTTCGCGGGATAATTTTCCCGCTAAGTTTAGCTGGAAAATGTTTCACTAAATTTGGCGGGGATTTTTTCGCTAGAATTAGCGGTGAAGGTTTTTCGCTAAACTTACCGAAGAAATATTTTTCCGCAAAATTTTCCGTTAAATTTAGCGGCGAAATTTTTACATAAAGTTAGCGGGGAAATGATTTTGCTAATTTTACCGGGAAAGGGAAAGGTTTCCCGGTAATTTTAGCAGAAAAATATTCGCAAAAAAATTATCGTGAAAATTTCCCCGCTAAATGTAGCGGGGAAATATGCCCGCTATATTTAATCGCAGTGTGACGTCACGTGGGTGACGTTACACGAGGCGTCACCCTCGTGACGTCACACGTGACGTCACGTGTGACGTCATTATGGGAAACATCCTTAATGCAACGCGCGGTTACGACGACGGCGACGGTGACGGCGACGCCGCTCAAGCCGAAAACGGGAGCTTAAGAGCTGCGCTCTAAAATAGTTCCTGTCCGATGAATACATAGATTTTGTAAGCCTGCCAGTAGAATGTATCCATACTGAGTCAGAAGGTGTCTGTAAGCATTGTGCACGATATTTCTCAAGGTGTAAAATGATGAGAAAAGAGCAGGTTTATTAGGCGCTACTTCGTACATGTTCCTTTCTCATAATATATATTGTCCACCAGCACACATTTTATCTACATGTATACTGTATGTGCTTTTTATGCTAAGTTTTTTATTACGAACGTTTAGATCAAAAGGCATTAAGATTGCATATCACAACTCCTAGTGAGTGCTAGAAATGGTATAATCTTGCGAGGATATTCCACTGAGAATTAGCTTGGAACACTTGAAGACATCTGTAGCGGGGGCAATAAACACTATTGACGAAAGGATAACTGATTAAAGAGCAATACAGGAGCTGCAGTCACTCACTGTAGAAAAACATATTGATAAACCGCGGTTGTACTTTATTCTGCTTATGACGAAAGGCAGGGTTGGGCAGAAATACTCGAAAATGTATTTGGAAATACAAATACTGGGATACATTAAAATAATAGCCAAAATACTGATACTAAAATACATCTGTAAAATGTATCGCGATACGTATCGGAAATACATTTTAAATAGAGGCAAAAAGTATTTGGAAATACAAATACAGGAATACATTTTAGGGAGGGCAGAAATACAAATACAGAAATACTGATACTGCAATACATTTTTCACATGTGTTAGAGACGCCAACTGAGATGAAGCTTGAAGTGGAAGTTTTTGATCCCCAAATTACTTTCCCGTATACAGGCTTGGCAGTTTGCCTTGAAGGTAGTGGTTTCGGGCGACGAGGAATCTTCAATGGGGTCAAAAAAAAAACGTTCCATCAAGGACTGATCGCCGTCCCTTCCCTGACAACTTGTCTGCCTGACGAGGAATGCGAAAAGACTTCGACTTCTAAATAAATTATGTCACCCTGATTCCCATCAAAACATCACCACGCCCCTCTCCGATAAGGATGTTTCTGCCAACATAAATCACATGACGTAACGGTGGAATGAACTGGTATTCTTTATCTGCAGGTGTGGCCTTGAACATGAAACTTTACCACGCTGCTGTTTGAAAGTACAATACGTACTTCCGTTGTAGGTTACATCGTTGAAGATCATGCATTTGGAATTTTCGAGAATAGTGGACCACCTGAAGCATCCTGGAACACGTGTCTCATTTTCTGTTACGGTTGAAAAAACGATACGATGGCATCCCTGTTGTGAACGTCCTTCCTGCAAACCCTCCGTCACCGACGCATGGATTGCAGTCATCAAGTTTCGCTTAGCCTCACCCAAACAGAAACCTCGTGGATTGCGACCTGATATTGCCGACACAGGTGCGAGCTCTCCGAGAAACAGCGCGCTCGAGACGAGTAGCAGGTGTACGAAGGCTAGGTCGGCACAGCGAGGCCACGTCTGGCCTCCTTCCTGGGTTTCGGATCCCCAGAGCAGTGGGTCACGTTCACGTCTTCTGATGACGTATCCTTGAGCCATGCAGTATTACGGGCGCAGCCGCAGACGCATTCGAATCACGGTGATTTGAATATGTGTGAACTTCACTGCGTGAGTCATCCTACTATTTCAAGTCAACCACCGCCAGGCTCGTGCTGCAACGGACAGGGTGTGACTCAGCTTTGCCGGCTGGGTATACTGCGCACGCTAAGGCAAGAGATATATTTATAAGCGGACATTGAATGCCAGCAAACAATGACTCGAGAAATTCCTACCTAAGGACCTGCGGCAGAAGACGCTCTGACTCCAACCCTGGCACGCCACCTGGTTCGAGTCCCCGACTATGCAACACTTCTCAGAAGAGAGAGGAGGACGCATAGAAAAATAGTTTGGAGAATCGGAAGGAACCTTGGTCAGCATAGAAACAATGCCCCAGCAACTCTCAACCCTGATGCCCTAAGAAATAAAAAACAAAATGCGTTCGGACTTTTTTTTTTGTGGGGGGGGGGGGGGGGGAGTATTTCTCAAGAAATGTAACGAAATACATTTGATCTGATTGTATCGCGATACAAACAAACATTCCAAAATGTATTTCGATACAGGAATACAGATACTGGTGAAAAAAATGTATCGCGATACAGAAATACAGATACGAAATGTATTTCTAAAATACTATCGCGATACATTTGTATCGCGATACTGTCCAACCCTGACGAAAGGGATGTTCTATGCATACTTCTTGCGTAGAAGTAATAAAATGACAATTTATTCAACACGTGTCACCACAATAGGCTTTTATTCATTTTTTTTTTCAAATCGTATTTCGCATTGCATGTCTGCTTTGCTCGAAAAAAGAGTGATAGGTTATTGTCCATTGTTGATTTTCATTACAAAATCAAATTTAGGGAAAAAAAAAGATTCAGTGCTCTGTTCCGAAGATTGCATAAAATTATGAGTTACTTTGTTTTCAGATATACAAAAATGAAAGACGTTTAGAATTCTCTTGAATGTAAAATTATATCGCTGCTCTTGAGAAAAATGGGATGGTACGGGGTAGAGGGTATGCCTCTCCTCCCCCTCCCTCCCCTCCCCTGCTCCTGTTCATTGGGCCTCCCATTTAGCGGAAACTATTCGCTCAATTTCCCGCTAAAGTTCAAGAGAAATTTAGTGAAACATCTCCCGCTAAATTTAGTGGGACATTTAGCGAAACGTTTGCGGCTAAATTTATTGGAAAACATAGCGAAAGTTCTCCCGGTAAATTTAGCGGGACCATTACCCCACTAAACTTAGCGGGTGAAGTTCCCCCACTAAATATAGCGAGGAAAATGAGGTCGCGTGGTTTCAACACCAATTCAGTTTCCCCGCTAACTTTAGCGGGGAAAGTGTGACGCCCCATAAAGCAAATCGCGGGGTTACGCTGACGCCGACGCCGACGGCAAAGCGGACCGTCACGCCGCTCAACCCGGAAACGGGTGCCTGTAAGCTGCGCTCTACAACAATTCAGTCTTTACATTAGGCTATAGCAACGCTTGCTGAGTATATATTATGTAAGGTATATAATTTTTTAGAGCTCGAACTGATATCAGTGAGCAGACTTCCAGTCCCTGAAACCAAAAGGCAATCACATTTTTGAATGACAATATTATGACCTGCAGAAGAGAAACAAAGTTGACAAATGACGAACGAAAATCTCCAAGCACAACTAGGTGACTGGTGAGTGACCGAAATGTCCTTTTCCCCCTTTGTTCCCCTTTTACATGGTTTATTATTGTCATTCTTGTCCAGCTCGCTTGAACCTTTGCATTAATTGCCACATAAACAGTTTAGAACAATTTTGTAATAATTTTGAGTTGATAACACACGTTAACATGTCATCAACAATCATTTCCTAGTAATAAAAAAACAGTCTTTAATACTCCTCGAGAGACTAAGAAATGTAAAATTAAACTTCTAAACTCAAAAATATAAACATGCGGTTCTATGATATTTAAAAATTGATATTTACAAATCTCTGTAATGCGAAATTAGAGTGCAGCTCTTGAGAAGGAGGTGTGGAGGGTACGGAAGGTAGGGTATGTCTCTCCTCTTCCTTCGACCCCTCCCATCCTGCTCTCCTCCTCATCCTCCTTCTTTCCTCATTCTCTTCTCCCCTCTCCCTTTCCCTGTTCTCCTCCTCCTCTCCACACCTCCGCCTTTCATCCTCCCCTGCTCCTCATTTTTCCCCTCTTCCTTCTCCTCCTCTCCTCCTCTCCCTCCCACCCTGTTCCTCTTTTCCCCTAACCTCCACCACCTCCTCCTCCGTACCATCTTATCTTCCTCCTGCGTACCCTCCCATCCTCCTTCCCCGTATCCTCCCATCCACCTCCTCCATACGCTCCCCTCCTCCCACACTTTTCCCTCTAAGTATATCTGGAAAATTAAAGCCACGTGACCTCAACCCCAATTTAATTCCCCTCTAAAAGTAGCGGGGAGACTGAATGCGCAGTGTTGCATTATGGCACGTCACAGACCTACGCACCAATGCGGTCTCTTCCCTAAATTTAGCTGGAAATCGAGACGGTGTAGAGATCTGTGACGTCCGATAATGCAACGCGCGAGGTTACGCCAACGCCGACGCCGTTATACGCTGAAACAGGCGCCTACGAGATGGGCTCAAAAACAGTACAAATGTGTAGTAGCACTTAATATTAAGCCAACTACGTAGCACACTTAGAAACATTTACCATTTTCCAGCAATAAACAAATTTGCAGCAGACACTTTATAAAGTGAAAACTAAATGAAATCCTCTTGAGAAAAGAGTCACATACATTTATTATTTTAATAGATATGTAATTGGCGGCGTAGTGATCATCTTTAACGCAATTAGAACTAAACATAACTTAACATAATCAATAAAAACCCACTTATCATGTCAAATGACTAGCAATAATAGTTTTTCAGACGGCAGTATAAAAAACTGAGCTCTCATTGGAACAGCACCATAGACATTTAAGTTTATTTGGTGTAAATGTTGGATATTTTTAAAGCGAACATGCCCTTCTTAAGTAACGGGGCTATACACCCAGAAGTTATTCTAACTTTGTGCACTTTACTTTTGCAACACTTTTAACCGTAATTTTATGAAAAATATGCTTTTTTACAAAGCTGCAAACTTCATATTCTGATTGCATCCCTGATTTGCAGATACATGAAACAAGCCTCTTCCATGACCATTTAAAATTCCTAAACTGATGGTCTTTCAGTGGTCGTCTAACAGGGATATTAATCTAGTGCATGTCACATCTCAAATGAGCTTTCACTTGTCTATGAATCGTATTTCAAAGTATATTTGTTTCGTAGCACTTTAGCATCCAATACTTAACTCTTCGAATATCTGAGGTGTAGCAGCATCTAAAGAAATACTCGAATATTCTTTCGAGTGTCCCTCAAATAAGCATAGCGTTGAACCGGAACTTCCTGGAAGAGAGAAGAAAACTCGCATCATCTCGCTGCAGCTTCCTCTAAGAGATCCAAACGAGCTGAACAAAGCCAGTGAACGAAATGCATGCCTGAAATATATTCGCAATCTGGTTCTGACCTGACACTCTATATGCTTGAATGTAGAATGCAGCAAAATATGATTCTTACCTCTCTTAGTTTTACCGCTCTCATCTCGGTCATGAATAAAGCATTGCCAATGGAACAGAATCTTGGCTCGAGGAGTCTATCTTCGATCTAGAAGTTTTCCCGCCGCACTTCGCTGTTTATCATAAGGATCGGAATGGCAACGGCGGGGGGGGGGGGGGGGGGTGTTTCTGCTGATTTATGAAAGATTAAAAGGTTCTTTGGTAGAAATGAACGGCTTGTCGTGTGAATCCGTTTGGTGTCGAGTCTCCCTTGCTAACGGTGATAATCTTACTGTGGGTTCATTCTACAGATCACCATCAAGCAACATAAACTATATTTTTTCTTTGTATAACGCTTTATTTGCGGTAGAAGCAGGTTTCTTTCTTATTGGTGGAGATTTTAGTTTACCGGATATTCAGTGGACAGAACTCAATGACTATGGACAGAATCTTCTCAATGGCTATGACCTTCATCAGTTTGTTACAGAGCCTACGAGGATCGGTTCTAGCCGTTCACGTGTCCTCGACCTTGTGTTCAGTAATCGTGCTTCGGCGGTCTCAATCTTGCCGTTATCCCGGGAATTAGTGACCGTTGTTGGTCACTAATTCCCGGGATAACGGGAATTAGGCTGTTGTTCCAAATTTGTCTTGTTCATTTGATCACAATTTTTTTTTACGTCCTAAAAAGGAACTTTTTCGACAGGGATGGTTATGTGCTTTGTGTAGTAGACTTGAAGAATTTTAGTCGGAGTTTGAGGACATGAGCCTGACAGGTGACATTAACATACTGTGGAACATATTTAGGAATAAAATAAAGACTCTGGTTGATATTTTCGTTCCATCGAAAATTATCACCTCGAAGCGTCGTCAGGATAAACAATGGATGAACTCCGAGTTACGGGAACTTATTAATAAAAATAAACGTGCACTCACACAATACCGAGCACGTAATGACTCTGCATTATTTAATAAACTAAAGGAGATAGGTGTCTCCTTAAACGTGCAATCACTTCGTCCCCGGCAACCTTGTTTTCAACACTAAACGTTAAACTCAGGCCAAACAAATTACTTTCTTAAGTTTATTCGCTCTAATAAAAAACATTTAATTGGAATTCCCTCCCTGTCGGTCGAGGGTGGCCTTTTAGAGGATGACTCTTTAAAGGCTGCCAGTTTCAATGATTACTTCAAGTCTGTTTTCTCGGTTATCGTGACGGGGAATTATTGCGATTCCGAAGAAGTACGTGTTTCTACTGATTTTATGTCTGAAATCTATTTTGATACACACGGTGTTTTTAACCTTCTAAAAAAATTAAACAAGGTTCAGCACCTGGCCCCGATGGAATTCTCAACGCTGTCCTGAAGTCTTGTGCTGAAGTATTTCGAGCTACTTGGTAATTTGGTTCACGGTATCGTTAAAATGTGGCTTCTTGCCTCTGGACTGGAAATCTGCAAATGCCGTCCCCGTCTACAAGTCTTGTCCAAAAAATCTGGTACAAAATTACAGGTCCATCTCACCGACAAGTGTGTGCTGCAAAACTATTTAGCATATTACTTACACTAACCTAATGAAACACCTTAGCCTTATCAATTTCTTTAGCCCGTCTCAACACGGGTTTCGTACAGGATTTTCTTGTACCACACAGTTGCTTGAGGTCTATCACGACATTTCACAATCATTTGATAAGGGCCGACAAGTTGACTCTATCTTTCTGAACTTCAAAAAGACCTTCGACATGGTTCATCATGCTCTTCTTATGAAAAAGCTTCACAAACTAAACATAGATTTGGAAATTCTTAATTGAATTGACGATTACAATAATTCAAGAAAACAGACCGTGTTAATTAACGGTTTACAGTCCCCCTATATAGAAATAACATCCGGAGTTCCACAGGGGTCGGTACTTGGCCCTCTCGTTTTTTAATATACAATAATATTATAGTTGAACGCGTCTCTTCACATATTCGATTATATGCAGGCGATTGCATTTTGTACAGTGATGTGACCTGTGATGCTCAAGTATTCGCTCTTCAAAGTGATTTAGATAAAATTGATGACTGGTGTATAAAATGGCGCATGCCTCTAAACGTATCTAAATGTATTAGCGTTAGATTCACTAGAAAAACTAAATTTATTCCTTCATCCTACAGTATCGGTGGTGTTTCACTTGACCTCGCATTGGAGGCTAAATATTTGGGAGCTATTTTTTCGTGCGATTTAAGATGAAATAAACATGTTGACTATATTACAGTGATAGCAAGCCGGTCACTGGGATTTATTAAACGCAATTTTGGATGACTCCCCCATCTTTGAAGGATACATGTTATTTTCTCTCATGTGCGGTCTGTCCTCGACTACGCCAGTGAGCTATGGGATCCGTTCATTCAGAACCTTATAGATCAAATCAAAAAGGTACAGAATCGAGCTGCGATATTTGTTACCGGTAATTATAATTTTTTAGAGCTAGCATAACTGAACTTAAATCGTCTCTAAATTTTGATGCGTCTGAGTCAACGACGGAAATTGTTCCGTCTCAAAATGTTACATAAAGTGTTTTACAACAATAGCGCAATTAGTAGGTCCACGTATATTTTTGAGCCTGCCTATGTATCAGAAAGAAGAAATACTTCAAGAAATATTTGTTCATTTCACAGCAGAATTGATATTTTCAAATGCTCTTTTATCCCGCGGTTTATTGAGGATTGGAATAACCTACCAAGTGACATTGTTAAAACGGCTATGTCAGAGCTGTTTTTTTTTTCAAAAAATGCGATGTTTCTTCTAACTACCGTTGTGCAATACTTCTTGAACGATTGTGTTTCACCTTAAGTTTGTAGTGTACAAATTTTCTGTATGTGCCCCTCCTTACTATAATGCCTCTTCAGGCGATGTAGGTATGCAAATAAAAAAAAATAAATAGATAGATATTCACATGAACGTCGGATGTTGTACTTCAGATGTTGGATACTGGTCGTTGCGTCTCCAGTGTTTTTTTGTGCGTTCTTGATTATGTCATGAATCACCAGGCGAATGATGGACGGTTTTTGGCAAAGAAGGGTCTGGGTGCTGAAGGAGCCTTCTCTTTCTATAGATGTATTCAGGCAATCTGAACGCTCGTCGTTTGTGACATTGTTTTTCCACAGCGTTCCATAGCATTCATCATAAAAGAAGTCGTCAAGCTCCATTTCGAAGCATACCACGAATCGTTTGTGTGTTCACGGACATGAAGTTCATACAATTTCTTACATTTCTTATATTCTTTTTTTTGTATATACGCTTGGTATTTTTATACAGAAATGCTTATTGTAAGCATATCTGTAAAAGTCAAGCCAAGTGGCTGCAGCTTAAGATTTGCCTTAGAACAAATCTGGTTTTAGCATTTTTCTCTGACTACATGTGTGCACACTTACAAATTCGGTCATGGTGGTAATAAACTGGCTTTGCTCTTAAAGTTGCAATGCTGGCATCTGCAGAAGTTGAGCAACTACTGACGTCAGGTGCTCATCGGCAGAGTCCACTTAACGTGGAGCGGTGGTCGGCTTGTGTGATCATTCTTGTAAATCACGCTTCGCGATGTTCAATTTCCCTTGTCGTCTTCGAACAGTTTATTCTGGTAAAAATTTAGCTTTACTGGAGAAACACGTGATGAGCTCCGAGCTATTAGCATACTTGGTTAGATGCACTGCTTCTTCACCGTTCAGTTAGAAGCTCTCCACTCTAGGTCGCCCGTCTTCTCCTTTGTTCAAACATACTTTAATCCAGATTATTCAAACAATCAGGTCGATTGAGCCAAGTATAAATTTTTGAAGTGATTTACACGTGTAGAATGGAGGCTTCAATACTCACTTAGCTGCATCGTCGTCTCTAAAAATTAATCGGTGTACTCCTTGTTTCAAGCCGGGAACACAACAATATGTATTGTGGGAAATCACGACCCCTCCCTCCCTATTATGAACACTGGCAGGGAATGTAGGCTTGTTATGGGCTTGCATTTTGAAAACGAAATATTTATATAAAACCAGGAAAGAACAGATTGTTGGCCCAGTTTTTTTTTTCTTGGGTATTTAGGGCCTCCCAACTAAAAACCTGCATGATTTTGTATTACTATATACAGGTGCATGCCGGTCACCACTGTAACTGTATTGTCGTTTACATACATATACCGGTTTTCGGTATACAAATACGCGCCATCCTCCCTCGGTGACCCGCCGCCAATAGGAGTTTACTGGTCGCTCATAAAGGGATACAGATAACGCCGGTACAATGCTACTGGCGAAAAGTGTTACAAGCGGCCGGTTTCCTCGTAGAGGTACTGCTATTTTGGTACACCATACCAGGGCCGTCTACCGGTGGCCCATAACCACATCGATCAACTGTACCGGCAGGCCGGTGGTCCTACGGGTATACCCTCAGAGAGCTTTAAAATCTCGCTTGGCACTTCCTCTCCGGGTGTCTCACAATGTCCATTTGCATGGGCTCTTAAAAATCCCGAACCACATAAGGTAAACAAAACTAACACGGAGACACGGGCACGCTGAGAAGCAACGTATGTATTCTAAAAAATACTATCAAGACCTACAAAATCTGATGCGGTGTCGGTGGAAGTTTTGATGTCTCAAGGTTTTCAGACGACGTAAAAAAATACTCATTTAAGTTAGGCCGACATACATTGGTATTTCCTTGAACCTAGATGAATTAGGTGTTGAGAAAGTACGAGGTCGTGTGTATACATTTTCCGAAAACAGATAAGTTTTACAACAATTTTCTTTTTCTAATATTGCTGGCTTGAAAGAACGAGCTCTACTTGTTCCACCATCAAAGGCGACGACAAAGAGCCGAATGTCAACGACGCGAGAGATAAGCTCGTGTTATTATAGTTCGTTTTGTGCATTTCTAGATTAGATAAACGTTTAACATTTCAACGCGCATTTTATAAGGACTTTTGTTAATCACTGATCTCCACTAGGGGGCTGGATGGCGTATTGATCAAAGAGGTGGGATGAAGCCACCGGAAGTAGGCGGCTTGTCCGGGAAGTGAGCGCTTGACAGGATTTTCCACTTTTCCCAGTTCCTGTTTGAACAGCGTTCAGGACGACCGATTTTTCTTCTCAAGAGAGCCTACTTGTTGCGTTGTAACAGCTCCTGCAGACCCAATAAGTATACTGGAAAGTCGTTGGATGTAAGCATATCGAGATTCTATTTGATGAAGTGTGTATATGTCCCATGCTCAAATGCTTTACTATCGGATTTTGTTAATATTGGGTAGATCTAAACCGACTCAAAGACAAAGAAAGTATAAATCAAAACATTGATTGAATGCGTTAGGAATCTCAGCAGGCTCCCAACTTCCGGGACAAACGTCGAACTTCAAGGGGAGATCACTTGCGCCAGCCTCGGATAGCAGCTATGCGCCACCTAGCCGCCCCTTATATAGATCAGTGTTGATGAGTACAGAAGACGTTTTGTCGTTCATTGTATTACATAATATAAGTTGTCAGTCGTTCAATTCTGCGGACGGGGTAGATATTTTCAAAGGTAGAACACAGGCGTCGAAATTTACGCCTATGTGTCTGTACCGCTTGGTCGTGGCCGTTACTACTAAAGGCGTTTTTAAACATCGAACGAGGGAATTTTTTTTCAAACATAAAAGTATACAACCCTTCCAAAAGTTAGAGACAATTCACCACATACAAAAATATAGGCTTATACAATTCTGAAAGACAAAATCAGCGTTACAGGTTGTGGAGTTCTCAGGCTATTGATGAATTGTGTTTATCCCAAGTAGCACAATACCCTGGCTCTAGCTCGCGCCAGGTTGGGCAGCCAAGGAAGCTTTCCTTGGGCCATGCTTGTTCTGCACAAAGGCTTCAGCTTGATTCAACCTGGCATGCCAAGATTAGCAGTAAGCTGCAATTCCCTGTCTAGCCAATCTGGGCTCCATCCTGTAAATACAGCCTGGGCCAGGGTGGCTGTTTCCGGGTCAGCCAACCCTGGCTATACGGGGTAAATACAGCCCAGGCCAGGGTGGCTGCTTCCGGGTCCGCCAATCCCCACGTAGCACGAGAATGTTCTCAGAACATTCCGGGAATGTTCAAAAGAACAGAAGCAACATTCTTGGAATGTTGCAAATTTACGTAAGAACATTCTATCAATGTTGTCAGAATGTGGTGCAGGCACTTATCGCCACATTCGGGGAATGTTTTCAAGGGGATATTCTTAGAACGTTCTGAGAACGACATAGAACATTACCAGGACATTCAATCAACATTCGAATATCCTAACGAGGCTCTAAGAACGTTCTCAAAACATCCAAAGTACATCTGCAACTTTCTTTAAATGTTGCAGTTATGCAGGGACATCCTTTCAATCTCCTTGGGATGTGGCGTGGGTATATCCCTACATTCAGGGAACATTTTCTGAGGGTTATTTGCAAAGATTCTACAAATACGGTTTGCTTTGTAGCACCAATGAGCCGTCCTACATATATGGATATGGTAAAGCTCCTCACAGGGCGATCAATAGTTTATAATCAAATATATGTTTAGAAGGCGCAGGCACAAGATGCGCTTGTCCTGTGTGCGTCTTCGTCTTTTTGTCCCGTCTTTTTTGCGCTATTTTAATATGAATGTCCATTACCAACTTGCCCAGCAGACCAAGCTTTTACGGCACAAGATGCCCGCTTTCCCAGCGCACCATCCTGAGCATGTACTAACTCTACTCCTGCCTGTCACTTGTCAACATCTTTCATTCAAAATGTACCGCATACATTACCGATTACTCACTCCGAGCTTAAGAACAGATACAAATGAATCCCACACGCAACTGCACTATCCCAAGTAGCACACCATGTCGGCCGATACTGGGATTACGTCGGCCAGTACCGGGAGCTGTACGGCGGATTCCGGCCAGAGACGCCGGTAAGAAACCGACTTCGGCCGATATCGGGGACTTGTTGTCTAAACTGGCCAGTACCAGCCGGAAAATTCCCGATACCGGCCGACATCGTTTTCTTGCTGTAGCCACCGGCCAGTCTAGCCATGGAGTTTCCGGTGACTGGCCGATATCGTTTTCTTGCTGTAGTCACTGGCCAGTCTAGCCATGGAGTTTCCGGTAACTGGCCGACATCGTTTTCTTTCTGTAATCACCGGCCAGTTCAGCCACGGAGTTCCCGGTGACTGGCCGACATCGTTTTCTCGCTGCATTCACAGGCCATTCGAGCCATGCAAGTTTTGATATGTAACCGACATAGCTTTTTTCGCTGATGATGGTTACAATGACTGTTAGGTTAAACTTGTCTTCAATATGCTAAAAGGTGACACCTAATATTATACTTAGCCTCATATTAACGCCGCGTCATCCTTAAACCAGTTAACAAAGGCTTATTTCAGTTTTGTTAAATAGGACGGGATCAAACATGGCTGTGGAATGAAAATTTTTAATTTGGTTTACATCTATTAATTGTTTAGAGCGCAGCTCTTAGGCGCCCGTTTCCGGCTTGAGCGGCATCGCCGTCGCCGTCGGCGTAACCGCGCGTTGCATTATGGGAAACGTGCCATAATGGAACGCGCGGGTCTCACTCGTGACCCGCGCATTGCATTATGGGACGTTTCCCCTAATGACGGCATGTGTGACGTCACGAGGGTCCCGCGCGTTGCATTATGGGAAGCGTCCCATGACGCAACGCTCTGTCGGCGACGGCGACACCAACGTCGCCGTTGGCGTAACCGCGCGTTGCGTTATGGGAAACGTCCCATAATGCAACGCGCCGTCTCATTTGTAACCCGCGCATCGCATTATGGGAAGCGTCTCATGATGCAACGCGCGGGTCGGCGACGCCAACGTCGCCGTAACCGCGCGTTGCGTTATGGGAAACGTTCTATAATGCAATGTGCCGTCTCATTCGTGATCCGCGCATTGCATTATGGGACGTTTCCTATAATGACGTCACACGTGACGTCACGTGTGACGTCACAAGGGTCCCGCACGTTGTATTATGGGAAAAGTCTTATGATGCAACGCGCGGGTCACTCGTAACCTGCGCGTTGCATCGTGGCGGCCAAACTTGCTTTCGATGAGTTGGGCATTTTTACTGCGGCACTGCGCTTCCGTAAAAATTTCCACCTGTTCTCAACGGCAAGTCTCACGGCTTACACAGGGTTTTAAAGAGCTTCTTCAACGAATGTCTGCGAACGAGTAGAAAACGTGTCTTCAGCATGCTGAAGCCAGCCTCCGTAACGCTCCAAAAAACGCGATTTTTCAACATGCAAGATGGCCGACCGGTGGCTTCACTCTCGCGCTGCAGCTGCAGCGACCAAGCGAAGATGCGCGATCCAGCCCTTTCCCCAGGCAGATGCCGAGCGCTTCGCGCTAGCCGTCGTTGAGCGGTCGGCCTCAGTGAGCGATCCACCCAGTGTCACGCGCTGCCACCGCTTCCATAGCGTCTGCCCTAATTTTTTAACAGTTTCGGTTCCGATTGCAATCTTGCTGAAAGCATGATGTACTGATCGGAACTTCATGCTTTCACAAAAATGTTGATTTTTACTACTTGATTAACGGTGACCCCGACGTTGAGACACTATTTATTTTTTCTTACAGTTATATAAACCCGATGAAGACAACTACAACTACTTTTGTACGAGCCGTAGGATGCAATAGACCCTTTGCGAAAATCCCAAAAGCCCGCGCGCACCCCGCGACAAATAATGGGAGTCCTCGGTACGCCCCTCCTCCCGCTACCACGTGGCATACGTGAGTAGGCACAGGTTACCACGACAACAGAGCAGCCGAGTTGGGCGAGCTACGAGCCGACGGCTGCCCCTTTCTCATCCCTCTCCTTTGTACCGGCTCTGTCGTCTGCTGCACGAACGCTTTGTCGAACCTGGTCGAAACCTGCCACGGTTGCGGTGCAAGCTAAATGGATTCGGTGACACTTCAATACGTGAAGGTAAGTTACGACGAATAACGTATTGAAATGAGTTCACCTGTCGCGATGCCTTTACGCTGCCACAGATACGGTGCGCCGGCAACGACGTACGACTCGGCGGGATGGCTGCAACGGCTGCTGGCGGTAGCTGCCGGGATGCGCGCGCAGTCGCGGAGGCGCAACGAGAAAGCGCGTGCGCGTGATCTGTACCGAGGATTCCCAAAATTCCCTGCCGTCGTGGCACTGTACGTTTTGCAAAGGGTCTATTAAGCAATACCAAACACGTATGCCGTAAAGCGACCGTCATCTCCGAAGGCGAGTTCCATCTGCGGAGTATTTGGCGTATTGTCTTCTAGCAAACGACATGCCAAGCACTTCATCCGAATAGGCGCGCACAACGTCTTTGACGTAACGCCATATCTTGGGCCTCTTCGCTGGCAAGGCGAATGAGTCGGCAAAGACTTCGCCGAGAACGGCTGCCTCGTCGTCACTCGAGCTGGAGCTAAGCTAGTATCTTCGTCGCTGTCGCTAAATTTCGCTGCTACTGCGTTTTATTAGACTTCCTGAAATTAACTGCAACGATGTCATCGCCGCAGTATGCTCGGGCCAGTCGGTCATGACAAGAGGAACGAAAGCAACCACAGCAAGAGAGCCCACCCAGCAATCGAAACAAAAAAGCAGCGAAACTCCTTCATTCCCCCGCGGCAACGTTGATAACAAAACTGAAATGTTGCGAGTGACTACAGATCGTACTCCCCCGAAAAAGGCTTACATCTTTCTGCATGATCATAATCGAAACATCACGTGCACCCTATTTTGAACCAGAAAGGGTTACTACATTCAACTCTTACGTGCTTATTAAAACCAGATCTGCTTCTCGCTACCGTCGCTACCACTGCTAGGGCATTCTATGGACTGCTTCCATAAACCCCTGCATGCAACACGGCGCGCGTTGCACTCTGGGAACCAGTTGGCCAGGGAGGAGAGCGGGATGGTTTCGGTTTCGATCAACACTTTGACAAGAGATTATACAGAGAGCGTGGACTATTAACGGCCGTGATCTCACGTTTTCTGGTCTCGAGAGCATCATTTTTGGTCTCTAAACTAACCTAAATGGCCAGACCTCGAAGCTATAGCACTATCCCGAGACGTATAGCTTGTATTCACACATGCTTGTTGTATTTTTGTACACGATCGAGCCTTTCTGTTAGCGTTTCGAGGTACGTGGACGAGCCTGAGCTGGGAATCTCGAAGCTGCGTAGCTCGGGTATCTTGCTTGTGTACGAGTCAAAAAGCTGTAACGACCAATAAGTTTGCATACACCGAGCTCCCACCTTTACAGCTGGTCAGGAAGTTTGTTTCTTTTGCGCGTCCATAGACGAAATATAATTTTTTGCGTCTATTGTTGTTCTTAATACGCCTGAGTACGTGAGGTGAAACTTGGAGGCGCCATTGAAAAGCTCAATTTGAACACACTTCTTATCTCTTACCTGTACTGACCCGCAGCACTGCATGAAGCTAAGTCCCCACCCACTTGCATTCCACTAATATTCAACATCGCGTACGCGCATAAAGTTATTCTGCAATCATATAGGATGATTCCCACATACAAACCGTTTTAAGAAAGCAGAAGTCGAGCAATTGTGTGAAGATTGTCGCACCGTTCGTCGGAAGTGCGCCGGACGGGCGTGAACCTCTATGCGGTGTGCCAAAGGAACGAAATTATTCAAAGCGCATTTTACGGTTGCTAATGGCCGTAATATTTATGTGTTTGCTTTCTTCTTGACTGAGTATGCTGAGATAACTTCAGACACACCGTTCAGACACAGATCTTGGGCGTCGGTAAAAGCTCGTCCCAAAAAGCTTAGCGAGGAGTAGGAGACGCTTGTTAGAGCCTCCGTCGTAGCTAGCCGACCTCAGCGTTTGCGAAAAGCTAATCTCCTATCAGCGAAAAATTTGAGTGGGCGATATATGATGACACGAGGAAGACATCATAGTAATTTTTGTGCAGTAGTGAGGTCGAATTTATTGTGTTTCCTTAAACGTTCATGCGTCAACGCTGGGCTCAACTTTGATACTCCTGTGAGGATGCGGCTTGCTTTTCGCCCAAAGAAGCAAACAAGAAGCGGACGTTTGGGAGCAAAATACGTGTAAGGCTCAAGGTGACCAAATTTTAGTTGTAGTTCACTGGTAGTAGACGGGATTTTTTAAATTAAGCTCAAAGATGCACTCGTGGGTGAGGTGACTAAGCCACGTCTTACTGCGTTTGCGCACGCACGCACAATATCCGGTGTTTCGGGAACCAAGGAAATTGCCCCAGTTTTTGTTTTGTATCGTTCGAGAATGAATGTATTGCACATTTGTAAAAAGTCAGATAATCGAAAACGCAAGCGGCGCATTCGGTCACCGCGAGATAGCATGAAAGGAAGCTGCTCAATCGAAACCGAAACTGAGTGGCCAACTAGTTCCCAGAGTGCACTTCGTCGAAACGTCGTGTATTCCTTCCTGTCCGCGTTTCTTTTTTTTTTTTTTTTTAGAGTAGCACAGTAGCACGATTATATATTTGCGACTTCGTGTTTAGACTAGAAAAGACCTCATCCAGCATCCAGCCAGCCGTTGACAGCAAGAGAGCCCACCCAGCAATCGAAACAAAAAAGCAGCGAAACTCCTTCATTCCCCCGCGGAAACGTTGATAACTAAACTGAAATGTTGCGAGTGACTACAGATCGTACTCCCCCGAAAAAGGCTTACATCTTTCTGCATGATCATAATCGAAACATCACGTACACCCTATTTTGGACCAGAAAGGATTACTACATTCAACTCTTACGTGCTTATTAAAACCAGATCTGCTTCTCGCTACCGTCGCTACCACTGCTAGGGCATTCTATGGACTGCTTCCATAAACCCCTGCATGCAACACGGCGCGCGTTGCACTCTGGGAACCAGTTGGCCAGGGAGGAGAGCGGCATGGTTTCGGTTTCGATCGACACGTTGACAAGAGATTATACAGAGAGCGTGGACTATTAACGGCCGTGATCTCACGTTTTCTGGTCTCGAGAGCATCATTTGTGGTCTCTAAACTAACCTAAATGGCCAGACCTCGAAGCTATAGCACAATCCCGAGACGTATAGCTTGTATTCACACGTGCTTGTTGTATTTTTGTACACGATTGAGCCTTTCTGTTAGCGTTTCGAGGTACGTGGACGAGCCCGAGCTGGGAATCTCGAAGCTGCGTAGCTCGGGTATCTTGCTTGTGTACGAGTCAAAAAGCTGTAACGACCAATAAGTTTGCATACACCGAGCTCGCACCTTTACAGCTGGTCAGGAAGTTTGTTTGTTTTGCGCGTCCATAGACGAAATATAATTTTTTGCGTCTACTGTTGTTCTTAATACGCCTGAGTACCTGAGGTGAAACTTGGAGGCGCCATTGAAAAGCTCAATTTGAACACACTTCTTATCTCTTACCTGTACTGACCCGCAGCACTGCATGAAGCTAAGTCCCCACCCGCTTGCATTCCACTAATATTCAACATCGCGTACGCGCATAAAGTTATTCTGCAATCATATAGGAAGATTCCCACATACAAACCGTTTTAAGAAAGCAGAAGTCGAGCAATTGTGTGAAGAATGTCGCACCGTTCGTCGGAAGTGCGCCGGACGGGCGTGAACCTCTATGCGGTGTGCCAAAGGAACGAAATTATTCAAAGTGCATTTTACGGTTGCTAATGGCCGTAATATTTATGTGTTTGCTTTCTTCCTGACTGAGTATGCTGAGATAATTTCAGACACACCGTTCAGACACAGATCTTGGGCGTCGGTAAAAGCTCGTCCCAAAAAGCTTAGCGAGGAGTAGGAGACGCTTGTTAGAGCCTCCGTCGTAGCTAGCCGACCTCAGCGTTTGCGAAAACCTAATCTCCTATCAGCGAAAAATTTGAGTGGGCGATATATGATGACACGAGGAAGACATCATAGTAATTTTTGTGCAGTAGTGAGGTCGAATTTATTGTGTTTCCTTAAACGTTCATGCGTCAACGCTGGGCTCAACTTTGATACTCCTGTGAGGATGCGGCTTGCTTTTCGCCCAATGAAGCAAACAAGAAGCGGACGTTTGGGAGCAAAATACGTGTAAGGCTCAAGGTGACCAAATTTTAGTTGTAGTTCACTGGTAGTAGACGGGATTTTTTAAATTAAGCTCAAAGATGCACTCGTGGGTGAGGTGACTAAGCCACGTCTTACTGCGTTTGCGCACGCACGCACAATATCCGGTGTTTCGGGAACCAAGGAAATTGCCCCAGTTTTTGTTTTGTATCGTTCGAGAATGAATGTATTGCACATTTGTAAAAAGTCAGATAATCGAAAACGCAAGCGGCGCATTCGGTCACCGCGTGATAGCATGAAAGGAAGCTGCTCAATCGAAACCGAAACTGAGTGGCCAACTAGTTCCCAATGTGCACTTCGTCGAAACGTCGTGTATTCCTTCCTGTCCGCGTTTTTTTTTTTTTTTTTTTTTTGTTTTTTTAGAGTAGCACAGTAGCACGATTATATATTTGCGACTTCGTGTTTAGACTAGAAAAGACCTCATCCAGCATCGAGCCAGCCGTTGACAGACTTTGCTAGAAAGCCGATCCAGCATCCAATCCAAAGCCGGAAAAGGTAAGCACAGAAAAATGGCGAGCGAGACAACGTATGTGTTGGTTAAGCGTTGGCGTGGTTCGCGGCATGGTTCAGGTACGGTGGCTTCAGGGTTAAAAAAATTGTATGTGACCGTAGTAGCGAGTGAAAGCGCTGCGTGTAAATCTATGCAGGGCAGAAATCGCTCGAAGTTACCCGCCCGTGCTTTGATTTTGATGTTCGTGTTCTGTCGGTTTGGTCGTACGTAGGCCTAGTGAACCAGCTTCCGCTCAAACACGCCGGTAAGCACCATTCTGGTGGTTGACTCCACGGCCCTTCGCAGTATCCCGACGATCGTTTCGTCGGCATGCCCCGCGAGACGGAGTAGCCGTCAAGTAAGAGAAAGTACGAGCAGCAGGAAGGGGACTCGGCCGCGGATTATTTCGTAGTGGCGAGCGACGGCACTTTTCTACCGTTTACGTTCGCGCACGTTTTTGCATCGGCTTTTGCCCGTTCGTGGTGTAGATGTCCTTTGCCTTTCGTTGCATCGCGCCGTTTCCACGCTTCGAGCGCACCTTCGGGGCTCCCGGCCGAATACGGGCGAGTGTCGCGCCGCGAGGCCGGCGAGACGGCGATCGGTCGGCAGCGGCCTCCGTGTGTTGTTGTAAGCGTTCGGGCGTGAGGAGCGTCGTCTCGCCGCCGTCCCGCTAGCTCGTCGTCCCATCGTCGCGCTTAATCCGTGAGGGGGGGGGGGGGGGAGATAGGGATAGGGATAGGGGGTTTCCAGCACTGGTGGCTGGCATCGCGCGGTGTCCGGAGATGAAGGCGGTCTCCGGGGGCGACCGCGCCGTGTAGGAGGAGCCATGCAAGCTCGCCGAGACGCCGCTGCCGGGGCATCGGTTTGTGCCCTCCGCGAGACGCTTGTCCGTTATGTTATTTATCCTTGCATCAGGGTTTAGATTATAACGGTAACCTTGCATTGTTTACCATACTTTGCAAAGTCGTAAAAATTTTTCTACAGGCGACTGCTAGAGCCGCTCGTCAAATTTTGCGGCGCGCGATACAACTTTTTTTTTTTTTTGCGACGCTACTTTTTTTTGCATTATAACTTAGCGGCATATCGAAATTTTCTGCTCGTAGCGCAATCGCACCAATGCTGAAAAATTTCGCACGTACTGGCTAAACGTCATCATCGTGAGCTCGGCTCTTTTTTCCAAGTTCACATCAAATAAAACTAGGTACCTTCAACGAAAATACGGTGTATGTCCAGGCAGTTAGCGGCATCCTACGCCTTGGTAAGCGCATTCACGCGTTGTGAAGTCCACCACCAGCATGTCACAGGGCCCCGTCCTTACCTAGCGTGTCGTCATATGCAAGGAATGTATACTCCGTTCGCCCCTAAGCTGAGACTAGAATCTCCGCCTTCAGGGCGAGCTCGCTGGCTTCTGCAGTGCTTTGGTTGCGCGTGCCTGCGCGTTCGCACTTGTGTTAGCAAGGGCAGAAATCTCGTGTTGAAGGCGGAGCTTCTAGTCTCAGCTTAAAGGGATAGTGAACCAAGGAATTTAGTGTCCATAATAAGTGGCGCACATTCTTTCCACGAGACAGCAGCCGCCGGTGTGCGCGAGCACACGCAACAAAAATGACGTCAAAGACCTTCATTCGCGGTTAAGATGACAGTGCAATGTATGGGCTTCGAGCCAAAGGAGAATAAAGACAAGTTCTTCATCTACACAGTGGTGTCTGTTGCAAAAGGTAAGCTATTAATTGGTCTAACAAGCACGTAGCTTTCACTTGTAGAGATGAGAAGCCTGTATTTATTCTCCTTTGGCCCGAAGCCCATGCATTTCACTGTCCTCTTAAACGCGAATGGAGGTCTTTGACGTCATTTTCGTTGCGTGTGCTCGCGCACACCTGCGGCCGCTGGCTCGTGGAAAGAATGTGCGCCACTTATTATGGACACTAAATTCTTTGGTTCAGTATCCCTTTAAGAATGAACGGAGTATAGTCGAAACGCCATTGCCGTTACTTGAAAAACTGGATGTAAATAAGCTACTCGCGCGAAACCTCGGTATCACGAAACCGTTGCAAGTAAAAAGCTACAAAGCATGGTGTAAACAGACCTTTACGCGTAATGAGCACCGTTTGTTTCTCTTTTACCGCTACTTCTATTACTTGGCGTGCACCGGAATGCGACGTCGTCGTGTTTCATTGTGGTCGTGCTTGGGGATATAGCCATGGAGTTATTATAATGTACGCTAAATGTTGCGAAGACGTGACAATGTGAAGTAACTTGAATGAACATCATGTCTGACCACGCCTTTCATTCTAGTGAGGAGGAGCACAATTCATCGAAGAGAATGACGAAATAACGGTGGCGCCCATCCCTCTGATGTGGTTCGACGTGAGTATGAAACAACGGCGTGAGGCCAAGAAAAATGTCTGGGGCGGACATCTTGTCTCGTGTGCGAGCGGGCCAAGCACCAGACCCTGACTGCCCTTTGTTCAGAGCATCAAGTTTGCAGAAATGCAGTAAGTATTATTTTGTACTGTTCCTTTTTATTTTGTACTGTTCCTTTTCATCTAAACTCCTGATGATGTGCTAGCGCACATTTTTTACCTGCCCTCTGTTAGCATGCTTGACCACATTAGCTTGCATGCAGTTGCTCAATTTAGCTAGCTCCATAATCTTGGTAATGACACATGCACATTTACAGTAGTGACCGAGTCCTTCAATACGCTACTGGTCACAAAACGTTCTTGTAATGCTGTGGGAAAGCATTGCATGCTGCCAAGAACGGCCGTGGTGCTGTCCTACTCTGGAGAGGTTCTACGGACAGCTTAGAGGCTTGTTTTTATCTGCAGCAAGTTCGCTTCGGCGCCGTGCTGTGCAGCTTGTGTTTGTATCTTGAAATATTGTACCAATGGCCAGATTTTGGTGTTTGGTGAGATTGAGGTCTCGGCAGGCTTGTACTGAAGGAGCTGACAATTCTTTAACAGACACGTCGCCTGCTAACGTGAGTAAAGAGGGAGGGTTTGTCTGCCCGAGAGTGCCATTTGCTGCGGGAAACAAGACGCCGTCGCGTCGTCTGCTACCAGAACCGAAGAAAGGTGGATCATCTGTTACGCACTTTATGCTGCGAGTGAGACGATAGAAAACAAAGTTGCATTGGGAACTTCTGCTTTTTAACAAGGGACGCAATTGACGACCCATGCTTCACTTGGAAGTGCCAATTCATTCTAAAGCGTCATATGCCTAGGCGCGAGGTAGCATGTGACCACAGAGCAGCCGCTTGCAGCCCGAGTTTTGTTTTCTATCCCAGGGCAAGTTTTCTTTACGCGATTCTCTCCCATTCTTAGACGGTTGATAGTTTAAAAAAAAGACTGTCCTGAAAGCCCAGGACATGGCAGTTCCAACAAGGGTACAGGCACCGTGCTAGGCCTAATAGCCACAGACCTATATCTCAGATTTTTAAACTGGTGCTTATCGCAGCCAAGCGCAGCGCAGTCTCACGTGCATCGCCGAAGAATCAATATCGTTTTTATTTGCTTTGATTGTCAAAAAGCATCATAAAACGTTGTGGGAGCATTCATAATTGACCATACAAGCCAAAACTGTGAAGTTCCGAAAATTGGGGCCGTGTCTCCCTTTCAGAAAGGTTATTTGATTAACACAAATGTTTTTTTTTATTAAATTTATGAATATTGCGTACAAATTATAACATCTCTTAAATTTTTACAAAAATTTGAAACACTCTCACTGTGTCTGGCAACCGTTCCAAAGCTACCCAAACCCATCCGAAACACCTGAAGGTTCAGGCGTTCTTCTGAAACTTCCCGGAACCCAAGTATTCTGAAAAAGTTTCTCCCCATCGTCAGTGCATAATGTTGATAAGCAAAATAGTTAATGCTTTCTTATGTTATGCCTTGCTTATCTTGCAGCTTTCGATGCTCAGCTGCTAAGGTCGTGATAGACCTGCACATCCAGAATGGGCACCTACAGCAGCAGAACAGGGAACTGCAAGTCTGTTCGGCAGGTGCTCAGGCACGTGGTGTCTTTCAAGCACCAGGGAGAGCAGGCGAGGCCGGGGAACAGGCGACACCCCAGGAACTGGCCAAGCCTGAACCACCCGAGCTGTTCCTAATGCCTCTCAGCAACATGGAACAGTTTTGTGCTGCAGAAGCGCAGCTGAAGAACTTCACCAACAGGACACTGCCGGTATTTATGTGTCCTCTTTTTCACAATATTGACGGGTATAAGGCTGCGATTCTTACTTTGTGGTTTAACTCGGGTTATCTGAAGATTTATGCAAATGGGGTTGAAATGTGGACTGAAACCTTTTACTGTAATATTTCAAATGGACGCCCACCCAAACTGTGTTTAAGCACAGTCTGTGGCAAATTAAAAATGAGTAAGATGCCCCACCTTCATTGCGGGCCTTCTGTTATTTATAACAGCGGAGTGCACGCACAGCCAATGCACGATGGAAGGCTATTTATTGTAAGGGACATCCTTAAACTGAACCCTGCGATAGAATTGTGTCAAGGTGATGCAACGCCAGTTGCACGTTTTGCAAGTCAGCTTTAGTAGCCTGCGTATAGTTTTTGCAATTGTTAAACTGCGTTTCATAGAGGCTACTGAAGGGAGAAATGCTGGAGGTGGCCACCAAAAATTAAGTGTTTGTGCGTCGTTACATTTTTGAACAGGTTTTTCCACCCGAAGGTCGTGTAGACAAGAGGCCTTCATGTGCATCCTCATCGAACGGCATTTTAAGCCTTTTCCAACTGCCACTTCTTGAAATTTTTTTAAGTAAAACATTTCACGACGGGGGAAGTGAAATCGCCCAGCACTTTGGCCTTTGGGTGCTTGAATATGTCGGCCGGCAAATATTCATAAATCATGCTGATTTCCTACGACACCTCTGCCCCCGTTTTATCCTTAGAAGTTAAATTCTGCACCCGCAACAACCCTCGCCGTAAGTATGTGTGCGGATTACGCACAAACACGCCTGCATGCTTTTTGTGTTTAACGCTAGCTTGGCAGAAGGATCGAGATGCTGTGGTATATATTGGGCTTCTTTTGGTTTTATTCCTGTTCTCACTTGAGGCTATAGTCAAGAGATCTATATATTTAAGGCGATAAATTCATTTGTGCTTTTGGCATCTGCTACAGAAGTAAAGGTACATGCTTGAAAATAACTTTTAGCCTTGACCAAAATCGCTTTTGAGCGTGCCCACCATATGCGTATGCCCAAACGGATTCGTAAAGGGTTGCCGGATAAATTTTAATTAATTGCATCTTTACTTTACATAAGTAGTGCATTTACAAAATGAGATGTTAACCTGTCCTAACCAAAGGTCACCTTATGAGAGCAAATAAATTTTCCAAAGTGAAAGAGTAACTGCCATTGCATCCGCCACTTCATTCAGGGGGTGTGAGTGCATGCGTAGCTGTGTCTCCAGGCATAGCCTACGGTAGTCACACAAGCGATTATTACATGCGGCGGGCTTGAGCTGAGTAAGTTGGTTCATTGGCCTACAGGGCCACCACTGAGTAAGCACTAAACAAAAATATGGAAAGAAAACTATTCACACTGTGCTGCTGTTGCCATTTTGTACGACTATGAAGATGGTTTTGGTCAATTCCTGCTTTTTATGCCTTTTTCAATTCCAGTCTTCGTAAAGTCATAAAATAGGCAATACATTTGCAGGGTGACTAGCCAGCAAACTAAGCTTTAACAAATTCAAGATGCGCAGGGTCTTGAATGCACTGTTTTGAGAACCACATACATTATTAAAATTACTGGGTGGATGCTGATGAGCAAAGATGATCCGTCGAAACGTTTCGTCAATTTGAACGATGCAACGAATGTGACTGACTAATGAGATTTAGCGGAGTATGGAGGGAAATATTTTAAGTTTTCTGGTTTCGTCTAAGACAGGTGGAGTTGCCATATATTCAAACATTTTTTATTCTCTCTCCAGTAAATATTGTACCATATTGATGCATGTATAGTGTGGCTTGCTGCATTTACCTGGGCATTCACATTCTCTTACTTGAGACATGTTCATACCTTGTATCTGCATGTCAATAACTTTATTCACATGTTGAGAACACATTTTGTCTTTCTAGGAGGAGCAGCTCGTGTCTCTAGGAGACAGCAAGAACCTGCAAAAGGTGGTGCGAGAGATGGTGGGACGCCTGTTCTCAAAGCAAATCCAGGAGCAGTTCTCTCTCCTGGGCTACCGAGGAAAGTCAAGGTTCAAGGACGCCATGATGTGCAACGTGGTCATCGGTAATGCATATCCATTACTAGCTATTAAATTGATGGTACCTCTATTGGAGCTCAATAGACAAGCAAAATCTTTGAAATATGTTGACAATTAAAGGGAAGCTGAAACACTTCTTGAAAAAAAAAACGAGTTAGAGGTGACTTCTGTCGTATTTTTGTCCTGTGAATCTGAATATCGCTTTCGTTTTCCCCGAAGGTGTAACTAGACACGAGAAAACACGTAAAACCTCAGACGAGTCGTGACGTCGTACTAGGATCTTCGGGGTGCCAAGCACGTCTCCCTCTCGCTCGTGTGGGCAGCGCGTGCAATTGCAAGCTGCCAGTTGTATTTTTCCACACTGATGCCAGTCGTGACGTCTATTTCTGACCTTTTTAGAAATAGCAAGAGTTCACATGCATAGGTTTGACAGGAGCTAAAGATGAGCGAGAGCAGAAATTCCGAAAACTCCCAGCATGACGTCACGTCCGGGCAGCTGTACTTTAGAAATTAATTTCTGCAGCCTCCGTGCACCAGATTGAAAAATAAACGATATTCGTGATCCTAGAGGCCAAATGAAGACGATTTTGGTGTTCTTCCTCAAATACAGAACAGCTTCAGTTTCCCACTAAGTCTTGCAGTATGCAAAATTTAAGTCGTCAGTTCCTGTCGTTTTTTTTTTTTTTTTTTTTAATTCGACTTGCATTCTCTATTATGAATAACTCCTGTGTTAGCATTCTCGGAACCTTCATACTCAAAAGCAGCGTTTTGAAGTAACTGTGAAAAAGATTTTGTTGGTCTTGTCTTGTTATCCTGTTAGTTTCCAGGTTGAAAATCTAATGAAGACCATTTAGAGGCCTTGGTCTGTACAGTGTCAGTTGGGGAAGTTTTGCTCTCTTTTTAGCCACTCATCTCTGCGCCCCGCCCCCTCTCGCCCTCCGCCCCGTCTCGCCCTCCATTTCAGATTAATAGGATGTTGCATGAAATAGCCATATGCCTCCATAGAATCTGCACCTTAGCGTGGTAGCCAAACCCAGAATTTCCACCTCTGTGGTGCTCTCTTTCTGTCACCTTTGAATTGCAGGCTAGGTGGGGGACCTATATTTACACAAAGGAAACGCTCACAAACTGCGGTGTGTGAACAGCACCTTGTGTGTACAGTCAAATCTCGTTATTGCGAACGTCCTTATAACACATTTTTCAGATTTACAAACATTTCAAAAATCCCCCTTTCAAATGCCTATTGGTTTCAATGCAAAAATATTTCAGTACTACGAATTTCAAAATATCGAATATTTCAGAATAACATATAATTTAAATGCTCTTATATGCAAACAGCACCTCACTATTACGAATTTATATCGCAAAAAAACGGCCGAAAGCAACGATGGATGGCGAAAATAATTTTAAATTACAGAAAGACTCGCATTTTGGCCGCTTGGCGGCTCCCGCAACGCCCAACCACCGTCATCATCATCATCAAAGATCGACCCGGGAAACAAATCTTAACCCTACCCACCTAACTTCACATTGCGACCGAGGCCGTCCACAGGAAGGTGGTCGACATCGAATTGTTCGTCCTGCAGCGTTTGTGCTACACCTACCAGAAGATTTCGGATTTCTTCTAGTAACTGTGCCGTGTTCAATCGTGTGAGCGGTGCCAGTATGACCAAGGCCGTCAACAAGGTGGACGACATCAAATCGTTCTTCCTGTAGCGTTGTGCTAGACCTATCAGAAGTTTTATGATTTCTTTAAATAAATGTGTAGTGTTTAATTACGTGGCGCATTTTTTGTTTTGTGTTTCGGATAAAACCGAGCGTCCGGATATTCCTATTGCAAGGGTAGGTCATTTTTGCTCAGATATAATTACAATTTACGAGTTTTTCACTATAACGATAATTTCAGAATGTGCTACCTGGGATGTCTTGTAGCATACTCAACATCATTAAAACAAAGGTGCGGCTCTATTTGCCAATGTTTCGTCTTGAAAAACACCAAGGACACAAGTCCTCGGTAAAATATGAGCTAGTGTTCTGGCAACATATATTCATAAATAAAATTCAGAATGTCAGTATTTTTTACTTCTTGTATTCACATATGTTGCACATTTTATTGCTGATAAATTTTTTTCTCTGTCGCTTGTAGGTTACATTTGTAATTGGGTTCACCTAGGTAGCTTGTAAGCCATCCCTTAAACAGGCGAACATATATGCCCAAAGAAACAACATGTATGGATTCATGTAGTTATGCATACACGTTCTTTATGAATATAGAAAAAAAAACATCTAAGCATACAAGTCCTGTGTGAATGCGGGTTTTGTATGTATTTTTAAGAAGACCAGCTTGGATAAGTTCTTGTATTTCACAGCATAATATAAATTGATCTGTTCAACCTGTATAAATATGTATAAAGTATTTTCTCTATGAAAATCTTTATACTTCGTTTCAATTTATCTGCGAGCGAAGTCAAAGCTAGAAGCGCGAGACCAGCGCCTTGTGCGTTTCTCCCCAGCTTGCGCGCTCGAGCAAAGCCTGAACGCACGGAGCTTCCGTGCTCGCGCTTCCAGCTTTGCCTTCGCTCGCACATAAGGCGAAACGAAGTTAGTAACAAAATTTGTCATTTCCTTAATCAGCTGCGTCTCGTGAAAATAAACGACTTTAAAACGCCAATCATTTTTATTCCGCACCGCCTAAAACTTTTACATTTACACATGTATACTTCACGACATAGTCTAGAAAATATGTCATTATGCTCTTTACGATAAAATCTGATTATGAAACTAAACGATTCAGTGTGTAATAAGAACGCGGCACTCAAGAAACTGTTTTTTTTATATATTAGTGATTCTTCTGAAAAGCAAGTACGTAATCTTTTAATAAAGACATGTTCTAACCCACTTAGTCTCATTATACTCATAGTAACATAATGGAAGTTTGGTGATGTCGCCTATCTGCAAATAACGCGGAACTGCGTAATATTATCCCTTTCCTACAGTAGAAAAATGCTACAACATTTTATATAACAAGTTCCAACATCGTCTTTTTCAATCGTGCCCCACCTCCAAACTAATCTACTTTGCAAACTCAACGAATGGCGAAAAAATCATATTTGTGAAGAAATAAGCACAAGAGCCTCGAGCCGCTCACCGTATTATTTTTACCGCTTTTTTTCTAAACGTTCGGCGTACAAAACAGGAAAGCATGCACGAGTGTCGATTCATATCACGCTCAGTAATCACAGGCAACATACAGTATCTTTTTTTTACATTCGTTTAGTGGTCCGCATTTTTTGAAAAATATGAACTGGGGTAAATCAGTTACCCGTCACAGACATTTTTTTTCCAGCCCGTCTGCTTACTCTCCCAGAAACAAACAGAAAACGTGGCCACTCCATCCAACACAATAAAAAGTTGCGCGTACCGCAATAGCAAACGTAGCAGAAGCTATTCATCCGGTGCGGTAAAAAGAAAAAAAAAGAGAAGGCTTCTGCAAGCTGCTCGAATAGAAAGAAGTAACCCAAGCCAACCCGTCCAAGGAGGTTGTTCAAGGAGGCGCTGGCGCCGTAACCAGAGACTCCAAATCCCCATTCCTTCGTGGGACATCTTCAGTATTCCCCAGTGGAAGAAACCTAATATCCTCGAAAAGAAATCGCCTTCGCTGGGGGAAAAAAAGTCTCCTTTGAGAGCTTCCAGTTAAGGTTTCAGGAAGGTTGATAGCTTGATAACGTGTTTTCTTGATAGAAGTGCGATGTGCCGTTAGGTGGGAAGAACACGAGGTGTGTGCAGAAAAATAAACGAGTGAGCACATACGCAGGATCGAAATATGAAAGCGCTGCAGCAAACAACAGTGTATGTGAACCTTCTCAGTTAATAACCTGAATTACTAGCTAAAAATGACACTTCCAGTGCCTGTTTTTTTTTTTTTTTGTCCCTGCATTAACGTAGGGTTTGAACGTCGACAAATATATAAAAAACACCAACGTTCATTGCTTACACATATTGCTTTTAACCGAATCGGGAACAGCATAGGTGCACTTTACCTTGTGATTGAAGAAAAAGTAGGTCAAGCCTAACTGAATGAAAAAAAAAAAAATTTTACTTTTTTTAATTTTTTTTTAATTGCTTAAGCTGACGAATACGATTGTTCTCAGCGATGTGCATGGCTTTATACTTTTGACAACACGGAGCGGAATCACCGCAACATTCATTTCTATTTTGCTCCTCAAAACACTTTGGACATTTGGCTCAGAAAGACTTGGTTGACTAAGCATGAAAGTTGTTGGAATAGAAGTTACATAAAATAGTGAACTCAGCTCCTGTAGGCGTTCCTGGTTGGTATATTAACGTAGCCTTCATGTTAACCCAGTCAATGTGGGTGTCAAGGTAATTAGTGCTGAGCGGACTAAAAATATATCAAATGTTTCTTTCTAAAATTTTTATTGCGTTTTCGCCCCCTCGCGTAATGTAAAAGCATGCTTAAAAAGCGCCTACATGTTTTGCAACATAGTGTAGGCATTAACTTTGAGAAAAATGTCCAGTAACCTTTTCTCATTAGAGAAACGAGGGCGCTCATCCTAAACTTTTACATTGCTTGAATATCGTTCAAGGCACCTCGAGGCCTTAAAAATTGTCCCATTCGTAGACAGTTGTGTCTAGTTTTAGAGGAAACCGCTATCAACAGTGTTTCAGCAACGTTATAGATGGAATCGTTAACTCTCCAAGTGTTCTCTGATTGAAGGTTTCACTTCTTCACCAGAATCATTTTATAGTCAGATGCTTCATACCTGATTAGCTGCGTGTCAACTAAGCATAAATTTTGCTTCCCTTAAAATACTAAATTTTTTGAATTTATTAAATAGCATATCTGTTTAACATCTATTCCCTGGTCATTTTTACAGTCGGCGGCAAACAAACGCAATATACACTACTCTGTTTATGCTCGTCAAAATACGCCTCGTCTGCATCCTAGTTAAGTCTATGCAATGCTATTTTATTATGAATAGTATGACTTGAAGTTGCACTAAAGAGGCTTCGGACCTCCTCTACTTAATCAGTATCTGTTTCTGCAGGAAGACTGAAAAGTATTAGCATCGCTACTCTATTTCTACCAGCTTTCTTCATTTTCCCTTGTGCAAAATATAAAAAAATGTCACAGTGTAACGAGGAGAGTATCAATTAAAATTAGTACATATAAACTGCTCTACCAAATTGACTTCTTCGAAACATAATGTTGAAAAGGACCCCTATAAGCAAAACAAAACATTTATAACTTGTCACTTACACCTTTTCAAACAATTGAAACATTGCAAAATATGTTCGGTATTTGTTTTTTTTAGTATTCACCATTATAGGACAAATATTACCGTGACATTTGTCACTAATCACTTAACGTACACACAGAAACATAAAAACTGGCAAATATCCCCTACCGCTCTATACCAGAAAGTCAGTATAATCAGACGAACAGACAGAAAACGAAGAGTGAAGACACTCCGACCGAAACCTTTCCTTCTGCAGCGTGTTATGGCTTTTGTTAAGAAGGTTTTGTTTGGCGGCATTCAATATAAATTTACAAACGTCTGGCGACTCTATTCTATTGCGAAATCGACACACT
Source organism: Ixodes persulcatus (assembly GCA_013358835.2). Taxonomy (NCBI): domain Eukaryota; kingdom Metazoa; phylum Arthropoda; class Arachnida; order Ixodida; family Ixodidae; genus Ixodes; species Ixodes persulcatus. The sequence continues at coordinate 567,297 of JABSTQ010010503.1, forward strand.
AGGCAGCTTTACGAATTGTGGGAATTTCGGCGCCTAATTCCGACAGTAATTCTAATTAAATTATGTTTGGTAGAATCGCCGCCACTTTCGCAATGCTTCGGCGGATCCTAGGCCTCTGTGTAATTACATTCAGATGTTATTTTTGGGCAGCAGCTGCTTTACCGCAGCCATAACAAATAAAACGACGTCTTCTCTGTGTAATTAATTCGTGTAGAGTGCGTAGGAGGTACATCTCCGATTAAGTCAAGAGCCCAAATGTCCTACTTCAAGCACTGTGTCGCCATGTTGAAATATCCATCTAATTAATCCTATTTTCTATATTTTATTATATGCCTACTAGTTTGTGCAAATTAAAAAGCCTCTACTCAATGTTATCACTTAGGTTTCAAGTCGTACTAACTTTATAAGAACGTTGAGAGTCGACGAACACATAACAACGAATAACATTAAAACAAGAGCTAAAGCAAAAAGTACATGAACTTTAACCTCTCATTCGTTGCTAGGGTCAAGCTTACTCAACTGGCCACTGCCAAAATTTAATATTTTAATAACAGAATTATAAGGGCCTCCTGCGGTACCGGATATAAGCTGTTTCTAGACAGCATATAATTCATTACTGGATGAAGCGAAGCATCGCTGACATGTTCAGATCGTCTCCTACACTAAAATCCTGATAATAAATATTGCCTTAAGCAAACTTTGCAACATGTGACTGAGGCATGTCTGGATTTATAACGCGACAAGACAGATTGTGTATAAAAATAGTCCTTATAATGACATAAGAGACATCAGTAGTCACCTTCTCCTTGTGCTCTCCTTCACCAAAATGCGTATTCACACATTTCGCGAAGCTTCAGGTTGTGTTGAACGAAATCTTCGAGGTTTATGAAATATCTTAAATATTGATATTAGAGTGTCTTTAAAAGCACAAAAACAAAGAGGGGTAGTTTCTAGCCGCCAGGTGAGTTAGAAAAAACTATAATTATATGTTGCTTATTGTGAAGGCCCATTAAAAATACATGCAAATTAACATGTACCCTGCTTATACTATTGCTTTTTTTTTAAATATGCCTCGTGGTCATCAATAATTTCCCTTCAGACTAAATTTTGCCTTCTGTTCTTCTTAAACAAAAATCGGGCATTCATATAACAAAGAAATGACATGAACTTTTGTGTGAATAATTTCGAATCAACCCTTTTTCTCAGTTTACCCGGCAGGTTAGTGCCAAATTAGAAGCTATACCTCCAAAGTTTAAATTGAAACACACGGCATCGTCACCCAACTAATATTTTGCAAAGTCATTTGGAAACCTAAATAGAATTATTTTTCTGAATGGGTCTGTTGTGCACTGTTCACTTCAAAAGGACACTACAAGGTACTATGTTTCCAGATATTTACTGAAATACAATTTATAAGCAGCATAAATTAATAAACGTTTTGTGCAGCTCAATATCCGGCCATACGAATATTTGAGGAACTAGAAAAAAGTGTGTCGCACATGAAAATTAATGCAAACATGATAGTATCTCATTTTTGTGACATACACGAAAACGCGTTGTTCTAAAGAAACATTGAATACACAGCTATGGACAACCAATTACATTTCACAATATGTCATGTTTATCCTTAAATATTGGCTTGCCCCTCTTGATTTCTTATAAGACAATAAGCATCTCTGAAGCAGAATTTCTTTTTATATCTGACACATTTGGGTGATACAATCAGAATGTTTGTTTTATAAAAATAGCTGAGAAATCTTAGGTGCGAGGTAGAACTTTTAAAAAATTAAAAGTTCAACCCCGAGGAACAAAAACGCAAACGACACACACACACAGACCTGTGTGTGTTTTTTAATCTTTCTTGTTTCTCAATCTCGAAGTTTCAACACGTAACATATCTTATGCTGATGGAATCCTAAACAATTATACTGTTTTTAATGTATTGATAGCTAGCGAGACAACGCATGATATGTTACCACGACAAGGCGAGATAGACATGTTAGGGATGTCCCGTGGATATTCGAATCAGATTTCCAAAAACGACTGAAGTGGATAGCCGAAAAACATCTGTTGGATGTCCCTCAACGTATGTTTGTTTTCTAGGTTTATAAGGATATCACATATTACTTTATAATCGACTACCTATTTACACTGCGGTTTTTATAGTGAGAATTCGAAGGTACGAAATCGTTTTATTTAAACAACGAAAGCTTTACTAGGAGCATTCCCGATAAACATGTTTTTATGGCTTGTGCATTCTGTTTGATGCCATAGAAGTATGTGACCGCAGAGCAGGGAGATGCTCCTGAATTTTTCAAATATTAAAGTTGTTTGGTTGCCATTCAAAATGACATGTGCACAGCACTATAACTGAGGACTGTGGCAACATACATCAAGGCTGGTTTATGCAATGCGACAGGCCATGTGAATGAGGTGATAAACGAGACAACGACGCATGTCGCTGTTGCAGCAGAGTTTGTCCCCATTCTACGATGACCATTAGATTGGTGAATGTTAACGCTCCAATATAATGGAAAGGTCGTGGCAAATAACGCTCTGGCAAACAGATTCTCAATCTGCATCGGGCACAGCTGTAAATTAGCAGCAGTTAACCGTATTTGTTTTAAAAATTGCTCGCTATATTGCAGCACAGCAAAATAAGCAAATTAGTTAAAAAGTACATAAAATTGAAAGAATAAAACACGGAGGACAAGCACAGGACAACAGAGAAAGTGGTTTTCCTGTGATTGTCCTCCGTGTTTTATTCTTTCAATTTTATGTATTCATGTTCAACCCACTCGCCTTCACCAGTAGTTAGACAGACTGCTTAAAAACTGAAAACACGCTGATAAAATCTGTGGAACCCTGCGATTAGTACAGGGTCGTCATCCGAAACATATGTCCTTGAACATCAAGGAAAGCTAAAAAGGTTCTTGTAAAAAAAAAGTAAAAAAAAAAACGAGTTAGGTGTGAATTTTAGAGTACTTTTTATTTCGTGAATCTCAATATCACGTTTGCTCGCCAGAAAACACGAAAACCCTCCGACTATTCGTTTTGTTTACGCAGATCTTCGGGCCGCCATCCGCGTGTCGCTCGTGTGGACGCCGCGTGAAATTGCAAGCTTGCCAGGTATATTCCCTCGCACTGACACCAGCTGTGGCGTCTTTTTTCGACTTTATCGAAAATGAAAAGGGTGCGCGTATATAGCTTTGATAGGCGCGAGACGAGCGATAGCAGTGATTCCGAAAACTCTATATTAGACGTCACGCTCCGGTAAGGGGGGGGGGGGGGGGGGTTCAATGGTGCTTTTAAAAAATATAATTTCGCAGCCTCCTTGCACCAAATAGAATCCTAATCGCGATATTCGTGATCCTGGAAGACAAATTAAGACGATTCAAGTTTTCTTCCTCGAATAAAAAACCGCTTCCGTTTCTCTGTAATGTCAGTCTCAAACCAACAGAAGTACGCATGTGTGATGTGCGCGACCAAGGAGCATAGCCGGTATTTAGACCTTCGCACCATGGATTGAACCCGCGTGTCGCGAGATGATCCTCAACGGCCGGCGCAAGAATACATAAAAAAAGCATCTAAAAAATGAAATACGTTTACAACTCCCTGTAATGCCGAATTAGAGCGCAGCTCTTGAGGAGGAGGAAAGGAGGGTACGGTGGGGAGGGTACTGAGTAAACGCGCGGGTCACAAGTGAGACCCGCGCGTTGCATGATGGGGTGTTTCTCATAATCTAACGCGCGGGACGCTGGTGACGTCAAGTGTGAGGACATCATGGGATAGGTCCCATAACGCGACGCGCGGATCACGAGTGAGACCCAAAAGTTGCATCGTAGAACGTTTCCCATAATGCAACATGGGGGACCTTCGGGTCGTCACGTGTAACGTTATCATTGGAAACGTCCGCGCATTGCATTATGTGACGTTTCTCAAAATGCCTCACGCGGGACCCTCGTGACGTCACTCACGACCCTTGTGGTGTCACGTGTGACGTCATTATGGGAAACGTCTCATAATGCAACGCGAAGGTCACAAGTGTGACCCGCGCGTTGCATTATGGGACATTTCCCATAACACACCACGCGGTTACGCCAAAATGTCCCATAATGCAATGCGCGGGTCATTAGTGAGACCCGCGTGTTGCATTATGAGACGCTTCGGCATAACCGCGCGGTGCATTATGGGACGTTTTGGCGTAACCGCGAGTATCATTATGGGACGTTTCCCATAATGCACCACGCGGTTACGCCGACGCCGCTCAAGCCGGAAACGGGCGCCTAAGAGGTGCGCTCAAGAAAAAGACGGTCCAGAGACTAGAGGCGACGTTCGATTGAGTTGGGAACTCGGGAACACGCTGGAGGCGGCAGGGCACGGAAGCAAAAGGGCGTCGGGCTACGGATTCGAGCTTTTCAAGGCTTCCACCTGGCCTGACCTCCGGATTCAGCCAAGTTGAAGGGTGGTGCGGGTGTTCTTGGTGTACGTTCTAAGGTGCTATCAAAAGCAACGCGAGACGGAACGCCAGGGTCCGTCCTCAGGTGTAACGCCGCCTGGTTCGTTACGGCGTTTCAAGGCCGGGAACTCAAGGGTCCGTCTACCTGCGTCTGCGTTTGTTCCGGCACTTCAAGACCGGGAACTCAAGTGTCCCCCTTTCATCTTCCTCCATTTTGGTTCCTATTGACTCGTCACATCCAGGAAGTCAAAGGTTCACCTGCTCAGCTGGCCTGCCTTCACGGCGATAAAGAACCGCAAGCGGCCAATCAACCAGACGGCACATTCCTAAGCAGCGTCAAGTGGTGCAGCATATCTAACGGCAGCACACATGCAAGTGAAGAGGAAGATCGTGTTGCACTTTTCGCGTACGGACTGAACATTGAAAGAGTACTAACTCAGTTCATGTCAACCACGTGTGTTTTTGTTTTGTTTTGTTATACCGCTTTTGTAATTTATTTTGATCATGTTCCGTAACAGAAGAACTTAGCACATCGTAACAGAATGCAACAGTGCAGAATTGCAGTCACGAAAAGCCAAATTTACCACTTGGTACTTCAGCCAAATACAACCAGAAAGTTATAAAGCAAAAGTTAGTTACGTTTGGAAAAAGATGCAAGCACTATCATGCAGGATAGTAGTAGCAATCAATGAAACACAAGCTTAGAGCCATCCTCCATGTTACTGACAGGAACGCTGTAGTAAAGAAAACAGAATATTTTAAGGACTGTTAAGGTGCTGTCGCGAACAAGCGGGAGACACTATCTACACGGTAGAAAAACGTTAACCAATGCACGCACAACGAACGATGCAGGAGCAACAAACTACAAGCGGCGAACAGGCGACGCAAGCTTCGATTGAACACGCTTAGTTTCAACCCAGCCTCGTCTAAACCTACCTCAGACATTTTCTTGGACCGGCCCGTCTGTGTAAAAAATGTAACTAACAAGTGTGTCAGTAAAGAAGGCCTCTCGGTATGTTGACTACAGCGCCAAGGAGGCCCTCAACCTTCTGAGCTTTATATGAAGAGGTCTCAAAAAACCCAAGAAAAGACCACAAACAGATGTAAGCAATGCCGGGTTGCTGTAAGTTTTTGTGTGACCCAGCGGCTTCAAAGGCAGACGTTTAACTAGGACTGTTAATTGCATCTGCATTTTTAGAATGATATTATCAGTGTTGATTTTTTTGTTTCAAAGGATGTGCAGTATTGGCCCTATAAGGCTCGCGACCGGGGTGGTCGCACAGAGCACCATCGATTAGGGTGCACCACCGTGCCCCCTATTGACTATTTTTAAGCTTGTCCATTTATTTTAACACAGCACCCGACACGAGGCGACATGCTCACCCTATTGAAAATATTTCTAAAGGGCCCGTCAGCCTTGAAGGATTATGGGAACGCACAGGCCTTCAAAACCCTTCAAAAATACCCTACAGAAAAACCCTTCAGGGATACCCCATAGACAAACCCTTTAGACGCCCGAATGACTCTGAACCATACACAAAAATGCAGTTCAAAACATTATTGAAACTTTATTGCAGACATTTAGTTTTACATGCATGTTATAACTCAAAAAGGCGATAAAAAGCAACGTTTGTTCAAACCCGGCGCAAGGAGCTGTAGACGAAAGAGATCATATCAAATAGGGACAACTGACTTATTTATCACAAAGAAAAATATCTTTCAAAGTACTCACAATGCCGCTGGGTATATTCCTGATGTACGGTAGTTCAGCTAATAAAACCGAGCAGGTGCACCTCACGGACACATACACAGTCTCAGTAAGCACGTTTAGCGAAAACCACGAACTCGCAAGCAGCACCCGCCGCCGGTGCGAAATCCTGAGCACAGTCACGGTTTCGTCCATGATGACGTCGCGCCGGCGTCTTCGGCGCATTTTTCGCTCGCTGGATGCTTCTGAGGTCGAACGGACGAAGAGGCGCAAGGAACAAGTCCGGACAGCGGCCGTCATCCAACGTCTCAGGACCCACTTTGCCATAATCCCGATGCGCAGGCACAACATGCGGTGGGACGCTGACCCCGCCTGCCAGGCTTTGCAGCGAGTAAGCCGACACCGGCCACCATCTCCTTGAATGCGCTGAACACGATGGCGCTCGAGCGGTGCTGAAGGCGGCCAACGCCGAACTGGAGTTCACCTGCGTAACCAAGGAAGAAACTGCACGGATCAAAACAGATCAAGGGGCGAGCTCTCAAAGCCATGTTCACCTTTCTGGAGGAAACAGGTCCGTTCCAGATATCCACAGCGGTAAGAAGCAAACCGCCCACGAGTGGAAAGAAAATGGCTATAGCGGAATCCTGGCCTCCTCACACCACCCTCTCCCGCCGGCCGCTGGCCAGGCACCAGGCAGCCCTGCACCCTCTCCCCATCGCCGGGCGGAGAGAGGCGCTGTTTGGCTTACTTTTTGGGGATCGTCGCCCGTGGAGGAACCGGTTCCCGGAACGAGTCGCTCCCGTGCGCGTCTCTATTCCTGGAAAACGCACTGCTCTCGGCATGTTTTTTTTTTTTTTTTTTTTTTTAATGGTTGCACGGATTCCGCCTCGAGCGGACAGGACTGCGTTCGCCTCAAAACGCCGCTCGGCCAACACTACTCGGCCGGCGCCTCGTCGATTCTCCACATGAGGCGGTCGCCCTCAGTGGCCTCCTTGGCGACCGAACAGCCGGGCAGTGACAGACAGGTCCAGGAGCCCACTCATATTTGATAGAAGAGCAGTAATAAAAATAGGACCGTACACACATACGATCGGCATTCTCCAAATACTGTAAACGCCAAAATTTTCGCGAGGACCTAATTTTCGCGAATTTTGCGAATCGCTTACATTTCGCGAAAAATACGTCCCGCGAACAATTCGGGCAATATGTGAACGCTACGGAAGCTACACTCAATTCGCAGAAATTAGAATCCGCAAATAAGTTCAAATTTTCAGTCGTTTACAGTACTTATTTTTTTCCTGTCGCGTACAATAAGCAGCTATGTTCTATTTCTCCGAAATGTGTTTTCTCCACCTAAGCCGTTGCCCACAGACATCTCAAGAAGCCTGAAGGTTTTCCCGACCCCATTAGAAGAGTTCTTGACAGGCTTTCAGACATTTCAAGGCAGGCTTTCAGACATTTCAAGGCATTGTAAAGGGCACTTCAGACATTTCAGGAGAGCCTCTGACGGGGATAGCGAACCCACCAGGAAATATTGGTGCCCCCTTCAAACATCTCAGAAATTCCTGAAGTCCCCTTCACACCCTTTAAACAAATCCTGAAGTCCCATCAGAGCGATTTTCAATAGGACAATCGGCGATGGTTTTTGAAATACGGTTCTCGGTTGATAAAACGTTCGTGTTTTGTCTGATCCTCATATTGGTGGTGTCAGTGGTGACCACAGAGAGAAGTCTCACAGCATTAAAACTGATTATTACGTGTCTAAGATACTCTATGGCCGATAACACAATATTTTACTGGTATTTATGTCCTTTGGAAAAGGATAGCGTCTAGCTTTAAATACTCACAATCCGTAGCCGAATTTATTTTTGATGTTGAAGAGGTTGTTCTAAGATGTGTCACAAGCTTCCATTGTAGATTGCATGGCAATGTTAGAGCACGAACAATCTACCGTCTGCTAACGGAATGACACCGTAGCTAGAGGATGTGGGCATGGGCGTATAAAAAAGGAGGCCGGAGGAGGGGGGGGGGGCTATGCAGGAGTGTGAACAGGGCGCTTGATGGCGTACACTTTAAAAGAAAAACAGGGTGTAGCCATGACACCCCCGTCCCGAGTAATATACCCCAAAACTTCAGTTCGACGTACAGCGCACTGCCGTCGAACTGAGGACCCCAACTTTTACGAGAGGCTTAATGACGGTGGGATATTACATGTTAAATTTCTAAAGTACGCGTCAGACACAGAAACAAAAACACAGGTTTTGCAGTAGGGTAAAGAAAACCCCGATTACTTTTTAGAACGCAGCAGTTAGGTGCCCGTTTAAGCGTGTAGCGGCGTCGCCGTCGCCATCGGCGTAACCGCGCGCGTTGCATTATGGAACGTCAGTTTTCCCGCTAAATCTAGCCTGGAAACAAAACTGGTGTTCAGGTCATGTGACGACATTTTTACTGCTAAATTTAACGGGGAAGTCTAATGCGAAGTGTAGCGTTATCGGATGTCACAGACCTACAAACCAATTCAGTGTCCCCGCTAAATTTCGCGGGGAATTAAATTGGTGTTGATGTCACGTGACATCAATTATCCCGCTAAATATTGCAGAGAAACGGAATTTCTTCATTGGGGGTGTGACACGCAGTCATGTTACGCCATTTTCCCGCTAAATTTATCGGGGAAATTGAATTGGTGTTTAGATCAGGGGGCGTCAATTTTCAAGCTAAATTTAGCGGGGAAGCTGTGGGAAGAGGGGAGGGTACGAAGGAGGGGGAGGTCAAGGCATGGAGGAGAATGGGAGGGTACGGAATAGAGGGAGGGGAGGATGCGGAGGAGGAGGGTACGAGGGAGGTATAGGACACGGAAGAGGAGGAGGGTACAGAACCAGTATATGAGAGGAGTGATCTATATTTTTACATATATATTCTCAAATTGTTTAGCGCTGTATATCATAAAATCGAAATACCTCTAGAGCTGCGGTCTGATTTTGGATTACGGAAATTTGTAAATGTCTTTCATTCCTTTTGCAGTCAGTCACACATCCACTATCTATTTTAATAAATTGGGCAACTGGGCTATCAAGCCACACGTGCAAGCTGGTACCTTCGGTTCAACGTCTGTGCGCTGTACTTCAAACTGAAGTTCTGGGGTGTATTATATGTGACAAAGGGTGTAAGAATATGCCTTTGTTTTCTGTGTGTAAGGCCGGTTCTGAGAACGTGAACACTTTACTCTTTAGAAACCAAAACTTACGGTGGTGTTCCGGTTACATGCATGACGACTGCACATGAGCACATGACAAAGTTGCTTCACAAAGGAGTAAAAACAAAGCAAATACATTAGTTACTATTTTAGTGCTAACTTTCACCTGTGTCACTCGACGGAGGCGATCTCAAGCAGTAGTTCTCGGTACAACACTCTTAGAGTGACCAATTCACTCCTGCGAACCTCGCCTGCCCTGGCTCCTTTCTTGGAATTCACAACCTCTCCGAGTGATGAAAATGCCGACACACTTTCATTACTCAGTCTAAAATTATGTAGGGTCATCGGACCGTGAACTAACTCTAAAAAAAAAAAATAGTGCTTACACTCGCCAGCCATGGATGCTTTGACAGTTTCCTAAAAAGCGGGCGTTCCACTACTAATGGGAACAAAAACACAAATTATCGGCACGAAAAATGTAATGCCTCCGCAGATAAGTCAGTTGTTCTGCCAGTTAGGTTGACTTGCCTCTCTCAGCTTTTAGTTTGTGATGATGAGGATGGTAGCACTGCGGTTTCGATTAAACGCTCCGCTTGAATCACTTAAGCAAGTGCACTAGGTTGCATAGAAAACATAGAGCCAGTGACAAACGCGCCCAGTGCGCATACACTATTGGCCCTCACTTTCGCCCCCAACCTCCTTCACAACGCTTCCAACCCCCTAGAAAACATATTAAAGCATAAAATAAAGATTGGTAATTAATTAAAGTTTCTTAACAAGGCGAATCTACCACAATCTCAAGCGAAATCCATAACCCATTGCCGAACCGAAACCGGAACAGATGAAGCTAGCGCTTATGATGTATGTAAATTGGCCACTCCCCAGGACTTTGCGCCAAACGCCATACACATGCTTGCACTAGCCTCCACGAGTACGAGTACACCGATTTACGACTGTAGTGTACAACGACAGTATGACCACGGCCGCTCAACTTGTCTGAAATGCAGAAAAATGAAGCGGCTGTAAAATAAATAATACGAACATCGAACATGTGTACAGTGGTGGCGCGTGGCCTGGAGCCCTTTCAATAAACATAAAAAAGTAATCAACGTAATTTTTTATGTGCGGTAATGGATTCGTGCACGTACGTTCCGCGTCCTCATAACTTCCACTGTGGGACGTTTTAAGGATAATGCCTCCTGAGACGTCCTTGGGATGTATGTCGGACGACGGTTTCGGGACGTGTGACGTCCGCACATTGTTGGGGTGTAAACGGCACGTTTGATACTGGCTGGGTGACTTTAGTCCTGGAAAGTTATTGTTAAATGTTAATATATTGATTGTTAAATACTAAAGACAAATAAAAGAGGTAGGCATATTATAAGGATGTATTTTAAAGTAAATAATTTAAGTAAGTTATAGAAAATGTACTACCTCAGAAAGACCGATATGTCGCTCATTGCCAAAGTTAAAAACAAATATAATTGCCTAACTGCGCAAGCAATATACCGCCCCCCCCCCCCCCCCCCCGGCCAGATGGAACTGCGCTGTTATATTGAGAACCTCAATTACACTGTCGTAAAGCTCTTGGACGAGCAGTGCCTCCCGACTGAACGTTCATGGTTTCAGGGTGGTTTATACGCCGCAGTCAACGTTCCTTAGCAGGGTACAACACGACACCATTAAGCATCGAAGGCGACGAGACCTCGCCTTCGCCAAGTCTCCTGGAAACATAAATGTTAGCACTTTCAGCAAAATATCAACTTGAATCATTCCTTGGTATTCCTGCCTTCGGCACACGCGTTCGAATTTGTATTATTTTTTATTTTTTCCGCAGGGATAGCAACGATTGATGGCAAAATTCTGGAAATCGCATTGCTGACAACGCCAATAATGCGATCCCCACAACTTCGTCTCCATATTTTTAATTGAAGAGGCAGAAAGAAATTGTCCACTTTTATCATTGACATGTCGTGGCGAGAAAAGCTTCTTGGTCAGTAGCGTTGTGTGCGAAAATATCTGGGTCCCACCATTGCGAGGAAGCTGATGTAAAGTAGGAAATTTTCCCACCAAATATCTTTGTGCTGCGCCTTAAGGCTTGAAAGAACTCAAGAGAAAAGCAGAGTACGCTTTGGCACAAGAAATTGGAAAGTTCGGTAGGAGCCAAAAAAAAAAAAAACTCGAGTTTGTTCTTAACGCTCTTTAGTTACGATGTCTCAAATGAAAAAAAAGAACACAACGCAAAAAGAAAGTGTAAAAAAAAATGCTAAAACAGCGACTCGTTGGGGATGCGAAAGACGTTTTAGCTTATTCTGTCTTTTAAGAGATATTTCGCCTGAAATTGGAGAATTTTGATTTAGAGTTAACGACTACACCTCGTGAAGGTTCCCATACCACTATGGGTATGGCAACCTTCATGAGGTTAAAACCCTATGAGGTTAAGGCGAGTCACTCTATAAATGTTGGTATTAAATATCCCGAGATATTACCATACATCTAAACCAATCACGAATGAAACGAGAAAAACCTCCACGTACTTGTAGTGTTGACGTATTTATCCTGAGTATGAAAGAAGGTTGAAACAAGACTGCGCATGTAGAAATATGCATCAATGTTACATGCACAGCTCAGGCTCAATGCGAGTTTTGCATGCGATTGGGCAGCCTGCATTCCATGGTGCAGAATCCTTGTGCGAATTAAGTAAGAATATGCTGGATTTCGAGAAATAATAAACCATACCATTTCTCACAAAAGCCAAACAAATTCCGAAAAGATTTGTGATCTTCTGTCTGAAGTTTATGGGGTCTGCCCACTTATCCTAACAAGTAAAAGTTTGGGGCAAGCATTTGGGGGGGGGGGGGGCGGTTTCGAGCTTATTAAAGATGATAACCCAACTGGATGAATTATGTTATACAGACGTGTGCAAGTAAGTCCAAGATCGTTTTCTTTTCATGCAGATGAATCAATCGTTTTTTTTTTAAATAGCCAGAGACTGATAGGAGAGGAAAGCTTGAGACCGATACGAAATTAAAAATCATTCCTTGAAAGTTGGACATGTCAATGATTAGTGCACGATGTGTGTCGAGAATACTGACGATATGTACACTCTAAGAAAAAAGTTGGCCTCAAGGGACTAACGGCAGCATTTGGTCCTCTAAACTCCCAGTTGCTCCCCGAAAGGACCATCTCGTTCAAGCTAGGTATCGTGCGCAAAAGCTGGGGACTAACTGCGCTCGACTGGGACTAACCGATAGGCGTGCGCGGGCAAAAGCAGCCATTAGTCCCCCTCAGACAGGGTGCATCTGTATGATTTAGTCCCCGAAGGCAAACGGAATGTTCGCCAGGAGGGCGGATGATATTTGGCTTGTCTTGGGGATCGGCGAGACTTAGCCCAGCACGGCTGAAAGTGTTGACAAAACTCGGACGAAACTAGCGAATTTGTTTAATGTGCCACGAACGTTCAGACATTACATGGTAGAGCTTCGCGCGTTGTGCGAATGCGAGTTAACGAACGCGTTGACTTTACTCCACCCAACTATCTCGTCAAAAATGATCTGTTGACATTTCACAAGTTCCATTCACGTAATTTGCCTTCGCGCAAAATAATAGCATTTATCCAAACGGAAGACCCCCAAATACTAACACTTTTTTTTCTCTTAAATGAAACTTAACAGTTTGTAGAAGCCGCGCTTTTAACACCGCAGTCTCGCAGTCAGAATAAATGGTCACTTCAATCTCTAAAACTGAGTTACTGAGAACAAGTCGAGCCTCGTCTCTGCGTCTCCCCGTGACCAACCTTTCTGGGTAGTCCAATGTGGAACTCAAAATCCGCAACGACAGATTTGATGCACGGCACGTTCCACTCAAAAAGCACATTCAGGGACAGTATCCAGACGCCTTCATGCCATCGTCGTCGCTGTTTCAGGTAGCATTCCAGATGAACAACGAAGAACGAACCGTGCCGGGAACGTCATCCATGGCAATACACTGCTAATACAAAACAAATGCGAACTAATAAAGAAGGCCCCGGAGAAAACTGAAAAGAGAGAGAGAGAGAGAGAGAGAAAACGTGTTTGCTTTTACGTCACTTGACCGGCGTGTTGAAAATGGCGACCTTTGACCTTCTCCCATCCTTGGGGGAAGGTCTCCCAAGGACGGGAGAGGTGTCCGTGTGTCGTGTGTAGTGGGAGGGGGAAATGATATTTTCGTGTACACGCCCTTCCTCCTCCCACCAACCCCATAACCCGCATTCTTTCTTGTGCTCTTCTTTCGCGGGGGGTTTGGGCAGACGGGGCAGAGAGGGTCCGTCGGGAAAATGGGAAGGGGTCTTTCGTTTGAAAAGAACCTGTTTTCAGTACAGCCTTAATCAGAACTTAGAAGCTGGTCGCCTTTTTTCTCCCTGTGTCATCTCATTGCGCGATCCGGTTTGGATTCGTGATGCTGCAACACTGCATTTGATCTGTTCTGAAGTCACAAGACAAGGGAACTCGATTAAGGTATGTGAAAGTACTTCTGTTTAAGGTATATTCATTAACTGCGGCTTCAGAAAGTGATTTATTTTGAGCGCGTTCTCTAGCTTCCAAAGCGCGCCATGCCCTATTGGAAAATCTTGATGACGGAAAGATGATGGAAAAACCTCATACAAGGGTAACCGTAATATGGGACATCCTATACCAGCGAAAAGGCGGCTCCACCATAGTGGATTAAGGCGGAGAAGGACGGAACCATACAAGCGTGTCGTATTATGGGACAGCCTATACCAGCGGAGTGGAATATGGCGGAACCACTTAAAATGCACGGAACCATACAGGCAGACGGAACAATACAAGCATAACGTAATATGGGACATCCTATACCAGCAAAAATGCGATACCACCATGGTGGAGGCATATGGCTTCACCAAGGTGGTATTGCCTTTTCACTGTTATACAGGGCGATTTTTTTTAGCTTTACATATTTGTTTAAAAAGGTCGCGAAAGCTACACTTCCGTGGTTTGTGCAGGTTAGTTATACGGCCAGAGGTACGTAGTGTAGGGGCCTAATCGTAACGATCGGTCGGATAATTAAATACAATTTGTTAATTAACTTTTTAATTACTGAAAATGAACACATGGTTTCAATTAGAAACTTGATGAGAATCATCGAAAACCACTAAATCCACTCTTTTTAGAAGGATATAACGCAGGGGTAGCGTTTTGCGCGTTCTGTAAAAACGATTTATTTGGATCTGTTTCTAGGTTTCAGTTTCTTATCGGAGCACATCTCTGCGCCCACGGTCCTGTTCCCCAGGGGTTTAGTCGCGCAACACACGTGCGCCCTGCTTCCCTCCATCCTACGAGGGAGGCGAGGAGGTGGCTTCGCACTGCAGCCACTGGTCAGCAGAATCGCAGGTACAAAGATGCGCTCTGATAAGAACCCGAAGTCTGGAAACGCGTCCAAATTGAGCCTTTTTCTAGAACGCCGTACAATGCTGCTTCCGTCTTATATATTCACGAAAAGGGTTGATTTACTGTTTTACAATGATGCTTAGCAACTTTATAATTGGAATAATGGGTCTATTTTCATTATTAAAAATTTAAGGAACATATTATACTTAAGGTGAAGGTAGAGTGGTTTTGTATTTGAGCAAACACATTTAAATCTTCTTCATTTGACCTCCAGAATCTCAAATATCAAAATTATTTGGTAATTTGGTGAATCGAGGCTGCATAGAATCATTTTTAAAGTATCACTGGAAGCACTCTTTCCCGGAGAGTGACGTCACAAAAGGAGCTTTCGAAATCTCTGCTCACGCATCTTCAGCGCCAATCAAAGCTACGCGCGCACACGCTATTTTTAAAAAGGGGGGAAAAAAGACGTCACGACTGGTGCCAGTGCGGGAGAATACACCTAGAAAGCTTGCGATTGGACGCGCGGCCCTCAAGCGACACATGCTTGGCAGCTGAAAAAGCCCCTTACGACGTCACTACTGGTCGGATGTTTTTGTGTTTTCTCAAGTTTAGCTATATCTTTGGAGAAAACGAACGTGATATTCAGATTTACGGGATAAAACTACACTAGAATCAACCCCCATCTAGTTTTCTGAAAGAAGTCTTGCACTTCCCTTTAATAAGCCGACTCATCATTACAATTAGCCCTTTATACCATGCCCCCCTGGCCATATAGCTCACGTGCACAGACCACGTAAGCGTAGCTTTTACGGCTTTTTTTTCAACAAATCTGTAAAGCATACAAAGAACACCCTATAGCATGTCCCCTAATACGATACTACTGTATGGTTCCTTCCCCACTTGCATCCTTCGGGAGAGACTCGCAGACATCCAGCGTTCCATTGGAATCCTGGATGTCAGCGAGTCTCTACATCAGCGATTGGTTTAAAACAAGCATGATGTTTGCACACAAATAAGCTCTTGTCCGAGGTCCTTGAGGAGCACTAATAGCAGTGGCGAAATGTTGTGACGTGGTAAATTTGGTAGCAAGTATTTATTTCTAGAAGAATTGCATGCAGCAAAGCTTAACTTTGCTCAAAAGATGATAATTATAAATTCAATACTGAACAAAGGTGTCCCTTGAGCTGTCAGGCCAAGCTTCCACTCTTGCCACTCAGGAGTTCCTAACATGTGCGTAGAGGATCAGCACAGCCCACATTTGTGCTGCGAGTGCACCTGCGATATAAAAATTGAATAGACATGAGACGAAAAATAAAAGAAGTTTACAATTCTTTGTAATGCGAAATTAGAGCAAAGATCTTGAGGAGGAGGATGGGAGGGTATGCCACTCCTTCCCCTCCCCTCCTCCTCGTCTGCTCCCTTCCATTTAGCGGGAAATTTCCCTAAATTTAGCAGAAATATTTTCTCACTAAATTTAGCAGGGAAATTGATGTCACGTGACCTCTACACCAATTCAGTTTTCCCACTAAATGTAGCGGGGAAACTGACGTTACATGACATTGTGTCACGTCCGCCAGAAACAAACACAGTTTCTCCACTAGATTTAGCTCAAAAATTAATGTCAAATGACCTCTACATTAATTCAATTTCCTGCCACGTTTAGCGGGGCAGTTATGCCGATGGCGACATCCGAAACGGGCACCTAAGAGCTGCGCCCTAAAAAACTAAATGCCTCACATGAAATAAAGTGATAATTAGAGATAAGTCAAAGAAAAGAGAATCTAAGATACCGCTTTAATATCATTCCTTTTGTCCGTTCTCAAATATTTTGATTTCAAGAAATGTTTATCTCTTTGTTCATACCCAGAGAACCCCCCCCCCAGTTTCAGCATGAATGCAATAATCAGTGCAGACTAGACCTTGTAAACCGTAATGCACATGAAAATGAATGTTTGCCACATAGTCTTGCATGAGTCGGTGGCTCAGATCTCTAAATACATTTGTAGTGAGGAACGTTCTTGAATAAAACTTTTGGGCTTTGAATTTAATGGTTTAAACATCCATAAGGAACACTGTATGCCACTGATTTTTTGTGACATATCAGAAATGGTGCAGCACTGTCATCCTTGCATACCTAACAAAAGTTGGCATTTTTTTAGCATGGCATGTGCTATTCTGATACCCATACAGCCCTCTTTCGCAAACTTTTGTCTAGAGAGCTCTTTCTTGGTTCTTAACTCACATGACAGATTCGGTAGCTTGAATTCTCACTCGGCATCAACACTTCTATATATTGATGTAATAGTGAAAGACAAGATGTATGGGCTTGAGTACGGCTCGACAAGCACAGATGTGAAGAAAAGCACTGCCGAAAACTCAAATGTCAAAATAAAATAATTAGGTAGAATGCGGATACAATTATGGATATGGTTATGAATACAGTTAGCACATTCAATAAAAAGAATATATGTTAGACGCACAGTCTAAGAAACATGTTGCATTTATATTCATGAAAATTACTTCGGAGAACCAAGCGCTGCAGTCTCGAGAGGGAGTTCGGTGAATGATTCTACCGAAAGTGAGTGTAGACGGAAAAAGCAGTTTGATCTGCGACAACGAGCATTACATAAGCAAAGTGGCATGTCATTATTATTGTTACAGTGCCGACTGTTTCAAACTGTCAGTCGCGTCATTCGGTGAGTTACCTCCGTACATTACAAGGTTTGGCTCTCTCGCATGCTTTGCGAGGAAGTTGATGGACTGAAAATATCTAGCGTAGTTCTAGGAAAAATATTTTCAGAATCTTATCTCAGCATCGCAAAGAATACAAAAAGTTTCTAGAGACAAGGTTATTGCAGGAGCCGAATAAGAGAAATACTCAGTTCTGCAAAACCATCTTGCCGTAGTAAACATATAAAGTTCCCCTAAGTAGAGCTAGTCATTACGAACAATTGTGCCCATTGCATACCATAAAAATTTAATTCGCGACCTACAATATTTACAGGCTCAACCAACTCCGAATAAGTGGAACACTTGACATTAAAGATTAATCTCACCATGACTGTCTGCAAACATCCACATCATAATTTCCATGAACCTGAACTATTTGGTGCGAGCTGTTTAAAACACCATAACTTTTTAACACTAATAGAAAGCCTGTCGTGGGCTAAAACTTAAGCAGTTTTCACTTCATTATGAAGGGCAATTGCACATA
The DNA here is from genome assembly GCA_013358835.2 of Ixodes persulcatus. Taxonomy (NCBI): domain Eukaryota; kingdom Metazoa; phylum Arthropoda; class Arachnida; order Ixodida; family Ixodidae; genus Ixodes; species Ixodes persulcatus. The sequence goes on from JABSTQ010010503.1 coordinate 585,261, forward strand.
TGTGAACCATGAATATAGGCCTGCACTGAATTGTTTTCTTAAGCTGAACGTGCTATGCTCTGTTCACTATATAAATCTTTGCAGAGCTGACAATGTGCAAGTTCCTGTTTTTTTTATATTTCACATCTCTCGACTGCTGGGCGCGATAGGTACATGAGACTGATGACACCAACGTAACACAATGATTATTTTAAGAATTTGTTCGGGTATAGCACGAGCGAAGCCATCTGCGGGAAGTTATTTCTGTGACACCACCGAACTTACATCCGCGGGCTTTTAGGTTCACATGTTAATCATGTCTGCAGACTCCTTTTTGTAATTGGAACTCCATCCAACCCAAGATTTGAATATGTCTTTTGCATTTTAGGCTTAGTAGTGCTTTTGCTGTTTCACTTAAGGAATAGGTAAGAATGCTTATTTCGAGTAGCATACCTAACACTTGGTGGCACGAGGACTCCCCTGTCGCGACGCTAATCAAAATCACTGGCAGGGAGATCCTGCGATGCTCTTGTTGCTGGGAATACCTCCCCCATGGTCCTGGCCAGACCACAGAAGAAGCTTGAGTCCAAATTTGTGGCCACTAGGATCTCCAGATCTTGAGGCACCCAGGTAGCTGAAAATAAAAACAAATCACACTCAAGTACTTGGCAGAGATACATTACAATGAATAGCATATTCTTGAGTGATCAGCACATAGATCCTTTTATTTTTATACTTTGTACTTGTACTTATAAAAGAAACTGCTCCTTCACTGCCACAGCCATAGTCTTCCCTGAGGACAAGGCCATGTAGGCATTGAAATGATGGGTACCTAATTAAGGCAAATGATTAAACGCGTTCGTTTAACCCTCTTTTGTGCCAACCTGAGAGATTTCTGTCGAATAATTTACATTCAACTGTAAAGACTATAAAACACTACTACTGCAATGGTAAGATTTTCCTAGCCTCATGCTCAATGAGGGTTGAGTGGGGATACAACTCCAGTTCATACACTCACTGAGCATGAGGGTATAGTGTGCCAGCAGAGGGCAGGTGTCTGCATTGAAAGATTTTAGTTGGTGCACCAAGAGGCTAACCAATAAAAATGGGTACTACTCTAAGCAAAATGTCAAAAAAGCCCCGATCTCGACTTGGCACTAACAGTGGCACACAGTATCTATTTTACTGACTAAAGGATACACAATCATTATTTCTGGCTACCTCATCAAACTAAATATTCGTCCCGGCTTGCTTTTTAGGGAAATCTCTAAATTTACAAAAACTATTAAGACAACTGCTAAAATAAAATGAAAAAAAAAATTGAATTTGCCTGCTCTCCGGTACCACGACATCTATGGCAGGTAGACCTGCAGAATGAGCAAGCAGCCTAAAAAATAGGGTATGTCCTATGTATCTTTTTTTTTCGTGCTGCAGAGCAAGTGCTGGAAGGAGGTCTTACGACATTCATTTTTCACAACTTAAGTTCTTGCAATCAGTTGAGAACAAGTTCGAGGAGTGAACTTGTCTTCGCCACTGGCATAACGTTTTAGGGTCGCCCATCGAGACTCAAACAAATTTGTAAATAAAAAGAAGACCAAACCTCATAAAAAAAAATTGTAACTTTGGCAAAGAAAATTTATCTTGACAAACATCCCAAGCAGCACCGCAAAGTGACTTTCGATCGGCCAACGGTTGGCCAGTGTCTGGACAGCTTGGCCACTTTAAGTTCTTGGCCACCGGAGACATAAACAAGGCCGACAAGAGTCCGGCCACAAACTGGCTGGTTTTAGCTTGGCCGCCGGAGACATAAACACTGCCGGCAAGCGCCTGGCCAGAAGTGTTGATTTTCAGCTTGGCCGCCGTAGATATAAACGCGCTTGGCAAGTGTTTGGCCAGCAGTGCGGATTTTCAGCTTGGCCGCCGGGGACATAAACACGGCCGGCAAGGGTTTGGCCAGAAGTGCTTATTTTCAGGTTGGCCACCGGGGACATAAACACGGTCGGCAAGGGTTTGGCCAGAAGTGCTGATTTTCAGCTTGGCCGCCGTGAACATAAACACGGCCGGCAAGTGCTCGGCCAAAAGTGTTGATTTTTAGCCAGGCCGCCGGGGACATAAATACGGCCGGCAAGTCCTCGGCCAAAAGTGCTGATTTTCAGCTTGGCCGCCGGGGACATAAACACGGCCGGCAAGTGTTCGGCCAGAAGTGCTGATTTTCAGCTTGGCCACCAGAGACATAAACGGGATCGCAAATGACTGGCCAGCAGTGCTGATTTTCAGCTTGGCCGCCGAAGACATAATCATGGCCGGCAAGTGTCTGGCCAGAAGTGTTGATTTTCAGTTTCGCCGCAGGGACAACCATAATCGTAACTTTCATCGCGTTGACGAAACTTTGGCAGGACGACGGGCAGCGAGGGGAGCATCATGAGCGAGTGGTTGGCAGAATTGTAGTACGTGCACGCACGAACACTGTTAGCGCAAGCAAATGATCACCGTTTTATTCAGTTTTTTTTTTCCGTTAGACTTGAAAGGCTATTGTCTTAACTAGCACTGTCGTGTGATATGTTCATTTGGAATATTACAAAAAGTGCGAAAATATTGTGCCCGTCGTCGTTTTTTGAAAATAAAATGCGAAAACAGCGCCGATGTCATCTTCGCGCTAACAATATCGCTCTGTCGCTGCGCGGCACTCTCAGCGCGAATATCACATCCGTGATTTTTCGGTTAGTGCTCCACATATTTACTTCCCAACTGCATTCTAAGAAAAAAAAAGTTGTAGTCGGGTGCATCGGGCGCACATGCTCCCCTTTTCTGAAAGACTCACCCTCCGTTACCCAGCCAGTGTACTTGTTCACCGACCATGAGCCCCCTCCTCTACCTTAAAATCCTATAGGTGTATCAATGCACCCAGCTTAGTACACCGCCACGCTAGCCACGCGCCCCGATCAGCTTGTGCTTAGATCGGATAAGATTGGATCTTTCGGGCTTTTAGGGGCGAAGCTCCTTAGGGTCTAGCCTTGTCCATCCGTCCGGCGTCCGTGCTCACATCGATTGCCATCCCATCTGTCTTCTTACAACAACAAAAAAAATGTTTGCGCAGTCGACAGGATTCGAACCTGTGCTGGGAGACCCCAATGGATTTCTAGTCTATCGCCCTAACCACTCGACCACGACTGCGGGACGACTAGGGGGCTCTGAGATGTGGTACTAACTCAAGAGCTGGGGATGTCACGGATGAAACGTTGCATGTAGCCGCTCAACGTCTATACAGGAGAGGGCGCTGCGGTCAATTGCGTATATAATCGCGTTAAACTTTGCATGCATTGGCTCAACGTTTATAGACGAGAGGGCGCTGCGGTCAAATGCTCAAATGCGCATATAACCACGTTTCATACAACACATTCTCTTTCTGACATGGACCGTTGACTTAAGCGGTGGAGATACGTTCCCATGACTTCTAGCGGATCCAAGCTGATCCGCTAGAAGAACCACTGGCTCTGCATTTCACCGACCATAAAGCAGTAATAATGAAGTCGAAACGCAACCCGGAACTCAGCACTACCTATGAGCAATAAAAAAATCAGCACCATCAGCACTACCTATGAACAATAAAATCAGTATCATCAGCACCACCAGAGCTTCGCCCCAATCAACATCATTCACCACGTTGAGATGTTGTGATTTTGTTTTTTGGAGGAGCCTAAACATGACGTCTCTCATATTTTCATTAAACTTAAGCTACTGTCAATAACGTTTTAAATAGGCGCCAGGGGAAATATTTCGTGAGCCACCGAAGCTAATAGCTTCGGCTAAAACCGCAACAAAAACGCTCAAAATTGAACCACACGTAAAAGAAAAAGAAGATTAACAAGGCGACCTAGTTGGGCAGAGCGCTGATTTTGTTTTTGGCAACGTGGTTGTTGGCGGGTGGCGGGCAGCGCTGTGACGCTATTGACGCTATCGTGGTGATTGACGCCAGTGAGGCTCGGTGTACTAGAGTGAACAAAATGCTCACATTTAAGTCGCAACGATAAACGGTCGGCGCTCGTAGACTGCCAACAGGCGCCCAAAAGGTTGCGATGCTGCGCGGGCGTTGCTGACAGGCGCTGCTGCGTAGGGTACGCCTAGCACGAGAACGTTTTCGAGTTCGCACAGCAAAGGATTCTCAACGATAAAGCAGCGTCCTGCATCAACAGCAAGCTAACGCTGCACTCTAAGAAAAAGTTGGCCTCAAGGGACTAACGGCGGCATTTGGTCCTCTGAACTCGCAGTTGCTCCAGGAAAGGACCATCTGGTTCAAGCTAGGTACCGTGCGCAAAACCTGGGGACTAACTGCGCTCGCCTGGGACTAACCGATAGGCGTGCGCGAGCAAAAGCAGCCATTAGTCCCCCTCAGACAGGATGCATCTGTATGATTTAGTCCCCGAAGGCGAACGGAATGTTCGCTAGGAGGACGGATGATATTTCGCTTGTCTTGGGGATCGGCGAGACTCAGCCCAGCACGGCTGAAAGTGTTGACAAAACTCGGACGAAACTGGCGAATTTGTTTAATGTGCCACGAACGTTCAGACATTACATGGTAGAGCTTCGCGCGTTGGGCGAATGCGAGTTAACGAACGTGTTGACTCTACTTCACCCAACTATCTCGTCAAAAATGATCTGTTGAAATTTCACAAGTCCCATTCACGTAATTTGCCTTCGCGCAAAAAAATAGCATTTATCCAAACGGAACACCTCCAAATACTAAGACTTTTTTTTTTCTCTTAAATGAAACTTAACAGTTTGTACAAGCCGCGCTTTTAACGCCGGAGTCTCGCAGTCAGAACAAATGGTCACTTCAATCGCTAAAACTGAGTTCCTGAGAACAAGTCGAGCCTCGTCTCTGCGTCTCACCGTGACCATCCTTTCTGGGTAGTCCAATGTCGAACTCAAAATCCGCAAAAACACACTTGAAGCACGGCACGTTCCACTCAAAAAGCACATTCAGGGCAGTATCCAGACGCCTTCATGTCATCGTCGTCGCTGTATAAGGTAACTTTCCAGATGAACAACCAAGAACGAACCGCGCCCGGAACTTCGTCCATATCAACACCCTGCTAATACAAAACAATTGCAAACTAAGAAAAAAAGGCCCCCGAGAAAACTGAAAAGAGAAAGAGAGAGAAAAAAACAACAAAAAAAAAACAAACAAGAACAAAACGTGTTTGCCTGTTGAAAATGGCGACCTTCGACCTTGTCCCGGCCTTGGGGCATTGGGGTGTCCGTGTGTCGTGTGTAGTGGGAGGGGGAAAGAGATTTTCTTCAGCGCGCCCTTCCCTCTCCCACCAACCCCTACCCCGCATTCTTTCTTGCGCTCCTCTCTGGCGGCGGGTGGGGCAGATGGGGCAGAGAGGGTTTGTCGGGAAAATGGGACGGGGTCTTTGTTTGAAAAGAACCTGCTTTCAGTACAGTCTTCGTCAGAACTTAGAAGCTGGTCGCCTCTTTCTCCCTGTGTCGTCTCATTGCGGGATCCGGTTTGGATTCGCGGTGCTGCAACACTGCACTTGATCTGTTCTGAAGTCACCAGACAAGGGAACTCGATTAAGGTATGTCGAAGCACTTCTCTTTAAAATATATTCATTAACTGCGGCTTCAGAAAGCGTTTTATTTTGAGCGCGTTCTCTAGCTTGCAAAGCGCGCGCCGTGCTCTATTCTTTTTGGCACCATGGTTGCTGATTTTGTTATGCAGCACAGAGACCTCATATTCAATCGTATCGAGCGAAACGACAGTTCTACCGATGGCTTCTTTTTTTGTGTGTGTTTTGCAGGCCCTGGCAGGATTGCTTGAAAATAAAGGCCTGTCCTCACATGCCGCGGAGCGCTACAAGCATAGCGCTGACCTTGCGCTAAGCCCGTGGTGACGGGATCGGTCACCAGCTTTGTATCGCACCGTCAAAACTGTTGCTCAGGGCAGACGACAAGTAGCTCACGACACGTGAGCAGCGCTACATCAGCGCTTCGCTGCGTGTGAGAACCGGCATTAATGGAGACATTGATTCGTTTGTGCACTAGACTTTCGCGTTGATGGCAGGAGCTCGTGCCGTCATTTTGAAGCATAGTTTGAGCACGCACGCGCTGGATTGGTAATTCGCAGCGAACGGTCTACTAAAAATCGAATATTGCGCTGGTCTGCTGTCAACAGATCGCATGTTGGATGTGAATCATTGTAGCACTTATGCAGCCTATTTGTTATTTTATTATGCGTGTGTTATATCTCATACTTTTGTCCAGCGATGGGGTGTTTCACGCTTCCCTGTTACTAATAATTCAAATTTCTCGCAAACAGGCAAGAATCTGCCAGTGCCCCAATAAACGGTGCTGGGACCATGACCGGTTTCGACAGGCGTCTCAGTGTCCAAGCCATCGTCGACGCAAGTGCACTCTTCGGAATTTGGCCTTGTCGTGGATTCTACCGCCCAGGAACTTCGACTTCAGTCATCCTTGAATGTGATGTGCATCTACGAGGCAATAAAGCTACGTTTAACCTGAACTGCACCATTTCGTTTCGGAGATTTGTGGCTCAGGACCAAATGCAAAGGATAAACCTTTAGTCCCAGGGGTCTAAATCTAAGGGCGCAACGTTTAGACCCAGGGGTCCAAGTGCAAGGGCCTAACAGTTGGTCCTCGGGGTTCATTTGAAACGGTGTAACCGTTGGTCCCAGGGGTCCAAGCGCAAGGGCCTAACAGTTCGTCCTCGGGGTTTAATTGAAACGGTGTAACAGTTGGTCCCAGGGGACCAAGGGCAAGGGCCTAACAGTTGGTCCTCGAGGTGCAATTGAAACGGTGTAACAGTTAGTCCCAACGGAGCTAGTGCGAGGGACTAACGGACGGGGCGCAACAGTTGCTCCCGTCACCGTTGCCCCCCTAGGGGACTAATGGTAGTGTCAGCGCATTTGGTCCCCCGAGGGACTAAGTCGCGCTCCCTTTTTTTTAGAGTGTGCTAGAGACTCCCACGCTCAAATTTTAGCAGAGCGAACGTGGTTAGTCAACGTAGTCCCGGTCAACGCAGTCACGGTTAATTCTTCATTTTATATGATAATGTGGGTTATACGGCGCAAAATTTAGGATCTTCAGGCTTCCCGTTTTTGGGGCCATTTTTGGGCTCGAGAGTTCCCTCGGGAGTATGGAGCTGTCCTGTTCACTCGGTATTGACAGCAGAGTAGACGCTCTGCTTGTTTCAGACCAATCGTGTCTCCAGGTAGGATCACGTGACTACAGTCTCCAAGAGAAAGAAATCAGGCAGAGCACGGCACCTGCCTGAAGGCGAAGGCCACCGATAACTTCCACTGCACTATCTACTTTGGGTCGAACTTTCAAGAGGATATAAGTCACAAAGTCTCTCGTTGTGTTCATTGTTGGGATGCCCCTGAAGATAAGCCTTTGTGAGCGCAACCCCCTTTTGACCTTGAAGGAGCTGTTACTTTCCTACCCCTTCTCTTTTTTCCCCTCTCTCCCTAAGCTGAAAGCGTCAAAGAATGTGCGAACTCGCCGGACCAATCAATGGGAGACTTTTTTATCACTTGACTCCGCTCTCTGGGCGCGGGTAACGTCAGGAGCGCGATCACGTTGTAAAGGTTTCCCGGATGACGCAATAGCTTTTTCCGATCCCGGAATGCCTGCTTCCTGGCCTAGATTCTTGTGTGCTATGCTGCGACCTGCGGGGCTGCCGTAGATTTCGTCCGCGACAACGTATCGAAGACTACCAGTATTTGAAAAGTCTTACGCGTATATCGGCAACAAGCGATTTCTTCAAAGAAGCCTAAGAAATTCTTGTGACGCGTTTAATGTTCGTTCGGCAAATGACGGGCAGAAAGGGGTCCGTTAAGATTCAACACGATGTGGCAGACATCGTCTTCTCGTTTTTGTGTGGTTGATCTGCAGTGCCCATATTGACATATATCTCGGAATACATCGTTCAAGTCCGCTAAGTTTATGGTTAGTACACTGAACCCGAATTGTTGGAAACGAGTGACCGCTGTTTTACGGGGATTCTTCAAGATTATTTATAGAATCAGGCACTGTCTATTCTTCCCGCAGACAGGAAAATAATTTCCCCGAAATTCCACCCGCAGTCACCTCCCAATAGCTGGCTCAAATCATGCGACAACTACCAGAAAATACTGACTTTCTTGTTCTCCCGGCATTTTGTGGAAACATGTTTCATAGGCGACTTTTCGTGAATACACGTTTCATGGACACGTTTAGTCGACACTAACATATCACCGACACTCGCTACGCGAATTGCACGCTGCAGGGACATTTTTTCGCGAGTGTGTCGATCACTGGCCGGCAGCCCCGTCCACGCAGCTTCGCGGCGACATTCTGCGACGGCTCATTACAGAAATGTTAACCGGCGTGGCCCACCGTACAAGAAATTTGCGGCGACAATCTGGGGTGACTTCTTACCAAAAAACAAAACAAAAGAGGCTAATCATAGCTGTTTGTAAAACAATCTGTCAATAATACATCCTTCGATGAACTGATTGCCACCGCCAATGAGAGGCGTCTGCGGGTAGAATTTCGGGGAAATTATTTTTCCAGCTGCCGGGAGAATAGGCAATGTACCTAAGAATTACCCCTGTTCTTGTTTGCTTTGAAATCTTCTCAGCTGTATAAAAGCTTAGACATACCTTTCTACATTTCGCAGAGCGCTTGCACCTTTGTACTTCTCTACGGGACATGCTGTGCGTAACAAACTTCTAGGAGATTTGAAAACAAACTTCTGTGTCTGTCTTCCTGCCCATTTACAAACGCCTGCGCGAGTAGATTTGTTTTACGGGTTTTCTTCATGTTTTAAGTAGGTTAATTCAGTTCGGGACATCTTTAATAAGTTTTAGATATCCGACCTTCCACATGGTGCCCATTTAGGGTTAACGAATAATTGGCCTGGGTGCCAGATGCTAGCTTGAGAGCGATTCACTTCAACACGCAGTGGTCAGCGAAGGGAATTAATGCCACGGCTATGCTTCTACTAGAGAAAGTGAGCCAGTCCTGCCTTTCGTGGCTTGATCGCGTCTGCTCATTTGCTTGTGCGTGATACATCCAGTTGCATTGTTGAGAAAGAGCTGATGGTGGCCAGTCATCCTTGACATCACGACGACTTGGTTGAGGTTTCGGAAAACCTTCTAGTGTATTGTGAGCCAAGCTCTTCAGACCATCTCGATGATACATAAACGAGTGAACTTATGTAGAGCCTTAGACGTCGTCAACTTATGCGGAAGAAAACTGGAGTCGTCGCTTGAGTTGGATTACAAACAATGCTCGAGAAAGAGCGGTATGTGTGTGTGTATATGCGGGCATATCTTTTTCAAACGACAACCCGCATGCGGATATTCTTTCATAGGTAGACAAGACCTTGGGTAAGTGATTTTGATGTACCGCTAATTATTTGAGCAATTTGTTCATTTTTGTTTTGCTTAAACTTTATTCAATAAAGGTAAAGCAGCCGTTCATTCCAGCATTACTTTTAACTTCTTGATGCGCTAGGGCCTCCAATAATGACTTTTTTACTGTAATAGCTTGTATTACCCTGTACCAGTTCAACTTGCTGCAAGCTGTACCACTTGAGTTACAATAATAAAAGATATCAACAGTATAAGTAAAAAAAAATCAAGCTGCTTTGATTTCGGTAAGCATGACGTGTTTTATTTTGGAATAGTACAAAGAAGTCAATGCACATGTGTTCTTTTTATTATCTAATGGGAACACATGGAGTGCTTGCAAGCTTCTCAGATTGACAAGCATCGAATGAAAATATTGAGGTTGAAAATTTGTCGCGATTCTTCTATTTTGGTTTTATTTTAACGCATCCGCTTCCACTAGATTCCGGGAGTATCGAACTCCGTACCGGAGGTACACAGTACAAGTTTTTACACATTTAATGGTGAAAAATGGGTGTTGTAGCAACTTACACCCTCGGCTACACACTTTTATCACCCTTAAACCTAGTAATACACCCTCAGAATTTTACCGAAAGGGGTGCTGTTTCGTGTTCCACCCTCCATTTAGTGAAGGGTGTATGAAGGGTGTAGAAGAGGGTGCTAACTAAATAATACGAAAAGGTTTTGGAAAGCTTATATACGGCTCTCTTCATAATGTACAGGTTACATTTCTGCTTGAACAGCAACAATTGTTAGCAGTCTTATTTTTTATAATGTCAGTTGTAATTTATGCAAATAGCTGATAATAAAGTGCCTCTTTTGCATACATTTTTTATGTTTGCAAACAAAATTTTTATATGAGTTCATATTTATTTTCTTACAAATTACTCCGTACTCAAAAATTGGAAACCAGGGAGAAATGTTCAATACAATAATTTTTTTACAAATATTTATTGATGGAAGTGTACAGTAAGAAAATCAGTTAGTCTCGAGTTTATATCTGACAACATAACAGGAAATAAAATAAAGTAAATATGTTTAACAAATATTCATGACGTGCTGCTAGAACCTGTCACATGACCATTTCAACCTAGGTAAAATATTCATTTGAGAATAAGATTACATGCACAATAACTCAAACATATAAAGAGGCAGAACCAATAATAAACCAGTCCGAGACATCCCATACAAAAATGGTCTATGGTCGTCTATGAAAAATTAAATGGCAGGCTATCACCTCCACAAGCCCTGTATGGTCGGCCTTAGAAATCCATAAATACAGCTACAGCCAGCTTTGAAAAGTCTAGGGCCCTGTGTCTAAAGTCAGGGAACCAATACATTTTCTTTACAAAATTCTATGGTCCTGAGTCTAAAAACTCAGGGCCATGCTTCAATAACAATAATATTAATAATATTAATAATAATAATAATAATAAATAATTGTTTGTGTGTTTAACGGTGTCCAGGGGCATCCAATTGGTCTTCTTGCTGGCGCAGTTCAATAGAAAGCACAAACAGACGCTTCCGCGCGTGCAGGCACACACATACACGCGCGCGCACGCACGTACACACGCATTCACATGCACAAACGCACGCCCGCGCGCAGACTCACACGCATGCACAAGCACAGACGCACACACACCTGCACGCGGACGCATCTACGCGCGCGCGCACACACATGCACGCAAACAAAGACGACGAAGGAAACGTTGCTTTAGCTATAGTTTCGGTTTTGCACAAAAAACGAAACTACCTAAAGTCTAAATAAAACCTACGATTTACAAAATTTGTGTTAAATTTTTACATTATTATTGTAGTGACATTCTTATTGTTACTAATATAATAATGATTAGCTTCGTTTCGTTCTGAAAAAGCAAGAAAAAACTCTTGAAGTCTGCGCAAGACCATCGCTATTGCAATCAGTTTCCGTTGGGTTGACGTTGGATGGCTGTTGGAGTTGTAGTGGCTTCAGAAATCTCCTTTCTTTTTACGTTTTAGCCGTTTTAGCGGATATTTTAGATATCTTCCTTACGAAGACCGTGTTCAAGAATAGCAAGCGATGACTGAGAGCTGGGAGACGCTGCGTCTTGCCAACGCCCGTAAGTTCAGGACAGCATGAACGACTCGTGCAAACGCCGGTAAGCAACTTTCTTTTGTTTCTGCGAAGTGGGCTGCTGTTTCAAACTTTGTCGTGTACCGTGTGCTTGCTAAGCTATGTTTGATTCTAACTACGCTTCTGCCCTGTGTTATTTCGTTATTTGAAAAGAGCGTTTCTTCTTCGAAACCTCTGGCTCGCTCCGCAGCGTGAGGAAGATTGCCGTGCGGCGGAACTGTGGGCATGTTCTGGGCGCCGTCCTCCGACACTCCTCCGACGACGCTTTTGCGGAGCGTTCAAGTGCCGTCTGATGGCAGTTCAAGCATTTAGTCGCCGTCCCAAAGTGTTAATCACAGGTCGTGCTAGTTCTGACGTCTTGTCCCAACGGCCGCTCGCCACCGATTTGTTTCATAAAGCGGGAGCTAAAAAAACGTTACAAGAGCGAGCAGCATGATTTTTTGCCTAAGCTAATGACTGTGCCGTAGAGACGCGCGGTCTTTTCGCGTTTGCCGAACCGGCACACTTTCCAAGCTTACGGTTGTGTGATGTAAAAAAAACGAAGAGTTTAGAAGTCACGTTTTTTAGTGGTGGCGAAAGCCCTTACAAAAAGCAGAGCAGCTAGAAAAACCAAGAACATAAAGAAAGATAGAAAAAATGAACTTAAACGCCTATTGTCCAACCTGAATATTCTATGGAGTTGAAAGACTACCACCGTATCAACTCGCCCGGTTATTCTTTATGTCAAAGAATAATAGCCAAAGTAAGAAATAAATAAATGCCAACTGTTAATTGGTTACAAATTCGTAATTTATGCTGTGCAGCCCTACCCTACTGTACTCTTTTTATGATATGAGGGAATTTGTAAATGTATAGGGCAGTTCATAGCAACCATTTATGTCGGACCCATTTTAACTAAACGTTTCTCTAAGAGCTCGAAGTTATATAAAAACATGTTCTTCACAAATTAAGCCGCACCACTGAATGCACAGTAGCATGTGACTTGTATGTATGTTCTCAGCAAAAGAAACTTGTATGTTCTCAGCAAAAGAAAAGGATGCATTCAAAATGCACCAATCATTTTGTTTCCTCTCTCTTAGAGCTTCTTTCAGGTACACACAAAATGTGGGGGTCTACGTCTAAAAGAGTGGAATAGACTTTTCCTGTAGGGCTGGAAGGCCTGACTCAGTTTGGCTAGCGGCTTGAAACCTATGGGAACCTGGGGAACTGCATCACAATAGTGAGAATGACACCCGCCTTGCACTTCCTCAACAATGGCACCATGAGGAAGGGGGAGCTGCCCTAAAGTGAATGCGATGGCAGGTGGGTCGTTTCAGTGAACCCCCTATGCAGATGATGCCAAGCAAAAAATTACTAAAAAATGTATTATTAAAACATGGAGTGTGAAGGGCACGGACAAAAAGGAGGAGATCAACAGAGCGCAGTGTTGTGTTGGTATCCTCTGTTCCCATATTCTTCGTGATTTCTTTTTAATGATTGGCTACCAACTGGTTCAATCATCAGCACTATAGTGCTGATGATTGAATCATTTGGTAGCCAATAGCAGCATTGACACTGTGCTTACAATGGAATCCCACAGTCATGCATTAATTAAAAAAAATAGAAACGAGGATGCAAGCTAGCTATACAGGCTAAACACGAATAACTTATTCAAGACGGGTTCTCAGGAAGATGACACAAATGCAGAGAAGTTTCGAATACAGCTGAGTTTTAATGGGCAAAAAATGAATCGGCGACCCAAAAGAGGAAACGTAGGGGAGGACATGAAGTCACTCTTTACAATTTCTCTTCTGCTTACCACCACTTTACGAAGGGAATTCCTTCCCCCTTACAGCGTTATACTGTTCACAACTCCTAACATACCCAAAAACAGTAAACGCCAAAAAGCAACCTACTAGCATCTGGGTAAATCTGATTAAACGAATAACAGGGAATGCCCTTGAGCTTTCAACCTAGGAAATAAAAAATATCATGCACGACATCAAGATTTCAAAACACAGACGGACATCACACCTGTTTCTAATGAAAAATATAGGCCATGAAACGTCTTCCACTCGATGGCAAAACACAGGGAAAGCATTCAACAGATTTCTAGGTTTCATCATTGTTATTGATTCTTTACAGTATACACTTGCGGTCACTCTCGTTGGTCAAAATTATTTCAGTAGTGTTCTATAAGGCCGCGCAAGTATTACATTAGATCACGTGTTTTGACACAGCTGAATGCAGATCTTATTTCTCCGCAACATTTATACTAAGTTCAATCGGTCCTTAATGCAGGGTTTTGTCACATGAAGTGTTCTATGAGTCGAGCGACACTTTCTAGCGGTTCTTGGGACATGTCATGCTGTAGGCTTATGTATTATTGGCTTTTCTTTGTTACTTTGTGGAATATGGCAAGCTGTATTAAATTTATTCCAGGTCCGAGCTGCACCAAGCGGTGCAGCTGGACCTGCAAAATTATTTCAGTAGTGTTCTATAAGGCCACACAACTATTACATTAGATTACGTGTTTTGACACAGCTTAAAACAAATCCTTATTTTTCTGCAACATTTATACTAAATTCAATCGGTCCTTAATGCCGGGTTTTGTTGCATGAAGTGTTCTATGAATGAAGCGAGACTTTCTAGCGGTCCTTGGGGCATGTCATGCTGTAGGCTTATGTATTACTGGCTTTGTTGCTTTGTGGTATATGACAAGCTGTATTAAATTTATTGCAGGTCCCAATTGCACCAAGCGGGTAGACTCACCGTCAAAGACCGCAAGCCGCTCTCTTCAAGCCGCACAGAGTGTTCTATAAGGTGAGCAAGCATTTCTGGTGGTCCTTGGTACATGCCGTGCTGGGGGTTTATGTAATACTGGCCTTGTCTTTGTTACTTTCTGGTATATACTGGCCTTTTCTTTGTTACTTTCTGGTATATGGCAAGCTGCATTAACTTTCTTGCAGGTCCCAGCTGCACCAAGCGGATAGACCCACCGTCAAGGACCGCAAGCCTCTCTCTTAAAGCCGCACAGAGTGTTCTATGAGGTAAGCAATCATTTTTCGTTGGTCCTTGGTACATGCAGTGCTGGGGGTTTATGTAAAACTGGCCTTGTCCGTTTGGTCCAGTTTTACTTCAGAAAAAAGTGGACCTCTATAGTGGGACGGTGCACGGCTACATGCACATGCTCCCGGTATTTATATATATTTATATATACATAAATACAAAGCTTTCTATTTTGATTCAAACA